>OW026368.1:6051210-6773500 GCA_932273885.2 Leucozona laternaria
TGCAGTTGTAACATATCGGTGGACTCCTTTGTGGCAGAGATGGTCTAGTATTCCAACCTGACCGTTCAGTGATTGGAATCTGCCGTGACCAGTTCGTCAATCCACTTGTTGACGGTCGGTTGATGTTGATTGGCCTAACAGGTTGGTTACCTCCTCGAATGTTCTCTCGGATGTTTTCACACCATCTGATTTTTTCGATGAGCTCAGCAATGTTACTAAAATTTCCTGTAGCCAAATAAGAGCTCAGTTGCGGGTTGTTTAATCCAGTGATAATATACTGGAAAATTGTCTTGTCCGTAAGTTGAATTCTTTTTCCCAACATGTTCATTTCAAAGCAAAAACTTTCGATTGATTCGTTTCCGTGTCTTGTCTTTCGCGCCATTTGTTGGTGGATTTCAATCTCACTCATTTGATGAGGGAGGTCTTAAGTCCCGCCGCCAACTGCGTCCAAGAACCAGATACTTCTTGCGTGGTGTCCCACCAATAGCGTGCGGGACCTTGCATCTTGGAAGCCGCTGCCATTAGCAGCGCACGCTCATCCCAGTCATATATCTTTGACAAAGCCTCTACACGGTTCACCCAGCTGTCCGACGACATGGATGAGATATCCCCCGGTGAGAATATCGGCAGTACATCTGCAATCTCCTTAATACTGCAGTTGATCTTTGGACTGCGTAATACAGCATAAGTTGGTGCTGGGGTCCCTGCCAGTCGTTTTAAGTTGTCAGTCTTTTCTTTTTCTTTCCGTAGCAGATTTCTTTCATTGTCCAAAAGTTTTTTTTCGCGTCTTATTAAATCCCATTCCCTTTCTCGTAGGATCTGATCGTCCACTGTTCCTGATTCAGACAGAATTAGCGCATCGGGGTCGTCCTCATCAGTACATATTGCTTCAGGCATCACCGCATTTGTAGCACTCGACTGTTTTGATGCCTGGTCTCCTCTCTCTCTGTCGTGCATTAGGATCCTGCTGATTAGAACCCTTTTGGTTCCTTTAATTGGCAATCCTCTTTCCTTCAGCTCACCCTGAAGTTGTTTAAGGTTGAGTTGGTCCATTTATATCTATAATAAATGTATATATCTTAGTAAACCAAGTATGAAGTTGTTTGCTTAAATAAATTCTTCAACCCAGCAGGCAAAACAATTGCAACTGGGACTAGTACAATCTCTACCAAAACGTAGACTATAGCAGCAAAATATATCTTTAACCAATGTTAACTATATACAGCGAAAGTCTATTTACCAAACGAAACTCTGTACAGCAATACTTTAACTGTTTAAAATTCAAAAACTTAGACGCCACCATTTACTATCAGATAAATTGAACAGAATTCAATCGCCTCTGTCTATTTACAAAATGTGTGGATGCAACCCGTTTTACTATGTACTCTACGTTGATAGTTTCTTACGCTCTTTTTTCATCAGCATACAATGCCCATTTTCTTTACTTGTGCCACTCTAACAATTTATTTTCTCTCTCTAAAGTTAAGTTACCTCTTCGGGCACCGAAAACATAACAACCTTACATTCATCCATCATAATCATCCTTTCTCTTTCTATATTCTTTTTTCTGTTTACATAAACAACTTCTTTCGCGAAAGTGCCCATACATATTCTTGAAACTAACACTATTTCGTACACCAAAAAGTGCCGTCTCAGTCATGCACGATACCCCTTTTCAAATTATTTTCACTCCACTTATCTTTTGTCTATACATAGTTACACCAACAAGTTGCATCCTCCCATGTATGTATGTATTGTCACAGTGATGGTAGCGTCTACAGACCTTCCGTTACCTTTCTAGGGATTGTAATTACTAATTCAAATTGTTTAACTAATCTCAAAGCATCTACTGTTTTGTATACCAAAATCGTAGTGCCAGAGACTTAACTGAATCTATGTACTCTACATCACTCAACACTTCAACTTAATTTTCTAGTCACTGCTTCATATTATTATATAATACCATTTACTTAACTCCGTAGGCACGTTATTGGATCCTTGATCGCACTTCTGATTCTTTAATGTTCGTTTGATCCGATTAAATATATCTGCACTGTACTACACAAAAATACAAGACAATAAATCAGTTAAATATTATACTCTTTATTTAATAATAAAATAGATCGGTAGGTTCTGTTTAGCTTCGCTGTCGACACCAGAATGAATCGCGTCCTTCGTTCAAAGATATGTAGGTACATCATATAGCGTCATTTATAGGCTACTACCCCTATCACTGTATAGTGGTCTCATTCTCTTCTTTGGGATCGTTACACTCTTTAAAATTTTCTCAACGTTCTTTCCGATACTTTGTTGTTCCTTTTCAATATTTTGTACTTGCACTTCAATATTTTTTATATTCTGTTCAATATTTTGTACAATTTGTTCAGTTATTAAGGATTTCTGGTAAATATCTACTACATTCCTTTTCAAATTTTCAGTTTCATTTTTTATATTTTCAACTATCTCATTCAATTGATTTTGTTCGTTGCATATCGCACTCTTTTTATTCCTTATACAATTTTTTGCTTCAACAATTGCTGATTCCATTACGGTTCGATTTCCCATCCACAAATCAAAAGTCTGCCAAAAATGTTCTTTTTCAAAAAATCCAAACCAAGTCCACTGCTTTCTATTTGTGTTTCCATTATCCCCAATTGTATAACAAAGAAGGCATTTATGTGGTATAATTATCGTATTTGAGAAAACCTTATCATTCAGGTAAACTCCAGAGACGTTATACTTGCAATTGCAAAGCGGATTTTCATTCCTCTTGTTTTTGTCACCATCATGATGGTTGGGAAATAATTTAAAATCGAGATTGTTTAAAATTTTAGCACGACAAATTAATCCATTAAGCTCAGCTTGCTGTCTAATGGCCTGTAATTATAAAATAATAATCATTTCACATAAGTTTTTAACATCAGACAGTGTTAAATATCTGTCAAACCAAATGTCAGATTGCAAACTGCTAGAGTACATTTTTGTTCAGTAGTCTTTGCAATTTTATCTTGTTGTCATACACGCTAATCAAATTGTAGAAATTTTGTTCCAAAATAAAAAAAAATAACATGTTAAATATTTAAGTTAAAATAAAAAATTGTTATCTATGTATAAACCTTTAAATAAAAAAACCATCACAACACAAACTCATAGGAAAGCCCACTTTGCAGTTTTAACTTTTCAACGCTTTTATCTTTACATAGCGGGGTGGACAGGATGAATTGAGTCAGTCATTTTTGTATAATATTTTTTTACAAGTATTTACATATTTATTGAAAAGCTGTAAAAACATAAATTGCATACTGGTTATGTACTTTTAAAAAAGAACACTGCCTGGAATGGAGTTCAAGCAGATGTATAACTTTCTTAACTGAAATTTATATGACGCCAAAAAAAATTCTAACTCCATGATAAAATTCGGAATGTGTAGGAAAGGAACAGACACGAAGAAGTAATGCATTGTTTTTGTTTTAGTGGACTGTAATGAATAAAATTCAATTAAATTTATAATACCTATACGCCTTACCTGAATATCACTGACAGCTAATCCATTAAGCAAGTTCATCAGGACAACGGTCATGCAGATGATAAACAGTAAGATCAGACTGTAACTGCAAACACTTTCTAAACCCAATTCGGAGAAGTTCAGCTCTCCAACAACCATTGCCATCGTTTTGACAACTGATTGGAATATATTTTCAAACTTCTGCTCCGGTCCAAAAAGAATAAAAAAGCATAAGGCAAACGTAAAAACAAAAATCGCATACAATGAGAAACTGCTAAGGAAAGTTATTAAAACTTCTTCCAGCATCAGCATATGTGTTGAAAATGATAACATTGGCAAAATGCCAACAAGAATCCAAAATTCAAGCGCAATAAGAAGTATCCCGTAAACAATTATTTCTTTTTCTAGTGATTTCTGTGTGATGATCAAAATGGAAAAGATTATCAGGAGCAGTTCCAAGTAGTTGCTGGGTTTTTTTAGGTACTGTATTGGATGCATTAACTGTATTGCCTCTCGTATTATGAGATATGCAGTTCCAAAAATTGTATGCCACCAAGTTAAAGTCGTAAACACACTTTCAGTGTTTTCTCCTGTGGTCTCATTTACAGTTTTTTCTTCTTTGGTCAAAATTATGTAAGACACAATTGAGATAAGATAAAAGCAATACAAGGCAAAATTAAAAAAAAAGAATTTTGACTTTTGTTTCCATTTTAGAGCCATAAAGCTTGTGATGAGTGGATGTTTCAGAAGATCTAAGTGCTCTTTTGAATTTATTATATGCATGATTGGTGTCATTTCGTTGGGATCAGGGTGTGATTTGGGGGGCACAAGATTTTTATAATCGAATTTTATGTAATTCTGCGAACACTTATCTGTTACTTCTCCATCAATACATCTATCAAAGCATTCCTTAATAACTTTCGGGTCCAATGCACATTTTTCCACAGATTTGCTGTGTTCAAAATAATTTCCAATTCCAATGTATGTTCCTGCTTCTAGAAGTTTTCGAATCACTGTTGTTTTTCCTATACTGTAAGCCATATCTAACGATGTCTGGTTGCCATAGTCTTCATTCAAATCAAATTCGCCAAAAGCATAAAGAGTATCAAACCAAAGATTGAAAAAATCTTCGTCTAAAGAAGAAATCATGATATGTAGAATTACCATAGGTGGCGGCAATTTCAAGCGTTCGAGACTTAATAGTTTTCTAAAAGCCTCAAGGTTTCCAGCAAGACAAACATCCTCAATAATTGTAG
This sequence comes from Leucozona laternaria, assembly GCA_932273885.2. Classification (NCBI taxonomy): domain Eukaryota; kingdom Metazoa; phylum Arthropoda; class Insecta; order Diptera; family Syrphidae; genus Leucozona; species Leucozona laternaria. The sequence continues at coordinate 6,055,972 of OW026368.1, forward strand.
TGTGATATGTTCTATCATTGCCAAGGTCTTTAATATAATTGATGTCGGTTATGTTGGCCAAAATTTTTTCGACGACGTCTTCACTGCTGTTTATGTCAATTGCCTTTATAAACAATTTTATTTGAATTTCATTATCGTATTTTTTGAGTGAATCTGTTTTGCTGTATTTTATCAGAAAATCCTCAGCATTGCCATCTTCTAAAATATCAAACAAGCCTTCGTAAGAAGCATCTTGCTCACCCGTTGATATTGTATGCTTCTTTCTTTCACATAAATAAACCTGAAATATATAAATGTAAAATTTACTTTATGTTTTGTCAGAGGCAAACCATATGTTTATACCAAGTTATCAAATCTACCATTAATTGCAGTTTCCCCTATTATAATACTAGTAGAATCCTTCATTTTTTGATTATTTCAATGTTCTGAAAAAAAAATACATATGTAAATGTTTTACTAAAATTTAATGATGCGATAGCTTTAAGTCTGTTTATGCGTCATAATTCTGTTTAAAAAAATTCTTAAGATCCAAATTCAAAATGCAGTAAGATAAATAGAATTAGGTGATTTCTTTTTATTTATGTGTTTTATTTCTTCATTTTTTTTTTTTAATGTCTTAAGAAGCAAATGCATTAATTTACTTCTAAGGTTTATATTGTTTTCCCACGGATTAGTGATGTCAGTGGCGAATCCAGTATTCGAACAGGGGATGTATCCAACTGACCTTAACTTTTTTCTTTGGAAAATTTTTACCAATAAATGTGCATTTGAATTGAATGTATGAATGAATAGCTCAATAGGCTATCAATATATAGTTATTTTGAGGAAGACGACCGACCGACGGCAATCATAATTTCAGAGTCAAGCAAATGCGCAAAGAAGTTTCTCCATATTCTTAGAAAAACTTAGAAAGTTTTCAACTTAATTAAAATTTCTGTAGAATTTATTCATAATTTTCTATTTATAGAATATTGAATATTATTTTAAGTATTGCTTTTAAAAATTATGAGAAATTACAGAAATCTATTTAATTTAACCGACAATGTTCAGCCTTTGAATTTATCTGGCTCTTGTTTTAGACTCAAGACAGATTTAGAACTATTCAGTGTTGGTTTAACTCGGAGTTAAACCAAAGTAAATTAGCACTGCAAATAAATTAAACCAGTTGTATGAAAACGAACGAAATTGAAAAAAGGCACAGCAGGTAAATTAAACGAAATCCAAATTTGTGCAGCAGCAGCAAAAGAGAAAAAACCAAGCGAATTACATCCTTATGACAATTTATTTTTAATTACCTTTACCGATGTTACCTTGAGTATTGTCTATAACAAGAACAGTTAGTATAACACTCAAAAATAAAATTTCAAGAGAGTATAAAAACAGCTAGGCATAGAATGTAAATTCAATTGGGTAAACAGCTATATATAGATGACAAATAGCGAAAGAAATTATGTTCGTAAGAAATATTGACTGTTGATCGATTAACAAATTTAAGAGAGTAAAAACATTTTACAGTGTAAATAATACAAGTTTTGTACAATGAAGCAAATTTATTAAACGATATGGTATTTTAGGAAATCTTAATCAGATAAATTTTAACAACAAATAATTATACAAAATTATGGTGAAATATTTTAAACAATTTATAAATAATATTTTTCATTCTTAAACACCAGTAGTAGAGTGTTTATGATTAACCGAGATGGCAATATTACATAAATCACCCTTTCCATAGTGTCGTACCCCGATTTTGATAGATTTTTGACATGCATCTGTCAAAAAATACTTATTCAGTTAATTCACCAAACGTGTTCAGTTATTTCGGGAAATCTAAATGTACTGAAAAATGCGTTTCAGGAGTTAAATCGACTTTAACAGCAAAACTACGGGATGATCTTGTGGGCCTTAGAGAAATCCTCAGTTGAAATTTACATAACAGTGGGGTTATTGCGAGTTATAGAGGTAAGTATAAGGTCAAGCAAAACTAACAGCGTAACAAAGATTGCTCGAAGACAATTAAATTATCGTATCATAAATTAAGCTAGTACTGGTTAACAGTAAACCGATGTAAACATTTCTGGTTCAAGGGATTTTTTTTTCAATAATTCTTCAACAAATAAATCCACTGAGTTTAATTTCAGAGAATTTTCTTAGACATTTGCTTGAAACAAGGCGTTTTGGATGTTGAGATGATTCACGCTACTAAAGTTTTGTTCAATTCAAATTTAATTTCAACAACTTACATATACATATATATACATATATATCAGTGGCGTGGCGTGAATAATCTCAGAAGGTAAGTCGAAGTAAAATTAGCTACCAGAAAAGTAAATTGCAAATATATTTTTGAAATAATTTCGCGCGATTCCTTTCTGCTTATCAAACCTTAAAAGTTGAACAATTCAAGCCAATTTTATTATACCTTGTGTCATTAAAATAGGAAGTAACAATGAGAAGTGGCTTCGAAAGAAACCTTTTTTGCAGATGCAATGTATTAAATAAATTTTTGGTATTTAAAAAGAAAAAAAAAGTAAGGAACTTCACAAATATTTGTTCATTAATAAATTAAAAAATAAATTAAATAAATTAAATACTTCAAATGATATATACAAGAAACATTAAAAAAAAACATTTTTCAAAATAATACAAGATAAAATTAAAAATGTGAAAAGTTTTACTAAATTATTCTTTTCCTATTTGTATTCTAAAGCTATCCTACGATCTTTTTTATTAAATTCTGCAAGAACTCTATCGTAAAATTCAGGTCTACTTTTAATTTTTAGAAGAAGTTTTTTTTCTATGGATAGAAGTGCTAAAGAAAGCCTATTTTCTCCTTGGGAATTTCTTAAATATGTATGGATTCGCTTTAGAGCTGAAAAAGATCTCTCCACAGAAGCAACAGTTATCGGTAGTGTTAAAATTAAACTACTGAAGTTAAAAATTTGCGGAAATGTATCATGCAGTATTTCATTTTTAAAATGCTTATGAAGTGCTTGAATGTCAAGGTGTCGAAGAGAAGGTGTTGTATATAAAACTTTAAGTTCGTTCTTTAAAGCTGTAAAATTGAAAATTCCGGGGAAAAATTTCATTAGAGAAGATATTTTTTCGTCTGGATTTGCAAGTGAAAAACTGTCATATATGGATTTATTAAGTAAATCTAAAAAAGTTAAATTTGTAAAAGATTTATATCTTGAATTAATTTGGGATATAATATTTTCCTTTGTTTCCACAAAAAGACGTTTGTATTATGTTTTTGTGTCGATTTCAAGCATTCTTCTTTTTCGTGGCGGTTCGGATAAATCCGTTAAACTTTCAAAAATATGTTCAAATTTATTTAAAAACTCAGAGCAAAGCCAATACTCAAAACTTTCAATTTCTCTCTTAGCAAACTCAACATCCGTTTGCTTATTTTGAACTATATTAAAAAGACTATCAGTTCTAGCAAAAATCGGAGAGAGTGTTGAGAAAAAAGCAAAAATCTTTGCTTTCTAATTTAACTAACAAGCTCTCGGCTATAGAAAGCGAGTCATTGTCCCATTCGTTAGGGTTATCTAAAATTCTGTTGAAAGTTTCAGTTATATCTAATCTGCAATTTAAAATGACGTTTATTATTCGCGAATGATAATGCCAGCGAGTCTCTGAAACTGCAGGCATGCGTCGGTTGGCTATTTGTTTCAAAAGATTCGAACGTTTAGTTGACTTATTGAAAAAACGAACTATGGTATTAATATTACCAAAAAAAACTTTTAATTCCGATATATTTTCAAGTGAGCGCGATAAAACTAAATTTAAAACGTGAGCGTAGCAAGGAATATAGTTAGCCATTGGACAAGCATCAAGAACCTTCTTTCTTACACCACCCACTTCCCCTGACATAACGGCCGCACCATCGTAAGATTGCCCAATTAACTTTTGCTTGCAAGAGAATTTATCTAGAATATTAAAAATATGCTTTGACAGCTCATCTGCGTTGCGGCACTCGCTCACATCAAAATAACCTAGAAACCTTTCCTCTATCCCATCCTCCGATAAGTACCGTAAAACTGCACTAAGTTGTTCCCTATGGCTCACGACAGGTGTTTCGTCTATCATTATTGACACAAATTGCGTTTTGCTTATTTCAGTTTTAATTTCTTTCTGCAGCGATACTATGTATCAAATCGTTTTGAATGTCATTTGAAAGACCCGAAAAGATTGGATTTTGAACGCTTGCACACTGTTCTAAATGAGTGTCCATTAACGTGTCATATTTAGACAATAATAATATTGTTTCAATATAATTTCCACGATTATTGGAATCTGGCTTTTCATCGTGGCCTCGGAATGCCTGCTCTTGTTTGCCTAAAAGAACTACCGTATCAATGAAACGCTCCATCAACTTACGATTCCTTTCAACTTTTTTATTGTGGGCCGTAAAGCTATTGCCTAGTGAGGTTTCTATTCTATTTGTACCAAACTCATGCATAGATAAACAACTGCGAATATGCTTTTCCGTTTTGAAATGTTTTTTTTTAAGAATTAGCAAAACTATTTATGTCTGCGCAGCCTGTTCAACTCCAAACACTGGGAGAATTGGAAAAAAGAAGGCAAGGAAAACAAAACATTTTATTTAATTTAAAACTTCTTGTCAACCAAGTATACTTTTGGTACAAAGATGCATTAAAATTCGAAACAAAACCATCTTTTCTTTTATATTCTATAGTCATGGAAGGGGTAGAGCGTCCTAAATCTATAATTTTTTTTTTCAACATGAAACTAAGCTTATGAAAACTACACTTAATAAAGCCATAATTAAATAACTGAATAATCCTACCAAAAACTTTTCACACTTTTAATACTTTTTAATCGAATTATTTAGCCTTTAATTTCCAATATTATTACAAAATTCACAAGTAACACAAAATCAATTTAACTTTAGCACTGCGTTCTGCTTGTTAACTAATTTTTTTCAAATAAGACAAAACTTCACTCATGTGAATTCATTTGGGCCAGTTATACCACTTTACGGAAAATAATGTAAATTTTTCAACTTTCGGCCAAAAATGTGTCTTATGCCAATAAATCTTATACAAAGTGCATATTTTTTTGAAGTGGCAACCTTTGACAAACCAGCTCGGAGCATATATGTACATTATTCAAGTTCACCAAAAAAGTCGGAAGGAGACCGGGTTATTTCCTATACATTTTCCTCTGAGTAAACTTTTTTTTCTTATAAAGAGAAATCTACCCCAACCTGACTCTGCGCAATACATTTGCTTCTCCATCATAAGCCACACGAGTGAGAGATACACACAAATTTAGCAAACAAATTGTTTTTGATTTTTTTCAAACAGAAACCTACCTCATCAAGTTCACCATCACGAAATAAGACGATCCATCACGGGTTATTTTCTCCTTAATACTACGTTTTCACTGAGCACTAAATCGCGATTTAAGTGGATTTAGCATAAATCCTCTTCAAATCTCCAAGATTTACCATACAAATTGAAATCTCCTCAAAAGAAGATTTAAAATAAATCTCATTGAAATCTTCTTGCAAGAAGGAGATTTTCAAATCAAACAATCCTAATTTTTGTAGAACGCACCCTTTTAAACGTCAGTTTTTCCATTGAAATAAAAAAAAATTATAAAATATTTTTGCGCGTTGGCTGTAGGAATAAAAATGCAAGTATTTACAATGTATTTCATATATTTATAATAATATTTTGGTAAACAATACAAATTCCAGATAATGCAACAACCAAAACACACAAAAAACAACGGACAACCTAGACACTGGAGGATGGGGAGCTTCTCATTGAAGAGTGGGCCGAAAAATTGTGTTTTTTTCTGTAATTATGGATTCTCCTATACTCTAATTCTCTCTTATGTTATTTTGAAGAATAAAATGGTGTGATAACAATAGATTTATGTTACTAGACTCATTTTTAATAAATAGTTTATTCAAAATTAATTGTTTTATTGCTCAAACATTGTTTTTTTTCCGTCCGCTATACTTTTGCCGATTATATTTGTTTTACTCTTGTCAAATTGAGTTGACAATTGAATGGCAATTCAGACTGAAAACGTCAATTTAATCTCCTTTTTTGTGGTGAAAACACTTCAAGATTAATTTTAAATCTCCTACCTTAAATCCCGGATTATCTCTTGGTGAAAACGTAGTATAAGACAGCGTGTATTAAACAGAAAAGTCTCACTAGCAGCGAATAGTATATGCATAAAGACTAAGGCCAGGCGCGCACATGCAACTAAACAGTTTGGTTGCGATTTTGAGCACTATGGGATTATATGAGAGTCCGCGCACATAAACCGGCGGAGTCTCATATAATTCCGAGTGCTCAAAATCGAAACCAAACTGTTTAGTTGCATGTGCGCGCCTGGCCTAAAGAGGAAAGACAACAAATTTGTTCTATCCCGCAACAAACCCGACTTACATACTTCGATGACTTTTTTGTTGCTTCAATGTTGTGTTTGCTTATGGAGTGACGTGTGTCAAGTTAGCACTACACTTTTAGAAATTAAATAAACTAAGTAAACAATTAATTGTAACTTTTTTGTAGTAAATTAGTTGTGGAGAGAAAAAAATTCTAAAAATTTTGTTGACGAAGTTTAACAAAAACTAGGTAGGTAGTGCTAACTTGACACTCTCAGTCCAGGCATTAGAAAAGGAAATTAGAAAATCTAAAGATGGCATTAGTTGTAGCTTTTTTGTTGTAAATTAGTTGTGGAGAGAAAAAAATTCTAAAAATTTTGTTGACGAAGTTTTCAAACAAAAACTAGGTAGGTAGTGCTAACTTGACACTCTCAGTCCAGGCATTAGAAAAGGAAATTAGAAAATCTAAAGATGGCATTAATTGTAGCTTTTTTGTTGTAAATTAGTTGTGGAGAGAAAAAAATTCTAAAAAATTTTTTGACGAAGTTTTCAAACAAAAACTAGGTAGGTAGTGCTAACTTGACACTCTCAGTCCAGGCATTAGAAAAGGAAATTAGAAAATCTAAAGATGGCATTAATTGTAGCTTTTTTGTTGTAAATTAGTTGTGGAGAGAAAAAAATTCTAAAAATTTTGTTGACGAAGTTTTCAAACAAAAACTAGGTAGGTAGTGCTAACTTGACACTCTGAGTCCAGGCATTAGAAAAGCAAATTGGAAAATCTAAAAATGGCATTAATTGTAGCTTTTTTGTTGTAAATTAGTTGTGGAGAGAAAAAAATTCTAAAAATTTTGTTGACGAAGTTTTCAAACAAAAACTAGGTAGGTAGTGCTAACTTGACACTCTCAGTCCAGGCATTAGAAAAGCAAATTGGAAAATCTAAAGATGGCATTAATTGTAGCTTTTTTGTTGTAAATAAGTTGTGGAGAGAAAAAAATTCTAAAAATTTTGTTGACGAAGTTTTCAAACAAAAACTAGGTAGGTAGTGCTAACTTGACACTCTGAGTCCAGGCATTAGAAAAGCAAATTGGAAAATCTAAAGATGGCATTAATTGTAGCTTTTTTGTTGTAAATTAGTTGTGGAAAGAAAAAAATTCTAAAAATTTTGTTGACGAAGTTTTCAAACAAAAACTAGGTAGGTAGTGCTAACTTGACACTCTCAGTCCAGGCATTAGAAAAGGAAATTAGAAAATCTAAAGATGGCATTAGTTGTAGCTTTTTTGTTGTAAATTAGTTGTGGAGAGAAAAAAATTCTAAAAATTTTGTTGACGAAGTTTTCAAACAAAAACTAGGTAGGTAGTGCTAACTTGACACTCTCAGTCCAGGCATTAGAAAAGGAAATTAGAAAATCTAAAGATGGCATTAGTTGTAGCTTTTTTGTTGTAAATTAGTTGTGGAGAGAAAAAAATTCTAAAAATTTTGTTGACGAAGTTTTCAAACAAAAACTAGGTAGGTAGTGCTAACTTGACACTCTCAGTCCAGGCATTAGAAAAGGAAATTAGAAAATCTAAAGATGGCATTAATTGTAGCTTTTTTGTTGTAAATTAGTAGTGGAGAGAAAAAAATTCTAAAAAATTTTTTGACGAAGTTTTCAAACAAAAACTAGGTAGGTAGTGCTAACTTGACACTCTCAGTCCAGGCATTAGAAAAGGAAATTAGAAAATCTAAAGATGGCATTAGTTGTAGCTTTTTTGTTGTAAATTAGTTGTGGAGAGAAAAAAATTCTAAAAATTTTGTTGACGAAGTTTTCAAACAAAAACTAGGTAGGTAGTGCTAACTTGACACTCTCAGTCCAGGCATTAGAAAAGGAAATTAGAAAATCTAAAGATGGCATTAATTGTAGCTTTTTTGTTGTAAATTAGTAGTGGAGAGAAAAAAATTCTAAAAAATTTTTTGACGAAGTTTTCAAACAAAAACTAGGTAGGTAGTGCTAACTTGACACTCTCAGTCCAGGCATTAGAAAAGGAAATTAGAAAATCTAAAGATGGCATTAATTGTAGCTTTTTTGTTGTAAATTAGTTGTGGAGAGAAAAAAATTCTAAAAATTTTGTTGACGAAGTTTTCAAACAAAAACTAGGTAGGTAGTGCTAACTTGACACTCTGAGTCCAGGCATTAGAAAAGCAAATTGGAAAATCTAAAGATGGCATTAATTGTAGCTTTTTTGTTGTAAATTAGTTGTGGAGAGAAAAAAATTCTAAAAATTTTGTTGACGAAGTTTTCAAACAAAAACTAGGTAGGTAGTGCTAACTTGACACTCTCAGTCCAGGCATTAGAAAAGCAAATTGGAAAATCTAAAGATGGCATTAATTGTAGCTTTTTTGTTGTAAATTAGTTGTGGAGAGAAAAAAATTCTAAAAATTTTGTTGACGAAGTTTTCAAACAAAAACTAGGTAGGTAGTGCTAACTTGACACTCTCAGTCCAGGCATTAGAAAAGCAAATTGGAAAATCTAAAGATGGCATTAATTGTAGCTTTTTTGTTGTAAATTAGTTGTGGAGAGAAAAAAATTCTAAAAATTTTGTTGACGAAGTTTTCAAACAAAAACTAGGTAGGTAGTGCTAACTTGACACTCTGAGTCCAGGCATTAGAAAAGCAAATTGGAAAATCTAAAGATGGCATTAATTGCAGCTTTTTTGTTGTAAATTAGTTGTGGAAAGAAAAAAATTCTAAAAATTTTGTTGACGAAGTTTTCAAACAAAAACTAGGTAGGTAGTGCTAACTTGACACTCTGAGTCCAGGCATTAGAAAAGCAAATTGGAAAATCTAAAGATGGCTTTAATTGTAGCTTTTTTCTTGTAAATTAGTTGTGTAGAGAAAAAAATTCTAAAAATTTGTTTGACGAAGTTTTCAAACAAAAACTAGGTAAATTAGAAAATGTTAAGACGAGTTGTCAAAAAGTGTCGTACGTTCTTTTTTTACGTGTCCACAATGGCCGCGTTCCGGCAACTATCCGATAGGCTATCCACCTATCCCAAAAATTTTCAGATTGCTTGAGTTGTTGTTGCATCAGCTGACATCAGATATTTTTCAACAAGGGCTTACAACAACACAAACCTATCCGGATAGCTTAAGATAGTTACCCGAACGTGCCCAATGCAGCTGTACAGCTTTCTGACCACAGATTATCCAAATGAAGATGAGAATCCCCGGGAGCCATTTTAATTTGCCTACAAGCTTGAACTGTCAGATTGCAGATAAAAAATGAGAATATGTGTATAAAAACCTTACACATAGACAGAAGGGATCTCACACACCTGGTTAAATTGTTGTTGCAATTCACATCTATTCATCGACGCGGGAAGAAATTACAAATACAACAATGTAAACAAATGGGTTTTAGAGGGTGAAACGCACGAAACATTCTCATCTTCATGTGGCTAATATGTGTTTCTGACATTCTGACTGCAGAAGTACTGATATTTATAACTTTAGAAATTGAAAAGAGCTTGAAGCGCATTTCAACCCCATATAAACACTCATCGTGTTGAAATGGGCTTCAATGGGCTTCAATTTTGAATTGTCATAAATGCTGCACGCAAAAGTTAAAAGCTGGTGAACTCTTGCAGCTGCGGCTACGTAACGTTGTGTTCGCAACATTGGGGCGTATTCATATTCGATGATTACAACAACAAAGAAAAATCGGAATTGGAAAAATCGGGCAATGTAAATGCGGGCTAACGAAATAGGAACACAGTGAAAATAGTCCTAGCCGTGTTTTTTGCAAACCCCGGGGAATTGGGAACTTCCACACAATAGTTTGACTATAGATCTCTGCCACCAAATGTCAGAAGCGTCAGTGTAAAATTTGTAAAAAAAAAAAATAACAATCTGACGGCACTCCCTGGTTGGAAAACAAAACCAAATATCAAAGGTACGAAGGCGAGCCAAAAAAGTTGTGTGTTTAAAATAGTGATGAATATGTATTAAAATTAGTTTTTTTTTGTTGTCAAACACTTGGAAAAATGTTCACTAAAGTGTTTAGACACTACTGAATAGGTAATTCGACCGCAAATCTAAGTTTTCACTTCCAAATACAAAAAATAATCAAATGACCGCCTTTTTAACACTGGCAAGAGCATGTAAATATTTTCCAACCAGTTTTTGTTTTTAAATGTCAAATTAGAAAGAGAAAAGACAAATCTTGGAAGAGCTCTATTGTCAGGGAAAACAAAAAACATGTAGTTGTGCATTTATGACCTTTGTTTGTTTCCCCTGCATCTTTTTATGTCAAAGTTTTTTTTTCTTACTTGAGAACTGTCAAAGTTAGAAAGAGAAAAGATAAAGATAGTTTCTGGAAAAGCCTAATTTAGAACTTCCACCAGACTTCAGTACCAAACAAGCAAAAAAAAATCAATAGTATGACAGAAAAATATGTAGGGAAAATAAAAAACATGTGATTGTGATTGGTCGTTTGTTTGTTTTCCCTACATATTTGTATGTCAAAATTAGAAAGAGAAAAGACAAAGATAGTTTCTGGAAAAGCCTTATTTGGTTGAAAGAAACGACATTGGGGACTAGCGACGCCATTACAGAAAAAAAAAAATGGAGTTTCCATACAAACTTTCGATAACAAGTATACAATTCATGCCGGTAACTCAGTTTTCCTCCGTGCTGAAGTGAAGCCCCGAGAATTCACCGCGCTCAATTTGAACTGTCTAAAATGCAAAATCGATGTAACATTTCAATGGCAACAAATAAAAACGTTTAATTTTCGAAAGTTGCTCGGAAATTGCTTAGTGGGAGGGGGTCAGCAACTAAAAGTTGCCCGGAGTTGCCGGCAACTTAGTTCCGTCAACAACTCCGAGCAACTTAAAGTTGCCGGCAACTAAGTTGCCCAGTGGGTGCTCTCCCATATAAGCCAATGTAATTGAATCGGGAGCAACTAAAAGTTGCTGGGGTGAGCAACTAAAAGCTGCCTAGTGGGCAGCAGGCCTTAAGCCGGAACCACACTACTCTCGCCATTACAATGCATTTCATAGATTTCGAGACAACACATCACACGATACAAATATGGTTATTCGCATATGTAATACATTAGAGCGATATCGACACATCACTCCAAAACACACCCCACGAGACATACTTTTTTTGGCTTAAGTCTCCTTTCACACAAAGAAACAAGTTGCTGGAGATTTTTTGACGTTTGCTTTTAATTGCTTCTAAAATCTCTTGTACTTTTCACACGAAGAAATAAAATCGTAAGAGCTTTTCTGTACTTTCCATATAAAGTCTCTTGGTTGAACGTACATCACCTAATAAAAGAGAACTGCCGAATTTAGGTCATGACTCAAAATTCATAGTGTAATAGCGGACGACTCACAGGACGAAATTTTAAAGAAGAATTCGAAGAGAGTTACGACGAAAAAGTCGTTGTGTAATACCAGACTATGAAATGCTAAACTCTCCTAACAAAAGGAAAACTGTTACTACGTTTTCATAAGGCCAAATGAGGTAATTTCGTTGAAAATTTCCAAATTAGTTCCGAAATGGTCTTATTTCCCATGGAAATTCACATTTCGAAATGGAGATAAATTCAACCAAATTTGCACGAAATCAGGTTGGAAATAAGACACAAACATGAACACACCTAAATTGATTTAGAATCGAACAACTGCTGATTCAAGTCAAGTGTCAAAATTGAAGTAGAAGACGTCAAATACATTTGGGCAGTCCAACCTTGTCAGAGGTTATAAACAAACTCTTTGATTGTGTAAGTAGTGCAATGTGAATGTGAACATCCTCTTTCGACGGCTCCAATAATAACATAGTGATTTGTTAATTTTTAATTTGCTCAAAAATATTATTATAAAGTAAACGTTTTCTGTTTAAACTTTTGCTTATAACAATAAAAAGATCAAAGTTCTATTACGAACGTTAAAAAAATGTTAAAACTTTAAAATTTTAGTTATTTTATTAAATTTGTTCTTGTGAATCTGACTAAACTTCGGAAAACTTTTCGTACAAAGAAATTTCCTTGGAAGTGCTTGTTTTTTTCTCACAGAGGCGTTTCAAACTATTCAATAAATGTTATTACACTAAAATTTACGAATCAATTGATATTACAAAATTATATTTTCTATTAAAAAAAAGTGAATAATAAAACTCACTGAAAAGATCATTCGCTGTTGTGTTTGTATTTGTTTGTTTGACTAGGATTCTATAACTGTAAGAACAAGACGGAAAAAAGACAAAGATAGTTTCCCGAAAAGCCCAATACAAAAAAAAAAACAAATCAAAATATTTTTCACGGAAAACGGGAAAACTGAAATAACAATTCGATAAATACAATTCGAAAATACTAATATTAATTTGTGAGCCATACAAATTGGTACATCCGATTAAATTGCAGAATCGCCTCGATCTGATTTGCAGGGAAATATGCTGTGGAAAGACATGCCATCACAGATTAGCCATATGAAGATGAGAATGTTTCGTATGTTTCACCCTCCAAAACCCATTTGTTTACATTGTTGTATTTGTAATTTCTTCCCGCGTCGATGAATAGATGTGAATTGCAACAACAATTTAACCAGGTGTGCGAAGATCCCTACTGTCTATGTGTGAGGTTTTTATGCACACATTCTCATTTTTTATCTGATAACTGCCAGTTCAAGCTTGTAGGCAAATTAAAATGGCTGCCGGGGATTCTCATCTTCATGTGGCTAATCTGTGCATGCCATATCTTCTAAAAGGTTTGAAGTTTTACATTCAGGGTCAATTTACGTGTCCCTTCGTCCCTAGGATTTACGCATAGGTACCTTGGCCTTTTTTTAGAGTCTGTCTAAAGGCACGTAGTTTCGCGTACGCGAAATTAGTTCTCATACCTAAACAGTGAGGTTCCTTTAAATCCAAAAAAGACCATATAACCAACCTTGCACCTACCCCAAATCCTATAGTGAAGCCAAGCAGGGAGGTTGCAGGGGGGCAGCATGCCCCCCATACATACCTCAAGGCAGGGACGTCCCGTACTCATGCAAAGTGGGTAGACAGTTACTCATTTTCACTGACTGTTTGGCATTATTCATTAAGGTACACCATTTGGTTTAAAGCCTTCTTACCACGTCAAGGTAGATGTACTAAAGAAGGTGTTTTTTTTTTTTCATTTTCTTTTTTTTTTTTTTTTTTTATTTTAGTTTTTAATTTTTTTTTGTTTTTTTTTTTATTTTTTTATTTTGATTTGTACTTTTTTGTCACAGTAATATTTAGTTACTAGACTTGTTTGTAGATAAGTTCAATGCGTCTGGTTTTAAGTTTGGCAAATATGTCAACGACTTTATTTTTAAATTCTTTTGAAAGCATTAATGTTTTTAAAAGTTCTTTTTCAATTGAAAGAATGGCTAAGTTTGAAAGTCTTGAATCGGCCATACGGTTTCTTGAGTATGTTTTTATTCTTTTTAATGCACTCATTGACCTTTCGCTTGAGCCTGTTGAAAGCGGAATAGTTAAAAACAATTCAAGAAGGTTAAACGTTTCAGAATACACATTTTCTAGGCCGTTTTCAATGAAGAAAGTCAATAGATTCAGAGGTTTTAAATGTTTTGAACGATCAGAATAAATTATCTGAAGTTCATTCTTTAATTTTTAAGGATCGAAGTAATGTTTGTATTTTGTAATTAGCATTTGGTATGGAACGTTGGGGAAATTTTCGTCATAGGTGGCAAAGCGGTTTTGATCGAGTAACTCGACGAATGCTATTTCCTTCAGATCACCGAACCTAAGCTCAAGCTGTACCAAAATACAGTCCAATATTTCATATGACATCTGAGACAAGACTTTATTTTGCGAACTCGCAGCTCTTGTTTCGTAAAACTCATCTTCTCCCAATTACTTGATTATTTCATTGGTTTCCAGAACGCAATCAGCTATTGTTTCATCAGTTCTCAACTTTTTCAAGTTTTCTATTACGCAAGTTACTTCAGCTGTACAAACCGTTATGTTTGATTCAATTTTATTTTGAAGAACGTTAAATAAGTGGTCAATATATGCAAATATTTTTGAATAGAGACATAAGTTGAAAATAAATTTGAAATTATGGGTAATATGCTTAAGACCAACCGCTGCAATGGTGGTTTCGCTATCAAATCTATCACTTTCTAAAATAAATGCAAAGACTTTCGAAAGTAAAGTAATATGAGCTTTGATAGTCTGAACAGCCCTAGAATGATAGTTCCATCTTGTTTCGGATGGGTGAGGTAAGGAAAATCCTTCTTCTTTGAGCAAATTCGTTCTGGACGTGGAGCGGGCAAAAAATGAATGGAAAGCAGTTAAGTTGCATATAAACAATTTTACATCCTTAATGTGCTTTGAACTATATAGTAGAACTAAATTTAGTTGATGTGCCCAGCAATGCACAAAAATTGTATTTCGACATATTTCTTTTATGATGGCCTGAACTCCCCCCTTATGTCCAGCCATTACACTGGCTCCATCATAAGTCTGGCTTACCAGTTTATCTTTAATTTTTCTTTCTTCAAGTACATTTTCAATAATTTTTGCTGTTTTGTCCCTTGAAACATTAAAAAACCTGAAAAACGTTCAATTACTTTATCATTTTTTACGAATCTAAGTATAACGCAAAGCTCACTACTGCACGAAACACCAGGTAAAAAATACATTTCAATCGATTACACTAATCTATTACCAAATATAATACAAAACGAGTTCCGGAAATTAAACATAAACATATCATTTAAAACAACAAATAACGTACAAAAAATTTTACAACATAAAACAAAAACCGACAGCAAATCTTCTTCTGGAGTATATAAAATCAAATGCGATGATTGTGACAGCTACTACATTGGACAGACAGGCAGAACTTTTTACGAACGATACTTAGAACATAGACCAAAACAAAATACGAAATCTACTTTTGCACAACATATCATAGAAAATAATCACAACTATACAGACTTCGACCAAAGATAATATAATACCAAGATGTCGCATCCAGTACAAGCAAAGTGAACCCAAAATAAAACCGTCCGTATCTGATATTGGATACGACAACATGTTGCGAAATGTTGCATTGGTCAATTTAAAGAGCGAGAGCGAAAAATCTCTGGAAACAATTTCAAATTTGAAATCTCTTCAAAATGCATATCTCAAGGACGAAAATAATGTTTTTGTTGTTTTTATCTTCGCTTTTTTTTTTAGTTTTTTTCTTATTATTTTTTGTGATCATGATGATGGTGGGTATCTGTATAGATAGGCCGACATGCAGTAACATTTTTGTTCTTTCGTCGCAAATCGCGATATTCGTAAAAGGTAGCAAGGATTTTCTTTTGGTGTTATTTATTTTTGTGAGGTTGTTTTGTATTCCTTAAGAAATTAAATAAATCATTTTCATTAATTTATTTAGGTACAGGTGAATTCATAACTTGTGAGGAAAGCTGATTTATTAGTTAGGTAGGTATAGATAGGTTGGTGTGAAATGTGTATGCACCGATTTAATGGATACGTCCGTCCCGTCGTAACAAGATACATTTTTGCAATGGTTTTATAGGTATGTACCTTGGTACGTACCTAGGTACTTCTGTTTTTTTTTTTAATTTTTCATTTGTCTCGATCGTTGGCAAGAATTTTTGTTTTTATTCCTTCTGAGAATTTTTTAGGGCAGAGAGATACATACATGTATGAAGGAAAGTTTCAAGGAAAAGTTTTTTTTTTAAGGATTTCTCTGTTTTCATGTTTGAGGGTGGAGAATATATTTTTTTATGGACGACTGTTTTGAAACAGGTAGACTTAACTGCATTCTTGCGTCCATCTCGATCTTTTAATGATGGCATGAATTTTCGTTTTTGCTAGTTTCGAGGAATTTTGTTTGGGATAAAAAATGTAGGTGGATATGAAGGAAATAGGTATCTCTTGTTACTTTTTGGGGTGGAGAATATTAGCCGCGTTTTGTTAAAGCTTAAGATCCATACCGATCATCCCATAAAAATAAAACGTTGGTTCATTTTCATGTATTCGTTGTCTTTTTTCTTTACACTGCATTTCATACTACCTTACCACGAGAAGACATCTACCCGCATTAGTAACAACTAATTTTCGGATCTTCAAAATAAATCCAGATAGAGAGCAGGATACCAAGTTGTTGTTGTATTACGTGTTAAAAAATTATCCTGATCCAGGTCCGTAGATAATAAAACGTGGCTATTACCTACCTATTTTGTTTGTGTTTTTTATTTATTTACTCGGTAAATAAAAACAAATGCTTAAAAATATGTATAAATGATAAATAGGTAAGTAGGTATCACGGAAATTGGCTTTTACGACAGTGTACCTACCCCCTAAACCGATTACTAAGCAGTTGCGTATCAAAAATCCATACCTACCTGGTTACCTTCCTAATCTTTATCTTTATATAAGGATAATTTATAATTAATAAGGATAATTTTCCTCTTGCAAATTATTATCTTCAAAATTAGGTACCTACCTACACCTACATATATTTTTTAATTCTTTTATTTTCCAAAAATAATGTTTTTATTCAAGTATATGTACCTACCTATAGGTATTCCTCCCGGTAAAAAGAAACTACTCGTTAAAGGGAATGCCCATTTTGCTATGGAGCTTTGGCCCAGAGTGTACAGGAACGAGTGAAAGGTGACGTGAAGCCCGATGCATGAGTAAAATATTTTCAAAATCGTTCATGGGAAAGTCGAGATATTTGGGCTTGAAGTTGACGATTGCAAAATGAGGATTTCAGATTTTGTTCCAAATAATTGTCCATAACGCGCGGAATAATTGACCAAGAATAATGATATTGGTATTAAATGGAAGGTATTTTTCTTTAAAATAATCCCAAAGTTTATTTTGATATGTTGAACAGATTTTGAGATATTGAGTTTTAACTTCTAAAAAAGCAACCTTTAATTTGATATAAAAAGAAGTCTACTTAATTATATAAATACCTAAAAATAAAAAAAAATTCTAAAGGCATCTTATTATGCCTATGGACCAGGAAAGATAGATTATAGGGTATAAAATATGCACGACTTGATCGCATGAACTTTTTTTTGTGGTTAACAACTGTGTGTAACCACACAGTGAAGATGCATAATGTATATATTTAACGAGAAAATATTAAGGGAGTCAATAGTAACCACCAAAAAATTGATTTTTTTGTTTGATATGTTGTTGTTTATAAATCAATATTTTTTAAAATGTTTAAATGCAATATTATTTATACTATTGAGAAGAAATAGATTGAAAAATTATAACAAAATCAGTGGAACCTTCAAAAAGCTATACTTGAATAACCTAAAAATAAGACCATTTTCTAAAAACCGTGGAATACCAAATTCCGTTATGCGACTTTTTAGAAACACCTGACACGCAGTTTTCTTACAATTGACGTAGTTATTACAGGTACGAAGTTTAATCAAAATCGTTACAGCCGTTTTCGAAAAAAAAAATAAAAAAAAATTAATTTTTTTGATGGCAGCTAACCGTTCTACATGAGCTAAATCCAAAATTCGAATTTATCGTCTAGGGAATCACATAAAAATGCTCTGTACCAAGTTTGAAGCAAATCGGTTGACCCTTTTGGACTCTAGCTCAAATTACAGTGGACGCACACACGCACAGACCGGCGGACGGGTTTTAAAATAAATAATAGTGGATATAAAAAGGAAATACTATATTTAACGGTTTTAATCCGAATCATATATCAATAAAATATTGTCCAAGAAGTGAGCAGGTGGCGTAATATTGTGTTCGAGTCTTGAAAAACTTAAATATAAAATTATATATAGTCATCACATAATAATTTAGTGCCTTTTGAGGAATGTTTTGTTTATTATTATGTATTTATGTGATAAAGTACAATATATTTTACATACAATTAAAGGTTGTAAAATAAGCTTTTCACTGGAGCTCAATTTTTTGAAATATCGGTGTGACAAAGACCGCAAAAAAAGGCTTTTTTAGAAGTTAAAACTCAATATCTCAAAATCTGTTCAACATATCAAAATAAACTTTGGGATTATTTTAAAGAAAAATACCTTCCATTTAATACCAATATCATTATTCTTGGTCAATTATTCCGCGCGTTATGGACAATTATTTGGAACAAAATCTGAAATCCTCATTTTGCAATCGTCAACTTCAAGCCCAAATATCTCGACTTTCCCATGAACGATTTTGAAAATATTTTACTCATGCATCGGGCTTCACGTCACCTTTCACTCGTTCCTGTACACTCTGGGCCAAAGCTCCATAGCAAAATGGGCATTCCCTTTAACGAGTAGTTTCTTTTTACCGGGAGGAATACCTATAGGTAGGTACATATACTTGAATAAAAACATTATTTTTGGAAAATAAAAGAATTAAAAAATATATGTAGGTGTAGGTAGGTACCTAATTTTGAAGATAATAATTTGCAAGAGGAAAATTATCCTTATTAATTATAAATTATCCTTATATAAAGATAAAGATTAGGAAGGTAACCAGGTAGGTATGGATTTTTGATACGCAACTGCTTAGTAATCGGTTTAGGGGGTAGGTACACTGTCGTAAAAGCCAATTTCCGTGATACCTACTTACCTATTTATCATTTATACATATTTTTAAGCATTTGTTTTTATTTACCGAGTAAATAAATAAAAAACACAAACAAAATAGGTAGGTAATAGCCACGTTTTATTATCTACGGACCTGGATCAGGATAATTTTTTAACACGTAATACAACAACAACTTGGTATCCTGCTCTCTATCTGGATTTATTTTGAAGATCCGAAAATTAGTTGTTACTAATGCGGGTAGATGTCTTCTCGTGGTAAGGTAGTATGAAATGCAGTGTAAAGAAAAAAGACAACGAATACATGAAAATGAACCAACGTTTTATTTTTATGGGATGATCGGTATGGATCTTAAGCTTTAACAAAACGCGGCTAATATTCTCCACCCCAAAAAGTAACAAGAGATACCTATTTCCTTCATATCCACCTACATTTTTTATCCCAAACAAAATTCCTCGAAACTAGCAAAAACGAAAATTCATGCCATCATTAAAAGATCGAGATGGACGCAAGAATGCAGTTAAGTCTACCTGTTTCAAAACAGTCGTCCATAAAAAAATATATTCTCCACCCTCAAACATGAAAACAGAGAAATCCTTAAAAAAAAAACTTTTCCTTGAAACTTTCCTTCATAGATGTATGTATCTCTCTGCCCTAAAAAATTCTCAGAAGGAATAAAAACAAAAATTCTTGCCAACGATCGAGACAAATGAAAAATTAAAAAAAAAAAACAGAAGTACCTAGGTACGTACCAAGGTACATACCTATAAAACCATTGCAAAAATGTATCTTGTTACGACGGGACGGACGTATCCATTAAATCGGTGCATACACATTTCACACCAACCTATCTATACCTACCTAACTAATAAATCAGCTTTCCTCACAAGTTATGAATTCACCTGTACCTAAATAAATTAATGAAAATGATTTATTTAATTTCTTAAGGAATACAAAACAACCTCACAAAAATAAATAACACCAAAAGAAAATCCTTGCTACCTTTTACGAATATCGCGATTTGCGACGAAAGAACAAAAATGTTACTGCATGTCGGCCTATCTATACAGATACCCACCATCATCATGATCACAAAAAATAATAAGAAAAAAACTAAAAAAAAAAGCGAAGATAAAAACAACAAAAAAATTATTTTCGTCCTTGAGATATGCATTTTGAAGAGATTTCAAATTTGAAATTGTTTCCAGAGATTTTTCGCTCTCGCTCTTTAAATTGACCAATGCAACATTTCGCAACATGTTGTCGTATCCAATATCAGATACGGACGGTTTTATTTTGGGTTCACTTTGCTTGTACTAGATGCGACATCTTGGTATTATATTATCTTTGCTTCGACACTAACGTAATACCATTACATATATGTAAGAAAGGGATAAGACTAGACGCACTTGAAGAATACGAAATTTACAGAGCTTACAAGACAGAACAAGACAAAATATTAAATGACAAACTAACAATAAAAACTAACACTTTATTTAACACTGCAATCAAATACCAAAACAGGCAAACACATTCAACATAAACGAAACAAATATATAAACCATTAACAACAAATACAATAATTCAACATAGACCACAGCAAGCACTGAAGCAAATATTCTTGGCGAAACAACACCAAAAGTCACACAATTGAGCCCGATGATGGTTTATAAAAACCGAAACGCGTCGCTAAATTAATTGTTTTAAATAATTTTATGTTGTGAAAATTTTAAATTTTTAAAATTAAATAAAATTATAAAAAATATTAATAATTTAAATAAATTTTTTAATTTTATTTACATTTATATACTACATTCATACACACAACATGGAGACTACACCACAAAGAAATCAGTGGTTTCATCTGCCTGAATTGATAAAAATCGGCAAGAATCCAATTCACCTTCTATATGATCGTTTACAGCTTTTGTAAGTGATTCAATTAAATCATTTTGAATTGTGCTTGATGTACCTTTGAATACTGTTGCACATTCTAGATGATCTTTCATTATACTTTCCCCAGTAGATAAAAGTTCTAGCAATTCTAAATAGTTCCCTTTATTTTGAGACCCCACATTCTCGATATTTCCTCTGAAAGCGAGTTCTTGCCCAGCCAAAAAACTTACAACGTCCAAAAGCCTAAAAACAATATCACGATTTTTATCGACTTGCAAATTGTGCTGAATTGCTGCCATTTTACATGCACTAACAAGTTCATGGTCGATTCGAACGGTACCTAAAATTTTAAAATTTTCGGTATTAACGATGTGAGCTTTTGATATTTCATGTTTTTTTGCTTTAGCCTCAAAATTTTTTATAGTATTTAAACCTTCTTTCCCAAATGGCGAATCGTGGCTAAACAAAAAACATTGGTAGCAAAATACTTTGTTCAAGTTTTTACTTCCATAAAGCCAATCGTATTTTGTGTACCATTTTGCTTGAAATTTTCGTAAGACCTTATCATCTTTTTCGGAAAGATCAAGAACTGGCTTTTGTACTTTATTTTTTATGATGATTTTATCTTCAATAGATAGCTTCGAAAATGTTTGTCCTTTGTTATTAATGAAATATTGAAAAATATCAACGTTTCCTGAAAAATCCATTTCGCAATAATAAATTTATTCTAAAATAACCAAAACCAAACACTGAAACTGAAAGATGAAAGTAAGCTACAAAAGCATCGCATTGCATTTGCATCAGATCAGAAAATAAAAAAATCTAAAAGAAAACAATAAACTCTGTTGGCACTGTGCAGTTTGGCACCGGACAGTAAAACAAAATAAGAAATTGCAATATTTCTCCTTTTTTTATTCTTCCTCACCAGTCACAGTCATAGTCTCAGCCATTCGAAAAGAATTTAACGCAAAGTAAACGAACGATTAGACATTTTCAATTTTGTCTATTTTCTTCATATAAAACACGAAATGAGAATGGTTTACAAACAGTAAACATACGTTTTTTTTGCAATAGTTATGTTGAAAACGAAGACACTGTCTTCGCCTTACTCGTAGGTATTCCGATGTTGCTCATACTTCGTGTTGAATGTAAGTAAAGAAAAAGGTTTGAGTGTGTGTATAGCGTTTACGTGTTGATTTATAACGTGCGTGAACCAAGCGAAGCAATAATTGGTACATAGCAAAGCTTCTTAAATTATAATATATTTGGGTAAGAAGAAGAGCTAAGAAGGGACATTATAAACGAAATACAAATGTGTAAAAGATAGTTTCTAGATATTTTGAAGATTGTCTATGTCTTGTAATGTCTTACATGAAAAAGTGCTTTCATAAATGCATGGTTGCGGAAGTCTGACAAATGCATAGCTTTCATAAATGCAAATTATAAATGTCAGATTTTCATAAAAGCAAACAGCAAATATTTGCAGCGCAAATGTGCAACTATAAAAACTCACATGCAATCTGAATTTCTTTATTAAGGAAAGAGATAGGTATATAGTATAAACGATTTCCTTTTCTTTATTGTTCCACCTGTCAAATTCTTTCCCTATGACATATGACGCAAATCAAAAAAAGTGTTCATAAATGCAGCGTAAAACACATGCGCAAATATTTTGTATGAAGTTAATATGATTGCAATTGATCGCATGTAAGCAAAGCAACCATGTATTTATGAAAGCACCCAAATACTTTCTGGCGATTTTTTGTTCAATGGTTTGGGTAGACATTGTCTAAAATGTCTAATGGACACTTCGTCACTGCCTCAAGGTACATATATTAAAGGTGATATCATTAGCGTTTAAATTTTTGTTCAGTTCTGCGCATCTGTGAAAATGGCAGATATTTTCTTGTCAAAATGCTTATATTTGTTGTTGTTTCTAGTAATGCCATGTGCAGTTTTCGTAGAGACTCGAGCCGCCATGTTTAATTTCTGACTGACAACCTGCGCGATATATTACCTTAGATTTGTGTACTGTATACATATCTCACTGTTTAGGTATGAGAACTAATTTCGCGTAGGCGTAACTACGTGCCTTTAGACAGACTCTAAAAAAAAGGCACGGTACCTATGCGTAAATCCTAGGGACGAAGGAACACGTAAATTGACCCTGAATGTAAAACTTCAAACCTTTTAGAAGATATGGCTTGTCTTTCCACAGCATATTTCCCTGCAAATCAAGTCGAGGCGATTTTGCAATTTAATCGGATGTACCAATTTGTATGACTCACTTGTGAAAAATATTTTGATATGTTTTTTTTTTTTGTATTGGGCTTTTCGGGAAACTATCGTTGTCTTTTTTTCCGTCTTGTTCTTACAGTTATAAAAACCTTGTCGATAGCTCGGCGAAGTAAAGCTATATTTAGCTTCAAGAGAAGAAATTCCAAAAAAAAGAAATAGAAACAAAATATAAGACAAAAAATATTTATTAAAATTATAATGTACTTTATAAAATATTACTTGCCACAGAAAATGAAGAGGAATAGAATATAGGATGACAGGACAGGTGAATGGATCGTAATTGCGACCTAAAGCTTGTGGGAGTTTTTAAAGAAAGTAATAGATGCTAGGTGATGCCAAATTTAAAGTAAATTAAGTTAAATTGAATATTGAACACAAACACAACAGCGAATGATCTTTTCATTGATTTTTATTATTCACTTTTTTTTAATAGAAAATATAATTTTGTAATATCAATTGATTCGTAAATTTTAGTGTAATAACATTTATTGAATAGTTTGAAACGCCTCTGTGAGAAAAAAACAAGCACTTCCAAGGAAATTTCTTTGTACGAAAAGTTTTCCGAAGTTTAGTCAGATTCACAAGAACAAATTTAATAAAATAACTAAAATTTTAAAGTTTTAACATTTTTTTAACGTTCGTAATAGAACTTTGATCTTTTTATTGTTATAAGCAAAAGTTTAAACAGAAAACGTTTACTTTATAATAATATTTTTGAGCAAATTAAAAATTAACAAATCACTATGTTATTATTGGAGCCGTCGAAAGAGGATGTTCACATTCACATTGCACTACTTACACAATCAAAGAGTTTGTTTATAACCTCTGACAAGGTTTGACTGCCCAAATGTATTTGACGTCTTCTACTTCAATTTTGACACTTGACTTGAATCAGCAGTTGTTCGATTCTAAATCAATTTAGGTGTGTTCATGTTTGTGTCTTATTTCCAACCTGATTTCGTGCAAATTTGGTTGAATTTATCTCCATTTCGAAATGTGAATTTCCATGGGAAATAAGACCATTTCGGAACTAATTTGGAAATTTTCAACGAAATTACCTCATTTGGCCTTATGAAAACGTAGTAACAGTTTTCCTTTTGTTAGGAGAGTTTAGCATTTCATAGTCTGGTATTACACAACGACTTTTTCGTCGTAACTCTCTTCGAATTCTTCTTTAAAATTTCGTCCTGTGAGTCGTCCGCTATTACACTATGAATTTTGAGTCATGACCTAAATTCGGCAGTTCTCTTTTATTAGGTGATGTACGTTCAACCAAGAGACTTTATATGGAAAGTACAGAAAAGCTCTTACGATTTTATTTCTTCGTGTGAAAAGTACAAGAGATTTTAGAAGCAATTAAAAGCAAACGTCAAAAAATCTCCAGCAACTTGTTTCTTTGTGTGAAAGGAGACTTAAGCCAAAAAAAGTATGTCTCGTGGGGTGTGTTTTGGAGTGATGTGTCGATATCGCTCTAATGTATTTCATATGCGAATAACCATATTTGTATCGTGTGATGTGTTGTCTCGAAATCTATGAAATGCATTGTAATGGCGAGAGTAGTGTGGTTCCGGCTTAAGGCCTGCTGCCCACTAGGCAGCTTTTAGTTGCTCACCCCAGCAACTTTTAGTTGCTCCCGATTCAATTACATTGGCTTATATGGGAGAGCACCCACTGGGCAACTTAGTTGCCGGCAACTTTAAGTTGCTCGGAGTTGTTGACGGAACTAAGTTGCCGGCAACTCCGGGCAACTTTTAGTTGCTGACCCCCTCCCACTAAGCAATTTCCGAGCAACTTTCGAAAATTAAACGTTTTTATTTGTTGTCCATTGAAATGTTACATCGATTTTGCATTTTAGACAGGTCAAATTGAGCGCGGTGAATTCTCGGGGCTTCACTTCAGCACGGAGGGAAACTGAGTTACCGGCATGAATTGTATACTTGTTATCGAAAGTTTGTATGGAAACTCTATTTTTTTTTTCTGTAATGGCGTCGCTAGTCCCCAATGTCGTTTCTTTCAACCAAATAAGGCTTTTCCAGAAACTATCTTTGTCTTTTCTCTTTCTAACTTTGACAGTTCTCAAGTAAGAAAAAAAAAACTTTGACATAAAAAGATGCAGGGGAAACAAACAAAGGTCATAAATGCACAACTACATGTTTTTTGTTTTCCCTGACAATAGAGCTCTTCCAAGATTTGTCTTTTCTCTTTCTAATTTGACATTTAAAAACAAAAACTGGTTGGAAAATATTTACATGCTCTTGCCAGTGTTAAAAAGGCGGTCATTTGATTATTTTTTGTATTTGGAAGTGAAAACTTAGATTTGCGGTCGAATTACCTATTCAGTAGTGTCTAAACACTTTAGTGAACATTTTTCCAAGTGTTTGACAACAAAAAAAAACTAATTTTAATACATATTCATCACTATTTTAAACACACAACTTTTTTGGCTCGCCTTCGTACCTTTGATATTTGGTTTTGTTTTCCAACCAGGGAGTGCCGTCAGATTGTTATTTTTTTTTTTTACAAATTTTACACTGACGCTTCTGACATTTGGTGGCAGAGATCTATAGTCAAACTATTGTGTGGAAGTTCCCAATTCCCCGGGGTTTGCAAAAAACACGGCTAGGACTATTTTCACTGTGTTCCTATTTCGTTAGCCCGCATTTACATTGCCCGATTTTTCCAATTCCGATTTTTCTTTGTTGTTGTAATCATCGAATATGAATACGCCCCAATGTTGCGAACACAACGTTACGTAGCCGCAGCTGCAAGAGTTCACCAGCTTTTAACTTTTGCGTGCAGCATTTATGACAATTCAAAATTGAAGCCCATTGAAGCCCATTTCAACACGATGAGTGTTTATATGGGGTTGAAATGCGCTTCAAGCTCTTTTCAATTTCTAAAGTTATAAATATCAGTACTTCTGCAGTCAGAATGTCAGAAACACATATTAGCCACATGAAGATGAGAATGTTTCGTGCGTTTCACCCTCTAAAACCCATTTGTTTACATTGTTGTATTTGTAATTTCTTCCCGCGTCGATGAATAGATGTGAATTGCAACAACAATTTAACCAGGTGTGTGAGATCCCTTCTGTCTATGTGTAAGGTTTTTATACACATATTCTCATTTTTTATCTGCAATCTGACAGTTCAAGCTTGTAGGCAAATTAAAATGGCTGCCGGGGATTCTCATCTTCATTTGGATAATCTGTGGTCAGAAAGCTGTACAGCTTCATTGGGCACGTTCGGGTAACTATCTTAAGCTATCCGGATAGGTTTGTGTTGTTGTAAGCCCTTGTTGAAAAATATCTGATGTCAGCTGATGCAACAACAACTCAAGCAATCTGAAAATTTTTGGGATAGGTGGATAGCCTATCGGATAGTTGCCGGAACGACACTTTTTGACAACTCGTCTTAACATTTTCTAATTTACCTAGTTTTTGTTTGAAAACTTCGTCAAACAAATTTTTAGAATTTTTTTCTCTACACAACTAATTTACAAGAAAAAAGCTACAATTAAAGCCATCTTTAGATTTTCCAATTTGCTTTTCTAATGCCTGGACTCAGAGTGTCAAGTTAGCCCTACCTACCTAGTTTTTGTTTGAAAACTTCGTCAAAAATTTTTTTAGAATTTTTTTCTCTCCACAACTAATTTACAACAAAAAAGCTACAATTAATGCCATCTTTAGATTTTCCAATTTGCTTTTCTAATGCCTGGACTGAGAGTGTCAAGTTAGCACTCCCTACCTAGTTTTTGTTTGAAAACTTCGTCAACAAAATTTTTAGAATTTTTTTCTCTCCACAACTAATTTACAACAAAAAAGCTACAATTAATGCCATCTTTAGATTTTCTAATTTCCGTTTCTAATGCCTGGACTAAGAGTGTCAACTTAGCACTACCTACCTAGTTTTTGTTTGAAAACTTCGTCAAGAAAATTTTTAGAATTTTTTTCTCTCCACAACTAATTTACTACAAAAAAGTTACAATTAATTGTTTACTTTGTTTTTTTAATTTCCTAAAGTGTAGTGCTAACTTGATATCAAGTTAGCACTACATACCATTTTTTTTATTAAATAGTAGAGCTACAAATTTTTTTTTCCACAACTAATTTACTACTTAAAAGCGACAATTAACTGTGTACTTAGTTTATTTAATTTCTAAAAGTGTAGTGCTAACTTGACACACGTTATGGAGTGAGGTAACAAGCAGAAGTGTGTGTAAAATAGAAGGTAGAGAGATTCAAATTATGTTGATAGCGTGCAGGTGTATGATTTTATAAGATTCATGTGGCTAGGAGTTTGAAAGTGGACATTTTGAAAGGTAAGTCGGTAGGAATCGAGTTATATGGACGCCACGCCGCTGATATATATACATAACGAATATTCATTACAACAAAAAATAAGTATTCAAAGTTCAGAAAAAGAAACCAAGTTTATAGTATGAATAACTTAGAAATAAAAATATATATGTAAAGTATAACCGAAAAAGAAAAATATACAATATTAAAATGATAAGCTATGCAGAAAATCTTTGTTCTTTATTAACTTGAATCTATGAAGCTGCATTCTGAGTTAATAATTGATAAAGTTCTTGTTATCGTTTCATTAGTTCCGTAAATAATTCTATGACGAGGCTGAAAAAGAAATAACTGTTGTTTGAGTGGTCTTTCGGGAGCATAAATTGAGGGCAAAGCTTTCAACTTTGGACATTTTATAATATGATAACACAAGATGTCTCTAACAAGTAGGTCACGGGTATATGATCTATATTAGGGTCGATGTCCATAGTCTAGAAATGCCCAGAAATATGCATTTTGCTTCATAACTCGTTGAGAATACCCGCTTCATTACTAAGCAGAGATGAATTCCGTCAATCTTCGTTTGATTTTTTCAATTCGAAATGCATCAACCATCGACCCCTTGCAGGGTTTCCACCGTCTTGATTTTAAGAGTGAAGTCGTTTTTATCTACTTTTTTAAAGGGGAGACGAAGAGAAATATTTTTTTGTGAACGAAAGACTTTTTAAATATTAGAATGTCGAATAGTATAATAAAAGAAGAAGAGGAAATGCATTGTTTTTTTTTTTTTTTTGTGGACTACAATGAATTAAATTCAAATAAAAGTTGCATCTTGCGTCTTAGAAGGATACGACAACATCTGACTGATGAGCCTAACTGTCGTGCCTAGGAAAAAACGCACTATAAGACAAAAGGTCGCAAGAAACTTTCATTTGGGTATATAATAAAAGTTTCGTAAAAATCTAGGAATCGAGATATGGCCGTTTTAGAAGTCTTTTTTGACTTTTTGATATTTGTTGAAAACTATTATACTAATATTTTTCCCATAGTTGAGGACTTTTTTACTTATGTGTTTTTTTTTTCATTCAGAATATTTTTAAAAAATCGTTTTTTGAGATAAATTTTAAATATTTTTTTTATTTTTAAGTCCATCAACCTGGGTACACCTCAACATAGAAAATCAAAATTCTAATGATGCAAAAATTAAGTTCCAATTAAGTGCTAATATTGTACTCTAATCTCGATTTGAAACTAAAATCCCTTGACCTTCAAACTTGTGGACCTTGTGGTGTACCCAGTTTGACGTCAATCTAAGACCTTTTATTTTTATCTTTTTAGGGGATACGTTTAACTAACTAATAATTATAACTTTTAATCGGTGATTAAACTTAAAATTATTAGGAATCTTAGCGCGGTATTTACCGAACGCTCATAACTTGGTAGAGAATATTTATCAGCGCTCATAAAAATAATGATTTCGATCTTGTCGCCAATCATTTGCTTGGTTTTTGTTTTGAAATTTAATTTTAATAGATTGAAAATTCAGTAAGAAAATACGACATTGAAAAGAAGAAAAATTAAAAGAAGTTAATAAATGAAAACATTTTCGGTTGGTGAAAAGCATAACATACCTACCTTAATAATTTTGAAGTTAAGAGCCTAAAAAACTTAAGAGCCATATATGAATACCGACCTTAGTTTAAAATTTGGCTTTGCCAAATACTGCTGAACGCAGAAAATTCATAAAATATTTACAAGGTATCAGCTTGTAAGTATTGAGTTAGATCTGTTTTTCTCAATTAAATGCAAAATATAAATGTTATTCGAGTAAAACGAATTCAAATTTAATTCAAGGTAGCGGCAATCCTGCAAAGGGTTGGCTGCCAAAAATTACGTTTTAAGCTTCCTGTTTGGTATTCTTGTAAAATCGAAGAATAGTGACTATTTTATTTTTGGGAAATTAAACGCACAAAGCTTAAAGTTTGTAAAAAGGATGTTTTCGATGATTCAAAGTTTGTATTATGTTTGTTACTGATTTTCTAAAATATGCTTCCATTTTTTGGAATGCTTATATTTGTGCACGTTAGGTTATTGCCAGCAAATTAATTTGAAAATGAGAAAATAAATTCCGTTTTTCGAATTTCCTTCTCCACTATAGTCACGAGAAGAGTAAAGTCAAAAAGTCTTGTTTTGGGAAACCGATTTTACCTACAAACGTATTTTTTTAACTCTAATTAGTGTTAAGGTAGTTTCAGCAGAAAATATTATAAACACAACATTTTTGAAAATACAGAAAAAAAGTGAAGCACTCGCATTAAACCGATATCCAAAATAAAAAAAATTATAGTTTTTTTTTCTTATTCTGTAAGACTTACCGAACTTAGCTGTTTGAGAATTGAAACAAAACTGAAATCAGTGCAGTGGAACCAAAACCATACGTTGTTAAAATAAATATTTTTAAAATTACATAGTTAGTGATTTTAAATAAAAATACTCATATCACACAATCTTAACAAATTTCCAATATTTATAATTTTAACTTATTTTTTGAGAAAACTGATAATAATTTCACAAAGAAAGCAAATATGTAGTTGTAAGTAATCTGAAAATGAATACCGTTCGCATGACGTGAAGTATATTCTTGATTTATCACCATCATCATCATCATAACAATTAGTATGTGGTCCGGTCTCTACACTTACGTACATAAATATCGATTTTGAGTCGATGTGCTCAAGTTCTGCACTTAATATAGGATCTCAGGTCTACTAGCTTTTGACATCTAGATTTTCATTCTCCATTCGAAAAAATCATATTGTAAAGGGGTCTCATTCACCCCGCAATATACAATTTATATAAATATATTTTGTTCTCAAATTGACACTAACAAAAACGTTAGATGCAACAAACCAAAAGTAGATAAAAGACGCATCAAATATATAAAAATAAGTACGTATACGCCCGAGTTTACTATTGCATCCTCATCTTGGGAGAGAATGTCCAAAAGCCCTAAGTATTAAGTCAAAGGAAATTTGACTTATCTATTAAGACTGCACTCTGGATTCTCAAGTACTAAAATTACTCTTCAAAATTTATCTCGAATCTTTGCAATATTATATTTCCTCCCGAGAAGGTATATGAAATAAAATAAAAAAAAAGAATGTTCATCATGTTTGAGATTATATTATACATAGATATTGTTCAAGAATAAACACCAATTTATTTATATTTTTGTGTTCATTTAAATCATCTATAATTTTGTTAAATAAATCTAAAAAATACTTTCCAAAAATTGTTTACTATTCATTTAACCAAACATTCATACATTACCTTATAATTTGTATTTTATGCTCCATATTATTTCTTGTTCTCTAGCTGTTATTTGTATTTTTGTTATTTTTGAAGCTATTTGTTTTATACTATTTTAAGATCATTGGAGCTAATCTTGGAAAATATATCTTGATTAAGAGACAATTTTTCAATCATTATTTAACTAGCAAGATACATTGAAACAAATGTTTGCTTTGTCTGAAGATTGAGTACTATCTGATGTTTATCTGACTACTGAAAAATAGGCTCTTAGTGACACAAAAACCAAATATTAAGCTCACAACATTATATACGCATTTGAATAATTTATTTAAAAAAATTAGCAATTTGATTAAATACACTATCATAACCAAAACAGTCTGAATAGTTATTAAATTGAATTTTTGTTCGCATTAAAATTTAAGCGTATGTATACGTATGTTTATTTAAAAGATAGTCTATAAAACTATAGTCATCATTTTTAAACATATTTTGTTTTATTTAAGAATATAACTTATAAAAGTGCTCTTTAACTAAAAAATTAAAATATCTTAACTTAAGTTTGGTATGGCAAAATCACAAAATCAACATTTGGAAAATAATAATAATCATCAGGTTGTTTAAATGTATTAATATTTTGGATGTTTTTAATTTCTATTTTTATTTTCTTAACATTTATTTCCTCCTTGAAATCAGTTCTAATATGCAAAAATTATCTTAGATCATAAAAAGTTAAATTTTATGTAAAATATATATTTGGAACAGTTTTTCTGTTGGCACTTCAATTTGTAGTATTTTTTTGACAATTTTAAAAACATCAACATCAAGGATAACTAATAGGAGGGGAAAACTAACACACAATTTTTAGGGTCTGGTATTTTTTATGTTAAATAATTAAAATAATTTTTGCAATTTTAAATATGTCCCCAAAACTTATAGTTTTCTTATGATTTAATTTATTTGTATTTAAAAAAAGGGTCTTAAGTCTCCAAAAGGCCTAGATATAAATCATTTATGGGAATGTTTTTTATAAAAACATTCTGAATGTTTGTTTTTTATGTTTGAGGGGTTATTTCATTGGAGAGACATTGCATAATATTTAACATTTTTTCAATGTTCTTTCCAATATTTTGTTGCTCTTTTTCCATGTCTTCAACTTTGTGTTTAATATTTATGACTTCCTTTTTAATCTTTGTTACATCCTGTTCATTAATTACGGATTTATAGTAAACATTATAAAGATCCCTTTCAATATTGTAAGTTTTATTCTCTGTAATTGTAACTTTCTGGTCAATAATCTGGGAGTGCTCTTGAATATGTATTATATTCGTTTTCATATTTTCAGCTGTAGCTTCTATGTTTTTTAATTCATCTTTAAGGATTTCTAATTGGCTTTGTTCCTTGCTTGACGCACTATTTTTATTCATTATAATAGTTTTTGATTCTGCAATTATTGATGATTTCATTGATTGATTTTCTATCCGGAAATATAACTTCTGCAAAAATCTAAACGAAATCCGCTGTTTTTTATTTGTCTCGGTTAGTGCCGAAAAACAAGAAAAGCATCCAAATGGTAAATATATATTATTTGGTACATTCGCTGCTAGACGAACCCCAGAGACATAATACTTGCAACTACAACGAGGATCACCTTCCCTTCTTTTTTTGTCAAACAATTCAAAATCGTGATTGTTTAAAAATTTAGCACGACAAATTATTCCGTTAAGCTCCGCTTGCTGTCTTATGGCCTGCAATGAAAAAAAATCATTAAAAAATTTAGTGTTGAAATTACACTACTTTATACTACTGTACTAAGCGTTTATAGTAAAAATTTCAGTATGGAAATGTCATTGACATGGTTATGGCTATACTGTCATTGCGAGCTACTTAACAAAAGGCAACATACACCATAATTATAAAATGAAGGACAGGTGTGACTCAATCATTCATACAGACATCTGATCATTATTTTAAGTGTTAAAAATAACTATAATAAAAATTTCTATGAATTGGAAATTTTAAGTAAGCGCGCTCTAAGAAAGGATAGTTTGTTTGAAATTCCTATTATACACATAAGTATGTACGTTAAAATCGGGTTTAACGGATTAAGGTTCGATAAGCTATTATCTTAACAGGACCTGCTAGAATAGGTAGTTTGGACACTTTTTTCGTCGAATAAGACAAGTAAAAAACTAACTTAAGTCGTTTTCATAATAAACAACATTATGGAATAAACGCTTAACTCAAATAAGAATTCTAAAGTCATATAATGCTGTTTAAAAAATGACTTATATCTAATTAAGCGTTTTTTCCAAATCAAAAGCCGAAAAAACACAAAAAAATATATATGAGTGTGAAACAACTTATCTGGAGTTACAAAACTGAAAAGACATTCTCATCGTTCCCAAAATGAGTTAAGCCACTTTTCCAAATTCTTGTTGGTGCTTTTAGGAATCTTATTTCAACTAGGCTATAAAGTAATTTGTCACTCAATGCTTTGACAGACAGGCCACGAATTAAAATATCCAGTTAGCACTGCCAACGAACTTCCAAAGAAGAAAGTCCACATTTATAGATGTTTACACATCAAAAACTGATGTATGCGGCAGCTACTCGTTCTAGGCGAGCTAAAACAAAAATTCGAATTTTACTTTTAGGGAAACACATTCAAATGATCTGTTCCAAATCCGAATCAAACCATTTCGCATCCTTTTATAAGCTCTAGCTCAAATTACAGTGGACGCACAGACCAGTGGACAGCATGACGAAACCCACTCTTTCGGATAAATATAATTTTCACGCTGCATTTATGAAACAATGTATACTATTTTCACATCAGTGCTCCTAAAAGGGCTTCCTAGATGGGGATTGAAGAAAATTATATTTAAATGAAGATCAATTATCAGATATAGAACATTATGTGTCTGACTCAACTGCAACTACATCAATAGTAGAAACCCCCCGCCTTTGTCGTTGATCTAGAAGCTGCTTTTGACAACGTTAACAGAAACTCTCTATTTTATAAATAAGCTACACTTTTCCACGAAATTATAAATACATTAAAATCGATCTATCTTGATACCACAGCAGATGATTGGGATGGAAACAGTAGGCCCAAATTTTTCCAGCAAATAAAGGTGTTATGCAAGGGTTCATCCCCAACTAACAAACTCCCGGAGTTAAGCTCTTCGAATCTGAAAAAAACTCCCATAAGATTCTTTTAAATCCTATTGCTATACTTAAGAATGAATCTCTTGTTATGAAACTCAAATTCGTCTCATAGCATTTTTATTGTAAGAGCTAAGCATTTTTTAAATTTGAAAGTACTTAAATCCTATATCTAGATCTATTTAAGTCTCATAAGTATCTCGTTATGAAATTAAAACTCTAAACGTCATTTTTAGTCTTTATAATCCCATAATGATACTTCAAATTTTTTTCAAGATTCTAATAGGAGCTACGACGCCAGCTTTGAATATCAAACGAACAGATGTTATAGTTGAATTGTACAGTGCGTTCTTTTTGTTCACAAAACTTGCTTCTGTTCATGTTTCTATATGGGATTGGTTATTTGATTGGCGGTGGAAGATGTAATTTTAGATTTCAAAGAAAAGTTTGATTGTTTTCTTTGCGAGCAAGTTTCTTTGGTCGATTTTTTGTTCTGTTTGTTTACCTAATTTCGGGGTAGAAGTGAATTTGGTTATACATATTATAACAACAATTTTTAGCACTGAAATATACTAAACAAAAAGCACACATTTCAAACTTAAGGTAGTTAATATTATTAGTGTTATTAAAAAGAGGAAGTAATCTGCCGAAAAATCGATCTCAAAAGCATTATTTTGATAGAATTGATCGAAACAACATTATTAATTGTACTAATGGAAATCACCATGAGTATTCCATAATGTTTATGGTATATCTTATACTGTTGTTGCATCGGCTGTCATCAGCTGTGGAGTGATTTAAATAACATACCAAGCTATATCCAGTTAACTTTGATTGTTACTTTATTCGAAAAATTATTAGGTTATAATTTAGTTCCATTGTTTCAAAATGTTAATCTAACACAATTATCGATTTTTTGCTTTCTCATTTAAATTTCTTAATAAAAGTTGGCAATTGCAATAAAAAGGAACGCCCCACAGACAAATGTGTTGCGTTTAAAAGTTAAATGTCAAATTTAAGTCCCATAAGAGCATTTTAGCTCTCATAAGAAGTACTGTCTCTCAGAGAACATTTATATTTACTGAGAGCGACACTTCTTACGGGAGCTCAAGCGTTGTAATGGGACTTCATCATCATCCAAAGATCTCATAGAGATCTTAAAACAAGAGTTAAAGTATCAATCAACAGCAGCCATGTTGCAATATGAACAAAATGTTTTCATTATATTTTGAGGGTTACCGTAGCTTAAAAAAAAATATTCTAAATGAATTATCATATTTGGTTTTCCAATTTTTGTCCTAAAAGCACGATACTGACAATAATTGGAAAAAAATATGGTATGAATGATCGCATTTTGTGAATTGTATAAAAACATACTTTGGTGATTTTTGCACCTACAAAAATATTAATGGTAACCCTATAATAAGATTATAATTAATAACAAAATATTTTAAATATGCATAATTTTGGAAGCGCGTTGTTATTTTTCGAAGCAAAATGTTTAAATTAGTAGATGCAATTTTAATTGCACCAAGAATTTAGCCTACATATGCCATGATTTTTACAAATATAATACGTCAATTAACTTGTGAGATAAATACTCGCACCAAAAAATACATTATTTTTTGACATGAGAGAAACACGAACACACATAAAAACTATTCGCCTACCTTCTTCAAAAAAAGAAATTAAAAATGCGAAAGATATATGTTCTTTTTTTTAAGTTTACACACACTCGTTCTCTTTTTAACAACTTCTGTAGGAAGAGACGCACTCCCATAGGAAGAGTTCAGAGAGCTTTACTAGATTTACAAAGCGGCGTCTATAATCGCATACGAAGAATAAAACTCTTCCTATAGGATCAAGAGGCTCCCATAACTAGGCCGTTTAAGGCTTGTAACAATCTTATAAGAATCTAGAAGAACTCCTCAAGAGTGCATTTAGCTCCCTAAAATAAGTCTCGTAGCGCTCTCGGAGCGTCTTATGAGAGGAAAAATGTTACTTGGGATCCTCTTCTTACATAATTATTTCAACGCTGAGCTTCCAACTTATGTCGTTGTGGAGGGGCTATAAGAATCAATCTTTTATATGTGGATGATATTGTGCTCCTGTCGCATATTGTGTTACATAAATGGAACCTAACGGTCAATCTTTATAAATCCAAACTTGTATTTTTTCGCATCTTTGAACAATGAAAAGCCATTGAGAAGCGATTTTAATACGTTTCGAACCATTATTACGCATCTGGCAATTATTTTACTTACAAAATATCAAGTCAATTCTGAGATTTTCGCGGTGATGTTCCTTTCCGTACTAAAGATTCATATGATAATATCTGTCGGACTCTAATTTCATGGGGAAATTTGATCTACAATATATACATATATGTATATACAAACATTGTAATAATAATGGGAAACACAGCCCATTATGTATATATTGTAACTACCAATGATCAGGGTAGACAACATAAAAGTATTTTTAAGGTTTCCGGCATTATTGCACATTGCAGTAAGTTAGTAGACACGCAAGATAGAAGACATTACACAAGAGTAATAAAGGATAAGCAAACCAAAAAACATAAAAGTCTTTTTTATTTATAATATCCACTGGATAACGTAAAGTACCGAACCCAGTAAGTAATTGCCAGTACAATATCCACTGGATATTACATGGTGTCAGTAAGTAAATAATAATTAGATATCACCACCGCCATTTTGCAACAATGGCCACAGAACGCTCTGTGAGCGAACTGGATTGTTCTAATTTAAAAAAAGAATGGCCGACGTGGAAAAACGAATTTCTGATGTATATGATGGCCACTGGGAAAATGGAGGAAGCAGAAGCCAAAAAAAAAATGCAACATTTCTCTGGCTGGTCGGTCGACAAGCAAGGGAAATATATAACACCCTATTCCCAAACGATGGTACCACAAATGGAATTTTGGGTACACAAGATGGCGTCCGACCAGCACCAGTAAATGGTGTACTTCAACCGCAAGGGGAACCTAGACAGCTCCGCTCTTTGAATGACATCATAACAGCTTTTGATGCTTATTGTATTCCAAAAATAAACATAACAATGGAATCTTACAAGTTTAACAACATCTACCAAAAGGAAAAACAACCTTTTTCGGAGTATGAAACCGAACTACTTAAACAAATACAAATGTGGTCGCTGTGAATGCGGCAACGTGTTGTCTTACGAAGAACGTATGTTGCAGGACAGAATAATAATAGGTGTCCACGACAAGAAGTTGCAGTTGAAGTTGTTGGATGACAAAAGCGACTCGTTGGCAAAAATTATAGAGTCATGCCAGACTTATAAAGCAGCCACCGCCAACAAAGTTTTGTTGAATAAAAATATGCAATCGAATGTCAGCAGTCTTAACGACATATCAGTGGCAGTGAATGCAATAACGCGCCGATGCTACAACTGTGGAGGGGAATTCTCGCCATCTCACCACAAATCGTGCAAAGCAAACGAAATTATCTGTCGTCTGTGTGGAAAGAAGGGCCATTTTTAAAGATTCTGTAAATCAAAGGGAAATCAACAAGCGGGAAACAACGGACATCGTAAGCAGGATAATAAGGGAAAGCAGCAACAACACTCCCTAAATTGGGATGATTCAGGTAATATTTTTGAGATCATTGATGGTGATGTGAAATCTAAGACAAACAATTTTTTTAGAATGAACTTAAATTCCATTATAAATAAGATGCGTTGGTATAAAGAGTATGAAATTCAAAACAAAATGGTTCAATTTAAATTAGATACAGGGTCAGATGTTAACTGCATCCCAATAAATGTAATTAAAAAACTTAAAATAAAATTACTAAATCAGAGTAAAAATAAAAAGTTATATGTTTTTGACTATAATGGAAATAAAATTAATATATATGGTACTGTAGAGCTGAAGTGCTTTGATAAAAAGTTGCTAATTGAACAGTCTCCTTTACAATTTATCGTAGTGGATGATACATGTGAAGTGAACCCATACTAGGTCTTGAAGCATGTACAAAATTTGGATTAGTCAAAAGGTTGGATGTTAAATCTATAGAATGTTCTCATCAGACAGAGGAGGAATTTATAAGTAGCAATCTGGATGTATTTGAAGGGTTAGGCAAATTTCCAGGAACGTTTACAATAAAATTAAAGGAAAATTCGAAACCAACATTGCATTATAAAAAACGAATTCCACTAAGTCTGATTGAGCGGTTAAAGACGGAACTTGATCAGATGGTGAAAGAGAATATAATTTCACAAGTTGACTACCCAACCGAATGGGTAAATAACTTACAGGTGGTAGAGAAACCTAATGGTAAGTTGCGTATCTGTCTTGACCCAAAGGCACTTAATAATTGTATTCAACGTGAATATTTTTTGATTCCTACTATTGATGATTTCATGTCACAACTAGCAAATAAACGTGTGTTCTTAGTACTTGATTTAAGTAGTGGATTTTGGCACATGAAACTAGATAACAAAAGCTCAGAGTTGACAACATTCATGACTCCTTTTGGTCGGTTTAAATTTAACCGCGTGCCATTTGGTCTAAATTGTGCACCAGAAATGTTTCAAAGGAAAATGATTCAAATATTCGGGGATATTCCTGGGGTAATAATTTATTTTGATGACCTTGCTATAATGGGGGAAAACAAAGAAGAGCATGACAAAATTTTGTCTACTGTTATAAAAAGAGCCCGTAGGAATGGAGTTAAATTTAATCGTGAAAAAATTCAATTTACAAAATCTGAAATAACGTTTATGGGACATGTATTGTTGGATGGTAAATTGAAACCAAATGACAAGCATAGAAGGGCAATAGTAAAAATTAAAAAACCGGGAAACAAGCAGGATGTTCTGAGATTGTTAGGATTATTCAAATATCTGGCGAAGGTCATTCCTAATCTGTCTATGCAATCCGCGGCATTGCGGAATTTAACGCGAAACGATGTCAAGTTTGAATGGACAGATGTTCATGAAAAAGAAATGCAAAATCTATTGCAGATAGTGTCGTCTGAACCAGTGTTAGTTGTATACAATCCTAAAGAGCCAGTAAGAGTACAAACGGATGCGTCAAAAGACGGATTAGGTTGTGTGTTAATGCAGAATGGACAACCAGTAGCGTATGCATCTCGAACGCTAAGCAAGAGTGAACAAAAATGGGCTCAGATAGAGAAGGAGTTACTAGCGATTGTTTTTTCTTGTGAAAGATTTCACTATTTTCTTTACGGCCGGGAGTTTACAGTAGAAAGTGATCACAAACCATTAGAGACGTTGGTAAAGCGTGACATTGATGATGTTAGTGCACGACTGCAACGAATGTTTATGTCACTGCTTAAATACCCAAAAATGAGTGTGGTGTACACACCCGGGAAACAAATGCTGGTAGCTGGTTGCCTATCTAGGGCACAATTACCAGACTGTGATGAAAACACAGAATTAACAGGAATCATTCATTCTGTCATGCAATCTGCCTGCCTTTCAAAAGAAAATTATGAAAATTATGAGTTATATCGTTCAACGCTAGATCAAGATGAAAAATGTGCAAAAATAATTCAATATGTAACAACAGGATGGCCAAACTTCCATCTTTTAGATGAGACAGGTCAAGCTTTTTATAAATTCAAAAATGAACTTCATTTTGAAAACGGTTTGCTTTTTCGGAATCACCGACTGGTAATTCCAAAAGATTTACAAGTCAAACTTAGTAAATGGTTACATGGACCACACTTAGGAATCGAAAAAACTCTTGCACGCGCCAGGATGCATTATTACTGGCCCAATATGAATGATCAAATAAAAGATCTTGTAACTTCATGTGAAATTTGTGAAAAATTCAAAAGAAATAATAAAAAAGAAGAATTGATCCAAGAAGAACCAGCTAAATATCCGTTCCATTTAGTATCTATGGACCTGTTTGAATATGCAGGCCATGATTTTCTATCAGTAATTGATGCCTACTCGGGATATCTTATAGTGGAACACTTGAACAGCAAAACATCAGCTCATATTATCGAAAAGCTAAAAAGCAGTTTTGACAAGATAGGATTCCCAACAATTATTAAGTCAGATAACGTCCCTTTCGGGTCAGGAGAATTTGAAAAATTCGCGAAAGATTATAACATAGTAATGAAATTTTCAAGTCCAAGATACCCCCAAAGTAATGGGTTGGCGGAAAAAGGGGTTGCTATTGCGAAAAACATTTTAAAAAGATGCTATGAAGCAAATGATGTTATACAATATCCATATCGAATTTTAGAATATAATTCAACTCCTGTAGCGAGCATGGGATTAGCTCCAGTACAACTATTTTTCGGTCGAATGATCAAAACTAGAATACCCATTTCAGATTCCTTATTATGTCGTAATAACTTGTGTGAGGAGACTGTTCAAAGTAAAATTTAAAAAAAAAACGAAATAAGCAAAAATATTATTATGACAGGAATGCTAAGGCATTACCTAACTTAAATATAGGAGACCTTGTTATTTAAAAAAAAAATAATAAAGAATGGAACTATGGAACAATCGCAGGAAATGTTAATAATAGGTCATATTTAATTAGAGATAACTTTGAAAACTACTTCAGACGTAACAGAAGGCTTATAGCCAAAACCAAAAATAATGAAATAAATGCTGGTGAAATGTTATTTGAAGAAAATATTAAACAAAATGTAAAAAACCCTGAAGCATTTAAAGAAATTATTGTGAAAAAGCCAACCAGAGATGAAAAAAAATGTGAAGTGGAGGAACCTATCCTACTAGAGGTTAATATTGATGGTAATTCGTCTGATGATTATGAAACAGCTGGTAGTTCTGGTTCTGAAACTGAATATGGTCAAAATAGTCCTGAACCAAAAAAAACAATAAGTGGTGGAGTAGTTCGACCACCACAAAGATATGGTTGGGATTAATGTTAAAACTACTTATGACATGAAACAAAATGAACTCATGATAAAATATTAAATTATTGAAAAATATGTAATTATGTACAATTATATATATATATATATTGAATACATATTTTTATAAATATTATATCCAAAAAAAAAAAAAAAAAAAAAAAAAAAAAAAAAAAGGAAAGCATGTAATAATAATGGGAAACACAGCCCATTATGTATATATTGTAACTACTTATTGAACACATCCATCAATGATCAGGGTAGACAACATAAAAGTATTTTTAAGGTTTCCGGCATTATTGCACATTGCAGTAAGTTAGTAGACACGCAAGATAGAAGACATTACACAAGAGTAATAAAGGATAAGCAAACCAAAAAACATAAAAGTCTTTTTTATTTATAATATCCACTGGATAACGTAAAGTACCGAACCCAGTAAGTAATTGCCAGTACAATATCCACTGGATATTACAAACATAGGATTCATGACTTACCTGAATATCACTAAAAGCCAATCCATTAAGCAGGTTCATCAGAACAACGGTCATGCAGATGATAAACAGCAAAATCACACTGTAACTGCAAAACCCTTCTAAATTCAAATCTGTGAAGTTCAGCTCTCCAACAACCATTGCCATCGTTTTGACAACTGATATGAATATATTTTCAAATTTACGCTCAGGTCCGAAATTTACATAAAAACATAAGGCAAACGTGAACACGAACATCGAATAAAGTGAGAAGCTCTTAATAAAAGACTTTAAAACTTCTTCCAGCATTAGGATATGTGTTGAAAAAATTGGCAAATTTCTAACAAGAATCCAAAATTCAAGTGCAATCAGAATTATTCCGAACACAATTATTTCTTTATATACTGATGATATTGTGATAATCCATATGGAAACAAATATCAGAAGCAGTTCCAAGTAGTTGGTGGGTTTGTTAAGGTACTCTTTAGGGTACCTCAACTGTATGACCTCGCGAATTATGAGATATGCAGTTCCAATAATTGTAAGCCACCAAGTTAAAATCGTATAGCCACTTT
Organism: Leucozona laternaria; assembly: GCA_932273885.2. Lineage (NCBI taxonomy): Eukaryota > Metazoa > Arthropoda > Insecta > Diptera > Syrphidae > Leucozona > Leucozona laternaria. Next base: position 6,097,845 of record OW026368.1, read on the forward strand.
CAGTTTTGTCTTGTGTGGTCAAAATTATGTAAGACACAATGGAAGTAAGATAAAAGCAATACAAGAACAAATTTAAGAATAAGAATTTTGAAATTTGTTGCCATTTTAGAGCTATAAAGCTTGTAATGAGTGGATGTTTCAGAAGATCTAAGTGTTCTTTTGAATTAATCATTTGCATAATTGGCAGCATTTCGTTGAGATGAGGGTGTAATTTGGGCGGAACAAGATTTTTATAGTTGAAAGTTATATAACTCCTCCAATCTGTGAGTTCTCCATCAATACAAGAATCAAAGTATTCCTTTAGTATTTGCGGATTCCATGCATTTGATAATTGATTTGTTATAGGTCCAATGTATGTCCCTGCTTTTAGAAGTTTTTGTATCACTTTTGTTTTTCTCTCTAGGTAAGCCAACCCTAACGGTGGGAGGCTGAAAGAATTTTCATTCACTTCATTCAAATCAAATTCGTCAAAAACATCAAGAAAAATATCAAAGCATGTGTCGAACAAATCTTCATTTAAAGTTGAAATTAATATGCTTAGAATTTCATTGGGAGGGGGTAATTCGCCCAAGTTTTTGCGATGAAAAAGTATTTGAAAAGCCCCAACATTTCCCGCCTCACAAATATCTGTAATTATAGTCTGAGAGTATTTAGATTCGTCCCAACTAGTTTCGTATTTAATGTCGGTAATGTTGCATAAAATGTTTTCGATGACGACTATACTCCTGTTCCTCTTAAGTGCACTTATCAATAGTTTTGTTTGAATGTCATTGTAATTTTTTAGTGATTCCGTTGATCTGTATTCGGTCAGAAAATCTTCTTCATAGCCATATTCTAAACAATTTAACAAGTATTTGAAATCAGCATCTTCGGAGGGTGTTAATTTTGTATAAAACTGAAATATAAATAAAAATTGAAATAAATTATGTTTTTCCACTTTGAAAAAATGAAATATTCACCAAGAAACTAGGAGCACAACATAAACGAAACCCTGGAAAAAAAATATAAAATACAGTCTTACAAAGTATAACCTACATTAAGTTATTGAATTTTTCAAGAACATTTTTTGACCACAAAATAAATAATTGTAATTAAAGAAATTAAAAATGACCAAAAATTACTTTTTTTTTTCAAATTTAACTTTATCTAGTATCATGCTAATACCTTAACATCAGTGGTTCAAAATTTTAAATAGCCTGATGTTAAGGTGTAAGCATGATACTAATTAACACTATTTACTATTTGTAAAGCTCTTTATTAAAATGTTCTTAGTTTTAAACACTTTTTAACTAGTATCATATTTAACCTATTTTCTTACGTAACTCAAGCTGAACGCGCCTAAAGCAGTGACATTTTTTTTTGCAAAAAAGTAGGCAAACATACCTTTCTCGCATTTGTCATTGTCAAAGTGACATTAATGGAGATAATATGATACTAAAAAGTTAAAATAGCCATTTTTTGATTTTAACTTTAGTAAAATATTAAAAAGATAGTACGATTCTAAAAACTCATTTAAAATTTGGAAAATCGTCATTTAAACTTAGCATCATACAAAAATTGCTCTAACACGATACCTATGTTTGGTTTCACAAATATTTAACAGGCTTTTAAATTTTGAAATGACGTATTTTGTATGGAAGAAACGTCATTTAAATATTTAAAAGCCTGTTAAAATTTTTCGCCAGTATATGTTTGATTAACATTTCACAAAATTGTCGTTTTATTAAACTTAAGATTTTTGAAAATTGTATTGGATTCAACCATTGAACTCAGTACTGAAATGCTGTATCTGTATGTGTGTTTTCTTTATGGTATGTGTGGTGTATCAGGTGTTAAGAAAGTACGTATTTTCTTAGCGTATAGGGCAAAATGATTTTTTGCAAAAAATGTCTATAATTTTAAAGTCCAAAAATTCGATTAAAAATAGGACAGTTTTTATTATCGAGAGACGATATAGAGTACCTTAAAAAAATACACAAGGTGTAGATATTCAATATCCCGAGCAACTGCTCTATCCTCTGTACACTACAAATGTTCAGTACAGATTATGTACAATGTACATACTTTATGAGAGAGCTTTGTTCAAAACAGTGGTGCTTGTTGGTGCTCAATTGTCACTAAAAAAAAAAAAACAGATCCACTGAGTTAGCTACATACATCCATCCCACCATAACCTGCCAGGCCCAGGGTTGAAGGAAAGGCAAACTGAACACTGAATTTGTGCAATGTGCTGACGATCAGCCCTGGTTGTGTGGGTGTATTGAAGTTGTGCCAAATCGTTATGGTTTTTTCTTTGGTTTTTGTTAAGGAGCTTTTAAGAGCAACAAATAATTCAATTTTAGAAGAAAAGTGTTGTCGCTTATCATTTTCGTATTATTTTTGTTTTTAATTGTTTTAATAGAATGCGATTCGGTTAGTGATTAATTCATGACATAGTGTTAATTGTGTTTTTAAACAGTGCAGTGACAATTTATGTTTAGTTCGTTAAGTGTGTATTTAGTAAAATTCAAAAACAATTTAAGATATATATGTAGGTACTTAAAATTAATTAAATAAAATAAAGAGAGAACTTATGCGATGAACTTCATCAGTTGGCATGTGGATGAGAAGTGAAAGACATATACCAAATGTCATTATGATACGGGTGAACAATGTTGCCAAATGCATACATAACACTTAATGTATCAAAAAAAGCTTCAACTTCGTCGAAGGCACAATTTCAGAGAAAAAGAACAAACATTTTGAAGTAAACACTAAATTGTATGGCCTTGTTAAGATTATGACGGGAGCTGTAAACAAATTGAACGGAAGGTGGTGTGCTTGGTGGTGATAAATTCAATTTATTTCGTTTAATAATATTTTAACGGCTAAATCTAAATCCATCCTACTGACATTTGTCACATATTTCTGGCAATTCATCGTGCTCACTACGGCAACCCTATCAGAGCTTTAAAGTAGCGACAGCTTATTGATTAAATTTATTTGTTTTGTTTTTTATTAGCTGACCGTATTATGTGACTAAAATTAATATTTATTTTTATAACAATAAAAGATATTTCTATGCATTTATTTCAATCCATCAGGTTATGGCCCCAGGCAGCGCCGGCCGCAGCGCCGTAGAATAAAGAAAATAAAATGGAAAAATTAGCTGATTTTGGAAATAAACCCTCGAGTGGAGTTTAAGGAAAAATAAAATGAAAGGATTCTTTATAAAAGAAACTGAATAAAATACATTAATCACACTTCACTATCTACTTTCAGTCTAAAATTTTGTACGTATATGTATGTTTCTCACTTTTATATCACAGATCTGAGTGAGAAATAATTTTTTTTGTATTGTGTTGTGGTATACAAAAGTTAAGTAAGTTGTCGCGTGTTCTACGATCGTAGCGCAGCTGAGTGTAAGCACTTATCACACTGATATATAACGTCACAAACTTCAGTTTTCACACTAATTGGTTACAACGAACAACTTAAGGAAGATATTGAAAAAGATGAATCATTTTTAAAAACGGTGGTACGATCGCAGACCACGTCCCCACTGGAGGGTTAACATCAGGAAGAGATAATACATATTTATAAATGTTAAATATTCTTACAATTGTATTGAAACTTTATTATTATAGTAGTTAGGTACAATTTTATATGCTTATTGGTAAGTACACAATTCTTGCCAAAATGCTGTCTACCTCCAGAAGAACACATTGTTAGTGGTATTGCCGTGCTGACGACAAACTCAGCTTATTTTTCTTCCAACGAGAACACAGATAAATTGAAATCAAAATATTTCCTTTGTTTATTTTTGTTGAATTGTAATTTATGATTTTTGGTTCACAATTATTTTTTTTTTTTTTATTCAAAATATATTTAATTATTTCGAAAGTTCTTACGATAATGGCTCTGGGCAAGTGATAGTTTGAGACTGATTTCAAAATGGCCTCCACAGATGACGGAATCCAACCGGAACCGGTATTATTAAAAATACCGGGATAGTAGGTGCGTTCATCAGTGGAGGAAACAAAATTAAGTGCTTTGCACATGAGGCACCGATCAGAAAATTACGAATTGGGGATGACCGCGAATAGAAAATAGTAAAAAAGAAAGTTTCCAATTAACATTAATTTTACTTAGTGTTTCATGTTTAAAATTGTTGATTGGATTATTTATTCACCACGTCGAATTATTAAAAAAAAAAAAATCTATTTTCGCTACCGTAATTGCCTTTAAAGATTTATTCGCATTCGCAGCATTTATATGTCTTGGCACTGTTCGCGCACATTGCTGTCCACGCACTGACTCGAGCAGTGGCGGATTTAGGTTTTCTGCCGCCCTAGGCCCGGTTGAGTACGTTTAACTAAATTCTTTTAATTGCCTTTATTCTTGATCGTTCTTGCAGAGCCTTTTTCCTGTGCTGCCAGAAAACGCCCGAACATTTTAAGCACGCTCTTATTAAGTTGACTTAAAATATGATATTATGTACCGTCATCAGGGGAGGGAATGTGGGGTCAGATACCCCCATACATTATATGCCAGCATCTTTATTTTAAGACTTAAGCTCTAATAGAGAACCAAACTAAAAAGCAGTGATGCCACATGAAAACAAAAGAAATGCCTACAGCATAGACGAAAAATCCCTTCATTTTCCCTACACCCGCACAAAATGCATAAAATACATAAAAATAACAAGATGAAGATATTTTTTTTTGTTTATTTTTCTACTTTTTTATTTTATTTATAGTTTTATGCGCAAATAAATTATAATAAAATTAACAAATACTAAAAAAAATAATTTTAATAAATAAAAGTTGTGTAGGCTCGCACTAACTCACAACGACATTTCACATGTTGATACATTAAATTGCGGGCCTCACGGGCCTAATCTTTAATCGAGCACTGGACTCGAGTCCGCGTACCGCTGGCTTGGTCATAATGCTGCTGACAGCCGCAATATGCAGCAACACTTCTTTATTGGTTAGGACCTTTGAGTGTCTCCCTGGCTATCTGCATAAACTGGTAAGGGAGATAGCTTGATGGTGGGATGCCTTAATTTTGATTTCGTTGAACGAGATAGAAGTAATGAGTTTATGAATTTTTATTTGAAGTGATGATAACACAGCCGGAACCTGTATATTAGTCATATGGAATTATCTGTTTTGAATTTCTTGAGGTTACAGGGTCAAAGTACTCTGCAGTGAATTTCAGAAGAAAGAGATAAGTTGGTCGAATTTGTAGGTTAGTTATGACAGAATTGTTTTAATATTCTAATGAATTGTGCATTGCGATGGTTGGTAGTTTTAATTGATAAATAAAATAGAATTGACAGATAGATAAATAAAAAAATAAAATGCTCGACTGGGTCACATGAACTTGCTCTTATATGCGATCACATTGCGGTTCTAAAGTCTGAAATAAATTAGTTTTCGAAGCAAATATCTTATCCATTAGCCAAAAGCACAGTTTAGTTGCAGGTAGTATTACATATGTTAATATAACATCGTGTTGCACCTATTTAGGTATGCATTAATATTGATGCATGGAAATTATGTTATTTAAACTGGAGAATTGTTTTTAATTAACAAAATTACAAGTACCACATCTGATTTGTTATATAAATCTTTATATATGAGAACAAAATTTTAAAAATCCTAGGAGCGCTTTAAAAAAAAAAATTATTTTTTATATATAAAATTTCGTTAACATATTGAAGACAAACTTTGGTAAACCAATTTTAAGAATTTGGTAATTTGGAGTTAAAAATTTACAATTTACAAAAAAAATCTTCCATCCGTTTTCGAAAAATCGAATTTTCAAAATATAATTTTGAAATTTTTTTAATCCAAAAATATTTTTTTATATTAATTTTGAAGTACAACATAATTTTAATTCCTGCTAAAAATATTCAATTTTAATCGATTAACCCAATAAAGAGATAGTCGAAATTAAAAAAAAAAAAAAAACGTTCTATGAGATGTAAATACTGTTTATAATGTTTAAATTGTAAAATTCATTAATGTTCACCAGTAGATCGTAGCAATTCTGACACATTAAAATTTTTTTTATAAAAATCGTAGGAGCCGTTTTTGAGCAAAATATGATTTTTCTTAACGCTTTTTAAACATTTGTATGAAGGCTACAGTTTATTATTGTTCAAAATCTTTATTATGTCAAAACCTACTTTTCGGCAGATTGGTTTGGAATATAAGGTTTTCAAAAAAATTAAATTTAACCTTTTTTTTTTTAAATAGAAAGAAAATTATTTTTAAATTTTGGTACACAGAATTATTTTAAAATATCAAGCATTCGTCATAAAAAAAATTGATTAAATTGATCAGTTGAACCGTTTTCGAGAAAAGCGACAGTAAAAAATTGGTGCCATTAATAGGCTGTAGACAGACAGACAGACAGACAGACAGACAGACAGAGAGACAGACAAACACAAACATACAAAGTTAGATCAAAATCTAGACTTCGATTATTTTAAGAATCCATGACTTGCCATATAGTACCTACATACATATGTATGTATGTATGTATCGCAAGTAAAAATAAACCCAAGGAAATTGGTGGGTGGTGCGTATGCGACAGTGTAAGGGTGTTGGTGAGTGTTGGTAGCAAAAGTAAGTGGGTGGGTCTCAGGCTGAACGGGCCTAACGTGGGCGTGGGGCCTGAGCCCTGGGATGGGGGTTTGTATTTATAGATTATGATAAACTCGTGAGAAGTAATAAGAATTTATAAATATAATAAAGCAGTCCCTGTATATTCTGTAACTATGTATATTCAAAAATAATTATGAACTCAGCCCGGGAAAGCTAAATTAAATCAACTTAAAAAACATATAAAACGGCTTTTAATTTAGATCGCGCGAAATTCGTTTAACAATTCTTGCATTATATGTAATGCATATGCAAAACAAGAATCGTATAGTGCGTTTTGCCCGATCTTAATAAGGCCATCAGGGTCCCCCATCTGTGGGTAACCTTAAGATACCCATTGCGTTTTATTTAAATCTCTCGAGGCTTTGTCTGCAAAAAAGAAAAATTTGCATTTCTTTTCAGCATATATCTAATGAACATAACTTTGCGGATCAGCATTCATCCCTTACTCGAGTTGGACTAGATTTACTCCGATTTGAGAAACCTACTTCAATTCTCCACTTTCCTGAGATCTACTCCTATTTTGTTCACCCAGAAAAATATAGCTAATCGTAATGACATTTTTGTACCACCGCACAGACACTTGCAACTTAATATTCTTTAAACTTCAAATTCTTTCAAATTACAAAGTGACATTCATTGGAGGTTCGTTCAGTACGAAATTAAGACCGAAATTTGTGTAAGTTTTACTCGATGGAAAGATGGAGTTGTATAACGAGTGGAATATACGTCCTGTGTAATACATAACTATACGCATGCATTGTTATGTATGTATATTGAATACGTTCAATAACAAAAATTAGGTGCTTGATGTTCGTATTGGTGTTGGTGTTGCGCACCACTCTTTCAAGAACAATATTGAAGCAGCTACATGACAGCGCATCGCCTTGTCGAAGTCCTCTGGTGGTTTCGAAGGCTACGGTTGAGTCTCTTCCAATTTTGAAGCAGCAGCGAGTATTCTCCAACGTCATCCTGATAAGTCGTATCAGTTTGGCAGGGATACCAAAACCTGACATGGCACGGTATAGCTCGTTCCTGTTTACACTGCCATAGGCTGCTTTGAAGTCGATGAAAAGATGGTGCGTATCGATGTTATATTCTTGGGTCTTCTCCAGGATTTGGCGTAGAGTCAAGATTTGGTCAATGGTAGATTTTCCAGGCCTGAAGCCACACTGGTAAGGACCAATCAGTTCGTCTGTAAATGGCTTCAGGCGTTCACATAATATGCTTGACAAGATCTTGTAGGTGATGTTTAAAAGGCTGATGCCTCTGTAGTTGGCGCAGAGAAGGCGATCACCTTTTTTATGGATCGGGCAGATGGTACTTAAGCCGTCGGGCATGCTTTCATCCGACCAAATTTTGGTTACGAGTTGGTGCATGCTCCTTACCAGATCAGCTCCAGCGTACTTAAAAAGCTCCGCTGGTAGACCGTCATCTCCGGCCGCTTTGTTCGACTTTAGCCTGGTGATGGCTGCCTTGATCTCACTCAGGTCGGGTGGGCTGAAATACAGATCATCAATCATATGGACTTGACGTGGCTGCTCGTTGGCGGGATCATGGACTTCATCGTCCCTAAGCAGCTGGTTGAAATGATCTCTCCAGATTTTTAGCATTGACTGCGTCTCAACTACGGTATTTCCCTCCTTATCTTTGCAGGCTCCAGGGCGACTAGTGAATCCCGTTGTTTTCTTTTTGACTCGTCTATAAAAACTCCTCACCTGTTTCCCGCTAAAACATCCCTAGATCTCCTCGACTTCACGCTGCTCATGCGAACACAACGCAACTTAGCTGCGATTGGAGCTGCTATTTTTAACACCCCTACAGGCGTAAGAACAATCCTGACAGACTTTGCATTCTCTATATCACGACGACGCATGCACCTATAGACCATCGTATTCTTATTTTGTTTGTTATAACCACTTCCAGACCCGAAATTTGCTTGACTAAGGTGCATATTAATAAAATAAGACTTATCTATTAGATAACAATCTTAATCTTCAAGTGGATAACTTGATTAATATCTGTTCATAAATATCTGTTTTATCAATAATATAATTGTGTTGATAATATTTTAAGTTTCTTTGGAGCATAAATAATATGACGTGTGTATACGATGCATTCGATTGCTTAGTTTTGTTTTTGTACTTTGATAAGACAAATTCTCAGAAATAGTAGCGTTCCTAAATATATGTGAATTCTTAATGTTAAAATATTTATTTTACTTGAAAATTATGAAAGTTCCCCTTCTCAAAAATAGTAAAAAAAAGTACCGAATGTTGAGAATTGGTACCTACCTACTTGCGTACTCCGGAAAGTCAAATAATACTGCATTTGGAACAATAGTAAGCCTATTTGCATTTGTGACAAGAGCAAAAAAACTGTCAAAAAATCACAAAAACACTTTTTAATTTGTTTTGCAACATATCTCATTACTCAAAACTCGATGTTATCAGCAAGTATGCCGCTCAAAATCAAATTATTGTACCGCATTTTCTAAAAAACCTTTAACTCACAATTATATTGGGGGTGAAATACAACCAAAAATACAAAAACACACCATACTTGGCATGTATTGTCCAAAAATAAACTTCAATGTGTTTCGTGCTGATGGTTCTCTGGATAACGATGTGTCCTTTGGTCGCGGTGTTATTTTAGCAAATCATAATCGCTTCGACTCATCACTCTTCAGAATCTCTTTTTCCTCTTCTTTTGAATTTGAATGTGTCAAAGCAAAGGTTGACAAAATTACCCTTTATATAGTCTGCTTTTACAAACGGCCTTGTCAGCCTATTCAATCTTACCCAGGTCACAGTTGATGCTCTTGATTCAATCTTCGAATCAGCTGACTCATCGGATGTAGTGTTAGTTCTAGGAGATTTTAATCTTCCGAATCTCCAATGGACCCTCTTTGATGATGAATCTCACTATATGACTGCAAATGCCACTACCGATAAAGAAATCCTGTTCAAAGACTTAGATCTTTTCCAAGTGAGTGGAATCAAAAATAATTTAGGCCGTCAACTCGACCTTGTCTTCCCTTCTGATGTCGATAACTGCATTGTTTCAGCGAGCGACAACCTTCTTTCGACTCTAGACTCTTACCACCCCCCTCTCTTTCTTACCTTTCCTATAACTTCTCCCATACCATCACCCCATCGGAATTCGTAACTGTTTTTAATTTTAGTAAAGCAAACATTCCCAAACTCAATAACTTGTTACGCACTGCCGATTTCAGTAGTATCTTTGAAAATCGCGATATAAATTCTTCTCTCCATAATATCTATTATATAGTGTTCAGTTATATAAGACAATGCGTTCCAACTGTACCTCAAAAAAAACATTTCCTCAAGTTCTCCGTGGTATAACAGTGAACTAAGTCCCTTAGAAACAGAAGAAATAAACTCTGGCGTCGGTACCTGCAATCTTGTTCCGGACATGATTTCTCAAATTTCCAGTCCGCGAATACTTTATTTTCTGAAGTCTGTAATTCCCTTTACCATGAATACCTGAATAGAATGCAATCCAACATAATATCTATCCCTAAAACTTTTTTCAATTTCATTAATCCTAAAAGAAAATCCGATAGCTACCCTTCTACACTAACATACTTGAACAAATAAGTTCAGATGATCCCAAAATTACAACTAATTTATTTGCCCAATTTTTCAGCAAATCTTTTTCTGTTAACAACTCACAACCGGACTCAGATTATTTTTCTTACTTAGAAACCTGCATCCAAACTTCCTTATCTTCCCTCGTCTATGTATATTGTTGATGAAAAGATCAATAAACTGATGGTTTACCTTCAATAATTAAAAAAAATGCTTTTCTTCACTACTAAAGCCCTTGACTGCTCTCTTCCTCTCTCAATTTCTCAAGGGATTTTTCCTTCTTATTGGAAACACTCTTATGTTATACCGATTCATAAAAAAGGCCCCAAGAAAGAAATCTCTAATTACCGCCCTATCGCTAAACTCTCGTGCATCCCCAAGCTCTTTTTAAGCATAGTTTAGCATATGGCACAATGCTCTTTCACTGTAAGCTAATTTTTTCCCCAAGTCAACATGGGTTCCTCAGTGGTAGACCAACTACATAACTAACTTAGTTGAACGTCAATACAAGGTCCGTTTTAGAAACCTAGAATCTGACCCAATCTTAGCATCCTCGGGTGTTCCACAAGGAAGCCATCTCGGCCCGCTGATTTTCATCTTAACAATCAAGGATGTTGACAGAGTCATCAAAGACTCCTCCATTTCTGTATATGCCTTCAGCTCGACCTAGACAGATATTCTACCTGGTGACGGAAAAACATTCTCGAGCTAATAAGGAACTGAACTTCCGATCCCATATATCACTTGGTCTATTAATAGACCCAACTTCGCACTCGGTTTCGTTAAACAGTGGTGCAAACAATTTTCGGATCCTAAATCCCTTTACCTCACATTTGTGAGGCCCCGCTTCTCGAATAATCTAGCCAGATGTGGTCTTCTTTTTTATGCTTCCCATTCATTTCGAATTGAAGCCGTTCAACGTAGATTCCTTCGTTTTGCTCGCCGCTGGCTACCAAGGCCTGATATTTTCAACCTCCCACCCTATCTTGATCGTTTAAAACTTACAAACTTGCAACCCATTGATAAACGCAGAAAAGTGGCTGATATTGTTTTTATTCATCAACTTCTAGCTGGTAACATCGATTGCCCTGTGCTTGTTCAAAGAATTTCACTCAACACCATCAACCCTAGAAATCTCCGATCGGTGTCACTCTTTGATCTCAACTTTCAACGTACTTATTACGGATGTAACGAACCTTTGAATTGTATGCTACATGCTGCAAAACTCTTTTGATTTCCGATCCTCCAAAAATTCTCTATACAAAAACCCTCAACCCTAAAGCCATCTTATGCTAAGTAATTTTTTGTGGTTTTTTAGCTGGTTTGGTTTTGGCAACACTGGTTTTGACAGCTGACGTGTGTTTAGTACCTTGTGTCACTGTCAAACAGCTTCAGTTTGGTTTGCAATTTAACCATGGATCGTCTTACAAATGAACAACGCTTGCAAATTATTGAATTTTACTATCAAAATTCGTGCTCATTTTTTCGAATTTTTTGTGCCGAGGATCCGCTTTTTTATCGAAAAATTGTGTTCAGCGATGAGGCTCATTTTTGGTTGAATGGGTACGTAAATAAGCAAAATTGCCGCATTTGGAGTGAAGATCAGCCAGAAGCATTGCAACAGCTACCAATGCATCCCGAAAAAGCCACTGTTTGGTGCGGTTTATGGGCCGGCGGCATTATTATTATTGGGCCATATTTCTTCAAAGATGATGCGAATCGCAGCGTTACTGTCAATGGTGAACGCTACCGAGCGATGATAACAAACTTTTTTTTGCCCGAAATGGAAGTTCTTGACTTGCATGATATGTGGTTTCAACAAGACGGTGCCACATGCCACACAGCACGCGAAACAATGGCGCAATTGCGAGGCGAGTTTGGTGAACAGTTAATTTCACGTTTCGGGCCGGTCAATTGGCCGCCTAGATCGTGCGATTTGACACCATTAGATTATTTTTTGTGGGTTTATGTCAAGGCTAATGTCTATAGGGACAAGCCCGCTTCGATTGACGCACTGGAAGCCAACATCCATGCATTCATTCGTGAGATACCGGGCGATATGTGTGAAAGAGTATGCCAAAATTGGACTCAGCGGATGGGCTACCTGAGACGCAGCCGCGGTCAACATTTGCATGAAATTATCTTTAAACATTAAATTGCAAGGTTCAAACTATCGATTCAAATAAATATTTCATTCATTTTTTCGAATTTTTTGTGTTTTTTTTTTTTTTTAAATCACCCGTTAGTTTTTAAGCTTTTTTGTAAACTTAGTCGTAAGTTGTTCTTAAGTTTTTTGCTTGCATTAAGCTAATAAAGTTAAACAAATTCTTGGGATGGGGGGGATTTTTTTGCTAAATAAATAAATAAGATTTAGCACATTTTCTTTTATTTATAAAGTATTGAAAAGCAGTTTTTTAAAAATTTATTCCCAACTGCAAGTCTTTTAATATTCATAAATTATCATAAGAATTTAAATTTTACGTAAAATATATATTTGGATCTGTTATTCTGTTGTAGTATTTTTTTTAACAATTATTTAGCTTATTTTTTTTTAAAGCACCATCAAGGATAATAGAGGATTACTTATAAGAATTAATTTTTACATACAATAAGGCCCTGAGATTTGTTGTGTTTGTTTTAGAGATGGCTCCTGCTACTTTTAATTTATCTTGTTGAGAGATCAGAAGTTGCATCGTTGAGGCTAACCAGGAGACGGTTGGTACCCAATTATATTATGGATCACACACAGTGTCTGTAAGAGAATCTGCTATGGCACGCTCAGCAATCCTCACCAAACAGAAAATTAGAATTTTGCATTCTAAAATAATTCCCGAAAATAGAATTCAATCAGTCCCCAAATCTTAGAGTTTACTTATGATTATATTTATTTGTATGTACAAAAATGTAAGGGTGTAAGTCACCAAAAGCATATTTCTTGTATTTTTTTCATTTCATTTATAGGGGGATATTTCATTGGGGAGACATTGCATAATATTTAAAATTTGTTCAATGTTCTTTCCAATATTTTGTTGCTCCTTTTCCATGTTTTCAACTTTGTGTTTAATATTTGTGACTTCCTTTTTAATATTTGTGACTTCCTTTTTAATATTTGTTACATCCTGTTCATTAATTACGGATTTAATGTAAACATTATAAACATCCCTTTCAATATTGTCAGCTTTATTCTCTGTTATTGTAACTTTCTGGTCAATAATCTGGGCCTGCTCCTGAATATGTATTATATTCGTTTTCATATTTTCAGCTGTAGATTCTATGTTATTAACTTTCTCCTCAAGGATAAAGTTTTCCTTGCTTGTCGCGCTCTTCTTGTTTCTTATAATAGCTTTTGCTTCTGCTATTGATTTATCCACCATGGTTTGATTTCCCATCAAGAAATCAAAGGTCAGCCAAAGATTTTTTTCTTTAAAAAAATCAAAGAAATTCCACTGTCTTGTATTTGTATCCTCATCATAATCATCAATAATATGACAAAAAATACATTCACGTGGTAAGATGATCTTATTTGAAATATCACCTAGGTAAACGCCAGCCACATTATAATCGCAATCGCAAAAAGGAACATCTGTCCGTTTCATTTTTTCATAACGGTTGGTTAACAATTTAAAACCGTGATTGTTCAAAAATTTAGCACGACAAATTAATCCGTTAAGCTCCGCTTGTCGTCTTATGGCCTGCAATTGAAAAAAATATCATTAGAAAATTGTACTAGAATTTGTTGTACTTTAAGCGCTTTGTAGTTAAAAATGTCAGTATGCAACTGTTATAAATGGACAAGTGACTAAAGCTGAAACGAAACTTCAATATTTAAGTCCAACACAAGAGCTTATGTTTACAGTTTACGCTGAGGAAAAAGGAGAACAAAAGTGCTTATGTTGAACTATCATCTGACTCATCATATTTAGTGTTAAAAAAAGGGGCTATCGGTATTTGTTAGGCCCTCGCCAGTTATATGTACCTTTTTGCCTTGACAGACAAATCTTGCCTAGGCCCAAACTTGTAAAACCTGCATTTGTTAACGAAATCTGATGAGGTGTCGAAGGCAATACAAACAAATGAAAAAAAAAAAATGAAAAACTGTTCCATGTGTTACCATTTAAACATATAATTAAAGGAGTTCATAAAAAAAGATGCCCTGAACAAAATATTAACCTGACGAAACTTTGTAAAAATCATTCGTTAAAAATCGCATAGAGAATCGAAGTTTTGAAAATAAAAATAGGAAAAAGATAACTACGTGTTCTGCTTTAGGGTGTCAATCGGCTTGAATAATCGATTCCAGCATTGATTCCATCATATTTGAGAAAATTTTACATCGACTGCTGTTGTTTGATTCTCGAATCTTTTATTGAAGCTCCAACATAAACAAATCCCCATAAACAATTTGCGTAGTGCTGGATCTACACGACTCACTAATTGGCAGTTTTCTGTCAGTACAATGCCAAAAGAATAAATTTTTCCATTCTTCTTGACAGTTTTTTGACAGAAATATTGCCTATTTGTAAGTTTTGTAGATCCAGCACGTCTTCGCTGAATTGATCCGAATTAAAATTAGTCATTGAGTTGGAAACGAAAACAGGTGAAGCTTAGTGGCGGCGGTATAAAAGCTTTTTTTAAATTCACAAATATATTGATCTTATGCACAAGTAAGCATCGTTCATGTGTGTTCTGGAATTCAGAAATGGAAAAGAGAAGAGAAAATGGTAACAACAGATACCATAAACTCTTTAATAATTGACTCTCTTTTGCGACTGGACTTGTATACTGAAGAGAAAAATGAGTAATTAATTGTGTTGAGTTCGCAGTAATCTACTATGATTATGAAATCTGACAATGTATGGGAAATTTAGTTGATTTTGATGAGATTTGGTGCTTTTCGCTCGAAATCTAAATTTGTATGCGGTATGAAAAGGCTTTTAACTTGAATTATTAAAAGTTTTTAAAAGATTATAAGATTAAGTGCAAGTAAAAACAAAATGTATTTATAATGACTGTTGGTTGCCAAACAATGTGTATTTAATATTCACCCTGATTACCGAATCCTACGACTGACGCGAAGCGACGCGACGAGAGTCAACTCATTTTTGCTTATTCACGAGTACAAAACTTTTGAATTCAAGGATCAAGGACCATTCGCTCTGTAATCAAATATTTTCCTTTCATATCCGCACCAAGAGTTTTGTGGAAAAGTTTGGAGCTATTTGGAATGCAAGTGTCTTAAAAGAATTCTTAAAAGTCCCCAACTCCCCGCGAGTAACACTTTACGGATTCCATAATCGTCATGATTATTATTAATATCATATTATATTGTATTCAGCGACGATCTGGTGCAACAGCCGTATTTTTTATTGATTCTATGTTACACCATAAAAAATTCACACAGTATCCAAAATGAATAAAAGCTCGCACTAATTGTAATTGTAAGTATTTATGTGCTACATACACTAGTGAAAATTCACCCTCCTCTAGTATTATAATTATAACTACGTATTGTAAAACCTCACGAATAATTTATAGTTAATTCCGCTTATTTAACGCGCTAACTCGGTGAGCGCCCATTGATGGTCAGATATGGAATGCGATCTTAACTCAATCCATCTGCCACACTCACCGAGCTGCACAAGCAGGACCTACCCTAACACTAACACTACCATGAACAGAAGGGATTTTGCCTGCTCATATTCCTAATTTCATCGATGCACCGTTTGACTGTTAACATTCGGCCATCCGACAAATATCACTGTCCTCAGTGAGAGTAAGAACTAATGTCGTCTTCGAGTGGACGTTCGGAGTTTCTCCTTTTTCACTTCTTTCAATCCAAATTTCCAATCTTCGATAGGAATGGGAGAGTTCCGAAATCCAAACGAAAACGATATAAATAACCACTCAATAATTATTTCACGAGACCACACAGGTCTCAGAAGCACACAGCTTCACCGAAGCACACAGCTTCACCGAAGCACACAGCTTCACCGAAGCACACAGCTTCCTCGAAGCACACAGCTTCCCCAAAGCACACAGCTACCTCGAAGCACACAGCTTCACTGAAGCACACAGCTTCCCCGAAGCACACAGCTTCCCCAAAGCACACAGCTACCTCGAAGCACACAGCTTCACCGAAGCACACAGCTTCTCAAGCACACAGCTTGAAATATTTTAAGGACACGATCATTTGTTTTTTTAGATCAATCATTTTATTTATTCTTAATAAATTTTATTGAACTATTTCCATGAAAAAGCTTCCATCTTCGTTTCATACGGTCATTTTTCTGGGTTGAAGTTCATCGACACGTATTTTTGTAATCCTATCGGGAAGATCAGCTTATGGAACATTTTGTTTTCCTCATCTGAGTTATTGTCTTCACCTGAGGAATATATTGAAAAAGTTTAATAAGTATTTTTGTTTTATTTTTTTTGTTTATGCAAACCAATAACTAATTGATTAAAAATGAATTCTTTTTTTTTTTTTTTGTTTTTTTTTTGGTTTGATGATAAGAAGAAGTTCTTGAATAGTCTGATTTGTAATGCGATGTTTCAACAATTTAAGCCCCATAAAATTCCTGGTAGATGTTCTTCCAAATCTCTTCCATCCTGTCGTTTCTCTTGAATATAAAGATAAAGCGACTATTCGGAAATATCTTTCAGTTTAAACTTTTACGCGAGTTGTGTGATCAGCATTTGGAATATGTAATAATTCATTTTTTTTTTTTTAAACAATATTCCTGAAAAGTTTTAGAAATGATAGCTCTATCACATTTTATCTGTACCGGTGTCCGACAAGTTGAGTTAGCTCGGCAAACTATGAACGAATAACACCATTTACTATTTGAATTTGTTGATTCGCAGGGCGAAGCCTTAAAATAAAGCCTTCCGTTGGTCTTTTTTTTTGTAAAAAAACTCGAAGTTGTCGATATATACGGTGTGTAAGGATGTTTTAATGATTTATGAACCTGAAATCTTGTCTCAACTTTTCCACGCTTGTTAAAAAGACACTGAATAGAATTATATTAAGGGAATTACTTACTATACATTTCATCTTCGGAAACCAGAAGTTTTCCTTCACATGTTCCATGGTTCGATCATTGTATATATATTGTAACGATTTAATAATTACCCAACTACTTTTTGAAACAAAAGGGAAATCCTCTAACTGTTCCCAGCGCCATCTATTTGAGAAGCTAGACACCATAGAATATCGGTTCCAGTCAACGATTGGAAAGGAAATTTCTAGAAGGCGATGCTCGAATATTCCAGTTTGTACTAGTTTAGACTAGAACCATTTAATTTCCTATATAAGGGGATGTTTTCAAGCGAGTAGACACAGTTTAATTTTGAATGTGAAAGCGTAAAAGTAAGCAGTAAAAGTGTATCCGGAAGTGAATTTTAGATTGCATACTATTGAGATTGAAGAATAATAAAAACGATTTGAACTGAAATAAAGTGTGTTTATTCTGAATAGCAAATACGTGGAAGTTATTTTTTAAAGGAAATAAGTTTTATTATCGAACCTAGGTAGAACATTACATTGGTGTCAGAAAAGTGGAATAAAACTTATTTCATCTGTGCATTCAGATACTTATGGTGAAAAGTGTTTGAAAAATAATAATAAAAACAGTGATAGTGTTTTTGCTATTATTACGAAGTGTTTTGTGCAAAAAAAAAAAAAAAAGAGACAATGGGTAAGATAGTGAATGAATTGAATTGTGTTGAACTAAAAGCAGAACTGAACAAAAGAGGTCTTCCTACTGCTGGAACGAAAAATGACCTCATTATTCGTCTGCAAGAAGAGTTAAGACAACACGGAGAAAACCCAGACACGTTTCTCTTTGAGATTGAAATGGCCGAAGAACAAGTAAGTCCTAGCTTAGACATGAGTAATATGATGACTATGTTGCTTGCTCAGTTTGAAGAGCAAAGAAAAGAACAACGCAATGAACAACAGAATCTTCTGGAAAGATTTGATGAACAACGCAGTGAGCAAAAGAACCTTCTAGAAGATCAGAAAAACCTTATCGAAGGTAAGCTAGATGCATTTGAAAATAAATTTGGTACTCTTAACGAACGTGTTGAGGGTGTCGAAAAACAATTTTCTAAAGTAGACGCAATGCTCGAGAAAGTTCAAGCAGTTCAAGAAAAGTTTGAAAATAAAATTCAGAGCATTGCTTATGAATTAAATGATGTAAGAAAAATGAAGGTTCGAGAAAGTTCTGGCGACTTTCCAAAGCGAAAGGAAATGCATCCACCAACCTTTGATGGACAAACTTCTTGGTCGATTTACAAGAAGCAGTTTGAGGCAGCCGCAGCTACAAATGGCTGGGATGACGAAGACAAATATATAGCTCTGACGCTTGCCCTTAGAGGATCTGCTGCTGAACTATTGCAAACCATACCAGCAGACAAGAATGGCAACTTCAGTGCTCTTGTTCAGGCTATCGACAAACGTTTTGGAGATGGCCATATGCAAGAAGTCTTCCGCGTCCAACTCAATACTAGAGTTCAGAAAAGAGGAGAGAGTCTGCAGCAATTGCAAGCAGATATCGAAAGGCTTGAATTAATGATGTGGTTTACCGTATACGGAGAGAGGTGAGAGGCAAATTAAAAGTAGTTCATTGTGACCGTTTATATCGTTATAATGGCATTGTATATATATTATTATAGTACTATTATGAAGAGGAACGAACGCAGCGCCGCCTGGGCAACCGTTTTTCGTTATTTTGAGGAGGGAAGTGCAGACTTGAGTGTGCAGATTTAAGAGTAGGAAATAAGAGGAAGAGCAAAAAATAATGTAGGTTAAAAGAAAAATGAATATTGAGAAGAACTTATACAAAATGTATGGCAGTTCAAGGGAGACAGGAAAAAACCTATTTTGTGTTTATTATTTCTTTTAAAAAGGGGGAAACGTGTTTTTTTTTGTTTTCGTAGGTAGAGAAAGAACGAAAATAAATATTGTTCGAAAGAAGGTTGGATTTTTTTGCCTTGTCGTGACGTAGATGGGAATAGAGAAAATGTATAATGTGCATGCAAATGTTTTCCCTTTATGTGACGTTGTTTGAGATCAGCGCACTTTTTCAATTTGCATGCAAATTATACGAACGGGGTTACCACTAGGAAAAATAATTTTGTTTTAAATAAGTACATTTTAACTGAATTATATCGAAGGATGTTTTTAGTTTTTGTAGGTAGGTTTTTCGTTGCAATTTAAATATAGGTATTTAAATAGAAACATAAATTTATAAGAATGATCTACATTAATTTTAAATGGGTAGAGGTATTTATTTTTGCCTTTATATGTATGTCGGTATGTACTATATAGTTTAGACTTTATAGAATAAAAATATCGTCATTAAAAACAATTCGTGTGGTTTTTTTTTAAGAAAAATGAACTTTCAATTTTTTGAAAAGTTAAGACAAGATAATTAGTTTTGCTGCATTCGACTTTAATTTAATAAAAAAATGCTATAAACCAAGTTATGAATACAAAATTAAGATCAATTTTTTAAGAAATCAGTATGAAATGCTTTATTAACTTTTTTTCAAAATTTAAAGAACAAACAAAATTGAAAATGGCTATTGGATACTTTGATTTGTATTTGTATCTTGCAAGAACTAGTTTTAATAAAAAACGTTTAAGTTTCATAATAAATGAATTTTTGTTTTTTAAGTGTACTTTTCAATATTGTAATTCGACAGATTGCAATTTTTTATCCAGAAAGTACACGATTCTTTAGACTTTTTTTATTTCAAGTCATTTTTTTATAGAAAATTCGCCACTAATGGTAAATGCGAGTCACTCCCTAATCCTTATACATGCATAACTTTGTTTTTTGGTTAAATTACAAAATTCTTAATTAACTTTTACTGTTTTTATTTTTTAACAAAAATCTGACAAACTTATTAACAAATTTTGTTAAACAATTAACAAATGTGGTTATCATGTCATACTTTTTCGTATAAGCTTAACCGTTTTTTGTAGTACAAGTCATTTTGAGATTATAATTTTCTATTTTATGATGATAAAAACTAATTTTTTTCAAAATAATTTGCTTTATTTTTTCGAAAAAAATAGTTTTTGGGAGTATTGCAATTATTTTTTCAAACAAAACACCAAATTTTTCATTTGTTTCAAATTTTTCAAAATTGTCTAAATTCATGAAAACTATTTTTTTCCAAATAATTAGCTTAATTTTTGTTTGAAAATAGTTTTCAAGTGTATTTCAATCGATTTGCGAAATTGGTAAACTATGTTTTTAATTTGTGAAAATTGTTTGCTGATGAAAGCAAACTTTTTTCGAAATAAAAAGCATTTCATTTTTTCAAGTTTTGCTAAATTGCTATTTTTTCGAAAAAAATCATTCAATTTAGTTTTTAAATTATTTTCAAAATTGTATAGGTAGGTGCATTAGTACCTATGAACCAAATTTCTTTTTAATTTTTTCTATAACTTACGAAGGTACCTACATACATACCAATAGATAGATAGGTACCTGCTATTTTTTTCAAAAAAGAAAGATAGGTAGGTAGGTATGTATGTATAAGGTACCTATTTGATTTTCTTTGAAAATAATCTTTAATAGGTGCATGGGTGGGTAGGTACCTAGTTAATATTTAAAACCGACAAACCTACCTACCAAAAACATACATATGTAGGTACCTAGCTATATTTTTATTAAATGTTTAAAAATTCAATATCTTAATAGGTAGGTATACCACCCTGTTCATACCCACGAACCTACATAGGTACCTACATTAATATTTATGAACCTACTACCTACCTAAAAACTAAAAAGAAAAATTATAAAAATGATTATACCAACCTACCTAATAGGTACCTACATAATTATTATTTTTGTTATTCAAAATTCCAATTTTCTTCCTTTAGAATAACAAAAATAATAAAATACCTACCTGCGATAAAAACCTACCTAGGTACCTGCATCCCTACATTAGTATTTATTCTACCTACCTAAAAGTTAAACAAACAAAATTTTTTGAAAAAAAAATTTTCAAAAAACTCAATGGCGCATATTCATAGTCACTTTTAAACTCCAGTTTTACTTAGACTGGGGCTTATTCAATGTTATTAAGATAGGATAAGCCCTGGTCTAAGATAAACTGGAGTTCAAAAGTGACTATGAATATGCCCCAATATCTTAATCGGTACCACCCTATGGATACCCACCCACGTACCTCCATCCCTACATTAATATTTATGTAGGTACCCACCTACATATGTACCTACCTAAAAGTTAAAAAAAGGATTATACCTACCTACCTTACCTACATAAATAATTATTATTTTTGTTATTCAAAATTCCAATTTTCTTCCTTTTGAATAACAAAAATAATAATATACCTATTTACGATAGGAAAAGCCTAACAGAAATATAATAGGTAAATGTATACCTACCTACTATTACTATACTTTAAAAGTGGGTATACCTATACAGCATAATTCAAAATATAGCAACGTTGTATTTTTTCCACAAGTTATTGAGAAATTTAACAACGTTGCTTTGAAAATCAACAAAACTGAAAATCTAAAAACAAATTCAAATTGTGCTGAAAAATAAAAAGCATAGGAAATTTATAAACATATAAACATATGCCTATAGCACATACAAAACAAAAATTCTATATCTACAAAGGCAAACGTCAAAACCGTTGAATAAGTCTAAACAACAAAATTTAATTTTCTCCTTCTTATTGTCGTTGCCAGCTGATTTAATTATCTTATTTAATTATCTCTCTCACTCCCTTTATTAATATACGAATTGCAAATAATACATTCCTCTCTTTCTCGCTTCTTGTTCTCGTTTCCTATCCTACCCCTGCTCTCAGTCTGCAAACGTGAATTTTGTCATCTTCAACGCCACCTTAGGCGACGGATTTGAAGCAAGAAATTCTGTTCCATGAGAGTACTATAGAGTTTATATACAATGTTTAAAGGTCTGATAAAATTTAAGAGGACTTTAGATAAAAAGGATTTTAGTGTATTTTTATGAAATCGGACATAACCCTTTTATGTCAACAAATCAGAAACACTTTTTTAAAGGACAATGGGCAAAAATGTATATCCAAGATACGTACATATTCGTACATTCATTTCCACTATAGTGCATATTCAAAATCACTATGTGGTCGGAGTTATTTAAGCTTGAATACAGGGTGTTTCGTAATTTTCTAAAAATACGACTTAAAACGGGAAAAAAAAAATATTAAAAAATAACGAAAATACTTACAATGTCATACTATAACTGTCAAGTTAAAACTCCATTCTTTTACTTTCTTTTTAAATAATCAAGCTGTTTTAGTGCAAGGTGTTAGAGAAATTAATTATTAAGCTTGAAATTTTGAAAAAAAAATGTTTTTTTCAACAAAGTAATAAAATTTCAGAAGGTGAAAAAATGGAGTCTTAGTTTTAAAAAAAGCTATAGCATGACATTGTAAGTATTGTTGTTATTTGTTTACGATTTTTTTTTAAACTACGAAACACCCTGTATGCAAACTTAAATAATTCCGACCACACATCGAATTGGGATATTGCCTGTATGCGTGAATTCGTGTTTTTGGGTACAAAGGTCATTCTTATTGGTTCTGGGCCAGATTTGCCCATTGTCCTTTGTTTTGCATCCTATCTCATTGTGTCAATGTTCTCAGCCCAAAATTAAATTATTGTGCCAGATTTTCTAAAAAAAATTGATCAAAAAAACACACAATCGTGCCACATCGCCAACGCTGGTTTTCAGTTCTCAATTTTTGGTTGGTTAACCCAAAAAAAAATTTGGCTTTAAATTTTACAAAATGAAGCAGTCAAACTTACATTTATGTACTTCCAAATTTTTGTTTTTAATAGCAAATGCTCTCCCAAGTCTAACAACGTTTGCTTTCATTTTCACAATAAAATTATTAAAATGATCACAATTGCTTGTTGTAAAATTAACAGCGGGTTGTCAATTTCGATTATTAAATATAACTACAAATATAAATCTGTTAACAGTCAATCTACAACACTTTGGGAAAAATACAACAGAAGTTTGTATTTTACTGATTGTACTGCACATTCAACAATGAATGCTGTTGTATCGACAAAATTTTGTTACTGTAAAATTTACAGTCTCAGCCCTTCATTGGCCTTGGTTCTCGCCACCAACACGACATAGGGAAAGTGTTTTCATATGCGTTAATAGTTGCATCGAGTGTATGTTCTCATATAAATGAATAAACTTTATCTATAATGTTTTTATTCGAATAGAAAAGTTATATAAAATAATTGTGTGTTCCTTTGAGAGTGAGTAGGTACTGTTTGTTAACGTGGTGTGTTGGCATTTGTGGCCATGACCGTGGATATTTAAGATCCGATGAACATTTTTTTTTAAACTGATTGCTTCTTAGCCTTGAACTTTAAGGAGGGGGAATTATGTATTTAGAGTTTTAGACGAGGAAGCACCATCACGTTCACGTTTTTTTTTTTTTTCTACGTTTTGAAACAA
Source organism: Leucozona laternaria (assembly GCA_932273885.2). Taxonomy (NCBI): domain Eukaryota; kingdom Metazoa; phylum Arthropoda; class Insecta; order Diptera; family Syrphidae; genus Leucozona; species Leucozona laternaria. The sequence goes on from OW026368.1 coordinate 6,121,617, forward strand.
TGATTTATTTTTAATTGTATGAAGAGCCGTCAATATCAGTTTTGTCATTTCGGGGTTTACCAGGGTTCGAAACTCATTATCCTGAGCGCTCATTAAACTGCTCTCCGCTCATATTTTCCTTTCAATGCTCGCACTTATGTGCAAATTTTATAAGAGCATATAACAAAGTCCATCACTTATGAGCATAAGCAGTTTTTAGCAACTCATGAGCAGGGTTCGTACTTCACTTCAATCGAAGTAGATTTCCTTCAGATTTCAGAATAAAATAGAATCTACTAACATACTTTTCTTTTTCAAAATCTACTTCTATTTTTTTTTTTCAATTAAAAAAATTTTCAATCATTGAATGAAAAGTCAGCACTGATCACCATGAACTACATCGTTTTTAAGCGACAGGCGATTGTTGTTTCCAATAAACTCAAAATGTCAAAAATAAAATTCAAATTAGAACTTCATTGTTAAAACTGTTCCAAGCATTTCCATTTTACAAAAGCTCCATTGATATCTTAAATGATGAATGGAGGTCATTTTGGATTCACGATACAAGTGATTTGCCTAAATTTTGGTACTCTAATATGAAAACAACAAATAATATCGTAGAACTTGAGGTACAAAAATTGTGGGTAGATTATATGTTCAGCAGCGCCGCAGCAAAGAAGAAGTTTTTGGAATTGAATTAATTAAAAATTTATCAGAAATCGTATAAATGTAAAATCTGTTTCTCTTCATTTTTAAGTTCTAAATCTACTTCGGAAATTTCGGATTTACTTCGCTTTTTTCCACATTTGCTTCGAATTTTTGAATCTGAAGTCCGAACCCTGCTCATAAGCAATGTTGAGCGTACAAGGTTTTTCCAATAACAACAACACACATCTATATGAATTGGATTTTCTTTTTTCGGAAATATGCCTGTTTGGTAACTAAAACTTGCACCAAGTTTTCCAAAACTTGTTTTTTTTTTCTCTATTAGTTTTGACAGTAAATTGTGAGAAAATTTGTTAACAATTTCACGTTACCAAACAGACCTAATGAGAATGCAGTGGATTGAGGTTACCTTGCCACGCTCAATAATCTGGTTATCTGGGTATCTTGCCAGCAGGCTATGCTATAGAGTGAGTTCTCTGATTGTATTCATGACTTCATGTGGTTTTCGTAGTACAAATAATAAGGTACTATACTGTGAGGTACCTACCTATATGAATGGAAAAAAAGTAAAGCAGATAAATTGTGTACCTATGTACTTAATAGAAACAGTTCAAATCTTGGTTTTATATTTTGTAGGTAGTTGGTTTTCGTTTTATTTTTTATGTTTTTATGTTTTATTCTATTAATTTTGAATCGGGTACTTTTCAGTAAAGGAAATAGGAACTAACATTTGTTACTAGGTTGACAACATTAGCTATAATTATTGTATCTACCTACATATTCATTGAAAACCTAGTTTCTACAGCCTAAATAGATATAGAAATTTGTTTTTAATTTGTTATGGATTATGATGCATGCCTTGCCTAGGTATGAATTTGAAAAAAAATACGTGGTTAGATGTTTCTTAATTCTAATGATTATTGAGTGAAATTATTTCTCAATTGTAGAAAAGAAGAAGGAATGTAGGTTTTTTTGAATTACAATACCTACATATAGGTAGGTACTTATAGCCATAGATATTTTTAGATAAGTGAGTTTTTAAGTGAGTAGGTTACCATCGGAGTATTACAAAGTTTTCTTAAATAAGCAGATATAAACCTAGGTAGGTTGGTTTTAAATTTTAAAACTGTGAGGTTCATTTATGTTTTGTTAAATTCAAAGGACGAGTTTGTAGGTAGTTTAACAAATATTTTGGCACCTACATTACATATCGTCAGCTAAATGCGTAAAGCTCCTCAAGCTGGACGAAATTGAGATTTTGATTCCAATTTCTTAAGAAATACATTCTGTTTTAATCATTTATGTCGAATGAAACGTTGTTGGCCTAGAATCTTCAAGAGAAAATGAGTTTTATATGGAGCCTAATGCTCTCTAGCTAATTTTTGAAAGCAGTTTTACGCATTTAGCGGATGTTATAAAACATATATGAAACTACAGTTTTACGTTTTAATTGACTTCACTCTCTTAAAAATTTTACAATTTTCTGGCCAATCCGAACGGCTATAAGACGAAAGCTACTTTTTCATGCAAGAAATACTATTGGAGGATCTTTCACTTCCTAATAAGAGGATGTACCAAGCCGTGAAAAAACATTTTTGTTTTATGTTTAGCTGGAATTTTGTTTTAATTCTTTTCAGAAAACTGCTCGTTGTTTGTTATTCTTCTTATATACCTGCGCTGAGCCGTAACTTGTTAAAGGCCACCTCTGTTCATAATATTTTTTCTCGATTACTTGTCACTTTTTTCCGAAAAAGTTTACTAAATGTAAATAATTAGGTACATTTATGTAGATATATTTTTCCAAAAAAGCTATGAAAATCTATCGAAATTTCCCGTATAATATTATTGAATTGCAAAAAATTGGCACCTATACCTCACTAGTTGCATCGCTTGGTGGATGATTTTTTAAACAAAAGTTATAAAGAAAGGGCACACCCTGCGGCAAATACGGTGCCGAACGCAGTAATCTAAAACACTATACACATTAATCGACTTGATCGCACGAACTTTGCTCTTGAGTTTAACCACTGTTTGTAACCACACATTGAAGTTTCGTTATGTTTATATGTAAATAGAAATATTAAAAGAGTCAAAAGTACTAAAAAAAGATTTTTTGTTTGATTTTTATTTAGTTTATAAAACAATATTTTTCCAAATTAGCCAAAGAAATGTAATATTGTTCAAACTATTGAGAAGCACCAGATAAGCACTCGAATAACCCAAAGTAAGACCATTTAAACAAATATGCACGACTTGATCGTACGAACTTGCTCTTGTGGTTAAATACTGTGTGTAACCCAACATTGAAGATGCATGATGTATATATATAACAAGAAAATATTAAAAGAGTCAAAAGCACTAAAAAATTGATTTGTTGTTTGATTTTTTTTTGTTTATAAAAACATGTTTCTAAAAATTTTTAAATGCATTATTGTTAACACTAATGAGAAGCATCGGATCTCAAAATTATAGCAAAATCGGTTTAACCATGGCAAATATATACGCGAATAACCCAACAATAAGACCATTTTCCCAAAAAAGGTGAAATTCCTAACTCCGTAATGTTAATGATGAGCTAAAACAAAAATTCGAATTTCCCCTCTAGCGAATTAAATAAAAATACTTTGTACCAAATTTTAAGCAAATCGGTTCACCCGTTTAGGCTCTAGCTCAAATTACAGTGGACGGACCGACGCACAGACGCACATACCGAGGGACGGCATGACGAAACCCACTTTTTCGGACACCTCGATTATCGTAGTGTTAGTTTTGATTATAACCTCGAAATTTTTTTTTTACACGAAACCAATACTTGCCCTATACAGCAAGTAAAAAAATAACGTGGAATACCTAATTCCGTTATATGAATTTTTTGAGAAAAACCAGAAACGCAGTTTTCTTAAAATGGACCTGTTCAATCAAAATCGTTGAAGCCGTTTTCGAGAAAATTTGAAGAAACCAAAATATATGTATGGCAGCTACCCGTAATAGATGAGCTAAAACAAAAATTCGAATTTCCCCTCTAGGGAATCACATAAAAATGCTCTGTACCAAATTTCATGCAAATCGGACCACCCGTTTAGGCTCTAGCTCAAATTACAGTAGACGCACAGACAAACAGACCGGGCGGACGGCATGACGAAACTCACTTTTTTGGACTTCTCGATTATCGTAGTGTTAGTTTTGATTCCTATCATTTTTTTTTTTACCCAAAACCAATACTTGCCCTATAGTGACAGCTGTCAAAAAGACCAACTCCGAAAAAAGTATTACCAGATTGAAAACCACACGTCTAAGAAAAACACCCTTTGTATGTAATTAATTAATTATTATAGAAAATTTCAAACAAACTTTCGACTTTTCGGAGAAGAAAATTATATAACACTTAATGCCTTCTGGCATCCCATACGCAACACGGCCTTGGATGACTTATATTAAGTTGGGAAGTAAAATAAAATAAGACCACACTGTTCGTGTGGATGATCTACATCATTTACTAATGACAAAATTTCATCGAAATAGTTGTAGCCGTTTCCGATAAAAAAATGTCACTCAGTGTTTTAATGCATCCAACACCAATCGATATAAAATTGGCAGGTAAAACATTATCTCAATACAAAATTTCAACCAAAATCATTAAAACAGTTGGAACAATCAGCACCTCTAACAGCCTCCTGTCTACGTCTCTGAATAACTTCTAACTAGACAATTTACAAATCAAAATATATATCAAGGTTAAATTAAATTAATAACCGCAATAGGTATCTACCTCATATACAATGATACTTACGCTACATGTTTTTCTAAAGCCGTACATCAATTTCTTTATTTAAGATCTTTGGGTGAACATTTCTTAAAAGTAACATACCTATTTATAAAATTTGTAGGTACCTACATAATTAAGTTCTTGTTTTTTCCCGTATCTACCAACCTATTTAATGTTTACATCAACTAACAGCTAGTCAAATTTCAAAAACCAATTGGATTTGTGTACTTACGTACATAGGTAATTCATTTTTTGAAAAAATTGAAAGTTTAAAACAATCTTTTCTTCTTTTCTCTCTATTCTCAATATAGGTACCTGCATAAAATAGCATTTTCAAGTAACCCTTAACAGCGACTAGGTACCTATAGGGACACAAAAAACTCAAAAAACAAACATTTTTTTTCTCCATTTCAAACCTATTTAATGCCATCCAAATATGAAAACCCGACAAAAACAATACGACCATCCAAATAGATACACTACACATCCCTACATACATACATAAATATATATGTACATTCCATATGTATAAATACAAGAAACAATTGCACGTTTAAAGTAAAAAGTTTAAAAACAAATACCACAATTGTACGACCTTTAATTTTTTGCGCCCCTAAAGTAAACAAAGTGATCCTTTTTGTCTACATTATCATCACGACGCGACGCTTGATAACAATAATTACAAAAACAAACTTAAAAAACTGAAGTGACGTAACCTTGTTATCCTTCATTCATTCGTGCTTCTTAACAACTTACCCCGCGTGATACAAACAAAAACACACATTCGTTTATCCCAAAAAAAAATTAATGTGTCTACCGAATATTCACTGCGCTGGCTGCTCAGTGTGCCTGTGCATACATACTCATGTGTTTTGTATGTTTGTAGGTAGGTATGTGGAACAAAATTCACACAATCCACTAGATTCCACAATTTCTACAAAAATGCTTTTAGCTTCAGGTAAGCTATAAGCCGCCATCTAGGCGAGCAATTAACGCAAGATTCTCGTTCGGTCGAAGTGGTTCCTCTATGTGTATAAACTCAATGGCAATATGCACGATTGAAAAGCACGTCCATATGATAAAACTTTAATATCAAAATCTTTTGGGACAGCGATGCGTGTGTTGCGCCTATTTTACGGTTTACGTGGTTGTCCTTCCAAGTCGATCATCCAAAGTTTGGAGGCCAAATTTCAGTCGACCAATTCAGTGAACAATCATCCAACGTCCTTGCATCAACGAAACGCAAGATCAACCGAAAACATCGTTGCTGGCTGTGAGAGTCCGTAGTTCTTCGAAAACAACGATGTCATTGCCATCAGCATCAACGAATAGTGCTTCCGATTGATGATAACCAATTTTTGCTGGTTCCAATTGTATTAAAAGGATGTGAACGACGTGTGGTTCAAACAGAACGGTGCTACGTGCCACCATTGAGTTTATACACATAGAGGAACCACTTCGACCGAACGAGAATCTTGCGTTAACTGCTCGCCTAGATGGCGGCTTATAGCTTACCTGAAGCTAAAAGCATTTTTGTAGAAATTGTGGAATCTAGTGGATTGTGTGAATTTTGTTCCACATACCTACCTACAAACATACAAAACACATGAGTATGTATGCACAGGCACACTGAGCAGCCAGCGCAGTGAATATTCGGTAGACACATTAATTTTTTTTTGGGATAAACGAATGTGTGTTTTTGTTTGTATCACGCGGGGTAAGTTGTTAAGAAGCACGAATGAATGAAGGATAACAAGGTTACGTCACTTCAGTTTTTTAAGTTTGTTTTTGTAATTATTGTTATCAAGCGTCGCGTCGTGATGATAATGTAGACAAAAAGGATCACTTTGTTTACTTTAGGGGCGCAAAAAATTAAAGGTCGTACAATTGTGGTATTTGTTTTTAAACTTTTTACTTTAAACGTGCAATTGTTTCTTGTATTTATACATATGGAATGTACATATATATTTATGTATGTATGTAGGGATGTGTAGTGTATCTATTTGGATGGTCGTATTGTTTTTGTCGGGTTTTCATATTTGGATGGCATTAAATAGGTTTGAAATGGAGAAAAAAAATGTTTGTTTTTTGAGTTTTTTGTGTCCCTATAGGTACCTAGTCGCTGTTAAGGGTTACTTGAAAATGCTATTTTATGCAGGTACCTATATTGAGAATAGAGAGAAAAGAAGAAAAGATTGTTTTAAACTTTCAATTTTTTCAAAAAATGAATTACCTATGTACGTAAGTACACAAATCCAATTGGTTTTTGAAATTTGACTAGCTGTTAGTTGATGTAAACATTAAATAGGTTGGTAGATACGGGAAAAAACAAGAACTTAATTATGTAGGTACCTACAAATTTTATAAATAGGTATGTTACTTTTAAGAAATGTTCACCCAAAGATCTTAAATAAAGAAATTGATGTACGGCTTTAGAAAAACATGTAGCGTAAGTATCATTGTATATGAGGTAGATACCTATTGCGGTTATTAATTTAATTTAACCTTGATATATATTTTGATTTGTAAATTGTCTAGTTAGAAGTTATTCAGAGACGTAGACAGGAGGCTGTTAGAGGTGCTGATTGTTCCAACTGTTTTAATGATTTTGGTTGAAATTTTGTATTGAGATAATGTTTTACCTGCCAATTTTATATCGATTGGTGTTGGATGCATTAAAACACTGAGTGACATTTTTTTATCGGAAACGGCTACAACTATTTCGATGAAATTTTGTCATTAGTAAATGATGTAGATCATCCACACGAACAGTGTGGTCTTATTTTATTTTACTTCCCAACTTAATATAAGTCATCCAAGGCCGTGTTGCGTATGGGATGCCAGAAGGCATTAAGTGTTATATAATTTTCTTCTCCGAAAAGTCGAAAGTTTGTTTGAAATTTTCTATAATAATTAATTAATTACATACAAAGGGTGTTTTTCTTAGACGTGTGGTTTTCAATCTGGTAATACTTTTTTCGGAGTTGGTCTTTTTGACAGCTGTCACTATAGGGCAAGTATTGGTTTTGGGTAAAAAAAAAAATGATAGGAATCAAAACTAACACTACGATAATCGAGAAGTCCAAAAAAGTGAGTTTCGTCATGCCGTCCGCCCGGTCTGTTTGTCTGTGCGTCTACTGTAATTTGAGCTAGAGCCTAAACGGGTGGTCCGATTTGCATGAAATTTGGTACAGAGCATTTTTATGTGATTCCCTAGAGGGGAAATTCGAATTTTTGTTTTAGCTCATCTATTACGGGTAGCTGCCATACATATATTTTGGTTTCTTCAAATTTTCTCGAAAACGGCTTCAACGATTTTGATTGAACAGGTCCATTTTAAGAAAACTGCGTTTCTGGTTTTTCTCAAAAAATTCATATAACGGAATTAGGTATTCCACGTTATTTTTTTACTTGCTGTATAGGGCAAGTATTGGTTTCGTGTAAAAAAAAAATTTCGAGGTTATAATCAAAACTAACACTACGATAATCGAGGTGTCCGAAAAAGTGGGTTTCGTCATGCCGTCCCTCGGTATGTGCGTCTGTGCGTCGGTCCGTCCACTGTAATTTGAGCTAGAGCCTAAACGGGTGAACCGATTTGCTTAAAATTTGGTACAAAGTATTTTTATTTAATTCGCTAGAGGGGAAATTCGAATTTTTGTTTTAGCTCATCATTAACATTACGGAGTTAGGAATTTCACCTTTTTTGGGAAAATGGTCTTATTGTTGGGTTATTCGCGTATATATTTGCCATGGTTAAACCGATTTTGCTATAATTTTGAGATCCGATGCTTCTCATTAGTGTTAACAATAATGCATTTAAAAATTTTTAGAAACATGTTTTTATAAACAAAAAAAAATCAAACAACAAATCAATTTTTTAGTGCTTTTGACTCTTTTAATATTTTCTTGTTATATATATACATCATGCATCTTCAATGTTGGGTTACACACAGTATTTAACCACAAGAGCAAGTTCGTACGATCAAGTCGTGCATATTTGTTTAAATGGTCTTACTTTGGGTTATTCGAGTGCTTATCTGGTGCTTCTCAATAGTTTGAACAATATTACATTTCTTTGGCTAATTTGGAAAAATATTGTTTTATAAACTAAATAAAAATCAAACAAAAAATCTTTTTTTAGTACTTTTGACTCTTTTAATATTTCTATTTACATATAAACATAACGAAACTTCAATGTGTGGTTACAAACAGTGGTTAAACTCAAGAGCAAAGTTCGTGCGATCAAGTCGATTAATGTGTATAGTGTTTTAGATTACTGCGTTCGGCACCGTATTTGCCGCAGGGTGTGCCCTTTCTTTATAACTTTTGTTTAAAAAATCATCCACCAAGCGATGCAACTAGTGAGGTATAGGTGCCAATTTTTTGCAATTCAATAATATTATACGGGAAATTTCGATAGATTTTCATAGTTTTTTTGGAAAAATATATCTACATAAATGTACCTAATTATTTACATTTAGTAAACTTTTTCGGAAAAAAGTGACAAGTAATCGAGAAAAAATATTATGAACAGAGGTGGCCTTTAACAAGTTACGGCTCAGCGCAGGTATATAAGAAGAATAACAAACAACGAGCAGTTTTCTGAAAAGAATTAAAACAAAATTCCAGCTAAACATAAAACAAAAATGTTTTTTCACGGCTTGGTACATCCTCTTATTAGGAAGTGAAAGATCCTCCAATAGTATTTCTTGCATGAAAAAGTAGCTTTCGTCTTATAGCCGTTCGGATTGGCCAGAAAATTGTAAAATTTTTAAGAGAGTGAAGTCAATTAAAACGTAAAACTGTAGTTTCATATATGTTTTATAACATCCGCTAAATGCGTAAAACTGCTTTCAAAAATTAGCTAGAGAGCATTAGGCTCCATATAAAACTCATTTTCTCTTGAAGATTCTAGGCCAACAACGTTTCATTCGACATAAATGATTAAAACAGAATGTATTTCTTAAGAAATTGGAATCAAAATCTCAATTTCGTCCAGCTTGAGGAGCTTTACGCATTTAGCTGACGATATGTAATGTAGGTGCCAAAATATTTGTTAAACTACCTACAAACTCGTCCTTTGAATTTAACAAAACATAAATGAACCTCACAGTTTTAAAATTTAAAACCAACCTACCTAGGTTTATATCTGCTTATTTAAGAAAACTTTGTAATACTCCGATGGTAACCTACTCACTTAAAAACTCACTTATCTAAAAATATCTATGGCTATAAGTACCTACCTATATGTAGGTATTGTAATTCAAAAAAACCTACATTCCTTCTTCTTTTCTACAATTGAGAAATAATTTCACTCAATAATCATTAGAATTAAGAAACATCTAACCACGTATTTTTTTTCAAATTCATACCTAGGCAAGGCATGCATCATAATCCATAACAAATTAAAAACAAATTTCTATATCTATTTAGGCTGTAGAAACTAGGTTTTCAATGAATATGTAGGTAGATACAATAATTATAGCTAATGTTGTCAACCTAGTAACAAATGTTAGTACCTATTTCCTTTACTGAAAAGTACTCGATTCAAAATTAATAGAATAAAACATAAAAACATAAAAAATAAAACGAAAACCAACTACCTACAAAATATAAAACCAAGATTTGAACTGTTTCTAGTAACTACATAGGTACACAATTTAACTGCTTTACTTTTTTTCCATTCATATAGGTAGGTACCTATCTACCTAAAATATTTGTTAAACTACCTTCTCATTGAATCGACCTTCACCGATCGTTCAACGAACACACTAATTGTGCACAAAATGTGCACAAAATGTGCTTTAAACTTTCAAGTGAAATTATAATATACCTACCTATAGATAAACACATCTACACATTTCTATACGGACATGCATAAACTGCTCAATGCATAAAAACTGAAAAGGGATATTGTGTATGTATGTGCTTAGTCTGTATATCGTGCACAAGCTACAAAATAAAGCATGCGCCCTTCGTACCTTTTCCTCTTTGTCTTAATTCCCTTGAGGCACATATTTGGTTTGGTTGCTTTTTTTGTTCGAAGTTCTGTGGATCTTGTTACACAAAATTTTAAAATCTCGATTTGGTGTATGCGACACCTATTGCGCGATTAACGCAAGTTTCGTGGTTCCTCTATGTGTATAAACTCAATGATATTGCCATGGTGATTTGCCATCAGTAACTAAATAATAAACAACAGATTTGACAGATGTCACTAAAACAATATGGCCGCCACTGGCCGCCAAAATCTACCCGCGCAAATTACGAAACCCTTTATAAGCATTTCTTTCTTTCTTTCTTAAATTGTTGTAAACTATGTAGCTTTAGAGCCAATTTTTCAATAGTCACAGTCAAATAAACATCAGATAGTATATGTACATATTCTTCAGATAAATCAAAAATTTGTTCCTATTTATTCCTCTGATTAACTGATGATTGAAAAATCGGATCTTAATCAATTTATTTAATCAGTATAAAATATTTATGCATATATTTTTTTTCTTCACTTCGATAAATGCTCTCGTTATAAAAACACCTCTGCTGGATTTTAATTCTTTAAAATAAATTAAACAATTTATTCGGAATTTAATCAAGTTTTGTACATAAATTCATGTATTAATTTAATTGAAAAATTTTTAATTTAGCAACAATCTAATATCAAAGTCTCTTCACTTACCACTAATATCTTTTAAGCTTTGGTTACTAATACATATGTATATGAACTTTTTAAATGTTCAGTATGTGATTTATTTCCTTTATTCACTGTAGTTACGAATTAGCTAAAACAATAAATTCACTTTAAAAGAAAAAATATAATAATAATAACAATAACACTAAGCTAAGACCGCAGAATCTAGAAAAGAATGACTAATTAAGAAACAAAATTCATCATATCCAACTAAAAAAAAAATTTTTTGTGCCAACCGAAATGACAAACAACAATAAAGCTAAATAAAATACTTAGAAAATATTTTATTTCATTTTATCATAGATTTTTAATCTATTATATTATGATTTAAAGCAAAAATATATTTATAGTTTCGTTTAAAGGATACAGCGAGTTTTGGTTCTCATCAACTCTATAATTAGTATTTGTGATATGAATAAATATAAGTTAGAGATATGTTCTTAGAAATTGAAATCCCGCAAATAAGTTGACGCACTAAGGCTTAGCTAAAACTTGTTTTAAAGTATACCTAATTCGAAGTCTTACCTTTGTATGAAAGTAAAACACCAGTGCATGCATGCACACACTTCTAAGTGGATAGTTTTAAAATGAGTCTCCTCTGACTTTTTTTTTCTTATGGACTTATGTTTCCAAATGAAAAAAGTTAGATTCTGTAGTATTTAAGTGCCAGCGCAAGAGTAAAGAGAGAGAAAACAGATGTCACAAAATAAAACGTCAAAAAATAAACAAGTTTTTAAAGTTAGAAAATCCTGCCTTTCTTGGCCATCTCTTTCTCACCATGAAGTGGCAGTGAAAAAAAGCTCAGAGACGTAATAGAAAGTCGGAAGAGTCAGTCCAATGTGTACACCGTCAAAGGGAACCTACCACGAACAAGCCTTATCTTGACAGATACAAATTTTGTCTTGGTCAGGTTCAAATTTTCGATAAAAAAAAAAAAGTATTGTGAATTAGAATTTACATTAGAAATATTTTATACAAATTCCAATCAAAAATAAATGCAAAATTGATGCCGAATAAAATTGTTCTCAATTTATTTGTATGTTCTTAAAATTATGTATTTTTTCCTTTTGTCCAGCTAGGGATCAGCTAGAACGTTGGTTATGGCTGCAAAGAGTTTTTTTTTACCATGATCTACTAGCACAATTGTTCTCAGACTGTAATGGAGTTTCGAACGTTCAAATACTTCGACCACTGCATATATTTAAGTGCCGATTGATTAAATGAAGGGCCTGAAGCTGCTATAGAAATCGAAGATTTTTTTAAGTTGATTTTTGTATTTTCATTCATTTCGAATTCATTAAAATAGTCTAAACGTATAATGATGAATCTAATTTGAGATACGCAGATGGCATGACGACTCCTGTTCTAGGATTCTCTGTACATTTGCCAGTAGCCAAAATATTTGTTGGGAAAACTCACAGGAAAAAAGAGATAAATTTTGTTAGTTAATATTATGTATTTATTTTTACAGGTGTCTCAAGAGTATGTTTGTTTTTTAGCTTAGTTAAGATTTTATAAAACACTTGGTTTTTTTTCGTATGGGTCTTAAAAGCAAATTGTGAAAAATTCTCAAAATTTTAACATTACCAAACACATCTAATAGACGCAATTCATTTATCATCATAGCACGCGTCCTTACCTGTCAAAGTTAAAATACACAAAATCTCGTTAAAAGGAATACATTAGAGCTGCAGCCGCAAACGCGACTCTGAGAGTTGAATGTTGTCGAATTCCTTCCAACCATAAAATCGATTTGAACAATATTTTGAGACAAATGATATCTTTCATTTTTACCAAGGTTTACACGTATTTCCACACACACTAGAAAGATTTGATATTTCTCATCCAGTTGAAAGGTATTTTATTCCACAATTTTTGTGAATAAAATTGTAAGCAAAGATGCAAAAATATGCTGCTTATTTTGTTCATTATTGCATTGTAATTTTTTACTTTTTACTTGGATAAACGCACACTTTTTTTTGTTTTGCGAAATAAATTTCATTGAAATAAATTTGTTTTTAATCTTTTCTAAGTAAATGCACTTTGAAATTCCTGTCAAATAGGACACACACATGATCACATACAAAAAATCGATTTTCTTCTAATGAAAAAAATTAAATTATTTTAAATAATCACGAGCGTTCTAACGCACAACTTGATGCAGCTCGTTAAGCTCGTCAGCTAGTTAAGCAGGATTGTCAAGAATTATTTTTTCGTTGTCTCAGATTGACGTCAAAATATCCGCTCCAACACCTCATGTCATTTTGAATTCGAGTCACAAAAACTGTTATACATTATAGGCAATACATTAGCCAGTGTATTATAAATTAAATGATCAGTGGTCTAGAGTCCATTCCATCTTTCTCACCATGAAATGAAAGTGAGATAAAGTTCAGAGACGTCAAACAAATTTGAAGGAAACAAATGTGAGCACCGTCATAGTGTCGCCCTTTCTTATTTATCGTCCGTGTCGAAGGTTATGCACAATATCAGCGTGGCTTGCATCCTTCCAATTCCTCTTCCAATAAATCAATCCATAGAACCTGCACTGCAGATTCAAAGCAGCACCAATTTATTTAGTTTCCATGTGTTAAGCAGGTCAAACTCGAGAAATGGACAACAAAGAATTAAACAAATATTGTGTTGACTTGTGAATCGTGTTAGATCTAAAATTTGTTGTTTTAATTAAAATATAACACATATTGTTATTCAAACTCGAATATATGCATAAACACATAATATTTAACATATTTAATAGACACATTTAAGTATATGATAACTAAAAACAAATACATAGGTATGTTTGGAAAGTCGAAAAATTTAAAGTGATTAAAATGGAACATATTGTAACGATTTAATAATTACCCAACTACTTTTGAAACAAAAGGGAAATCCTCTAACTGTTCCCAGCGCCATCTGTTTGAGAAGCTAGACACCATAGAATACCGGTTCCAGTCAACGATTGGAAAGGAAATTTCTAGAAGGCGATACTCGAATATTCTAGTTTGTACTAGTTCAGACTAGAACCATTTAATTCCCTATATAAGGGGATGTTTTCAAGCGAGTGGACACAGTTTAATTTTGAATGTGATAGCGTAAAAGTAAGCAGTAAAAGTGTATCCGGAAGTGAATTTTAGATTGCATACTATTGAGATTGAAGAATAATAAAAACGATTTGAACTGAAATAAAGTGTGTTTATTCTGAATAGTAAATACGTGGAAGTTATTATTTAAAGGAAATAAGTTTTATTATCGAACCTAGGTAGAACATTACATTGGTGTCAGAAAAGTGGAATAAAACTTATTTCATCTGTGCATTCAGATATTTATGGTGAAAAGTGTTTGAAAAATAATAATAAAAACAGTGATAGTGTTTTTGCTATTATTACGAAGTGTTTTGTGCAAAAAAAAGAGACAATGGGTAAGATAGTGAATGAATTGAATTGTGTTGAACTAAAAGCAGAACTGAACAAAAGAGGCCTTCCTACTGCTGGAACGAAAAATGACCTCATTATTCGTCTGCAAGAAGAGTTAAGACAACACGGAGAAAACCCAGACACGTTTTTCTTTGAGATTGAAATGGCCGAAGAACAAGTAAGTCCCTGCTTAGACATGAGTAATATGATGACTTTGTTGTTTGCTCGATTTGATGAACAACACAGTGAGCAAAAGAATCTTCTCGTAGAACAACGTAATGAGCAAAAGAATCTTCTCGAAGAACAACGTAATGAGCAAAAGAATCTTCTCGAAAAACAAGAAAACAATATGCTGGAAAGATTCCAAGAACAGAAAAATCTCCTGGAAGGTAAGCTAGATGCATTCCAGAACAAATTTATTGCTCTTGACGAACGTGTCGAAAAACAATTTCTAACAGTAGACGCAAAACTCGAGAAAGTTCAAGAAAAGTTCGAAGACCAAATTCAGAGCATTACAAATGAATTGGATAAAGTAAGAAAAATGAAGGTTCGAGAAAGTTCTGGGGACTTTCCAAAGCGAAAGGAAATGCATCCACCAACCTTTGATGGACAAACTTCTTGGTCGATCTACAAGAAGCAGTTTGAGGCAGCCGCAGCAACAAATGGCTGGGATGACGAAGACAAATATATAGCTCTGACGCTTGCCCTTAGAGGATCTGCTGCTGAACTATTGCAAACCATACCAGCAGACAAGAATGGCAACTTCAGTGCTCTTGTTCAGGCTATCGACAAACGTTTTGGTGATGGCCATATGCAAGAAGTCTTCCGCGTCCAACTCAATACTAGAGTTCAGAAAAGAGGAGAGAGTCTGCAGCAATTGCAAGCAGATATCGAAAGGCTTGCCCATTTGGCATATCCAACTGCAGGAGACGAAATTACGAGTCAATTAGCAACAGAAGCCTTTGTCCGTGCTGTATCCGATATCAACCTACAGCGAGCAATTCGAACTGCTGGAAAACGGACGCTTCCGGAGGCATTAGCATTCGCTTTGACTATGGAAGCAGCAGAACAGGCTTCTCAAAGAGTTCATCGAGTAAAAGAAGTGGAAGTTGAAGAATGCTTTTGTCAGAGAATCGCATTCAAAAGAAGCAGGCGAGCCGGCCAGTTCGTTGCTGGAACTGTAACAAGACTGGACACCTCCAGCGCCAGTGCAGACTGCCACCGAGAAGAACTGCATGTCAACACTGTGGAAGCAGAAATAATACTCGAGAACGACAACAGTGGTGTTCAGTTGGGAAACGAGTAAGAACCAACTTAGAGGCGCAGAAGCTGGATTCTGGTATCGATGGCCCCAGAACCACCATCCAAGTCTCACAGACTAAACGAGACAACAAAAGTCTGACAGTGGAGGCAACTTTAAACAACAAGAAACACGTGGCTACAATTGACACCGGTGCGACAGCCTCTATTCTACGAAGGGACTTGGTCAAGATGACATGGCTACATAACACCAATAGCTATCGTCTGAAAACGGCAACAGGAGAAGCAGCAAAAGTGTACGGAGAAGTTCGTTTTCCGATCCGTTTGGCAGAGCTGGAGTTTACACATGTGTTTCTGGTAGCAGACATATGTGATGAATGCATCATCGGAATTGACTTCATGAAAGAACATGGAGTAATCCTGGATATCGGTAAGCAAGTTCTTAAGTACAAAAATGTAGAGATTCCAATGGTTTATGGTGATGAAAAATCGCCATCTCTAAGAACTGTCATCAAAGAAGACATAAGCCTGCCTCCTTCTTCAGAAATGTTCGTTTGGACAAAAATAAAGGGTGATTTGGGTAGTCATCGGTACCTCATGGTGGAACCAGCCACTGAGCAATGTTCCCAAAACATTATCGTAGGGAAAACTCTCGTGGCACCAAAGAACAACATGGTGCATGTACGGATACTGAACATCAAACCGTACGAAGTTAAGCTCAGAAAAGGAGAAATAGTTGGGCAATGTGAAGCTGTATCCGCGATAACCAAGATCAACGAAGTGGATACACAGAAGTCTGTGATCTCCGAAAAGTTAAAATCCGAGATTCTAAAGTCATCCAACCTTGGTCAACATCAGCTAAATGTCGCTAGAAGCCTTCTTCACGAGTATGCTGATATCTTCTCTTCACCCAGTGGGCAATATGGCCGAACACAACTGGTGCAGCATCGAATCGACACAGGAGACGCAAGACCGATTCGTCAACCAGCAAGACGTCTTCCTTTGGCCAAACAAGCCGAAGTTGAAGAGATGATATCCACCATGAAGAAAGATGGGCTAATCGAAAATTCCAAAAGCCCTTGGGCATCTCCGGTGGTTCTTGTCAAAAAGAAGGATGGAAGCACTCGATTTTGTGTGGACTACAGGAGGCTTAACGACGTGACAAAGAAAGACAGCTACCCTCTGCCCAGAATCAGCGACACTTTAGATGCAATGGAAGGAGCTCAATGGTTTTCAACTTTGGACTTGAAGAGTGGCTATTGGCAGGTAGAAATACATCCAGAAGATCGAGAAAAGACGGCTTTCTCCACAGGAAATGGTCTGTGGGAATTTAAAGTGATGCCGTTTGGACTATGTAACGCTCCGGCAACATTCGAGCGTTTGATGGAATGTGTTCTACATGGACTTACTTGGAAATCTTGCTTAGTTTATTTGGACGATGTCATCGTATATGGCAAAACATTTGAGGAACATTGTGGCAACCTTAAAGCTGTATTCCAGAGACTTCGAGAAGCACACCTAAAGTTGAATCCAGACAAATGTGCGCTTTTTAAGACCGAAGTTAAATACTTGGGACATATCATCTCGTCTCAAGGAGTAAAGACTGATCCTGAGAAAGTTGACACCGTCAAGAATTGGCCAACACCACAGGACAAACATCAACTCCGAAGCTTTCTTGGTTTAGCCACATATTATCGGCGTTTCGTGAAGGATTTTGCTGGAATCGCCAAAAGCTTGCATCAGCTCACTGAAAAAGGGAAGCCGTTCAAATGGTCAGGTGAGTGCGAGAAAAGCTTTCAGGAATTGAAGCTGCGCTTATGTAACGCTCCTGTGCTGACCTATCCGACTCCAGGAAAACCTTTTATCATCGACGCTGATGCAAGTAACGTTGGAATTGGCGCTGTACTCTCACAAGTCCATGATGGAGAAGAAAAAGTTGTCGCCTACTACAGCAAGGTACTCTCAAAGCCAGAGCGTAATTATTGTGTTACCAGAAGAGAACTTCTTGCTCTGGTTTTGGCAACAAAGCACTTCCATAAATACATCTATGGACAGAAGTTCCTTCTTCGAACGGACCATGGTGCGCTCAACTGGCTTTTGAACTTCAAAAATCCTGAAGGTCAAGTAGCAAGGTGGATAGAGAGACTACAGACCTACGACTATCAGATTCAACATCGAAGAGGAAAGCTGCATTCAAACGCAGACGCATTATCTCGGCGACCGTGCAAACAAGACTGCAAACATTGCACGCGGGAAGAAGAAAAGGAGGTGATTGCCGTACAACGTATAAGAGCCGATACCATTTACGGTTGGAGCAATGAAGAACTCAGGGTTGCCCAACAAGAAGACTCGGATATCGAACCCATTCTTGCATGGAAGGAACACCAAGAAAAACCTGAATGGAGTGACATTTCAGACAGAAGCCCTGCTCTCAAAGCTTATTGGGCCCAATGGGACTCGCTTCATGTGCAAGAAGGGGTACTAAAGCGTAAATGGGAATCCACAGATGGTAAGTCTTATGTGATGCAGCTTATCGTTCCTCGGTCAAAGGTAAATGAGGTTCTGCGAGAGATGCATGATGGAGCTTCTGGAGGTCATTTAGGAGTCAATAAGACGCTGGAAAAGGTACGACAACGGTTCTACTGGCTACATGCAAGAGATGACGTCGAAAAGTGGTGCCGAAAATGTGATACTTGTGCAGCTAGCAAGGGGCCAGGTAGAAAGATTCAAAGTAAAATGCATCAATACAATGTAGGCACACCTTTCGAAAGGATTGCAGTAGACGTCGCAGGCCCTTTTCCTGAAACAAATAGCGGAAACCGATATATCCTAGTCGTAATGGATTACTTCAGCAAGTGGCCTGAGGCATACGCCATCCCAAACCAGGAAACCAAAACAGTAGTGGACCAGATTGTCTTCAATTGGGTGAGCAGGTTCGGTGTACCTATGGAACTGCATTCTGACCAAGGGAGGAACTTCGAATCTAACATCTTTCAGGAAGTTTGCACACTCCTTGGCATTAAAAAGACAAGGACAACACCGCTTCATCCGCAATCTGATGGGATGGTTGAACGATTCAACAGGACGCTTAAAGAACATCTGTCTAAGGTCGTCGACGAATATCAACGAGACTGGGACCGACATATTCCATTATTCCTGATGGCTTATCGAAGTGCGGCACATAGCTCAACAGGACATACACCATCGGAGATCCTGTTCGGAACAACAATACGGCTTCCAAGTGAAGTGAAATTTGGATGCCGCACAATTGAGCCGCAAAGAACAGAGGAATATGTGGATAACCTTAAACAAAGACTTAATGACATTCACCAAAGAACAAGGACAAACATAAAAACATGCAGTGACCGGATGAAAACACGATATGACGCACGAGCAACATCGACAGGATTTCAAGAAGGAGACCTTGTGTGGTTTTATAATCCCCATCGACAAAAGGGGCTGTCACCAAAACTTCAACAAAACTGGGAAGGCCCTTACACTGTTGTGAAAAGAATTAATGATGTGGTTTACCGTATACGGAGAGGGGTGAGAGGCAAATTAAAAGTAGTTCATTGTGACCGTTTATATCGTTATAATGGTGAAAGTAGTGATGGAATTGTTCGGGACGATCAATCCTAAGAGGGGGGCAATGTAACGATTTAATAATTACCCAACTACTTTTGAAACAAAAGGGAAATCCTCTAACTGTTCCCAGCGCCATCTGTTTGAGAAGCTAGACACCATAGAATACCGGTTCCAGTCAACGATTGGAAAGGAAATTTCTAGAAGGCGATACTCGAATATTCTAGTTTGTACTAGTTCAGACTAGAACCATTTAATTCCCTATATAAGGGGATGTTTTCAAGCGAGTGGACACAGTTTAATTTTGAATGTGATAGCGTAAAAGTAAGCAGTAAAAGTGTATCCGGAAGTGAATTTTAGATTGCATACTATTGAGATTGAAGAATAATAAAAACGATTTGAACTGAAATAAAGTGTGTTTATTCTGAATAGTAAATACGTGGAAGTTATTATTTAAAGGAAATAAGTTTTATTATCGAACCTAGGTAGAACATTACAATATACACAAAATCATCATACATGAAATCATATTAAACTCTTGATCATGCCAAGACTGAGAAAAATTATTTTAAGTCAAAATTATGATTGTTTATAAATTGTGTATTATGCAAAATAAATACTTGGACTACCTACACCTAAAAGAACCTGCTCTAAGAATTCGGCCAAGCCATTAATGAGAAATACCGAAACAAATATTAAATAAAAGCCTAGTACACATCAGGCAAATTAGTAACACAGTCTCCTTTAAGTAAAGAAGGGCGTAGGCATCAGAAGCGGATTTAGGATGTAGAGGTGAGAGGGGCTGTGAGCTCCAGGTCTAAAAACGCACTAAGTGTAAGGCGTTAATTTGATAAATTATTGTTTCTGAGATCTAACATTGCTCTTGAGCAAGTAAATCCATTTTTACTTTGCTTAAAATGTCAAATAGGATTATTTGTATCAAAATACTGCACGGATCTCAAAATTTAATGAAAACTAGAGCCAATTGGTATTTGCAATAAAAATGTTTAAAAATAATTTTAAAAAAAATTTTGATATTAGTATATTTTTTTTATATCAGTAACTGCCGGAAAATATATCGGAAAAAATCCACACAGGCATAAATCCGCAGAACATATGTATGTACGTTCATAGTTCTATAAACTTTACTTACTTCATTATTGAGTTTTATGTCTCTAAAAAGGATCCAACATTCCAACACCCTTGATTAATCATTAAGATGGCCGCCATCATATCTTTTTGTATTTTTTGTATTTATTTATTTAGAATTAGAACTTAATATTAAGATATACATCTTTTAGATAATTAAGCCTTGAAATTAATTTAATTTAATGATTTAAATTTAATTTTTGGTAAAAAGAAAACAATATGTTTAAACTTTAAATTAAAACATTTAGTTTGAAAAAAAATAATTCAATTTATTAAATTAGAAAAAACGAGAATAAAGAAGGAAAAGAAAAGAGATAGAAAAAGAGAAAGAGAAAGAGAAAGAGTAATGAAAGAAATAAAAAAATATAAAATATAAAAAATAGTAAGGTGAAAAGATAGAAAATTGAAGCAATTTTAACCCTGCACAGAGAACAAAATGAGAGCTTACCCGTACAAGAAGCCAAGTACTCCATCATGTAATATAATATAATTATTTTTATTTTCAAATGGTGATCAAAATCAGTGGTTTAGACAAAATAAAAATAAAAAGGTTCAATTTTAATGATTTGAAACATAAACTTTTCAATTTTAATGATTTGAAACATAAAATGGTTCAACTTGATGAATTATTGCTATATTGAAAGATATTCAAATAAGTTTTCCTGAAATTTGTTCAGATTTTCTGTTCTTCTTAATTGACGCGGCAGCGAATTCCAAAGGCGAGCACCGTTAATGAAAAACTGTCGCTCAGTAATAAGGCAGGTAAATCTAGGAATTAACATTTGGTTGGTTCTATTAGACGATAAGAACTGGAAATGATTGAAGAGGTCAAGTGGCTGTTTGGTCTGTATGATTTTAAATAACAAGGTGATTGTTTTAAATCTCAAAAGGTTTACAAAACTAATGCCGTACAAACTTTTTGAATAAGTGGAGACATGATCGTATCTACGTAGCCCAAAGACATAACGAGCAATATTATTGAACACAACGTTGAGCCTTCTCAGACACACAGAATCTAAATCGCAAAAAATTTCACACCCATATGTCAGAATCGGTACAACTAATGTTTTTGCCAACATTTTTCTCGTTTCTATAGGCGTGAACTTCTTTGCGATAGACAACGTTCTTAAGGCGCCATATGCTTTTCCTACCACAGCATTGATGTGGTTGTTCCACGTGAGATTCCGGTTGAAATAAACTCCTAAGTTTTTGGCCGTTTGAACAAACTCGACAGGAATATTATTTAGGAAGACAGTAGGAAAGCATTGTAAGTCGAGTATCTTCTTTGAGATGACAAGGCACTTCGTTTTTCGGGGATTCAGAACAAGCCCACAGTTACTAGACCATTCCAAAATTGCATTCAGATCTTCATTGATGTTGCATACACAATTTTCAATGAGACCCAATGTAGAGCTCAGAAGGTACTGGACATCATCAGCAAACATGCGTACATCTCCGTGCATTATAAAACTAGGAATATCATTCACATAAGCCGAGAACAAAAGTGGTCCTAGAATGGATCCTTGAGGGACACCACGCGATAGCGAAAGAAACTCAGAAGTCCTAGTTCCAGATACCACTGCTTGCTTCCTTCCAGATAGATAAGAAGAAATTAGTTTAACTGCTTCAGAAGCGAATCTAAAACGGGAAGATAGTTTTTGACACATAATGTTATGAACAATAGTGTCAAATGCTTTGGATCTGTGATTATAAAATTGGTCACATTGGATATTTGGAATATTTGGGGTATTACTCGATTTCTCTTTAATAGCTCAGCACTGTGTTCTTATTTTATAAACTGCAGGCAGCTTATATGTTAAGCATTCTAAAATTTAAAAGAATTCATGTCAGAAGGAAAATATAATTTTGTTTGTATAGATGCTACCTCTTATGAAGTTTGTCTCATTCTTCTTTGAAAAGAGGTCAAACACTTAAAAATGGTATGAGCTACAATTTGAAATTGAAAACACAAAATATTTTGTCGGATTTGTGCATGCAAATACTCCAATGTGCGCCTGTCTTCTTATATGCTCTGCATTTTTGCATCCAGCAATTTGAGCTCGGTTAGAACTTTTTTATATATCTATTTTATAGGAAAAATTGTAATTATTTTTTTAAGGTCAAATGGAACTGGTATTGCCACAAACCAAAGCCATACCTTTACTTAATTTTGTAATTTATTTTTCAAATTTTCTGAAAAACGTCTTCAACGATTTTGATTAAATTTCGTACCTTTAATGTGTCTATTACGTTTTTTTTTATGAGAAAATTGCCTTTATATAGTTGATAACTCTTGATCCGCCACTGCTTTTGTCTGCAACTTTTTGCTCTGGATATGAAAACATACAAACAAATTCGCATGTAGAAACATACAAATGTATGTGTTTCTAGTTTGTTAGCTCTTTCTTTAGTTATAAAGAGCTGAGCTGAACCACGTATAGTTTGTACGCAACTAATTTAACTGTGAGATGGTTAACTAGTTCACTAGCAGCATTCGTGAACTGAACATACATTTTAGCACGTACATTTCCAAAAGGGATTTCCCAGAGAGGAGAAAATCTACATAGCCTCACACCAGATAGAGCAGTTCTGAAGTCGGATTCAAATTCTGGACACGAAAAAACTTGGAATAGAGCTAGAGAAAGATTGTACCGATCGAAAATCTAAATTATTTTTTTCAAATAAAATAAAATAAAATTTCGTCAAAATTGATTTAACCGTATTCAAAAGACAAGTGGGTTCTATAGCTTCAACTTAAAAAACTTTATGCGTAGGTAATACGCTTTCGATCATTAAAGTGGACTAAACATTACTTGTACATTTCGTAGGTATATATGTATGTATATCTCTTTATTTTTTTGTTATCAAAATTGTTGAAGCCGTTTTAAAGCGAAATACAAATGGTAAAGTGACGGGAAGACTGGGCAAAAAGTTTTTCAAATTAAATTTGAACGTAATAGACTAAGCACCACTAAAAGGAGTCAGGACGGATTTTCAAAATTTTTGTTTCTAAAGCATCTACAAATGATTCCCTTTGATTTAAAAACAGATTATAAAAATCCACCCAACTGTAGTCTAGATATAAGGTCACGCACAAAAGTGAAACTCATTTTTATATATATAGATTATCATACAAAAAAACCATTTATACATCAATTTTTCCGCAACTGAGAGGCTAACAGCGTCCATTCTTTCAAACTTTATACTGAAGGAATTCTACATGGCTATACGTCAGTAAGCAAAATGTTCGTTTTTGTGCTGAAGAACAAGAGCAACTCGAAGAGGTTCAAGAGCTGCCAATACGATTTAGTGTGGTATGCGGGCCCAATTGTCTTCAAAAAGAGGCTGGCCGAACATATTGTCAATGGTTATTTGAAATTGAAACCTATAATATGGACGACATTTGGTTCCAACAAAACGGCACCCGCTTGCCACATATAGCTATGGCCTTATGGCGAGAACAATCCGGTGAACAGTAAAGTTGACTTTTTGAACTGGTGAAAATGAATTAAAATCATAATATATCACAGCTCTACATCAATGCAAGGCTACTTACAAATTTCAAAGCCAACATGGATAAGCCGGCTACGATTAAGGAATTGAAAGCCAACATTACTTTAGTCACTGGCCAAATACCGACGCTGGAAATGCTCAAACGGGTGATCGAAAATGTAAGAACTTTAGAACAGATCATACTAGGCGCAACTGTACGGTTAACATTTGAAGGGAACCTTTTTTCCAACTGGTAAAAAAACGTTTTTTTTGGAACGGTGCTCAATTCTGCATCACTGCACCAAAATTATTAGAAAAAGTTTTATTTATTTTTCCACAAGAATTTATTTTAAATTTTATCGGCTACTGCTTCCATATCACACATTCCGATCACGCGAATTGAAAGTAAATCATTTGAAACGCTTCTTTTAAACCTTCATTAGGACTAAAAATCTCTCAAGAAGTATTTTTGGATTAAGTTAAAAGCAGAAAAATAAGCCCATCTACATATTTCCATAGTACTATGTTCTTGCAAAAACCTGAAAGACAGTTCTGACTATTCCGGTCATTACCGGTGTGAAGTTTAAGCAAAATCGTTAGAGCCGTTTGCGAAAAAATTTAAGAACACTGAAATAATTGTAGGAATGTAACCGTTTTTGATAAGTTAAACAAAAATTCCAATTTCTCCTCTAGAGAATCTCCTCTAGAAAATCAAAAGCTCAAGCTCAAATCACAGTGGACATGGACGCACATGCTTGCACAGATTTACAGCCCGACGGACGGTGTGACGAAATCCTTTTTGGGACTGAGAAAAAATTTCAAATCGATTAATTTTAAATTTTCAATTACAATTTTATACGGAATCACTTTCTTGAGGTTTTCATGAAAGAGAGGTTATCGGAAGTTTATTTAATTTTAATTTGCAATTTAAATAAATAGGGTTTTTTCATATGGCCATAATAAAACTTATTAAAATAATAATTTTTACCTACTTCGAAAATGAAAACACTTTATTCAATGTTTTAGCTCTTACATAACTTTCTTCTTTATTTCACATTCTTATAATTATAATGAATATTTTGTATGTTTTAATAATACCTCAATCAAAATCTTCAGTGTATAAATAATACTTTTCTACTCCTCTTCTTACTGAGGATATAATAATGGGTAAATGGGTTCGAGTTATGGGAAACTTAAACCTACACAATTTCAATGGTTTGTTTTAAAAATCAAGCTCTTGAGAACGGGCTTCTGTAGACGCCAAAGTAAAGAAGCTTGGAATGTATCGTTGTTATCCTTTTCCCGAAAGGTTTTTCTGCTGCATTTGCTTAAAAAAAACTTATTGCATACTCTTTAAAATTTTCTCAACGTTCTTTCCGATATTTTGCTGTTCCTTGCCAATATTTTCCACTTTCTTTTCAATATTTTGTACTTGCACTTCAATATTTTGTATATTCTGTTCCATATTTTGTACAATTTGTTCAGTAGTTAAGGATTTCTTATAAATGTCTAGAACATTCGTTTCCAAAGTTTCAGTTTTATTTTCTATATTTTTAATTATTTCATTCAATTGATTTTGTTCGTTGCATATCGCACTCTCTCTATTCCTTATGAAAGTTTTTGCTTCAACAATTGATGATTCCATTACGGTTCGATTTCCCATGCACAAATCAAAAGTCTGCCAAACATGTTCTTTTTCAAAAAGTCCAAACCAAGTCCACTGTTTTGTATTTGTGTGTCCATTATCTCTATTTATATAACAAAGAAGGCATTTATGTGGTATAATTATCTTATTTGAATAAACCTTATCATTCAGGTAAACTCCAGAGACGTTATACTGGCAATTGCAAAGCGGATTATCATTCTCTTTGTTTTTGTCGCCTTCATGATGTTTGGGAAATAATTTAAAATCGTGATTGTTTAAAAGTTTTGCACGACAAATTAATCCATTAAGCTCAGCCTGCTGTCTAATGGCCTGCAATTAAAAATAATAATCATTTCACATAAGTTTTTAACATCTGGCAGTTACATCTGTCACACCAAATGTCAGATTGCAAACTGTTAGTGTACATTTTTGTTCATTTGTGTGCATATTGGATACTGTTTATGTACTTTTAAAAAACAACGCTGCCAGGAATGGAGTTCAAGGCCACATTTTTAATTTGACAAGCAGCCAAATCCCGTGTATACAAAAACAAGAATTATAACCTTCTTAACTTAAATTTATATGACTCTTATATTGATAAAATTCGGTTTGAATATGAAGGAAATAAACAGACACGAAGAAGAAAACAACAGAAATAATGCATTGTTTTTGTTTTAAAGGACTGTAATGAATAAAATTCAATTAAATATATAATACCTACGACTTACCTGAATATCACTAACAGCTAATCCATTGAGCAAGTTCATCAGAACGACGGTCATGCAGATGATAAACAGCAAAATCAGAATGTAACTGCAAACACTTTCTAAACCCAATTCAGAGAAGTTCAGCTCTCCAACAACCATTGCCATCGTTTTGACAACTGATTGGAATATATTTCCAAACATCTTCTCCGGTCCAAAAAGAATAAAAAAACATAAGGCAAACGTAAAAACAAAAATCGCATACAATGAGAAACTTATAAGAAAAGTTTTTAAAACTTCTTCCAGCATCAGCATATGTGTTGAAAATGATAAAATTGGCAAGTTTCCAACAAGAATCCAAAATTCAAGCGCAATAAGAAGTATCCCGTAAACAACTATTTCTTTTTCTAGTGATTTATGTGTGATGATCAAAATGGAGAAGATTATCAGCAGCAGTTCCAAGTAGTTGCTGGATTTTTTTAAGTACTCCTTTGGGTGCATTAACTGTATTGCCTCTCGAATAATGAGACATGCAGTTCCAAAAATTGTAAGCCACCAAGTTAAATTCGTAAAGGCACTTTCAGTGTTTGTTCCTGTGGTCCCACTTTCTGTGTTTTCTCCTGTGGTCCCATTTACAGTTTTTTCTTCTATGGTCAAAATTATGTAAGACACAATTGAAATAAGATAAAAGCAATACAAAACAAAATTTATGTAAAAGTATTTTGACATTTGTTCCCATTTTAGAGCCATAAAGCTTGTGATGAGTGGATGTTTCAGAAGATCTAAGTGCTCTTTTGAATTTATTATATGCATGATTGGTGTCATCTCGTTGAGATAAGGATGTGATTTGGGGGGCACAAGATTTTTATAATCGAATTTTATGTATCTTTGGCAACACCTGTCTGTCAGTTCTCCATCAATACATCCGTCAAAGCATTCCATAATAACTTTCGGGTCCAATGCACATTTGTCCACAGAGTTGCTGTGTTCAAAATAATTTCCAGTTCCAATGTATGTTCCTGCTTCTAGAAGTTTTCGAATCACTGTTGTTTTTCCTATACAGTAAGCAATATCTAAAGGTGTCTGATGGTTGCCATTGTCCTCATTCAAATCAAATTCGCCAAAAGCACGAAGAATATCAAACCAAAAATTGAAGAGATTTTCGTCTAAAGAAGAAATCATGATGTGTAGAATGTTCATAGGTGTAGGCAATTTCAAGTGTTCGAGACTTAATAGTTTTCTAAAAGCCTCAAGATTTCCAGCAAGACAAACATCCTCAATAATTGTAGTGTCATATGTGTTATCATTGCCAAGGTCTTTAATATAATTGATGTCGGTAATGTTGATCAAAATTTTTCCGACGACGTCTTCACTGCTATCCATGTCAATTGCCTTTAAGAACAGTTTTATTTGAATGTCATTGTAATTTTTGAGAGAATTTGTTGTGCTGTATTTGATGAGAAAATCCTCGTCATTGCCGTTTTCTAAAATATCTAACAAGCTTTCGTTAAAAGCATCTTCCTCGCTCGTTAATATTGTAGACTTCTTTTTTTCACATAAGCGATACCGAAATGTAAATGTTAAATTTACTTTAAGTTTTGTCAGAGGCAAACCAATTAAATGTTTACCCAGTTATAATATGGAATATTATTTGCAATTGCCCCTATTGGAATACTAGTAGAATCCGGCATTTTTTGATTATTTCAATGTTCTGAAAAAAAAAAATAAACAATATATATGTAAATGTTTTATTAAAATGTGATCGATAGCTAGCGTAATTCTGTATGCGTCATAAATCTGTTTATAAAATTCTTACGATCAAAATTCAAAATGCTGTAAGATAAAGAATTAGGTTATTTCTTTTTGTTCATGTGTTTTATTTCTGATTTTTTTTTACAATTTCTTAAGAAACAAATTCATTAATTTAGTGCTAAAGCTTATATAAGTTACCATGTTTTCCCACAGATTTGTACGTCAGTGGTTAATCCAGGGTTTGGGCAAGGCGGTCAAACATACATAATGATGCAGGAATTTAGTTCAAATTAAGTGCTAATTTAGTACTTCAATTTCGATTTGGAAGTAAAATCACTTGACCTTCAAACTTGTGGACCTTTTGGTGCAACCAGGTTGACGCCAAGCTAGGACCTTTTATTTTTTTCTTTTTAGGGGAAAGGTTTAAAATTTAAAATTTTGTGGGATGATTGAAATTATATTTTTAAGCATTCTTGAGGCGGTATTCACCAAACACTCATAGCTTTGATAGTGAATATTTACGCTAATACAAATTATGAAATGTTTCGATTTTGATCTTGTCAACTATCATTTGCTTGAGTTTTTTTGCAATTTAATTTTCTTAGGTCCAAAGTTAAGTGAAGAAATACGTCATTGAAATGAAGAAAATGAAAATAACAACAGACAACATTTTTGATTGGTGAATAGCATAACATACCTAAATAATTTTGAAATTAGAGCCTCATAAACCTAAGAGCCATATATGAGCGTTCGGTGAATACCGGCCTTAGTGTACAATTTGGTTTCGCCATAAATACCACTGAACGCAGAAAATTCATAAAGTATTTACAAGGTATCAGGTTATAAGTCTTGAGTGCGTGCATGTAAAAATTTGGATTTTCTATAACCTATAAGTAGACTAAAGAGCAATTATTTTGATGTCCATATTTTACTGTACTTTTTATACGAGCTTCACAATCATAATTTGAATTTGAGGTTATTATGCAATATATTATTCAACTAACCAATAGGTATTAGTGCAGTTAATTAAGTATAAACTTTTATTGTTGTCAATGTTTAAGAACTATATGAGTTCCTTGTTGTCATCATGCCATTTCAGCGTTGCCACTATCTAGAAATAAATAGTTTACTAGGTTTTAACGAATAAAAACCGTGTTATTGTTTTTGACAAGAATATTTGGTTCTTACGCTTTAAATATTTAACGAGCAAAAACCAATTAAAAAAAAATAATAGATAGAATTTAATTTTATTATTAATCGTTAAATATACATAGTATGAAAAAAACATACATAAAATTTCTTATCAAAAATGCTGAAAGTTGTTTTTTCGATCAAATGCAAAATAACAATGCTATTCGAGAAAAACGAACTCAAATTTAATTCAAGATAGCGGCAACCCTGCAAAGGGTTGAAAGTCGAAAATTTCGTTTTCAGCTTTGTTTATGGTACTCTTACAAAATCGAAGAATAATAAATATTTAATTTTTCGGAAATTAAACGCACAAAGCTTAAATTTGTAAGAAAGGCATGTTTTCGATGATTCAAAGTTTATAATATGTTTGTTACTGAAACTTGGTTTTCTAAAATATGTTTCAACGTTCAATTCGGGTGATTACAGAATTTTTTGCAATGCAGCTATTTGTGCACGATAAGTTATTGCCTGCAAATTAATTTGTAAATAAGAAAACATAAAGTCCGTATTTTGTACTTCCTCCTCCTTACCTATTCCACTATGGTCACGAGAAGAGTAAAGTCTATAAGTCTCGTTCTGGGAATCCGAGAGAAAAAAGAGACGACTCTACCTTAAAACGTATTTTTTTAACTCTACGTAGTGTTGAGATAGTTTCAGCAGAACAAATTATAAAACACTACAACATTTTTGAAAACAATTTACTCTTCTTTTCTTATCCTGCAAAACTTACTAAACTAAGCTGTCTGAGAATTGAAACAAAACTGAAATCAGTGGAACTCTGAACCATACGTTGTTAAATATAAACATTTTTAATGTTACATAAGTTAGTGATTTTAACGAAATATTCATATAACACAATCTAAACAAATTACCAATATTTATAATTTTAACTTATTTTTCAAGCAGGCAAATATGTATTTGTAAGTAATCTGAAAATGCAAACCGTTCGCATGACGTCAAGTATATTCTTGATTAATCACCATCATCTTCATCATAACAATTAGTATGTGGTCCGTTCTCTGTACCTACTAATGTACATAAATATTAATCTTGAGTCTGTAACGGTTTAAGTTGGACTTATTTAACAAAAATAAATGTCGAACATTGATGCTGTAGTCATATCAAGTCCATAGGATACCTTGACCTAACTACTACATGTTAAATAAGTTGTCTTGTTGGCACGGTAAGGTTTGGCACGCTTGCATCACCATTGGCCAGCTCGTCGGCGGGGTGGGATCTTGTACCAGCCGCTAGACTTACCGTACATTTTCCACGCCGATTTTAAAATTGTTCACTTTACTCCAAATCATTCCCAAACAAAAATATATTAATAATAAAATTAAACTGCCCTATAATTCATATTATTGGGGACCCTGGATCTATTTCGGGAACCCGGAGTGTATTCCTTCCTCTGTTTTAAAATCACTACGAAGTGTCTATAAAAACACCTTATTAATTTTATTCCAATAACCCCTATCTTGAAAATAATATGAATATTACGAAAATATCACATCTGTATCGTTACATTGCAGCATCACTGTACTTTTACTCCCCCTGGCACAAAAAGAAATTTTACTCAAACATGACTCTCTTTTGAGTCAACGAAACAAACTTTTTAAATTCACATATATAATTTATAGAATTTTTGTTTGTTTAAATTATTCATATTAATAAAATAAAAGATTAGTCATCACCTCATCGAATCAATACATACATAAAATAGAATATAATTAACAAATGAATATTAAATTTAAAATACCTTCAATTCTAAAATTCCCTTTTTTTTGTTTTGTTTTTTTTTTTTATTCAAATTCGTTCAAACAGACATACAATTTCAAAAACTAGACTTACTTAACTCCGAAGATGGTGTGTACAGCATCCACGTACCTAGTTGAGCGCTGATGAGTTTCTTTCTTGATCAGCTGTCAGGAAATTATTGATTTAGAATAAAGCTATCGATGAGGGGGATAACTTTTTTTATCATTCAAGTTAATGTTTAGAGAAGGTAAACAAACGAAAATTGATAAGCGACGAAGATGATGATGATGACGTTGAGACGATGTATGTTTGTGTATGGATGTATGTGTGGGTATAGCAAGCACAAGCAGCATCCATAGAGTGGGGCGTTGCTGCGGTTGATCTATTTGTTTGTTTTTTTGTTTTGTTTTTACTGGCGACTTTTGGGGGTGCTTATTTTCAAGTGGGTACAGTTGGTACAAAAAGTGAATCCTCCCGCAGTAACCACTGATGAAAGATTTGGTTTGGATAGTTTGGCGATTTCTTATTAGGTTTTAATTTGTCCTAATAAAATGTATTTTATTGATTATTTTTTTGTTGTGGCATTTAATTATCTCTTTTTAGCGACGACAGCTCGATATGGATTTTGGGTTTTACCAAAAGAACCTATCTCTCAAGGAACGATCTCTGGATCAGTTTCAGAGAAATGTATCCCTTTTTCCTCACTAAAGATAGTGGGATGGTCAACTCTTTTGAAAGATGGAAGTTGGGATTGGGTTGGTAGAATTGTCTGAAGATTTTTTTTTTTTTGCAACTTAATCTTACCTTCTATTTCTTGAAATTCCTTTTTTTATAGAGTGTTTTTTTAGAAAAAGTAACTATTTTATTTTTGTTTGAAACTTTGATTTAGGTTCTTAAACTTGTAATATTTTTCCCTATCCGATTATGAATGACACAATTTTGGCGCGTGGTCGCTTCAAGTGAAGAGGCAAGTCGAATGAAATTGATAGTCAGAAATGAAATATGTATGTTTAAGGTTGCGGATATTCGAAAGATAGACAATTTTTTTTCTTCGAACTTTTGGCTGGTTGGTCGAGCCGATGAGCTAGCTGAGCGCGATTTGTATATCTGAATTCTGATGTGGAATTTTCTAAGGGTTGGTCTACACAAGTCCATGTGCTTAAGTTCCGCACTCCTTGATGGGATCACTTAAGATAAGATCTCAGGTGAACGATTTAATGAGATTTCTTGTCAAACTTCTAATAGCTTTTGACATCTTGACTTTAATTATCAATTCGTTGTCTTCGATATATAGGAGTACAGTAGTCGTGTGCGAAAAGAAAAAATATGCACGACTGGGTCGCACGAACTTGCTCTTATGTGCGATCACATTGTGGTTCTATAGTCTGAAATAAATTAGCTATGGGAGTCTATATTTTATCCATTTGCCAAAACTATGTAAGTATACAAAAATTAACAATATAGCCCAGTGTTGCACATATGCAATATGCATGCAAGGAAATTATATTATTTAAACTGGAAAATTGTTTTAAATCAACCAAATTAGAACAAAATTGATTAAAACACTTCTGAAACCGTTTTAAATCAAACGCGATGTACAACATCTAAATAGTTATGTTAGTCTTAATTTATGAGAAAAAAATTTTAAAAATCGTAGGAGCGGTTTCAAAAATAATTAATTTTTTATTTATAAAATTTTGTAAACATGTGTGAAAAAAAAAAATTGGTACGCCAATTTTAAGTATTTATTAATGTAGAATTAAGAATTGAATTAAAAAAAAAATCATTCACCCGTTTTTGAAATATCGAATTTCCAAAAAATAATATTGAATTCTTTTTTAAAAATCCAAAAATATATTATTTTAAAATTTTGATATGCAATATTATTTAAACTGATTACATGCTTCTATATACAAAATTTTATTTTAGTCGGTGAACCCAATAGTGAGATATTCGAAAATCCAAACCACCGTTCTATGAGAGGTACTGTTAATAAAACTAAAATGTTAAATTTAATATTTTAAAAAAGTAGTTCGTACTAATATCAATACACAAAAGAAATTTTATCAAAATCGTAGGAGTCGTTTTTGAGAAAAAAAAAGACTTTCCTCAACGGTTTTTGAACATTTGTATGGGAGGTACCGTTATTTTTGGATATAAGCACAATTTTCGCTAATAATATGTTAGACAATATTAAAAAACTTTTTTTTCACAAGTTTCATAAAAATCGACTGAGTAATTTTTGAAATATTGAGTTTTCAAAAAAAAAAATTCAAACTTTTTTCAAAAATCGAAAAATAATTTTTTTGAAAATTTTGGTACACCATACTATTTAAAATACAACAATCCTTCTTCACAAAAAAAATTGTCAAAATCAGTTCAACAGTTTTAGAGGAAATCGAAATTCAAAAAAATGGTTCTTTAGGAGGTACCATTAATAACCATTTTTCAAAACCTTTTTTTTTATTTAACGGCAGCTTATAACTATTTAAATTTTTTTGTGTTTTTAAAAAAAAAATCTGTGTAGCCGATTTAAAAAAAAAAAAGATTTTCTTTTTTGGCCAAAAAATATTGTATGACAGGTACCGTTATTTTTGGTCTTAAAAAAAAAAAAGAAAAAAACGGGTCGGGGGAATGACCAAAAACCGCTAAGGCTGTAGTCGAACAGACAGACAGACAGACAGACAGACGGACGTTTTTGCGAGACCCACTTTTTTTGACTTCTCTATCATCGTAATGTAAAGTTTGATCAAAATCTCGAGTTCGATTTTTTGTACGAATCCATAACTTCCCATATAGTACCTATATCGCAAGTAAAAATTACACTTGATTTAGAACCGGGTTAAAGATTAGAATAAGGGTAGTGGATGCGTTTGAAGGGTGTGTATTTCAGTTATTTTTAAATCTGTTGTTGAATAAGATTGAGGTGTTACTAAATCGAAATGAGAAAATGGCTTATAACTAATAGGTAAACAAGGAATAGAGAATGTGTTAATAAGTTTTAATAAAACCAATTGATTTTGTACATTCAAGAAATAGTTCTTTGGAAATTTTAGTTAGGCAACAGAAAATTTTTAGACCCTGTTTTAAAAAAAATATGATTTTATATGGAAGGTACCGTTAATTTTGATTACAAAAATAAATTTTAAAAAATGTCGAGAGAATATCCAAAAGCACTAAGTATTAAGTCTAAAGAAATTTGACTTGTCCGTTTAGGCTGCACTCTGGATTCTCAAGTAAACTAAACTTACTCTTCAAAATTTATCTCGAATCTTTGCAATATTTTATTTCCTCCCGAGAAGGTTTTTTTACTTTCTCTTCTTCTCTAGCTGTTATTTGTATTTTTATTATTCTTGATGCTATTTGTTCTCTAACTGTTAAACTTATTTGCATCATTTCGTTGCTATCACGGTGTGATTTTGGCGGAACAAGATTTTTATAATTGAAAGTTATGTCTCTATTCAAACACGTATCTGTCACTTCACCATCAATACAAGAATCAAAGCATTGCTTTAGTATTTGTGGATTCAATGCCAAATGGAAATTGTCAGAGTTGCTTTGTTGAGCAGAATTTTTAGTTCCAATGTATATCCTGCCTCTGGAAGTTTTCTTATCATTTTTTTTTTTTTTTAAATAAAAAAAAAAAATAAAAAAAGTGTCTGCTTGCCATTATCTTGATTCACATCAAAATCCCCAAGAACATAAATAAAAATATTTTAAAGCATTTGTCGAACAAATCTTCATTACGGTTTGTAGAATTTCCATAGATGTTGGCAATTTCAAGTGTTTGCGACGTAATAGTATTTCAAAAACCTAAATCCCATAAAATGAGGATTTAGAATGTAATCGAAGTTGGTAATGTTGCATAAAATTTCGTAGATGACGTCTGTACTGCTGTTCGTTTGTAGTTCCTTAATGAGCAGTTCTATTTGAATCTGATTGTTAATTTTGGGCCAATCATTTGAGCTGTTTTTGGTTAGAAAATCTTTTTTTTGCCCTTTTCTAAAGTATCTAACAAGTATTTGAAATAAGCATCTTCAAGGGACGTTAATTTTGTAGGCGACTGAAATATAAATACAAAACAAAAATAAATTATGTTTTGCCACAGTCACACAAATGAAATGTTTACCGAGTTAACAAGACCACAACTTGAATTAGAGTCTATTGGTATAAAAATCTGCGATTCTCCTTTACGTGAATACATTGATAAAAAAATTTATAAATTTCAATTTTTTTTTTGTTATAATCCTGCATGGGGGGGGGGGGGGGGTTAGGGGGCTGTGGTGGGCTGCAGGAGAGGCTTAAGCCCTTATTCCCCTTTGGATCCACTACTGTAGTCGGCGAATTCATCGGTGGCTAGATTTTTTTCTAGAATAGCGGCAATACCGAAGCCTTTGCGATTGATGTTTTCTTTAAAGCGTTTGGCAAGGGAAACAAAAACAATGTTTGAATATTGAGAATAGGTGAGGTGACATAAGGCCAAAGACATAAGGCCAAGTGACATAAAACCCAATATGGGTGTTTGGCTTTATGTCATTCTGTGAAAGTTGACTATTTGAGACATAAGAGCAAATTTTGTTTTTATTTTTAAAATGTATCTAAGTAGGTATGTATGTATATAACGGGTGATTTTTAAGCTGGTTTGGTTTTGGCAACACTGGTTTTGACAGCTGACGTGTGTTTAGTACCTTGTGGCACTGTCAAACAGCTTCAGTTTGGTTTGCAATTTAACCATGGATCGTCTTACAAATGAACAACGCTTGCAAATTATTGAATTTTACTATCAAAATTCGTGCTCGGTTCGAAATGTTCATCGCGCGCTGCTTGTGTTCAGCGATGAGGCTCATTTTTGGTTGAATGGGTACGTAAATAAGCAAAATTGCCGCATTTGGAGTGAAGATCAGCCAGAAGCATTGCAACAGCTACCAATGCATCCCGAAAAAGCCACTGTTTGGTGCGGTTTATGGGCCGGCGGCATTATTGGGCCTATTTCTTCAAAGATGATGCGAATCGCAGCGTTACTGTCAATGGTGAACGCTACCGAGCGATGATAACAAACTTTTTTTTGCCCGAAATGGAAGTTCTTGACTTGCATGATATGTGGTTTCAACAAGACGGTGCCACATGCCACACAGCACGCGAAACAATGGCGCAATTGCGAGGCGAGTTTGGTGAACAGTTAATTTCACGTTTCGGGCCGGTCAATTGGCCGCCTAGATCGTGCGATTTGACACCATTAGATTATTTTTTGTGGGGGTATGTCAAGGCTAATGTCTATAGGGACAAGCCCGCTTCGATTGACGCACTGAAAGCCAACATCCATGCATTCATTCGTGAGATACCGGCCGATATGTGTGAAAGAGTATGCCAAAATTGGACTCAGCGGATAGGCTACCTGAGACGCAGCCGCGGTCAACATTTGCATGAAATTGTCTTTAAACATTAAATTGCAAGGTTCAAACTATCGATTCAAATAAATATTTCATTCATTTTTTCGAATTTTTTGTGTTTTTTTTTTAAAAAAAGTTCTAAACCTCTTAAAAAATCACCCTTTAATATAGCAGCCCCTGTATATTCAAAAATAACTATGAACTCAGTCCTTGAAAGCGAGAGACTTTTGAATATCGAATATGACCAAACTTCAAAAACACATACACTGCTTTCAGTTTAGGTCACGCGAAATTCGTGAAACAATTCTTGCTTTTTATGCTGAAAGTGCATAAATGCAAAAACAAGGATTGTGTAGCGCGTTTGGCCCGATCTTATTATAACTGGTAGTTTTCGATTGGATTTCAGGACTGTTCTATACTTCTTTTTGGATTCCAATCGAATATGAAAACAAACACATTAACGAATGTCGAAATTTAAAAATAGTGTTTATAACTTTTGACAAGTAAGCCATCGAAAAACTTTATATGTATACATATGTTTGTATTCCTCATCTTCTTCTTTATGAAATTAGAAAAAGAAAAACACTCCAAAAACATTAGTCGGAACATCCAACCGGAGGCTTTTTGCAGTATACTTAGTAGTAGTGCAAAAAGTGTACTCTGAACATCAAAACGAAATCGACATTAAAGTGTCATGAGGCCAAAAACCTAAGGCCTCTCTTAGCCTTATGTCACGGCACCTTAGGAAAAGTAAAATATCAGATAGGTGTTGAAGGTAGTTAAGGAATTTTCAGCATTGTTTTATTTCGAATTTGGTACAGAACATTTTTAAGTCTAGAGGAGAAATTCGGACTGCCTATACACTTCTTACCAATAAAAACACCTAATATTGAATTAGTTAGGTAAGTTTTAATTTTATTTTATTTCTTTAAGTGTTGTCTTAAACCAAATATGTAATAGGATATACAAAAGTTAAAACCAGTAGAAATCAGCGTAATTCACAGTTTCGAATTGGACTCGGTGTTGTGATTGTAATCAATTCAAAGTAGTAATTTTAAATAAACATACTACCTTAAATTTCACGGGTTGGTATAGTTAAACAATTAAGTTATGTGGGATCTAAGGTCAGGAAGTTTGAAAGGTATCGTTCTATCGATAAACGATGTTATTGCATACTTTTTAACATTTTTTCAACTACCTTTCCAATGGTTTCAACTTTCTGTTCAATATTTTGTACTTTCTGTTCAATAGTTCTGGATTTCTTGTAAAAATCTAGTACATTCTTTTCCATTTTTTCAGCTGTATCTTTTATATTTTTAACTATTTTTTCGAGGTTTTTTAATCGTTTTTCTTCCTTGCTCGTCGCACTGTTCTTATTTGTTATAATAGTTTTAGCTTCTAGAATTGAATCATTCATAATGTCATCATTTCCCATCCATAAATCAAAAGTCTGCGAAACATTTTTTACTTCAAAAAACCAAAAAAAAGTCCACTGTGCTTTTTTTGTATACAAATTGTCTGCGCCATAAAAACGACAAAATAAGCATTTATGCGGTAAAATTATCTTATTTGGAACAGCCATATCCGTTAAGTAAATGCCAGACACATAATACTTGCAATCGCAGCGAGGATCATTTCCCCCTTTATTTTCGCCATGATGGTTGCGGAACAATTTAACATCGTTATTTTTTAAAAACTTAGCACGACAAATTATTTCGTTAAGCTCCGCTTGCTGTCTTATCCCCTGCAATGGAAAAAATCATTTGTTTTTGAAATTACAGTATTTTTTTAACCAATATATATTTTAAACAAAAGAATGTCACTTATATATGGTTGAGGAATATTTCAATATTAATCAGCCTGAAAAATCAATCTAGTTTTTTAATGTGGCCCTAGTAAGTTTTTCATAGATACAAACAAGGGACTGCCAAGGGATACTATATCCATATTCGTGAGGGGTCTTGCCAGTTATTTATACCCTTTTGCTTCGACAGACAAATATTGCCTAGAGCCTCTAACTAGTAAAACCTGGATTTGTTTACAATTTTTCTTGGAATAGTAAAATATGTACATTAAACTTAATTGTTAAAAATCATCATTTATTTATACGTTAACGAAAACTAATGAGGTTTCGAAGGCAATGGGGAAAAAACTGTGGGTTTTTGACCCTCAATTTTATTTGTAGGTATTATATACATAAGTACAGGGTGGGCCAAATACAAGTTTCTGTTTTAAAATGCTATAAAATGAACAAATTCAAATTTTGTCCACGTATTATGGCTTTATTAGTAAGAGCAAACATTCGCATTAATTATAGAATACAACGCAATTCAAGCGGCTGCCTCGGCTGGCTTCGCAGTAGCGCATTCTGTCAATTCAGTTTTCCAAAACCTAGTTGATGGTTTCCTCCAAGACAGCTGATAACACGATATGGGAATTTGGTGCGCAAAAGATTGATTGTGGCATAGGCTGTGTGGCATGGCAAGCCATCATCCATGTCTTCAGTTTCAGTAAAAAAAAAAAGTCGGTTAACGTGGCTCTAATGTAACGCCCACCGTTGACCGAAACGTTGTTCACAGCCTCATTTTCGAAGAAAAATAGTCCAAAGATGCCACCACTCCACAATCCGCACCAAACTGTCACTCTCTGTGGATGCATGGGCTTCTCGACAATAATATGCGGGTTTTTCCAGATGCAGCAGTTTTGTTTGTTAACGTAGCCGCCGAGATGAAAATGCGCCTCGTCAGAAAAGATGATTTTTCGCTCAATAATCAACCATATTGTTGTTGAAATGAGAAAACTTATGGACGAAAACTAAAAGATATAGCTACAAGCTACGCAAAATGATATAAATGGTATTGAGTCACAGGTTGCGACTCTAAAACAAGTAATACGAGATGATATTTAACAGCTAAATCAGATGATCGTGTAATGGAAAAAAAATGTAAGAAGCAGAAATGTTTTCTAAGAGGCTGTCCTGGCCAATTCCTTATTAAAGATTCATATGACTTACCTGAATATCACTAAATGCCAATCCATTAAGCAGGTTCATCAGAACAACGGCCATGCAGATGATAAACAACAGTATCAGACTGTAACTGCAAAACCCTTCTAAATTCAAATCTGCGAAGTTCAGCTCTCCAACAACCATTGCCATCGTTTTGACAACTGATATGAATATATTTTCAAACTTACGCTCAGGTCCGAAATTAACATAAAAACATAAGGCAAACGTAAAGATGAAAATCGAATAGAGTGAGAAGCTCTTAATAAAAGACTTTAAAACTTCTTCCAGCATTAGGATATGTGTTGAGAAAATTGGAAAATTCCTAACAAGAATCCAAAATTCAAGTGCAATCAGAAGTATTCCGAACACAATTATTTCCCTATATAATGATGATATTGTGATAATCAATATGGAAACGAATATCAGAAGCAGTTCCAAGTAGGTGCTGGGTTTTTTAAGGTATTCCTTTGGGCGCCTTAACTGTATTACCTCTCGTATTATGAGATATGTAGTTCCAAAAATTGTAAAAAACCAGGTTAAATTCGAAAAGCCACTTTCAGTTTTGTCTCCTGTGGTCAAAATTATGTAAGACACTATTGAAATAAGATAAAAGCAATACAAGAAAAAATTTAAGTAAAAGAATTTTGAATTTTTTTCCCATTTTAGAGCTATAAAGCTTGTGATGAGTGGATGTTTCAGAAGATCTAAGTGCTCTTTTGAATTTATAATATGCATGACTGGTGTCATCTCGTTGAGATCAGGCTGTGATTGGGGTGGAACAAAATTTT
This sequence comes from Leucozona laternaria, assembly GCA_932273885.2. Taxonomy (NCBI): domain Eukaryota; kingdom Metazoa; phylum Arthropoda; class Insecta; order Diptera; family Syrphidae; genus Leucozona; species Leucozona laternaria. Next base: position 6,161,853 of record OW026368.1, read on the forward strand.
TGTAATTGAAAGTTATGTTTTTAGTCCCTGACAGTTTGCCATCAATACAAGAATCAAAGTATTCCTTTAGGATTTGCGGATTCAATGCCAAATGGAGTTTGTTAGAGTAGCTTTTTTGAAAATGACCTGCAATTCCAATGTATAGCCCTGCTTTTAGAAGTTTTCGTATCACTTTTTTTTTTCTAAAAATGTAAGCAAAATCTATTGGTATCCAGCTGAGACTCTCTGCGTTCACATCAAATTCGTCAAAAACATCAAGAAGAATATCAAACCATTTATCGAATAAATTTTCATCTAAAACAGAAATCATGATTTGTAGAATTTTCTTGGTTGTGGGTAATTTCAAGTGTTTAAGACGTAATAGTATTTTAAAAGCCTCAACATTTCCCGCCATACAAATATCCATAATAACACATTCGAAATCCATATCATTGATGTTGGTAATGTTGCATTGAATTTTTTCAATTATGTCTCTACTTTTGTTCTTTAAAATTGCCTCAGTGAACAGTTTTATTTGAATGTCATTGTAATTTTTGAGTGATTCTTGTAAGCTGTATTTGATCATAAAATCTTCGTCATTGCCATTTTCTAAAATATCTAACAAGCTTTTGAAATAAGCATCTTCAGAGGGCGTTAATATTGTAGGATCGTCTTTTACAGGCGAATGAAACTGAAATAAAAATACCATATTAATTTTATGTTGTACCTGAGACATACCAATAAAATGTTTACCAAGCTTTCAGATGGACTATTATTTGTATTGATGTCTATTGGAATATTAGTATATAAAGGCATGTTTTGAATATTTGAATAATCTGAAAAAAAAAAAAAGAAAATAAATAAACTCAGTTTCAGACTTTTTTCAAAATACCTCCCTAATTATGGATTAGGGCTGAGAAAAGTCCCAATCTCTATTTGGAAACCAAAGCAAGCAACAGACGATACTGAAAATTTTCAATATTAATGAGAATGGGACGAGTAAAGTTATTTCTTATGTTTAGCCTTGTGGCCAGCGCTACTTTGCGTGTAGTTAGCTGAACACAATGTGATTTAGCTGCAACTAAAAGAATCTCTATAGGAGAAGCTGTCATTAAAATCGCTCACTCATGTAGCAAAAGAGGTCAACAATGGTGTAGCGTGGTTTAATATGGCTAGCTCTCATAAAATGAGAAAAGTATAGAACGGAACTGTATGTTACCTGCAGCAACAGCTTCACATTGTACTGCTGTACCTTTAGACTTTGCCAGTGCTACGTGTTGCAGCAGCAGGTTAACCATTGTGCTCAGGAAGTAAACCCTTTTAGGACTTTATCCATCAGAGTAAGTACCTGAGAACCAGTCGTGCATTTCACTAACAATTTTTGCTAAACTGGTCTAATAGTTAATTAATGTACTTAATATTTGCTTTTATTGAGATCTTGAGATCTAAACCCAGAATAAGTATTTTTATTTTAAATATCTAAGTTCAAAGCCCCACAATATATTTCTTCATTTCACCAATTACTTCTATGTAGTCTAAAGTTTTGTAATCCCTATTTCCATAATATTTCTTTACACAAAATTAAAATGAATTGGAATTCTATATTCCTTTCATTCTTTGCCAATATGACGGGTTTATTATCAAAGTGGTTGAGATACGATAATATTAATCACGAATAATATCTAACACTAGTTTTTTTTTTTTTAATTTCTGTGAGAAGGTAGGTAAATATAGCTTTACCTTAAGTACAATTTATAATTAGAAAACAGCAGAAAACATAATGTAATTAGTATTTGAAGTTATTACTTGCATTTAAACGATTTCAGAAATACCACATAATCGGTTTTTAACTTTTAGAGATATTAACTGTTAGAGAATTGAAACCAAACTGAAATTAGTGGAACCAAAACTATTCGTTGTTAAATATTTTCAAAGTCATGTGCGCATTCGAATGACAGATATATTCGTTAATAATCGATTCTTACACTATCTTGAATGTCGCGAGATATCTAAATTACACTTAACTGCAAATAGAGATAACGGAAACCTACAAATCACAAAAGGGCTATATTCATATTCGGTTCACCTGGTCAAGTATCTATATCAGTGTAAAATTGTAACATTTGTTTGCATTCCAACAACAAAATGTATTGTTAAAAATCTTAAGGCACTTTTACACTTTTATACTCTACACTAACCCCATTGCAACAGAAAATATAAGATAGTAAAATTTGCACTTGTGTTATGCATAGCACGATAAATGTCATTCTTAGTGCCCTTCCATATAAGGAAAGTTGCGAACAGAACGCAACTTAGCTGCGATCGGAGCTGCAGATGCAGCTGCATTTCAAATTGTCGCGAAAAAAATTATAAATAAAATTAAGAAAAAATATCAGAATTACAACAAACGAAGAACTTAGCCTGTGCCCCCCCTTAAAATACAAAAGCTGTACAGCTGCATTGTGGGCACTTCAAAAAGCACGCACAACGCTCTTTGAAAGCTATTGCAGCTCCAACTCTAGTTGCAGCCAGGGTTCCCAGGTTCCTGAAACATTTTTCCCCTTTTTTTTGACAGCGTTAATTTATTCATTTTGTTTGGAATAATAATTTTTTTTGTTCTCCAATTTTTGGTATTTACGGAATTGAATAAAATAATTGAAATTAATACGCTTCTGTGTTCTAGAATGGAAAATCTTCGTCTCGTCGCGTATTTTTTTTTTTTCAATTTTTTGAACTTACGGTGTGACGTTATGACTGACGACGAGAAACGTTTTATTGTGTATATTTTGGTATACTATCATTGCTTGAAATTGATTTGATAACTACAACTACATAGTTCTCGTCACGCTCACGTCTGGTTTCATCATCGTATCGTGAATCAGGCTTCAAGCTTCCAAGAATTTTGATAAATGTCAAAAGAATGATGCTCAAAATTCATAACTGAGGTGTTGTATAGGCGTACTTTTTAACATGATTTACACTTGTGATTCCTAAATATCGGTTCACTTGGTTTTGTTTCTCAAATATAGTTCAGCTGATATGTAATAAGAACAGAACTTATATTTGGTTTTTGTTCCCCTTTTTGGCTCTGTACGATCGGCAAAAATTGTGTTTTTCCCCTCAACCTAGGAACACTGGTTGCAGCATTCCACCATTGTAATGTGTTCAGCAGGCTTAATGTAAATTGTAATTTTCGTGTGAAATATTTAGTATTTTCTGCAGTTTTCATCCTCTTTCACACGATAAGTATAAGAAGCTGCTGGAGATGTTTTGACGTTTTCTTTTAATTTCTCGTAAACACTGTTGTGCCTTTTACATGAGAAATCAAAATCGTAAGAAATTTTACGTTGTTTTATTATAAAGCCTGTTTAAATAAGTTTGCTTTTTTTAACACTCCTACAAGCGTAAACGAAAATTGCAATTTGATCAATTACATTAAAATCAGAGTCATAAAGTAAGCATATTATGTACCTTTATTTAAAAAATGGTCTATAAAACTAAATTCATCATTTTTTAACATGTTTTATTTTATTTATAATAATATTACTTAAGTGGTCTTACACAAAACTCCTTAACTAAAAAATACAAATATCTTAACTTAAGCTTCGTAGATATGCTTAAATCACAAGAACAACGTTTCAAAAATAATATTAATTTTTTTTTTATTTTATGTATATTTTTGCTGCAACAACCTACTTAATTTTACAAAGAAGCTATACATTGATATTATAAAATATTAAAAACATTTTTTAAACATTTGTTTCCAGCTCGAAATCAGTTTTAATATGCAAAAATTATCTTAGAACTTAAAAAGTTAAATTTTGAGTACAACATTTATTTGGATCTATTAATATGTTACCATTTCCATTTGTACAACAATTATTAAAAGTTTATTTTTTAAGAGCACCATCAAGAACAATAGGACAGGATATCTTATGAGAATTCATTTATACATATACGTACAATAAGGCCAAGGAAATTGATATGTTTGGTTAAGAGATGGCACGTTACTTTTAATTTATCTTGTTGAGAGCTCAGAAGTTGCATCTTTCAGGCTGACCAGGCGAACGGTTGATAACCAATTATTTTATGGAACACGCACAGCGTCTGTAAGAGAATCTATACGGTGATGCTCAGCAATCTCCAATGGAATAACTCAGCAAACAGAAAATAAAAATTACATTTTGAAATGAGTTCCCAAAATGGAATTCAATCATTCCTCAAATCTTGGTTTTCTTATTAAAAAAAGGTGTTAAGTCTCCATTAAAAGCCCATGAACTAAATCATTTATGGGAGGGTTTTTTTTATGGAAACATTTTGGTTGTTTTTTTCATGTTTGGGGGGTTATTTCATTGAGGAGTGTTTGCAGAATCTTTAAAATTTTCTCAACATTCTTTCCCATATTTTGTTGCTCCTTTTGAATGTTTTCAACTTCGCGTTTTATATTTTTGACTTCCTTTTTGATATTTATTACATCCTGTTCATTAATAACGGATTTATAGTAAACATTATAAACATCCCTTTCAATATTGTCAGCTTTATTCGCCGTTATTGTAACTTTTTCGTCAATAATCTGGGAGTGCTCTTGAATATGTATTATGTTCCTTTTCAGGTTTTCTAATTGATTTTGTTCCTTGCTTGTCGAACTCATTCTTTTCATTATAATAGTTTTTGATTCTGCAATTATTGATGATTTCATTAATTGATTTCCCATCCAGAAATATAACTTCTGCAAAAATCTAAACCAAATCCGCTGTTCTCTATTTGTCTCGGTTAATTCCGGAAAACAAGAAAAGCATCCAAATGGTAAATAATAATTATTTGGTACATTCGCTGCTAGAATAATCCCAGAGACATAATACATGCAACTACAACGAGGAGGTGATCTCCTTCTTTTTTTGTCAAACAATTTAAAATCGTGATTGTTTAAAAACTTAGCACGACAAATTATTCCGTTAAGCTCAGCTTGCTGTCTTATGGCCTGAAATGGTAAAAAAACATTGGAAAATTGCGTGTTGAAATTATACTACTGTATACAACTATACTAAGCGTTTATGGTAAAAATTTCAGTATGGAACTTTCATTGACATGGTTACTGTGGTTCGTGGGCTTTTGGGCAATTTTACTCCCCCTGAGAAAATTTCTTGCCCTCTCCTACGAATTTGACAGATTGCGGTCTTTAGTGTAGAAAGTACCCGAGCAAACCTATTATAATGCGTCCGGCACCTATCCGTCAAACCATTAATTGTCAAATTCGATTTAAGGAAACCACGATTTTAGTGATTTCCACTGACAATTACAACTTAATATTCTATTAACGTCAAAATATATAATTCGCCGGCTATCTTTCAAAATAGAAAGCGACATTCATTGGAGGTTCGTTCAGTATAAAATTAAGACTGAAGTTTGTGTAATTTTTAATCGATGGACGGTGCTCATATTGGACTGACTCCTCCGGTTTTTTTTTTGACGTGAATCTAACTTGTTTTGTTCAGACAAAAACTCTGTGGTTAACTAACCCAAAAATCAGACTATTTTCTCAACAAAAAAAAAAAACGTTAAGTGAACTGTTTGTCAAAAATCTGATACGCAGTTTTTTAATCAAAATCGAAAAAGTTGTTTCGAGAAAATTAAAAAAAAATTTCAAAGCACTAAAAGGCTGGTGCTGAAGTGTCCAACGAACGGTGGAGGTTCTGTACTGAAAGGTTTTACTTCGTAACTAACTCTCAACTTTAAGATGACTACACATTACACATGGTTATTGTTTATGATCATCACTCAACAGCAACAATACAATTGGAACAGACTCTGAGCATCGACAAAAACCAAACAACTGTCAGCTCAGGGGAAAGCATTTAAATCATGGTTTTAATCCAATGACACCGTAGCTAAACGCCAAAGGAATTTGGCACTTAATGCTTTGACAGGCAGGGCACGAATTAAAATATCCAGTTAGAACTGTCAACGAACTTCCAAAATTCGAATTTCCCTTTTAGGAAATCACATACAAATGCCCTGTTTCAAATCCGAATCAAATCATTTCGGCTCTAGTTCAAATTACAGTGGACGCACCGACCACTCTTTCGCATAAATATCATTTTCACGCTGCACTTATAAAACACTGCATACAATTTTCACATCAGTGCTCCTAAAAAGGGTTACTAGATGGATATTTAAATGAAGATCAATTATCAAGCTGCATAACGAAATAATTACTGGACTGTGGATCAGATATAGAACATTATGTGTCTGACTCAACTGCAACTACATCAATAGAAGAAAACCCCCACCCTTGTCGTTGATCTAGAAGCTGCTTTTCACAACGTTTACAGAAACTCTCTATTGTATAGATTAGCTGCACATCTCCACGAAATTATAAATACATTAAAATCGATCTATCCTGATTACAGCAGCTGTTTGGGATGGTAACAGTAGGCCCAAATTTTTCCCAGCAAATAAAGGTGTTAAGCAAGGGTGTGTTTTGAGCGCGTTACTTTTTATTCTCTTCTTACATGATTATTTCAACGCTGAGCTTCCAACTGGGGTCGTTGTGGGGGGGCTAGGAATCAATCTTTTATATGTGGATGATATTGTGCTCCTGTCGCATATTGTGTTAAATGGAACCTAACGGTCAATCTTTATAAATCCAAACTTGTATTTTTTCGCATCTTCGAATAATGAAAAGCGATTTTTATCTCTTTCGAACCATTATTAGGCATCTGGGAATTATTTTACTTACAAAATATCTTACTAAAGATTCATATGATAATATCTGTCGGACTCTTATTTCATGGGGCAATACATACATACATATGTGCAAACATAGGAATCATGACTTACCTGAATATCACTAAATGCCAATCCATTAAGCAGGTTCATCAGAACAACGGCCATGCAGATGATAAACAACAGTATCAGACTGTAACTGCAAATCCCTTCTAAATTCAAATCTGTGAAGTTCAGCTCTCCAACAACCATTGCCATCGTTTTGACAACTGATATGAATATATTTTCAAACTTACGCTCAGGTCCGAAATTAACATAAAAACATAAGGCAAACGTAAAGATGAAAATCGAATAGAGTGAGAAGCTCTTAATAAAAGACTTTAAAACTTCTTCCAGCATTAGGATATGTGTTGAGAAAATTGGCAAATTCCTAACAAGAATCCAAAATTCAAGTGCAATCAGAAGTATTCCGAACACAATTATTTCCTTATATAATGACGATATTGTGATAATCAATATGGAAACGAATATCAGAAGCAGTTCCAAGTAGTTGCTGTGTTTTTTAATGTACTCTTTTGGGTGCCTTAACTCTATGGCCTCTCGAACTATGAGATATGCAGTTCCAAAAATTGTAAACCACCAAGTTAAATTCGTAAAGCCACTTTCAGTTTTGTCTCCTGTGGTCAAAATTATGTAAGACACTATTGAAATAAGATAAAAGCAATACAAGAACAAATTTAAGAATAAGAGTTTTGAAATTTGTTGCCATTTTAGATCCATAAAGCTTGTGAAGAGTGGATGTTCCAGAAGATCTAAGCGTTCTTTTGAATTTATGATTTGCATAATTGGCAGCATTTCGTTGAGATCAGGCTGTGATTGGGGCGGAACAAGATTTTTATAGTTGAAAGTAATATAGCTCTTCCAATCTGTGAGTTCTCCACCAATACAGGAATCAAAGTATTCCTTTAGTATTTGCGGATTCCATGCCAATGATAAACGACTTAACATAGGTCCAATATATGTCCCTGCTTTTAGAAGTTTTTGTATCACTTTTGTTTTTCTCTCTCGGTAAGCTAACCCTAACGGTGGCAGGCTGCCAGAACTTTCATTCACTTCATTCAAATCAAATTCCTTAAAAACATCAAGAAATATATCAAAGCATGCTTCGAACAAATCTTCATCTAAACTACAAATTAATATGCTTAGAATTTCTTTGGGAGAGGGTAATCCGGCCAAGTTTTTGCGATGAAGAAGTATTTTAAAAGCATCAACATTTCCCGCCTTACAAATATCTGTAATTATAGTGCCCGAGCATTTAGATTCGTCCCAACTTGTTTCGTATTTAATGTCGGTAATGTTGCATAGAATGTTTTCGATGACGACTGTACTGGTGTTCTTCTTAAGGGCACTTATCAATAGTTTTGTTTGAATGTCATTGTAATTTTTTAGTGAATCCGTTGATTTGTATTTGCTAAGAAAATCTTTTTCATTGTCATTTTTCAAACTATCTAACAAGTATTTAAAATAAGCATCTTCAGACGTTGTTAATTTTGTATAAAACTGAAATATAAATTCAAAATTGAAATAAATTATGTTTTTCCACTATGAAACAAATGCAATATTTACCAAGAAACTAGGATCACAACCTAAACGGAACCCTGGAAAAAAAATATATATAAAATACAGTGTTACAAAGTTTAACCTACATTAAGTTATTGAATTTTTCAAAAACATTTAAGTTTTTATTATATATATATATATATATAGAATCCATTTTTTGACCACAAAATTAATAGTTGTAATTAAAAAAATATGCACGACTGGGTCGCACGAACTTGCTCTTATGTGCGATCACATTGTGGTTCTATAGTCTGAAATAAATTAGCTATGGGAGTCTATATTTTATCCATTTGCCAAAACTATGTAAGTATACAAAAATTAACAATATAGCCCAGTGTTGCACATATGCAATATGCATGCAAGGAAATTATATTATTTAAACTGGAAAATTGTTTTAAATCAACCAAATTAGAACAAAATTGATTAAAACACTTCTGAAACCGTTTTAAATCAAACGCGATGTACAACATCTAAATAGTTATGTTAGTGTTAATTTATGAGAAAAAAATTTTAAAAATCGTAGGAGCGGTTTCAAAAATAATTAATTTTTTATTTATAAAATTTTGTAAACATGTGTGAAAAAAAAAATTGGTACGCCAATTTTAAGTATTTATTAATGTGGAGTTAAAAATTGAATTAAAAAAAAAAATCAATCACCCGTTTTTGAAATATCGAATTTCCAAAATATAATATTGAATTCTTTTTTTTAAATCCGAAAATATATTATTTTAAAATTTTGATATACAATATTATTTAAATTGATTACAAGCTTCTATATACAAAATTTTATTTCAATCGGTGGACCCGATAGTGAGATAGTCGAAAAACAAAACTATCGTTCTATGAGAGGTACTGATGTTAAATTTAATATTTTAAAAAAGTAGTTCGTACTAATATCAATACACAAAAGAAATTTTATCAAAATCGTAGGAGTCATTTTTGAGAAAAAAAAGATTTTCCTCAACGGTTTTTGAACATTTGTATGGGAGGTACCGTTATTTTTGGATATAAGCACAATTTTCGCTAATAATATGTTAGACAATATTAAAAAACTTTTTTTTCCCAAGATTCATAAAAATCTACTGAGTAATTTTTGAAATATTGAGTTTTCAAAAAAAAAATTTCAAACTTTTTTCAAAAATCGAAAAATAATTTTTTTGAAAATTTTGATACACCATACTATTTAAAATACAACAATACTTCTTCACAAAAAAAATTGTCAAAATCAGTTGAACAGTTTTAGAGGAAATCGAAATTCAAAAAAATGGTTCTTTAGGAGGTACCATTAATAACCATTTTTCAAAACCTTTTTTTTTATTTAACGGCAGCTTATAACTATTTAAATTTTTTTGTGTTTTTTAAAAAAAAATCTGTGGAGCCGATTTTGAAAAAAAAAATATATTCTTTTTTGGCCAAAAAATATTGTATGACAGGTACCGTTATTTTTGGTCTTAAAAAAAAAAAGAAAAAAACGGGTCGGGGGAATGACCAAAAACCGCTAAGTTCTGAGTTTAAAGAAAATCGACCCATCCAGACAGACAGACAGACGGACGTTTTTGCGAGACCCACTTTTTTTGACTTCTCTATCATCGTAATGTAAAGTTTGATCAAAATCTTGAGCTCGATTTTTTGTACGAATCCATAACTTCCCATATAGTACCTATGTATATCGCAAGTAAAAATTAAAAATTATAAAAAATTACTTTTTTTCAAAATTAACTTTATCTAGTATCAAGCTTACACCTTAACATCAGTGGCGCAAAATTTAAAACAGCCTGATTTTTAGGTGTTAGCATGATACTAGTTAACACTTTACTAATCTTAAAGCTCTTTACTTAGTTTTAAACACTTTTTAACTAGTATCATACTAAACCTATTTTCTTTTGAAACTCAAGCTGAACGCGCCTAAAACATTGACATTTCGTGCAAAAACGTAGTCAAACATACCTTTTTCGAATTTATGTGATTGTCAAAGTGACATATGGAGTAAGTATGATACTAAAAAGATAAAATAGCCATTTGGTGATTTTAACTTTAGTAAAATGTAAAAAAGAGAGTACGATGCTAACTCGTTTAAAATTTGAAAAATCCTCTTTTTACCGCGGCATCATACTGAAAATACTAAATCATCTAAACTTTTGCGCCAATGTTTCCGGTGTCGGTGTTCAATATCCATGGCATTTGTTGCTTTATGGATTTACATTGGCGCAAAATGTATATGCATAACATGTTGTAATAAGGAGCCAAGTTCATTTTTCGTTTCCTTTTGAATCAGCTTTCGCTCCTAAAGCACTCCATACACGGTTCAACTTCGTTGTCAATTAAATGTCAAGTTCATCAAATCAACTCGTGTGTGGGCTTGTCATTTGATTTATTTGGAGGTTGACGATTGAGTTGGAAGAAAATCAAAAGATTTTGAATTTTTTCAAGTTGATGTGAATGTTTTCAACTTTGTTGAGCTATGTGTGGACAAATCGTTTGATTTACTGTCAAGCCAAAGGCATTTTAACTCAACGCCAAATTTACAAGGCGAACGATATGTAGTTCAACCTAACTTCAAACCTCATTCAATGTGAGGAAGTAAAAAGTCTAAATGGCCGAGTTCAACGCACATCTGAATATTCAGAATTCTGAATATTGGCCAGCTGTCATAGAAAGTTCTGAAAATTCAGATGACTTCTGACAGCTGGCCAATCAGATGCTTCAAAAATTCAGAATTCTGAATATTCAGATGTGCGTTGAACTCGGCCAATTACTTGTAGTATTGTCTGTGATCATGTCTCGTCGGTCGGCCGCTGTCGTTTAATGTTTTTGACATTTGAAGCAGAAGTCTATCAACCAAGTTTATGTAGTGTGTTGCGAGGCATCAATTTAGTTGAAAACCAAATTGAACCGTTTATGGAGTGCTTAAGACTTTAAAAGTTATAAGAGTTTTTTGCTATTAAAAGTGGTGGGCGTGCGTTAACGCTCTTCGCACGACACTGTGTGTGCCTGAAGCAGTGTTGCAAAACGACTTGCAATTGTACTTTTTTTGATACAATTGATTTTAAAAAAATACGGAAGTACAACACTCCTCATTTGAGTACATTCCTTGGAATATATTCTTTTAAATAATGCGGTTTTTGTGGGGACCTAGGTCAAAGGATAGACTTGGACGATGAATGTTTAAATTATATTTCTAAATTTTCCTCAAATGTTATTTTATCGGGTGAAACAAATTCTATAACGAACCTTATACTAAAAATTTTTCCTGATGAAGAAAAATTGAAAATTGATACCAATCAATTAGAAATCAATAGAAATTGAAACATGTTCCTCTTTAATTCATACTTAGAAGCTTAGAACTAATCAAGAAATACATCTTGTCATAGTTTTGTAATAAGCAATGAACTTTTTAAATAAAAGTTAAATAACAATGACCTTATGGAAGATGAACTTTTGGAATAAATACAAATATTTAATGCAATATTTTTATGTTCCTAGTTAAATGAATGAATTTAACGTGATTTTAACTTTTTTGTTATACGTTTTAATAGTTTTAAAAAAATAACTAACAAAAAAATTTACTTTTAAACTATTTACTACACAAAAAAGTACAATTGATCCCATTTTAATGCAATTTCTTTGAGTTTTCAGTACAATCAGAAAAAATCATTTTTCACCCCTGGCCTGAAGTATGTCCACCGGCGCCGGCGGAGGGCCCAGGTCCTGTGGGGCCGCATAAACAGCACTTTTATAAACTAAAACTGTTATAATTGGCATGTCTAGAGTCACTTCCATTTGAAAACATAATTTTCAAAACTTAATGTTAAAGCTATGTAATTCAAATGCAAGCAAAAGCAGTTCTGTAAATTACTCATCCATTCCATTGGGTGAAGTAAGACTTCTGAAATTTAAAAAGATCTTTTAAGTCTCTACATATAAAGGGTTTTCCAATTCGGACGGGTTGATTTTGACAGCTCGTGGCGGCCATATTGTTTCTTTTACTTTCTGTTAAAATATCGTCTTTTAATCAGTTACTAAAGAAAAATCATCATGGCAAGTTACAGCGTCGAGCAACACGTCGTGTGTTCGCTAATTGGGTTTAGGAGCAGTTGGAAGTTGATCCCAATTTTGGGCAAAAAATCATCTTTAGCGATGAGGCCCATTTTTGGATGAATGGGTACGTGAATAAGCAAAATTGCCGGATTTGGGACGACACCAATCCACGCGAGATTCACGAGATGTCAATGCATCCAAATAAAGTTACTGTTTGGTGTGGATTTTGGGGTGGAGGCGTCATCGGTCCGTACTTCTTCGAAAATGATGCTGGCCAGGTAATCATCGTGAACGGCGATTGCTATAGGTCGATGATCAACAATTTCTTGTGGCCTGAATTGGATGATATGGACAGCGAATAAGACATATGGTTTCAACAGGGTGGCGCTACGTGCCACACAGCTCAAGACACAATCGATATTCTTAAGTCGCAGGTCTATGCGAATAAGATACAAACCACCGCGGCTCTCAAATACAACATAATCGATGCCATTGGTCAAATTCAGTCTGATTTATACGCCAAAGTCATCGAAAACGGGACCTTTCGAATCCGCGCCACCCAGCGAAGCGGCGGCGGCCATTTGAACGATGTGAATTAAAATATTATTTTATTGAGTTATTCGACTTAAAAAATTGAAAGAAAAAACCATAGCAATCAAAAAAAGTTCAAAGAAAATTCAATTAAATTCACTTAAATTCAATTAAATTCACTATGAATATGAATACGAACCAAATATGATTATTTTTTTAGTGTTAGTGGTAATAGAATGAATTGTTTTTTTTTTTTTTTTCAGTGTTGTCATCAAGAAGTTCACTATTTTGTAGTGCTTGTTTAATAAATACAAAATACTTATTTTTGTGGCGTATAGGGCAAAATGATTTTGGGAAAAAAAATCTATAATTTAAAAGTCAGTTTTTATTATCGAGAGACGATAAAGAGTACCTTAAAAAAATACACAAGGTGTAGACAATCAATATCCGGCGCAACTGTTCTATGCTCTCTACACTAAAAACGTTCAGTACAGATATGTTCATACCTAATGAGAGAGCTTTTTTCGAAACACTTGAACTTTTTGGCTTGTTGCTGCTCGCATGGCAGATGGCACCCAAGACCCAACTGGCCAAATTGTCACAAAAAAAACCGATCCACTGAGTTACCCACAAATTGTTTATGTAATCTTGGTAGACTGAACACTGATTGTGTGCAATGTGCTGACGATCAACCCTGGTTCTGTTGGTGTGTTGAACATGTGCCAAATTGTTTTTTCTTTGGTTTTGCTAAGGAGCTTTTTAGAGCTCAATTTTAGAAGAAAAGTGTTGTCGCTTATCATTTTCGTATTATTTTTTTCTTTAAAAGTTTTGACAGAGTGCGATTCGGTAAGTGATTAATAAGTGTTATTATTTTTAATTCATAATGTCAAACAGTTTTATGTTCATGACATGGTTGTATTAATTTGTGTTAAGATCGTTAATTAAGTATTTAGTAAAATTCAATAACAATTTAAGATATAAGGTACTTAAAATGAATTAAATAAAATAAGGAGAGAACTTATGCAAATCACTTCAATCTATTTGTTTTGTTTATTATTAGCTGGCCGTTAAGTTAACATTTATTTTTATAACAAAAAAAAAAAAAGATATTTCCATGCATTTATTTCGAATATCTTAAACACAAAAGACGTCTTTTCCATCAGGTTATGCTGCCCAGGCCGTAGAATAAAGAGTAGAAGATGGAAAAATTTGTTAATTTTGGAAATAAACCCTCGAGTGGAGTTTAAAGAAAAATAAAATGAAGGATTCTTCATAAAAGAAACTGAATAAAATACATTAATAACACTTCAGTATCTACTTTCAGTCTAAAATTTTGTATTTGTTTCTAACTTTTATATCACAGATCTCAGTGAGAAATAACTTTTTTTGAATTGTGGTTAAGTAAGTGGTCGCGTGTTCTACGATCGTAGAACAGCTGAGTGTAAGCACTTTTCACACTGACGTATGCCGTCACAAACTGCAGTTTTCACACTTATTGGTTTCAATGAACAATTTAAGGAAGATATTGAAACAGACGCATCATTTTTAAAAACGGTGGTACGAACACATCAGACCACGTCCCCAGTGGAGGGTTAACATTAGGAAGAGATAATATTTATAAATTTTAAATATTCTAACAATTATTGTATTGAAACTATATTATTTTGGTAGGTAGGTACAGTTTTATATGTTTATTGGTTAGTACACAATTTTGGCCAAAATGCTGCCTACCTTCAGAACACATTTTTCTTCCAACGAGAACACAGACAAATTGAAATCAAAATATTTAATTATTTCGAAAGTTCTTAGTATAATAACTGGGCACGTGAAAGTTTAAGAATGATTTTACAATGATCTCCACAGATGACGGAATTTAATTCGTATAATTAAATACCCGGATAAGGCGCGTTCATCTGTGGAGGAAACAAAATTAAGTGCTTTGCACATCAGGCACCGATCAGCGAATAACGAATTGGGGATGACCGCAAATAGAAAATAGTAAAAAAGAAAGTATCCAATTTAAATTAATTTTACCTGGTGTTTCATATTTAAAATTTATTGTTGATTAGTTTATTTATTCACCTCGTTGAAAAATTCCAAAAAAAAATTAATATTCGCTCCAGTAATTGCTTTAAAAGATTTACTCGCATTCGCAGCTCAGGGCATTTATGTGTCTTGGCACTGTTCGCGGGTTCGCGCACATTGCTGTCCACGCACTGATTCGAGTCCGCGTTCCGCTGGCTCGGTCATAATGGTGCTGACCAAGGTACATATATTTAGGTAATATCATTAGCGTTTTCATTTTTGTTCAGTTCTGCGCATCTGTGAAAATGGCGGATCCAGTGCCTCTTCACTTGTCAAAATGCTTATATTTGTTGTTGTTTCTAGTAATGCCATGTGCAGTTTTCGTGGGCACTCGAGCCGCCATGTTTAATTTCTGACTGACAACCTGCGCAATTTATTACCTTAGATATGTGTACTGTGGGTGCTGACAGCCCCAATAAGCGCCCACACTTTTTTATTGTAAGCTGCTGCTGCGTCTGCCTCTGATGGTGGTTGATTTTTAAAAGAAAGCTTTAAAGTAAATCAAGCAGCAGCATATTGCGAAAATGAATGCAAAGAAGAATGTTAAAAAGTACGGAAAAAGAAAAGTTGCTCTAGTGAAGTGTTAAATGTTAAATGTTGTGTGGTTGCTTAATTTCATTATATCGTTTACCTTTCACCTGCCTCAACGTCTCATTTGGAACGTTGAGTGTCTTCCTGGTTATCTGCATAAACTGGCAAGGGAGCTTGATGGTGAAATGCCTTTAAGCTGATGATTTCGTTGTAATAGTGGCAAACCTACCTTACGTGTCCATACAACTCCGGCAAGTGGCCACTTCGCTGTCGGCTATTCAAGCCTTGGAATGATCACTCGACCGGATCTGGATTGTTTGGATGACGTTTGCTGGGTGCTTTGATGTAAAGTAACTTTGTCCTGGATGATAAAATAGTTATATGGGCTGCATTTTTTTTGATGACACGGATATTCAGATCCGTGATCATATTTTCATCGTTAGAAGACCATTTTTGTAATTACTGGAACCCACTTCCTTCAAAAATTTTGTCGATTACGAATAGTAGCTGATTCATCGTACGTAAGTATTTTAATTGATTACATATTTTTCTTCGACTTCAGAAAATTAATACAAGGATTCAAGACTCGGATATAAATCAGATTTTGTTCAATACGTCACTGTGGAACGATATAGAAGCAATAAGTTTATGAATTTGCATTTGAAGTGATGTAACGCAGCCGGAATCTGTATATTAGTCATATGAATGATCTGTTTTGCATTTCTTGAGGTTACAGGGTCAAAATATTCTGAAGTGAGTTCCAGAAGAAAGAGATAAGGTGGTCGAATTTGTAGATTAGCTGTGATAGAATTATTTTTATATTCTAATGGGTGCTTTGCGATGGTTGGTAGTTTTAAATGATAAATAAAATAGAATTTACAGATAAATAAAAAATAAAATGCACGACTGTGTCGCACGAACTTGTTCTTATGTCACGGCACCTTAAGAAAAGTAAAATATTAGATACATAGTTATCTAGGGCAAATAATGAATTCTCAGCATCGATTTGCTTCAATTGGTGCAGAACATTCGTATAGGGTTCACTAGCCTACAGGAGAAATTTGAACTTTACACTTAAAACCAATAAAAACACCTATTATTGGATTAATTAGTTAGTTTTTAATTTAATTTTATTTTTTAAAATATTTTCATAAATCAAATATGTAATTGGATATAAAAAAAGGTAATAACCAGCAGGAATCACCGTTACGCTCAGTTTTGAATTGGACTCGGTGTTGTCGTCGTAATTAATCCGAAGTAGTAAATTTAAATTTTCCAGGGTTGGTATAGCATGTAAAACTTGTTTAATTTTTATTTCCACAATGAAATCACTTTATTCAACTTTAAATAGTTTTTTTTAGTTTTTTTTACTTAATTTCTTAATTTTACATTAAAATATTAAAATAAAACGAATGAACCATGTTTGTATGTATGAATAATTGGATAGCCTACTCACACAATATCTCTGGTTCATTTAAAAAAAAAGGTTTCGGGGAATTAAGTAAGGGAGTCTGAAAGGTATCGTTCTATCCATTCACGATGTTATTTGAAACTTTTTATAATTTGTTCAACTAATTTTTCAATATTTTGAACTTTCTGTTCAATATTTTGTACATTCTGTTCAATAATTACGGATTTCTGGTAAAAATCTAGTACATTATTTTCCATATTATCAACTTTATTTTTTATACTTTCAACTTTTTGTTCAATATTTAAGGACTTCTGATTAATATCTTGTACATTCTTTTCCATATTTTCAGCTTTCTTTTTTATATTCTCAACTTTCTGTTCAATATTCAGAGATTTCTTGTTAATATGTAGTACATTCTTGTTAATTTTTTCAGCTGTATCTTTAATATTTCTAACTATCTCTTCAACACTTTCTAATTGTTTTTGTTCCTTGCTTGTCGCACTATTTTTATTCCTTATAATAGTTTTTGCTTCTGCAATGCTTCCACGACCGTTTGATTTCCCATCCACAAATCAAAGGTCTGCCAAACATTCTTTTCTTCAAAAAATCTTAACCGAATCCACTGTTCTGTATTTGTTTGATTATTATCCACATCACACCAATAACAATGAAAGCATTTATGTGGTAAAATGATCTTATTTGGAAAATCTTTATCACTAAGGTAAACGCCAGCGACGTAATACTTGCACTTGCATTCGTTATCTTCCGATTTGTTTTTTTTTGATCATGATGGTTGCGAAACAATTTAATATCGTGATTGTTTAAAAATTTAGCACGACAAATTATTCCGTTAAGCTCCGCTTGTTGTCTTATGGCCTGCAATGGAAAAAAAGTCAATAGAAAATTGTGTTTCAAATTGTACTACTTTACGCGGGTAGAAGGTGAAAATTCAGGTAAAGAAATGTCAGCGGCATGATAACTGTCATTCTGAGCTACTGGCCGACATGTGTCAGACACCATACTTATAAAAAGAAGGACATGTGACCAAATTTCTCTTTCATTCATCTGACTTATCATTGACTGTGTTTCCTTAATTATTCCGGATAAGTAATAGAATAGATGGAAGACAAGGCAAAATATTTATCCATCAGAATAGAATGAATACAGAAACAACACTAGGACAGAAAGAATGGCAGTTCGGTGATATGTCAAAACAATTGAGTAGGTTAAGTTTAGGACGCATGCAGTAACGTGTGATATATCAAAATAATTGCTTCTTTATTTACATGTCAATGGATTAAAGCCGCGATTTTAGCGATTTCCACTGTGACTTGCAACTAAATATTCTATAAGCGTCAACATATGTAAATAGTTCTCCTGCTGTTTTTTCAAAGTCCAAAGTGACATTCATTGGAGGTTCGTTCAGTACAAAATTAAGACTGAAATTTGTGTAAGTTTTACTCGATGCAAAGATGGAGTTGCATAAAGGGTGGAATAATACGTCCTGGGTAATACGTAAGTATACACTTGCATTGTAATTTATATTGAATATGTACAGTGACAAAAATTAGGCGCTTGGATAAATGTTGATGTTAACACATATTAACCATGATTCCCGGCAGAAATTATTTTTACTTGCAACATTTCAGGTCAATCCTGAGCTTTTCCTGTCTTGTTCCCTTCCTAACTAAAGATTCGCATGATAAAATCTGTCACACTGTCATGGTAAAATTTGATATACAATACATAGGAATCACGACTTACTTGAATATCACTAACAGCCAATCCATTAAGCAGGTTCGTCAGAACAACGGCCATGCTGATTATAAACAGAAACATCAAAATGTAACTGCAAAAACCTTCTATTTTCAAATCTGTAAAGTTCAGCTCTCCAACAACCATAGCCATCGTTTTGACAACTGATTTGAATATATTTTCAAACTTATGCTCAGGTCCGAAATTTACAAAAAAACATAAGGCAAACGTAAACACGAAAATCGAATAGAGTGAGAAGCTCGTTAAAAAAGGTTTTCAAAACTTCTTCTAGCATTAGTATATGTGTCGAAAATAACGAAATTGGCAAATTCCTTACAAGAATCCAAAATTCAAGTGCAATCAGAAGTATTCCGAACACAATTATTTCCTTATATAATGATGATATTGTGATAATCAATATGGAAACGATTATCAGAAACAGTTCCAAGTAATTGCTGGGTTTTTTAATGTACTCTCTTGGGTGCCTCAACTGTATTGCCTCTCGAATTATGAGATATGCAGTTCCAAAAATTGTAAACCACCAAGTTAAATTCGTTAAGGCACTTTCACTTTTGTCCCCTGTGGTCAAAATGATGTACAATACAATGGAAGTAAGATAAAACCAATACAAGAACAAATTTACGTATAAGAATTTTGACATTTGTTGCCATTTTAGATCCATAAAGCTTGTGATGAGTGGATGTTTTAGAAGATCTAAGTGTTCTTTTGAATTTATAATATGCATGATTGGCATCATTTCGTTGAGATCACGGTTTGACTGGGGCGGAACAAGATTTTTATAATTGAACGTTATGTATTTATACAAATCTTTTAATTTTCCATCAATACAAGAATCAAAGCACTCCCTTATGACTTGCGGTTTCAATGCCAAATGGAATTCGTCAGAGCAGTTTTGTTTAAAATGACTTCCAGTTCCAATGTATGTCCCTGCTTCTAGAAGTTTTCGTATGACGGTTTTTTTTCCAAAAATGTAAGCAATTTCTAACGGTGTCTGGTTGCCATTATCTTCATTCACATCAAACTCGTCAAAAACATAAAGAAGGATATCAAACCATTCGTCAAACAAATCTTCATCTAAAAAAGAGATTATGGTATGTAGAATCTTCATGGTTGTGGGCAATTTCAAGTGTTTGAGACGTAATAGTATTTTAAAAGCCTCAACATTTCCCGCCAAACAAATATCCATAATAATTGTAGTGTTATATTCTCTATAGCCAAAATCTTTAATGTAATCGATGTTGGTAATGTTGCATAAAATTTTTTCGATGATATTTCTACTTTTGTTCTTGACAATTGCCTTAATGAACAGTTTTATTTGAATGTCATTGTAATTTTTGAGCGAACCATTTGAGGTGTAATTGATCAGAAAATCTTTGTCATTACCATTTTCTAAAATATCTAACAAGCTTTTGAAATAAGCATCCTCAGGTGTCGTTAATTCGGAAGACTGAAATACAAATACAAAATTAAATGCATGTTTTACGCGACAAGCCAGTGTCAAACCAATGAAACTTTTACGCTGTTTTCAGATGGACCATTATTTGTATTGCTGCTAATTGGAATACTTGTATATAAAGACATGTTTTGATTATTTGAATACTCTGAAAAGAAAAAAAAAAAATATGAATTTCAGTGTTTGACTTTTTCTCAACTATGGATTAGGGTTGGCTACGGGAAGATAAAAGTCTCAATCTTGTCTTTGAGAAACCGAGGCAACAAACAGAAGACACTGAAAATGAGCTATTTAAGGTCAGCCTTGTGGCCAGCGATAGTTTATATGTATACATATATGTCATTGTATTAATTTATTGATCTTCAATTCGAAACCGTTTTACTACCTTACAATTATTGCAAAAAAAAGTTAGTGAATGAACTTAGTATTTTCTTTTATTGATACTTTGAGAATTGTAAATCAAAAATTAATTATTTTTTTTAATATCAAAGTTCAAAGTTTATTTCTTTATTTCACCAATTACTTCTATGTAGTCTAAAATTTTGTAATCCTTATTTCTATATTATTTTTTTAAACAAAATAAAACTTTATATTCCTTTTCATCTGTCCCAATATGATGTGTTTATTATCAAAGTGGTTGAAATACAATAATTTTAATCGCGATTAATATCAAAATCAAGCTTTTTATATTTCTGTGAGTAGGTAGGTATACATAGCTTTACCTTAAGCACAGTTTATAATTAGAAAGCACAATATAGTCGGCATTTTAAGTAAACACTTGAATTTAAACGATTTGAGAAATACCACACATAATCGTTTTTTAACTGTTAGAGATTTTAACTGATAGAAAATTGAAACAAAACTGAAATTAGTGGAACCAAAACCATTCGTTGTTAAATATTTTCAAAGTCATGTGCGCATTCGAATGACAGATATATTCGATTATAATCGATTCTTACACTATCTTGAAAGTCTGGAGATATCTAAATTACACTTAACTGCAAATAGAGATAACGGAAACCTACAAATCACAAAAGGGCTATTCACTATTCGGTGCAACTGGTCAAGTATCTATGTATATCATTGTAAAATTGTAACATTTGTTTGCACTCCAACAACAAGATATATTGGTTAAAATCTTAAGACACTTTTACACTTTTAAAGTCTACACTAACCCCATTGCAACAGAAAATATAAAATAGTAAAATTTGCACTTGTATTATGCATAGCACGATAAATGTCATTCTAAGTCCCCTTTCACATAATGTTGCGAACATAAAGCAACTTAGCCGCGATCGGAGCTACAGACGCAGTTTCACTTCAAATTATTGGATGAAAAAAAAACAATCGCTATTTTTAACACCCCTACAGGCGTAAGAAAAATCCTGACAGACTTTTTATTCTATATCACTACGACACGCATGCATATCTATAGACCATCGGACTCTTATTTTGTTTGTTATACCCACTTTCAGACCCGAAATTTGCTGTTGGCTCTTTCACTAAGTGAAATATTAATAAGGTAAGACTTATCTGTTAGATAACAACCTAAAACTACTTAATCTTCAAGTGGTTAACTTGATAAACTTCTGTTCAACAGAGTGTTATCAATAATACAACTGTGTTAAACATATTTTAAGTTTCTTTGGTGCGGCGGGAATTTTTCAACTTTAAATTGCGATTATCGAAATACTAGCGGGTTGAAGTAAGCAGGAGGGGTATCATTCAAAGCGCGCGTCGCGCTTTTTTTACTCATTTTAATATTCGACGACTAAGTGATGGGCCGAGCACGCAACTTATGTAGTCGTGGCTACAAAGATTCAGGCAAGAAGGCACAATGGTCAATAGACCTATTCCTGTACCATCAACCTCAGCAACAACCCCAGAACATGTGTCTCAAGTTCGAAATAAAATTATTCGTAATCCACGAAAATCTATAAGGAAGATTGCGGCCTCCACATGAATAAAAAAATCAACACTGCATGGTATTTAAAAAAAAAAAAATTAAAGCTCCACCCTTATAAAATGCAAATTGTTCAGTATCTCAACGAAAGTGACTATCCTTTGCGAGAATCCTTCGCAAGAACAATGCTGGAACGTTTTCGGACAGCACTTACGCTTGGAAACATTTAATTCAGTGACGAATCAAATTTCCATATTGACAAAATATGCAATACTGAAGCCCCAAACAACCCTAGAGAATGCAATCAAAAACGTTTACATTGTTTAAAACGACAGTTTGTTGTGCCATTTCAGCTGTTAGGGCTGAATACGAGAGGAGAAAAGTCCCTATATCGTCTTTGGAGACCAAGGCAAAAAACAGACGATACTGAAAAGTTTCGATTTTCACGAGAGTAGAACGAGAAAAGTTTTTTCTTATGTCTAGCAGTTTTCATCGCTTCGAATTTAGAAATTTTTTTTTAAATTGAAGGCAATTTATCGCGTCAAAATCACTATTTATTCTCCGTTTAAAATGTCGAGTGCACCGGCGTATTACACCGAGTTCGAACTGACAATCGTCATCTTTTTCACTTGAAAAAATATTATTTAGCATTTTAGATCAACTTCTGTCTTTTCATTTTCAACAGTTGACTGTTACTGAGTTTCTTGTCACAATTGTTAGTTAAATACTGACAAATATGTAAAGTGTATATTTTTGTTCATCTCATAAAAGAATTATCAGTTCTTAAATATTTACTTGACAATTCAGTCATGAACCTTTTTATTTTGAACCGAAATGTTGTCAATTATCGGGTATTTTCCGACAATTCTACAAAACTTTCAGATTGTATATGGAACAGATTTGAACAATAGTTAAGTTGTAAATTAACAAATTGTCATCTGTCGTCGGAATTGTCAATGTTTATGAAATAGGGCCCTGGTAGCTTAGAGCCAAGGTCGTTCAGAAACAGTATGAATATCAGAGGACTGAGATCACATCCCTGTTTTACGCCTTGATCGATGGGGAAAAAGCACTGGTATGGTACATATTCCGTTCCAAACAGTTGGAGTGTTGTTATGATAAAGAGCTTTTAGGATTGGCAACATTTTCGTAGTTTTGAAAATCTGTGCAAAACTCAGATTAAACTCAGGTAAGCAAAACTTCACTAACCACTCGTTGCCGTCACTATTGCAAGTTGTCTCTCGGCAACTAGGATTCAGGCTGCTTCAAAAAACATAGGACCTTCTAAACATTTTCGAATTATTTAAAACTTTTAGTCCATCTCTTGAATTCGATTATTGTATTGGAATGTGTTTGACTTAGCAATTTTTTGATGGTACTTCTCTTTCCTTTCGTTGTACGATAAGTCTATGTTAATTAGCAGGCTTAGCATACTTTCGCTTTCTTTTAATTTTTTTTTAAGATTTTTTAAAACTTGTACATTTATCACTTTCTGGCCAAGTTTCTCCAAAAAATTAGTTTGGAAATACTATTTGTTGTACCACTGTAAAACTGATTCTCTGGTTGCAGTCTTTACTAAGAAGCTTTAAGTGTGGTGGCAGATGACATAGTGGTGGAAAAAGAATTTGGTTGTTGTCTCCGAAAGCAAAAATCTATATTTGGCTTTTTCTAGGTGAGCTTTTATTGGAACGATTAGTACAGCCAGTTAAAGTCCCGCAGGGCCAGGGCCCTCCGCGGTGGGCATACTTCAGGCAACCAAATTTTTTTTTTCAAGTCGCGTAAAGCGCCTTAACGCACGTCCACTTTGAGCTTTAGAACAGGTTTAGAAAATAAAAATTCAATTAACATCAACAGTTTTGTTTTTAAATCACATTTAATATTTCTACGTACGTAAACTGATTTTTCGTATCAGCTGACCAAACTGAAACAAAATCGTTTTTCTGATTGTGTTCTTGTTCTTTACTATTCCGCATCGAAACGAAACAAAATTTCTGTCAGAAAAAATATTTCTGTCGGAAAAAAAATATTGTGCGAGTTGAACCTTACGCACTGACATAATTTTTCTGATACGCGGTTATAGCGATCAGTTTCTTACTGTTTCAATTTTTGATGTGTAAACATCTATGCTGGCAGAAGGGTGAACAAAAAACGTGAACGTTCGTGTGCAACGTTACGTTGTGCAACGTTACGGTGTGCAACGTTACGATCTGCATACTAGGATGGGTGCGTTCAGTGAAAAAAATCTTAAGATCCCCTTCAAGCAAAACCAAGTCCGTTTTGGATCCGCGCACGTTGATGTTTACACATATTAACCGTGAGTCCCGGCACTCACACAATTTTTTTTTCTGATGGTTTTACGGATCGCTATGTTTAGTGCCTAAGGCACAAAGATTAATAATAAGTTATTTGTAATTAGTTAAATAGAGTATCAGTCGTTACCAATCGGAGAACCCAAGTAACATTTTTCCTCTCATAAGACGCTCCGAGAGCGCTACGAGACTTATTTTAGGGAGCTAAATGCACTCTTGAGGAGTTCTTCTAGATTCTTATAAGATTGTTAAAAGCCTTAAATGGCCTAGTTATGGGAGCCTCTTGATCCTATAGGAAGAGTTTTATTCTTCTTATGCGATTATAGACGCCGCTTTGTAAATCTAGTGAAGCTCTCTGAACTCTTCCTATGGGAGTGCGTCTCTTCCTACAGAAGTTGTTAAAAAGAGAACGAGTGTGTGTAAACTTAAAAAAAAGAACATATATCTTTCGCATTTTTAATTTCTTTTTTTGAAGAAGGTAGGCGAATAGTTTTTATGTGTGTTCGTGTTTCTCTCATGTCAAAAAATAATGTATTTTTTGGTGCGAGTATTTATCTCACAAGTTAATTGACGTATTATATTTGTAAAAATCATGGCATATGTAGGCTAAATTCTTGGTGCAATTAAAATTGCATCTACTAATTTAAACATTTTGCTTCGAAAAATAACAACGCGCTTCCAAAATTATGCATATTTAAAATATTTTGTTATTAATTATAATAAGAAAAAGGGTTACCATTAATATTTTTTTTTTTTTAGGTGCAAAAATCACCAAAGTATGTTTTTATACAATTCACAAAATGCGATCATTCATACCATATTTTTTTCCAATTACTGTCATTATCGTGCTTTTATGACAAAAATTGGATCTAGAGGTGTACAAAATATGACGCTTTTTCATTATTAAGATTTTTTGAAATTTTCCAACATATTTGTCATTAAAAACTGACAAAAACAACTGATGCCATTTTACTTGTGTCGTGTTAATATACTGCTGTCACAAATTTTAAATAATGACATAACACAAAAAAGAATGTCCCCGCTCATTCTTCTCTGGTATAGTAGCTATATGTATACTAAGTTATACAAATCCATTTTTTATACAACTAATATCATAAGCAAATAAGAGAAAACAAGATGAATATGAAGTTTTGGTCAGAATGGAAAACCAAATATGATAATTCATTAAGAATATTTTTTTTTAAGCTACGGTAACCCTCAAAATATAATGAAAACATTCTGTTCATATTGCAACATGGCTGCTGTTGATTGATACTTTAACTCTTGTTTTAAGATCTCCATGAGATCTTTGGATGATGATGAAGTCCCATTGCAACGCTTGAGCTCCCGTAAGAAGTGTCGCTCTCAGTAAATATAAATTTTCTCTGAGAGACAGTACTTCTTATGGGAGCTAAAATGCTCTTATGGGACTTAAATTTGACATTTAACTTTCAAACGCAACACATTTGTCTGTGGGGCGTTCCTTTTTATTGCAATTGCCAACTTTTATTAAGAAATTTAAATGAGAAAGCAAAAAATCGATAATTGTGTTAGATTAACATTATGAAACAATGGAACTAAATTATAACCTAATAATTTTTCGAATAAAGTAACAATCAAAGTTAACTGGATATAGCTTGTTGTTATTTAAATCACTCCAAAGCTGATGACAGCCGATGCAACAACAGTATATATATATATATATATACCATAAACATTATGTGATACTCATGGTGATTTCCATTAGTACAATTAATAAGGTTGTTTCGATCAATTCTATCAAAATAATGCTTTTGAGATCGATTTTTCGGCAGATTGTTTCCTCTTTTTAATAATACTAATAATATTAACTACCTTAAGTTTGAAATGTGTGCTTTTTGTTTAGTATATTTCAGTGCTAAAAATTGTTGTTATAATATTTATAATCAAATTCACTACTACCCCGAAATTAGGTAAACAAACAGAACAAAAAATCGACCAAAGAAACTTGCTCGCAAAGAAAACAATCAAACTTTTCTTTGAAATCTAAAATTACATCTTCCACCGCCAATCAAATAACCAATCCGATAGAAACATGAACAGAAGCAAGTTTTGTGAACAAAAAGAACGCACTGTCAATTCAACTATAACATCTGTTCGTTTGATATTCAAAGCTGGCGTCGTAGCTCCTATTAGAATCTTGAAAAAAACTTATTTATCATTTAAGTATTATTATGGGATTATAAAGACTAAAAATGACGTTTAGAGTTTTAATTTCATAACGAGATACTTATGAGACTTAAATAGGTTTACAGATAGGATTTAAGTACTTTCAAATTTAAAAAATGCTTAGCTCTTACAATAAAAATGCTATGAGACGAATTTGAGTTTCATAACAAGAGATTCATTCTTAAGTATAGCAATAGGATTTAAAAGAATCTTATGGGAGCTTTTTTCAGATTTGAAGAGCTTAACTCCGGGAGTTTGTTAGTTGGGTAATTGTCAGAAGAAGCTCTTGAATCCAAAAATAAACACTCCAGGGTTCCGCGGAACACCATTAGGGAAACGTAGGATTAGGATTTTCTGTTATAATCTGATTAGTTTTATTTTTCGACATTTTACTCTTTCGATTTGTTCGATTTTTTTTTAAAGAAATTTGTGCCCATAATTAATGACAACAAAATTTTATCCATTTTTGACGTGCAAATAATAATTTTTGCAACCAATTTAATGCAAACACAATTTCTTCTTGATTATGCATGCATTCCAAATGTATTTCTATTTTTTCTTTTTCAACGCATTTTGTTTCACAGATCAACCATGTTTTTAACTTTGATCGATCCTAAGTGAAAAGTTACCCAAAGTAACTTTTTTAACTTTGACAATCCAATTTTTTTTTGACATATCAACGCTAACGTTGATATGTAGTTATAATAACTCAGCAGTCATGAGCGAGAGCTTCTTATAAGTGATCATTCACGAGTAGTTCATGAGTGTCCCTAGTCCGTACCCTGTGATAAACAAAATAGCAATTATTCTACAAAAAAAAATTTAATTAAACCATCTTTAGAGCACATTTCAATTTGTAAATTGGTTTAGAGGGGAAAGTTCTTTTAGATCCCATAGCGAGTTTTTGTAGAAAACTAATTTCGTCTCTCCTCAAGTTACTAAAACAAGAAAACAGTTTGCGCAGTTGATAACTTACAATGGCAATACTGTAACACGTAAGTTATCAATATTTTTTCGTTCATTACGCTAAAGTTTTGAAAGACAACAGGGCCAAGAGGAATCCTTACTTTTTCCCAAATAGAAGGCCAAGCTTGGCGAGCTTTCTTATCATCATTGAAACTAATTTTGGAAAACATACAACATTTATATTTTGATATTTTATTTTAAAAAAATAGCAATTTGATCAATTACATTAACATAAGAGTCTGAACATTTCTCAAATTGAATTTTTCGTTCGTATTAAAAACTAAGCACATGTACCTATATTTATAAGATGTTCTATAAAACTATATTCATCATTTTTAAACATGTTTTGTTTAATTTAAGAACTCCTTAACTAAATAATAAAAATATCTTAACTTAAGTTTCGTATGGTAAAATCACAAAAACAACATTTAAAAAATAATAGTAAATACGTTTTATTTTTTTTTTTAATTTTATTTATATTTTAGATGTAGTTTACTTTCCAAAGATTAAGCTGTACACACATTTTCTCTTATTTATAAAATATTGAAAAGCAATTTATTAAATATTTATTTCCAGCTCTAAATAAGTTTTAATATGCAAAAACTATCTTAGGACCTCAAGACCAAGAGTTAACTTTTGCGTAAAAGTGTAGATTTGGATCCTTTGTTTGATCTTTAAAGGTTTGCTACCCTGACATTTGAAAGAAGTTGCCACTTCCATTTGAAGTATTTCTTCGTTGTATTTTTACTTGCGATATATGTAGGTACTATATGGGAAGTTATGGATTCGTACAAAAAATCGAACTCGAGATTTTGATCAAACTTTACATTACGATGATAGAGAAGTCAAAAAAACTGGGTCTCGCAAAAACGTCCGTCTGTCTGTCTGTCTGTCTGTCTGTTCGACTACAGCCTAAACGGATAGGTCGATTTTCTTTAAACTCAGTACTTAGCGTTTTTTGGTCATTCCCCCGACCCGTTTTTTTATTTTTTTTTTAAGACCAAAAATAACGGTACCTGTCATACAATATTTTTTGGCCAAAAAAGAAAATCTTTTTTTTCTCAAAATCGGCTCCACAGATTTTTTTTTTAAAAACTCAAAAAAATTTAAATAGTTATAAGCTGTCGTTAAATGAAAAAAAAGATTCTGAAAAATGGTTATTAATGGTACCTCCTAAAGAACCATTTTTTTGAATTTCGATTTCCTCTAAAACTGTTCAACTGATTTTGACAATTTTTTTTGTGAAGAAGTATTGTTGTATTTTAAATAGTATGGTGTATCAAAATTTTCAAAAAAATTATTTTTCGATTTTTGAAAAAAGTTTGAAATTTTTTTTTTGAAAACTCAATATTTCAAAAATGACTTAGTCGATTTTTATGAAACTTGGGAAAAAAAAGTTTTTTTTTATATTGTCTAACATATTATTAGCGAAAATTGTGCTTATATCCAAAAACAATGGTACCTCCCATACAAATGTTCAAAAACAGTTGAGGAAAATCTTTTTTTTTTCTCAAAAACGACTCCTACGATTTTGATAAAATTTCTTTTGTGTATTGATATTAGTACGAACTACTTTTTTAAAATATTAAATTTAACATCTTAGTTTTATTAACAGTACCTCTCATAGAACGATAGTTTTGTTTTTCGACTATCTCACTATTGGGTCCACCGATTGAAATAAAATTTTGTATATAGAAGCTTGTAATCAATTAAAATAATATTGTATATCAAAATTTTAAAATAATATATTTTTGGATTTTAAAAAAAGAATTCAATATTATTTTTTGGAAATTCGATATTTCAAAAACGGGTGATTGATTTTTTTTTTAATTCAATTTTTAACTCCACATTAATAAATACTTAAAATTGGCGTACCAATTTTTTTTTTCATACATGTTTACAAAATTTTATAAATAAAAAATTAATTATTTTTGAAACCGCTCCTACGATTTTTAAAATTTTTTTCTCATAAATTATTTAGATGTTGTACATCGCGTGCGATTCAAAACAGTTTCAGAAGTGTTTTAATCAATTGTTTTCTAATTTGGTTGAATTAAAACAATTTTCCAGTTTAAATAATAATAAGACTCCCATAGCTAATTTATTTCAGACTATAGAACCACAATATGATCGCACATAAGAGCAAGTTCGTGTGACCCAGTCGTGCATATTTTTTTTGACAGCTTATTCATTTTGTTTGGAATAATAATTTTTGTTGTTCTCCTATTTTTGGTATTTACGGAATTGAATAAAATAATTGAAATTAATACGCTTCTGTGTTCTAGAATGGAAAATCTTCGTCTCGTCGCGTATTTTTTTTTCTTCAATTTTTTGAACTTTCGGTGTGACGTTATGACTGACGACGAGAAACGTTTTATTGTGTATATTTTGGTATACTATCATTGCTTGAAATTGATTTGATAACTACAACTACATAGTTCTCGTCACGCTCACGTCTGGTTTCATCATCGTATCGTGAATCAGGCTTCAAGCTTCCAAGAATTTTGATAAATGTCAAAAGAATGATGCTCAAAATTCATAACTGAGGTGTTGCATAGGCGTACTTTTTAACATGATTTACACTTGTGATTCCTAAATATCGGTTCACTTGGTTTTTTTTCTCAAATATAGTTCAGCTGATTGTAATAAGAACAGAACTTATATTTGGTTTTTGTTCCCCTTTTTGGCTCTGTACGATCGGCAAAAATTGTGTTTTTCCCCTCAACCTAGGAACACTGGTTGCAGCATTCCAGCATTGTAATGTGTTCAGCAGGCTTACTGTAAATTGTAATTTTCGTGTGAAATATTTAGTATTTTCTGCAGTTTCCACCCTCTTTCACACGATAAGTAACAAGCTGCTGGAGATGTTTTGACGTTTTCTTTTAATTTCTCGTAAACACTGTTGTGCCTTTTACATGAGAAAGCAAAATCGTAAGAAATTTTACGTTGTTTTATTATAAAGCCTGTTTAAATAAGTTTGCTTTTTTAACACTCCTACAAGCGTAAACGAAAATTGCAATTTGATCAATTACATTAAAATCAGAGTCATAAAGTAAGCATATTATGTACCTTTATTTAAAAAATGGTCTATAAAACTAAATTCATCATTTTTTAACATGTTTTATTTTATTTATAATAATATTACTTAAAACTCCTTAACTTACACAAAACTCCTTAACTAAAAAATACAAATATATCTTAACTTAAGTTTCGTAGATATGCTTAAATCACAAGAACAACGTTTCAAAAATAATAGTAATTTTTTTTTTATTTTATGTATATTTTTGCTGTAACAACCTACTTAATTTTACAAAGAAGCTATACATTGATATTATAAAATATTAAAAACATTTTTTAAACATTTGTTTCCAGCTCGAAATCAGTTTTAATATGCAAAAATTATCTTAGAACTTAAAAAGTTAAATTTTGAGTACAACATTTATTTGGATCTATTAATATGTTACCATTTCCATTTGTACAACAATTATTAAAAGTTTATTTTTTAAGAGCACCATCAAGAACAATAGGACAGGATATCTTATGAGAATTCATTTATACATATACGTACAATAAGGCCAAGGAAATTGATATGTTTGGTTAAGAGATGGCACGTTACTTTTAATTTATCTTGTTGAGAGCTCAGAAGTTGCATCTTTCAGGCTGACCAGGCGAACGGTTGATAACCAATTATTTTATGGAACACGCACAGCGTCTGTAAGAGAATCTATACGGTGATGCTCAGCAATCTCCAATGGAATAACTCAGCAAACAGAAAATAAAAATTACATTTTGAAATGAGTTCCCAAAATGGAATTCAATCATTCCTCAAATCTTGGTTTTCTTATTAAAAAAAGGTGTTAAGTCTCCATTAAAAGCCCATGAACTAAATCATTTATGGGAGGGTTTTTTTTATGGAAACATTTTGGTTGTTTTTTTCATGTTTGGGGGGTTATTTCATTGAGGAGTGTTTGCAGAATCTTTAAAATTTTCTCAACATTCTTTCCCATATTTTGTTGCTCCTTTTGAATGTTTTCAACTTCGCGTTTTATATTTTTGACTTCCTTTTTGATATTTATTACATCCTGTTCATTAATAACGGATTTATAGTAAACATTATAAACATCCCTTTCAATATTGTCAGCTTTATTCGCCGTTATTGTAACTTTTTGGTCAATAATCTGGGAGTGCTCTTGAATATGTATTATGTTCCTTTTCATATTTTTTACTTCATCTTTAAGGTTTTCTAATTGATTTTGTTCCTTGCTTGTCGAACTCATTCTATTCATTATAATAGTTTTTGATTCTGCAATTATTGATGATTTCATTAAATGATTTCCCATCCAGAAATATAATTTCTGCAAAAATCTAAACCAAATCCGCTGTTCTCTATTTGTCTCGGTTAATTCCGAAAAACAAGAAAAGCATCCAAATGGTAAATAATTATTATTTGGTACATCCGCTGCTAGACGAATCCCAGAGACATAATACATGCAACTACAAAGAGGATCACCTCCCCTTCTTTTTTTGTCAAACAATTTAAAATCGTGATTGTTTAAAAACTTAGCACGACAAATTATTCCGTTAAGCTCAGCTTGCTGTCTTATGGCCTGAAATGGTAAAAAAACATTGGAAAATTGCGTGTTGAAATTATACTACTGTATACAACTATACTAAGCGTTTATGGTAAAAATTTCAGTATGGAACTTTCATTGACATGGTTACTGTGGTTCGTGGGCTTTTGGGCAATTTTACTCCCCCTGAGAAAATTTCTTGCCCTCTCCTACGAATTTGACAGATTGCGGTCTTTAGTGTAGAAAGTACCCGAGCAAACCTATTATAATGCGTCCGGCACCTATCCGTCAAACCATTAATTGTCAAATTCGATTTAAGGAAACCACGATTTTAGTGATTTCCACTGACAATTACAACTTAATATTCTATTAACGTCAAAATATATAATTCGCCGGCTATCTTTCAAAATAGAAAGCGACATTCATTGGAGGTTCGTTCAGTATAAAATTAAGACTGAAGTTTGTGTAATTTTTAATCGATGGACGGTGCTCACATTGGACTGATCTAACTTGTTTTGTTCAGACAAAAACTCTGTGGTTAACTAACCCAAATATCAGACTATTTTCTCAACAAAAAAAAAACGTTAAGTGAACTGTTTGTCAAAAATCTGATACGCAGTTTTTTAATCAAAATCGAAAAAGTTGTTTCGAGAAAATTAAAAAAAAATTTCAAAGCACTAAAAGGCTGGTGCTGAAGTGTCCAACGAACGGTGGAGGTTCTGTACTGAAAGGTTTTACTTCGTAACTAACTCTCAACTTTAAGATGACTACACATTACACATGGTTATTGTTTATGATCATCACTCAACAGGAACAATACAATTGGAACAGACTCTGACTGTCAACGAACTTCCAAAATTCGAATTTCCCTTTTAGGAAATCACATACAAATGCCCTGTTTCAAATCCGAATCAAATCATTTCGCATCCCTTTATAGGCTCTAGTTCAAATTACAGTGGACGCACCGACCACTCTTTCGCATAAATATCATTTTCACGCTGCACTTATAAAACACTGCATACAATTTTCACATCAGTGCTCCTAAAAAGGGTTACTAGATGGATATTTAAATGAAGATCAATTATCAAGCTGCATAACGAAATAATTACTGGACTGTGGATCAGATATAGAACATTGTGTTTGACTCAACTGCAACTACATCAATAGAAGAAAACCCCCACCCTTGTCGTTGATCTAGAAGCTGCTTTTCACAACGTTTACAGAAACTCTCTATTGTATAGATTAGCTGCACATCTCCACGAAATTATAAATACATTAAAATCGATCTATCC
This sequence comes from Leucozona laternaria, assembly GCA_932273885.2. Lineage (NCBI taxonomy): Eukaryota > Metazoa > Arthropoda > Insecta > Diptera > Syrphidae > Leucozona > Leucozona laternaria. Next base: position 6,195,252 of record OW026368.1, read on the forward strand.
TGATTACAGCAGCTGTTTGGGATGGTAACAGTAGGCCCAAATTTTTCCCAGCAAATAAAGGTGTTAAGCAAGGGTGTGTTTTGAGCGCGTTACTTTTTATTCTCTTCTTACATGATTATTTCAACGCTGAGCTTCCAACTGGGGTCGTTGTGGGGGGGCTAGGAATCAATCTTTTATATGTGGATGATATTGTGCTCCTGTCGCATATTGTGTTAAATGGAACCTAACGGTCAATCTTTATAAATCCAAACTTGTATTTTTTCGCATCTTCGAATAATGAAAAGCGATTTTTATCTCTTTCGAACCATTATTAGGCATCTGGGAATTATTTTACTCACAAAATATCTTACTAAAGATTCATATGATAATATCTGTCGGACTCTTATTTCATGGGGCAATACATACATACATATGTGCAAACATAGGAATCATGACTTACCTGAATATCACTAAATGCCAATCCATTAAGCAGGTTCATCAGAACAACGGCCATGCAGATGATATACAACAGTATCAGACTGTAACTGCAAATCCCTTCTAAATTCAAATCTGTGAAGTTCAGCTCTCCAACAACCATTGCCATCGTTTTGACAACTGATATGAATATATTTTCAAACTTACGCTCAGGTCCGAAATTAACATAAGAACATAAGGCAAACGTAAACACGAAAATCGAATAGAGTGAGAAGCTCTTAATAAAAGACTTTAAAACTTCTTCCAGCATTAGGATATCTGTTGAGAAAATTGGCAAATTCCTAACAAGAATCCAAAATTCAAGTGCAATCAGAAGTATTCCGAACACAATTATTTCCTTATATAATGACGATATTGTGATAATCAATATGGAAACGAATATCAGAAGCAGTTCCAAGCAGTTGCTGTGTTTTTTAATGTACTCTTTTGGGTGCCTTAACTGTATGGCCTCTCGAACTATGAGATATGCAGTTCCAAAAATTGTAAACCACCAAGTTAAATTCGTAAAGCCACTTTCAGTTTTGTCTCCTGTGGTCAAAATTATGTAAGACACTATTGAAATAAGATAAAAGCAATACAAGAACAAATTTAAGAATAAGAATTTTGAAATTTGTTGCCATTTTAGATCCATAAAGCTTGTGATGAGTGGATGTTTCAGAAGATCTAAGTGTTCTTTTGAATTTATGATTTGCATGATTGGCAGCATTTCGTTGAGATCAGGCTGTGATTGGGGCGGAACAAGATTTTTATAGTTGAAAGTAATATAACTAATCCAATCTGTGAGTTTTCCACCAATACAGGAATCAAAGTATTCCTTTAGTATTTGCGGATTCCATGCATTTGATAATTGATTTGTTATAGGTCCAATATATGTCCCTGCTTTTAGAAGTTTTTGTATCACTTTTGTTTTTCTCTCTCGGTAAGCTAACCCTAACGGTGGCAGGCTGCCAGAACTTTCATTCCCTTCATTCAAATCAAATTCGTTAAAAACATCAAGAAATATATCAAAGCATGCTTCGAACAAATCTTCATCTATACTACAAATTAATATGCTTAGAATTTCTTTGGGAGAGGGTAATCCGGCCAAGTTTTTGCGATGAAGAAGTATTTTAAAAGCCTCAACATTTCTCGCCTTACAAATATCTGTAATTATAGTGCCCGACCATTTAGATTCGTCCCAACTTGTTTCGTATTTAATGTCGGTAATGTTGCATAAAATGTTTTCGATGACGACTATACTCCTGTTCCTCTCAAGTGCACTTATCAATAGTTTTGTTTGAATGTCATTGTAATTTTTTAGTGATTCCGTTGATCTGTATTCGGTCAGAAAATCTTCTTCATAGCCATATTCTAAACAATTTAACAAGTATTTGAAATCAGCATCTTCGGAGGGTGTTAATTTTGTATAAAACTGAAATATAAATTCAAAATTGAAATAAATTATGTTTTGCCACTATGAAACAAATGCAATATTTACCAAGAAACTAGGACCACAACCTAAACGGAACCCTGGAAAAAAAATATATATAAAATACAGTGTTACAAAGTTTAACCTACATTAAGTTATTGAATTTTTCAAAAACATTTAAGTTTTTATTATATATATATATATATATAGAATCCATTTTTTGACCACAAAATTAATAGATGTAATTAAAAAAATTAAAAATTACCAAAAATTACTTTTTTTCAAAATTAACTTTATCTAGTATCAAGCTTACACCTTAACATCAGTGGCGCAAAATTTAAAACAGCCTGATGTTAAGGTGTTAGCATGAGTTAACTAGTTAACACTAGTTAACACTTTACTAATCTTAAAGCTCTTTACTTAGTTTTAAACACTTTTTAACTAGTATCATACTAAACCTATTTTCTTTTGAAACTCAAGCTGAACGCGCCTAAAACATTGACATTTCGTGCAAAAACGTAGTCAAACACACCTTTTTCGAATTTATGTGATTGTCAAAGTGACATATGGAGTAAGTATGATACTAAAAAGATAAAATAGCCATTTGGTGATTTTAACTTTAGTTAAATGTAAAAAAGAGAGTACGATGCTAACTCGTTTAAAATTTGAAAAATCCTCTTTTTACCGCGGCATCATACTAAAAATACTAAATCATCTAAACTTTTGCGCCAATGTTTCCGGTGTCGGTGTTCAATATTCATGGCATTTGTTGCTTTATGGATTTACATTGGCGCAAAATGTATATGCATAACATGTTGTAATAAGGAGCCAAGTTCATTTTTCGTTTCCTTTTGAATCAGCTTTCGCTCCTAAAGCACTCCATACACGGTTCAACTTCGTTGTCAATTTAATGTCAGCACTCCATACACGGTTCAACTTCGTTTTCAATTTAATGTCAAGTTCATCAAATCAACTCGTGTGTGGGCTTGTCATTTGATTTATTTGGAGGTTGACGATTGAGTTGGAAGAAAATCAAAAGATTTTTAATTTTTTCAAGTTGATGTGAATGTTTTCAACTTTGTTGAGCTATGTGTGGACAAATCGTTTGATTTACTGTCAAGCCAAAGGCATTTTAACTCAACGCCAAATTTACAAGGCGAACGATATGTAGTTCAACCTAACTTCAAACCTCATTCAATGTGAGGAAGTAAAAAGTCTAAATGGCCGAGTTCAACGCACATCTGAATATTCAGAATTCTGAATATTGGCCAGCTGTCATAGAAAGTTCTGAAAATTCAGATGACTTCTGACAGCTGGCCAATCAGATGCTTCAAAAATTCAGAATTCTGAATATTCAGATGTGCGTTGAACTCGGCCAATTACTTGTAGTATTGTCTGTGATCATGTCTCGTCGGTCGGCCGCTGTCGTTTAATGTTTTTGACATTTGAAGCAGAAGTCTATCAACCAAGTTTATGTAGTGTGTTGCGAGGCATCAATTTAGTTGAAAACCAAATTGAACCGTTTATGGAGTGCTTAAGACTTTAAAAGTTATAAGAGTTTTTTGCTATTAAAAGTGGTGGGCGTGCGTTAACGCTCTTCGCACGACTCTGTGTGTGCCTGAAGCAGTGTTGCAAAACGACTTGCAATTGTACTTTTTTTGATACAATTGATTTTAAAAAAATACGGAAGTACAACACTCCTCATTTGAGTACATTCCTTGGAATATATTCTTTTAAATAATGCGGTTTTTTATACTAAAAATTTTTCCTGATGAAGAAAAATTGAAAATTGATACCATCAACAATGAGTTTCAGGCATTAGCCGATCTTGATGAAATCAAAAAATTTAAAAATAAATCTATCTGCCTTTTGGACTGAGATTTATTTAAAAAAAAAAAAAATGAAAACAAAGAGTGTATATGTTTAGGAATATACATCGAATAGCTTAAGGTTTGCGTTTTATACCGCACTCATCGGCATGTGTGGAAAGAATGTTCTCTTATCAAAACATTATTAAAATAAAGTGCCGCAATCACATAGAAATTGAAACATGTTCCTCTTTAATTTATACTTAGAAGCTTAGAACTTATTAAGAAATACATCTTGTCATAGTTTTGTAATAAGCAATGAACTTATTAAATAAAAGTTAAATAACAATGACCTTATGGAAGATGAACTTTTGGAATAAATACAAATATTTAATGCAATATTTTTATGTTCCTAGTTAAATGAATGAATTTAACGTGATTTTAACTTTTTTGTTATACGTTTTAATAGTTTTAAAAAAATATCTAACAAAAAAATTTACTTTTAAACTATTTACTACACAAAAAAGTAAAATTGATCCCATTTTAATGCAATTTCTTTGAGTTTTCAGTACAATCAGAAAAAATCATTTTTCACCCCTGGCCTGAAGTATGTCCACCGGCGCCGGCGGAGGGCCCAGGTCCTGTGGGGCCGCATAAACAGCACTTTTATAAACTAAAACTGTTATAATTGGCATGTCTAGAGTCACTTCCATTAGTTAAAGCTATGTAATTCAAATGCAAGCAAAAGCAGTTCTGTAAATTACTCATCCATTCCATTAGGTGAAGTAAGACTTCTGAAATTTAAAAAGATCTTTTTAGTCTCTACATATAAAGGGTTTTCCAATTCGGACGGGTTGATTTTGACAGCTCGTGGCGGCCATATTGTTTCTTTTACTTTCTGTTAAAATATCGTCTTTTAATCAGTTACTAAAGAAAAATCATCATGGCAAGTTACAGCGTCGAGCAACACGTCGTGTGTTCGCTAATTGGGTTTAGGAGCAGTTGGAAGTTGATCCCAATTTTGGTCAAAAAATCATCTTTAGCGATGAGGCCCATTTTTGGATGAATGGGTTCGTGAATAAGCAAAATTGCCGGATTTGGGACGACACCAATCCACGCGAGATTCACGAGATGTCAATGCATCCAAATAAAGTTACTGTTTGGTGTGGATTTTGGGGTGGAGGCGTCATCGGTCCGTACTTCTTCGAAAATGATGCTGGCCAGGTAATCATCGTGAACGGCGATTGCTATAGGTCGATGATCAACAATTTCTTGTGGCCTGAATTGGATGATATGGACAGCGAATAAGACATATGGTTTCAACAGGGTGGCGCTACGTGCCACACAGCTTAAGACACAATCGATATTCTTAAGTCGCAGGTCTATGCGAATAAGCTACAAACCACCGCGGCTCTCAAATACAACATAATCGATGCCATTGGTCAAATTCAGTCTGATTTATACGCCAAAGTCATCGAAAACGGGACCTTTCGAATCCGCGCCACCCAGCGAAGCGGCGGCGGCCATTTGAACGATGTGAATTAAAATATTATTTTATTGAGTTATTCGACTTAAAAAATTGAAAGAACAAACCATAGCAATCAAAAAAAGTTCAAAGAAAATTCAATTAAATTCACTTAAATTCAATTAAATGCACTATGAATATGAATACGAACCAAATTTGATTATTTTTTTAGTGTTAGTGGTCATAGAATGAATTGTTTTTTTTTTTTTATTTTTGTCATTGATAATTTCTCAAATGAAATATTCAACTAAAAAATAATGATAATTTCCCAAATGAAATATTCAACCCAAAAATAATTGTAGATATAAGACGACGCACTGGTTCGAAGGTTTTAACAGAACTGAACTTTATTTTTTTAATACAAATACAGATTTAACGGATAATAAGTGCAACTACGCAAAAAATTCCAAGCGTGAGAACAGATGAATAGCAAATCTAAAAAGTGGAACACGAGAAGCGTGAACTATACAAATTTCAACTGGTCACACACTTGAATCAATAATAATATTATTGTTGCAACTATGCATAAAAAAGATTTACGAAATGAAATGATCCATTTGGCCTTACAATATAACTGGTCGCATGGTTAAAAGCAAAAAAAAAAATATTAGAATGAAATTTGAACATAAAAAAGAAATGAAATTTAAACATACTCCCCCCTTTTGAGGGTTCTTAACTCTCTAAATTTAACTTATTTTATACGTTGACCTCGAAAGTTCTTGGCATAGGTGTTGGTCTTCTTGTTCGCAGAAAAAGAATGAAGATAGTCCCAATCATGCATGCCAACAACAATAGACTGCTTCCATAGTGATGGTAATCATGTGAGTTGATATCAGTGGGGGCAGGCAGTTCCTTGGTTTTATCCATTACATCTTTGATTTTGGACTTTAGATCCTCAAACTCGGATGGGTCAATATGATCCGTTTCAATGGTCGTTTCTATTGTCTTTGATGTTATTTGTTGAATTATGTTCCAGCAACTTGCATTGGCACTAGGAATAAAAGGTGAGGTTATTTTGCTTTCATAATTAATTTTACCTTTGATGACGATGTTGGGCAGTTGAAGAATACAAGGTTCTTTGAATTCCAGAACACCATTTCCAGATAAGTTAATAGTCGTGCTTTTATCGCCGCAGATTAGATGGCCAGATATTTTTGATGGAATCGAAAAAATCCAACTGTTTGAAGATTTAAGTCCTTTCCAAACACTTTTTGAATGTGTCGCCTTCAAGGTGCATTTGCTGAAGCTATCCTCTTTATGATTTAACAAAGCCATTTCACAAATCACTGAAGTTCCTTGTTGGATTATAGTTGGGTGTACTTGGTTGCACATGTAGTTGGTCGACAGTAATCTTTTGCATTCTCCCAGCTCGAGGCCACTCAATAAGAAATATCTATCTCTGGGTAATGAGACAGCTAGATATTCAGGAGATGTTTCTACTATAAATGTCTTGTTTCTGTGAAAAATAGGAATAGTTATAAGATTAAAAAGTTGAAATTCTTCAGCATCTGTCAGGGGTAGTAACATTTCAAACACAATAGAATCATTTAAGCACCGACCTCTCACTGATGATATTTTATACATATCAATAACTGAACCTTCTGGCAACGATAAATAGGAAGGTAAATTACTTTTAACGAGCTTCAGCTGCTCACTTAATTGTTTGGGTGTTATAAGTTGTGGATTTATGTTTCCGTGATTTAAATCCAAAAGAACATCTAAAAGCATTTCTTGTATATGCTCGAAATTTGTGAGGACAAGAATCAGATATGAAGTCAATGATCCGAGCTTTTGTTTTAACCCGTTAGCCTTTTGTTTCCCGTTGATGATTGTAATGGCCTTTTGAAGATGTTCATTTAAAGCCTTAAACTGATCTTGAACTTGCATGTGATCACGTTTTAAAATATTCGAAGTAGCATCTGCAATTGAACTTTGTTTTCTCAAAAGTTCAACCAAATGATCTTCATTCTTGTAGGCATTGTTGATTTGACCTTGAATTTTGTCTGCATTTTCTTGGTCAAGGATACCAAACAAACTATGTGCCAGAGTTCCCACTATGTCGAATGGTGATCTTGCTATCCTGGTTCGTTCATATTTTGGTGCATGATAATTGTGAAGCAACTCATTATTATGTTCGATAACTGCGATCCTGTTTCGAAGTGTGTCTATTATTGGCTGGTAATACATCTGATTAGCAATTTCTTCTGTGCATACGTCTTGCATTCTGTTGACATATGCTTTAAGCTCATTGAATTCTTGCCAGTACGTTGTCAAGTTGTAAAATACAAACATTTTCCAGTACGTATTTATCGTGCGAATTCTGCCAACATCTTCAAAATATATACCAACACCATCATCAAGTTTCTTTGTATTTACTTGCTCCTGTGTTTCCGTCCGACATAAAGATGTGGGTAGCATGACAAGTACCAAAAGTAAGACTGAAAGCAATGTCAATTTTTGTGTCCTTCTTGGCCTTAAACATCTTATGCTTCTTGTGGGTTCAAGAATAGAGCGATCTGGATTTTTTTCTTTATTATCTGGTTCTTCTGTTGGAAGCGGGCAAAGATTATGTATTGCTCTTTGATATATTCCAGTTTGGGTTTTTACATTAGCCACGCGTACTTTGTCATCACTTCCCTTGAAAGTTTCAATCACACGTCCTAATTTCCAGCGCATTGGAGGAATATTTTCTTCTTTAATAAGCACCAAGGTGTCAGGCTTTAGATTGTTTGATTCAGTCTTCCACTTTAGTCTTTGCTGCAGAAGATGTAAGTACTCATCTGACCAACTTTTCCAGAAGTGTTGTTGAATGTGTTGAATTTGCCGGAATTTATTCAGGCTGCTCATTTTGCAGGCTGTTACATCTGGTTCTGCAATTGCAGTAAGAGGACTTCCGATCAAAAAGTGTCCAGGTGTGAGAGCTTCTAAATCATTTGGATCAGATGATAACGGAGTCAACGGTCGAGAATTCAATATAGCTTCTATTTGTATGACGACAGTAAGCAACTCCTCATACGTAAGTGATGCTTCACTTAGGTGGCGAACGAGGAGCATTTTTGCAGACTTGACGGCAGCCTCCCACAAGCCTCCAAAATGAGGGGAACGAGGTGGAATGTTTTTCCAAGTTATTCCTTCTTCGAGGCAATATGTCTGGATGGCTGCTTGTATTCTATTTGAATTGAAAATTTTTGTAAGTTCAGCTAATTCATTCTTGGCGCCAACAAAATTTGTTGCATTATCGCAAAATATTGTGTGGCAAAGTCCTCGCCTTCCTACAAATCGTTTTAAAGCGTATATGAATGATTGAGAAGATAAGTCTCCTACTACCTCTATATGTATGGCTTTAGTAGAAAAACAAACGAAAATAGCTAAATATGACTTTGTAGGAGTCTTACCTCTGACCTTGTAGTGAGTTTTTATGGGGCCGCAAAAGTCAACACCGGAATGATAAAAAGGTCTTGCTGAATTGACCCTTTCTGCAGGCATATTTCCCATCAGCTGATTGATGAATCTTGGCTTTGCTCTAAAGCATATGATGCATCGGCTAATTACTTGTCGAGCTGCATGTCCAACACCTAATATCCAGTACTGTTGTCGGGAGATGGCAATTAACGCTCTATGTGAAGCGTGCATGTGTTTATAATGAAGATGTGTTAAAATTAATTTGGTTACTATATTGATTTTAGGAATTAAAATTTGATGCTTAGCATCTGGAGAGATCTTGGCATTTGTCAACCTTCCACCAACTCGGATGAGTTTTGTTCTTTCATCAAAATATGGAGTAAGAGATGCTATAGATGAATTTCTATTTACAAGTTTCCTTCCTTCTAAAGCACGATATTCTTCTGAGAATGACACTCTTTGCGTGTAAACAAGAATCCATCGCGTTCCTTCTCTTAATTCCTCAACAGTTAGCTGGCCTGTGTTTCTAAGTTCGTTTGGTTTTCTGCAATTATAATAGAATCTAAAACAGAATGAAAAAATTTTCCTCAATGTGAAAAATGAGCTTCTATAATTGATGTTTTCGATCAAGTTTGGATCGTTTTGAATTGTTGCCGACAATACCGATTTTTTCTTACGTCGCTCTGGAATTACTTCAGGAAATTCGTATTCCTTAAATTTAATAGTTTCCCCATTTCTAAGAAACTCTGGGCCGTTGAACCATATTGATGATTTGAAAAGTCCTTCTAAACTTGATCCTCTCGACACCAAGTCCGCTGGATTTAAATGACCCTTGATGAATTGCCATTGATGAAATTCTGAAAGTGATTGAATTTTTGCAACTCTATTTGCAACAAAAGTTTCCCAGGTGTAAGAGGGTGATTTAAGCCAGGCTAACACGGTTGTAGAATCTGTATACAAGCATACCTTGTCAATTTTCTTTGGAAGTATTTGAATTACCCTATCCACTAATTCCATCATAAGTACTGCTGCTTGTAGTTCCAGGCGGGCAATGCTGACAGCTTTTAACGGCACAACTCTTGATTTTGAGCAAAGAAGTTGGCAAAAGCTCTGGTTGCTTTCATCAATGGATCTTAAGTAAACGCAAGAACCAAAGGCACTTAAGCTGCTATCGGAGAAGGTATGAAGTTCAATTGTCTTAGCAGAAGGAAGAAGAACGTATCGTGGAATGCTTATCTTGTTCATGAGGGAGAATTGACCAATGTAGTTCATCCACTTTTGAGCCTTTTCAGTTGGAAGATTGTCATCCCAAGACAGTTTTGATTTCCACAACTCTTGTAAAAATAGCTTGCCAATGACGATTATAGGCCCAAGCAAGCCAAGAGGATCAAAAAGTCTTGCAAGATCGGCCAAAACTGTTCGCTTTGTTATCTGGGTAATTGTTTTATTTACCTTTTCGTCATTGAAGCTGAATTTGAAGTCATCTTGTGAAGGATCCCATATTAGTCCTAGTGTTTTGATTATCTCAGATTGATGAAACGTAACTAGTTTCTCTTTATCTTCTTCGGGAATTCCTTCTGAAATCATAGGATGATTGGAACAAAATTTTTTCAATTCAAAATTACCTGCTTTGAGTAGATAAACTATCTCATTAAGCAACTCATGAGCGTCATCAATGGTCTCTGAACCAGTCAGGCAATCATCCACGTACACATTGTTCTTGACGGCTTGGGAAGCTCTATAAAATTTATCTTGATTGTCTTCTGCCAGTTTAACAAGACATTTGGTTGCTAGGTAAGAAGCCGATGCTGTTCCATAAGTAACAGTGTTTAATTTATAAAGCTGTAATGGCTCATCAGTTCTCGGTCTCCAAAAAATAAGTTGAAAAGCTTGGTCTTCCTCTTGTATTAACACCTGTCGATACATCTTTGTTATGTCAGCTGTAAAGACGTATCTGTGCATCCTGAATTTCAGAACTATTGAAAATAGATCTGGTTGAACTGTTGGACCCACCATGAGTATATCATTTAGTGAGTGGCCAGAGGTTGTCTTGGCTGAAGCATCAAAAACCACTCGAAGTTTTGTTGATGAACTCTCGGGTTTCATGGAGCGAACAAGTTTGTCCAACGATGTCATCGATGGTCTTGTCACTATATGACAATGAGCACTTGAATTTGAAACTGGAGCACTTTCGGCTACGATCCAACCCAACACTGATTTACGTAATATTGGTAGATCATTTGAAATCCTGTATTCTCCTGGTAGAAACAGGTCAAAGAGAAGTTCAGCTCCCAACAGCATGTCGATTTGATTAGTCTTGCAGAAAGAAGGATCTGCCAGCTGGATGTGAGTTGGAATGTTCCACAGGGAAATGTCGATTTCTTGACTGCACTGGTAGTCACTTATACGAGACATGAGGTTCGCTTCAATTGTTGCTTCATTATTCGATGTTCTGGATTCAAATGTTATTGAGGCCACGAAATCCGATCTGCACTCTTGAGCACCTATTCCGCTGATTGAAGTATCCTTGCGATGCTTCTTGATTCCTAACTGCTGTAGGAACGATGTTGTGACAAAATTCAACTGGGATCCAGAGTCAAGAAGAGCTCTGCACGGGATTTTCACACCATACGATGACATCACATTGACCACTGCCGTTGCTAGATAAACATGACGCTTCTTGTAATGTGTTTCTGCTGCTGCATTAACCGCTTGATGTATTGGCTGTGGAGCCTTATTTATAACACCTTTCTCACCCCACTGATGTATAGTTGATGATTTGTTGCCGTTTTCTTGAGGCTGATGTAATTTTTGCTGCCGGTTCTGCTGGTGAAGTATAGTGTGTTGTGGGGCATGTTGCATTTTTGGCATTTTCGGGATGAGCATGATTGGGTGTAATGGCCTTTCTTCAAACAATTCCTGCACAACATCAGCCTGTAAACAGCTTTTCCTCGTTCCACACCTGAAAGAGATAAAAATTTACTGCAGTTGTAAATACCATGCTTACTTGAATTGCAAAAATGGCAAATTAGTGCTATATCCTGATCCATCTTGGGGACTATGGCCACGATTGACTTCTTTCCATTATTGCAGCTAGAAGTGGCTTCTAGGCTCTGGAACTTCTTTTTGTCATCTCGGATGTTGATGGCTTCAAGAGTCTGAAATCTTGACTCAATGAACTTCAGGAATTCTTCAATGGTGGGACTGCTTCTCGGATCCTTCATCGCGAACTCAAATTTTTCACGGCTTTCTCGGTCCAATTTTTGCAAGAGAAGATGTACCACGATTGGATCCCAGCTTGCGATGTCAATGTTCAAGTTCGTGATTACTTGTAAACACTCCTTCGTGTTATCATGGAGTCTTCTTAAGCTTGAACTTGTTGGTGTGGTAACTGACTGCGTTAATAACTTGTTTAATTGCGCGGTCAACATCAATCTTTTATTATTGAAACGTTCAACAAGTGCACCCCAGGCTACCTCGTAATTGCTGTCTGTTGCCTTGAAGTTTTGTATTAATTCCTGGGCCTTTCCAGTCACATTCGCTCTCAAGAAATAAAGCTTTTGTGCTGGTGGTATTGGCTGTTCGTGAATCATTTGCTTGAACAAGTCATGAAATTGTAACCAGTTCAAGTATTCACCATCGAATTTCGGGAGCTCGATTTTCGGAAGCTTCATCATTACGCTTACAGGTTTTTGTTCACTTCCCCTTCCTTGAGATGTCGTTATGTCCGTAAATAGCTTCATTAAAGTCTCCTCTACCCTCTCTTGCAGATTAAAGTACTCTTGTACTTCCTCTGCACTCACATACTGGTCCAACTTGCGATATAAGCATGTAATTTCATCCCAATTCTGCTCCAAACTTCTTGCTTTAATTTGGGCGAATTGTTCACATTTATTGCAAAATGATTGTTCAAGGATCTTTGTTAACGATCTCTTTAGGATATTTATCAACAAATGATACCTTTCCTTGTTGTTCATCTGCGATCTGGGTATGGTTGACTCATCTTCTGTACTTGTAAAAATTCCCTTTCTGGTTTTAGGAACTGCACCTTGTCGAGTAAATGTATGGATATCCTCTGCAGGCTTTTCCTTGTATGTTTCGGCCTTTTCTGCATTTTTGCTTCCTTCTTGAAACTGCTTCTGAAGATCATCTGAGTTTTGGACATCATGTGGTTTTGTTAATTCTGCGATTCGTCTATGTAAATTGGTAGTCATGAGCTCTGCTGCCTTTCGAACGAGTTCAAAATAGTCCTTTTGGAAGTAAGGATGGTCCATGTGGTCCGAGAATCTCTCTCGCAAAATCAAGTTATTCTGGTCAAATTCTTCCCACAAAAGCTCCAATTGCCCTTTTTTCTTGTTCAGGTAATCCAGAGTCTTCCTAGTGGAACTCTTTGTTGTAATTCCGAACCATGGTGCAAATTGCTTCACCTACTTGCTCTTGCTGAGTGGCGATCTCTTCAATCGATTGATCATTATTCAAGCTAGCCATTGTAAACGCAATGATATATTATTTTACTTCCACTAAAAGTCTTTGTACTGTTAGCACTTTAAATGATTTTTTATTCTGAACAAATTACTGCAGGCCACTAAAACTCTTTTTAATGAGTCCTGTCACGGTCGCCAATGATAATTTCTCAAATGAAATATTCAACTCAAAAATAATGATAATTTCCCAAATGAAATATTCAACCCAAAAATAATTGTAGATATAAGACGACGCACTGGTTCGAAGGTTTTAACAGAACTGAACTTTATTTTGTTCATACAAATACAGATTTAACGGATAATAAGTGCAACTACGCAAAAAATTCCAAGCGTGAGAACAGATGAATAGCAAATCTAAAAAGTGGAACACGAGAAGCGTGAACTATACAAATTTCAACTGGTCACACACTTGAATCAATAATAATATTATTGTTGCAACTATGCATAAAAAAGATTTACGAAATGAAATGATCCATTTGGCCTTACAATATAACTGGTCGCATGGTTAAAAGCAAAAAAAAAAATATTAGAATGAAATTTGAACATAAAAAGAAATGAAATTTAAACAGTCATCAAGAAATTCACTATTTTGTAGTGCTTGTTTAATAAATACAAAATACTTATTTTTGTGGCGTATAGGGCAAAATGATTTTGGGAAAAAAAATCTATAATTTAAAAGTCAGTTTTTATTATCGAGAGACGATAAAAAGTACCTTAAAAAAATACACAAGGTGTAGACAATCAATATCCGGCGCAACTGTTCTATGCTCTGTACACTTAAAACGTTCAGTACAGATATGTTCATACCTAATGAGAGAGCTTTTTTTGTTAAGGAGCTTTTTAGAGCTCAATTTTAGAAGAAAAGTGTTGTCGCTTATCATTTTCGTATTATTTTTTTCTTTAAGAGTTTTGACAGAGTGCGATTCGGTAAGTGATTAATAAGTGTTATTATTTTTAATTCATAATGTCAAACAGTTTTATGTTCATGACATGGTTGTATTAATTTGTGTTAAGTTCGTTAATTAAGTATTTAGTAAAATTCAATAACAATTTAAGATATAAGGTACTTAAAATGAATTAAATAAAATAAGGAGAGAACTTATGCAATGAACTTGATCAGTTGGCGTCTGAATGAGAATTGCATACAAAATGCGAAAGGCATGTACCAAATGTCATTGTGATGTGGGTGAACATGTGAACAGTGTTGCCAAATGCATACATTACAGTTAATATATCAAAAAAGGGTTCAACTTCTTTGAGGGTTTGACGTAACCTCTACATTGTATGTGTATGGCCTTGTTAATATTATGATGGAAGCTGTTAACAGAACGAAAGAAAGGTGGTGTGCTTGGTGGTGATAAATTCAATTTATTTCTTTCAATAATTTTTTGACAGCTAAATCTAAATCAATTAATGGTAATCCTACTGGCATTTGTCACACATTTCTGGCAATTCATCATGCTCCCTACGGCAACCCTAACAGAACTTTAAATTAACAACAGCTTCTTGATTAAATTTATTTGTTTTGTTTATTATTAGCTGGCCGTATTATGTGACTCAAATTAATATTTATTTTTATAACAAAAAAAAAAAGATATTTCTATGCATTTATTTCGAATATCTTAAACGGACGTCTTTTCCATCAGGTTATGCTGTCCAGGCCGTAGAATAAAGAGTAGAAAATGGAAAAATTTGTTAATTTTGGAAATAAACCCTCGAGTGGAGTTTAAAGAAAAATAAAATGAAGGATTCTTCATAAAAGAAACTGAATAAAATACATTAATAACACTTCAGTATCTACTTTCAGTCTAAAATTTTGTTTTTTTATTATTGTTTTTCAGGTATTCGATATATTTGTAATGGAAAATCAAGAAAGTATGGCTTTAAATGAAGAAAATATGTTGGAGCAATGGCTGAACGCTGAATTGTCCAGTAATGAGGACGAAATTGGCCCAAATTCGAGATCTGTGCGCAATAATAGTCCGATCAATTATTCAGAAAATGATTTCTCTGACAGTGAAGAAGAATTTGTGTTGACAAGTGAACATGATTCAAACTCCGAATTGTCGGAAGACGAAGAGACTCAACAAGATGAAGCTGAAGGTATTGAAGAGGGTACTTCTGGATATTTTTATGGTAAGAACAGGTTCAAATGGGCTATAGAACCACCTGCAAGAAACGCTCGTGTCAGGAGCCATACCATCATAAGATTGCCGTGCACTACTTCTCGAGCCAGACCTATTGATCCGTACAATCCAAAGGAATCATTCGACAAAATATTTGATTTCGATATCAGAAGCAGAATATTAAAGTGGACAAACATTAAACTGGCAGCGTTCAGAATTAAATACAAATCTATGGACCGCGCTGAACTAAAAGAGTGCAGTGAACAAGAGTTGGATGCGTTTTTGGGACTTTTTATCTTCTCATCTGTATTCAAGTCAAACCATGAAGCCGTAGCAACGCTATTTGCTACGGATGGAACAGGGCGAGAGATTTTCCGCCTTTGTATGTCCTCATTGCGATTTTACATTATTCTGTTATGTCTTCGCTTCGATAACCCAGAGGATAGAAATGAGCGGAGAAAAACAGATCCAGGTTGTATAGTTACAGACATTATAAATATTTTTAACAAAAATTCCCAAGCCAATTATTCAATTGGAGCCAATGCTACTATTGATGAAATGTTGGTTGCTTTTCGGGGTCGCTGTGGATTTAAGATGTACATCCCAAGTAAGCCCAACAAATATGGACTAAAAATGCAATGCCTTGCGGATTCGAAAACTCACTACGCGCTCAATACCTATTTATACTGTGGTAAAAATTCTGATGGCTTTACTTTGACAGCGGAAGAAAGAAAATTTCCAATACCAGTGCAAGCTTGTTTGCGATTATGCCAGCCAATTTTCAACTCCAACCGTAACATAACGACGGACAACTGGTACACTTCGATGGAACTAGTGAATATAATGAGATCCAAAGGTCTCACCGTCGTTGGAACAATGAGGAAAAATAAGAGGGAGATTCCGAAAGACTTTTTACCTAACAAAAATAGACGAGTCGGATCATCGCTTTTCGGTTTTACAAAAGATACGACAATGGTGAGCTACGTCCCAAAGAAAAACAAATCTGTCATCCTCGTATCTTCTATGCACCACGACAGTACTGTCGATGAATCTACAAGCAAACCTGAAATTATCCTTCACTACAATAGCACAAAAGGTGGTGTGGATTCTGTCGACCAAATGTGCTCAGTTTATTCAAGTAGCCGCAGAACTCGTCGTTGGCCAATGCCTGTTTTGTATAGGTTATTGGATATGAGTGGATTGAATGCTTACATTATCCAGCAGAGCCATGAAAGAGCCTCAAAGATGACGAGGAGTTCATTTTTGAAAGGGCTTGCCAAGATTTTGTGTGAACCCCATATGAAAGAGAGATATTACACCCAAAAACTTCCACTGCAACTGAGGATGAGCATTGGTAAGGTTCTAAAACTTCAACCAGTAACTCAAGACAGCGATGAATCTTTAAAGTTGGAGAGAAACAAGAGAAAAAGATGCTCTTTATGTCCGCTTAATAAAAAAGCCAAGACTGTACACCTGTGTGCCAAGTGCAAGATGCCTATTTGCTTGACTTGTTCAAAACCAGTTTGTTTTTCATGCCTTTAAATGAGCTCACTTTGACCATTGTCAGAATTTTTCAAGGGGAAAATTTTAAGTTTTTGTTTTAATAGTTTTTAAGAGTATGTTTTTTTATTGAAGAAAAATGTTTTGTTTGATTTTTAATTTTTTTTTTTGGATTTTATATACTTTTTTTTAAATTACATGTTTTTAGGTTAAGATTTTTTTTTAAGATTGAAAAAAGTACAAATATGAAATAAAAACAGAAGTTCCTACCATTAATTTATTTTAAAACTATATTTATAATTGTTCAAGTTTGATGTTTAATAAAAAAAATTATTATTAAAAAATTGTTGGGTCCATTGGACCCACTACTATAGAAGTGTACGATTACAAACTTTAGTTTTCCACATATTTCCACATACGCATCATTTTTAAAAACGGTAGTACGAACACATCAGACCACGTCCCCAGTGGAGGGTTAACATTAGGAAGAGATAATATTTATAAATTTTAAATATTCTAACAATTATTGTATTGAAACTATATTATTTTGGTAGGTAGGTACAGTTTTGTATGTTTATTGGTTAGTACACAATTTTGGCCAAAATGCTGCCTACCTTCAGAACACATTGAGACGCTGACGACAACCTCAGCTTATTTTTCTTCCAACGAGAACACAGGAAAATTGAAATCAAAATATTTAATTATTTAGAAAGTCTGGCTGAGCAAGTAAAAGTTTAAGAATGATTTCAAAATGGCCTCCTCATATGACGAAATTTAATTGGTATAATTAACACGTTGACTGCCATCTGACCCACCGGTGGGTCAGGAAATTTTTTCTCAGGAGGCCACATGACCCACCGGTGGGTCAGATACTATATGTTCTTCGAAACGATATTTTCGATGGCCTGCTGAGAAAGCGTATTTTTTGCTTCGTTGGCATGTAGTTAAAAGTCTGATTTTTGATCCATTGAAATAAATAGCTCGATATCAGCAAAATTGCAGAAGTTATAAGGATTTTTATTTGAATAAAACAAAAAAATAACAATTCAAAAATTAAATCAAAGAAAAGGATTTTATAGAAAAATTCATTTTAAATTCTTATTATATAATGAAAAAAATAATAAAAAATAAAATTTAGTGTGTTTTATTCAAGCATTCCAAGTTTTTACTACTGGAAGCATGATTCACCGGTGGGTCATGTGGCACCGTACACATACATTTTGTTATTTATTATTATCTAGGTGCCACCTGACCCACCGGTGGTCATGCTCCTAAAACACAAAAAAACAATACACTTTTACAAAAAAACTATTGGACACTGATAAACACACAATAAAACATAAATTAATACAAAAAAATACACTTGGCACACCGATAATGCTTTTTTTTTGTATGGTGGCAGTCAACGTGTTAAATACCCAGATATAAGGCGCGTTCATCTGTGAATAAATAAAATCAAGCGAATAACGAATTGGGTAGTGATGTAAATTGTCGTTACTTTTAAGTAATCGTTACTTTCGTTACTTTTTTCGAAGTAATCGTTACTTTTGAGTGATTACTTTTTTCATACAAAAAATACAAATCCTATTGTCGCACTTTTAGCATCACAAACAAAGTAAATAAGAAAAGAACTTTGCAAATCTGATTTCCGTTTCCTTTATGGCCAGAAACTCTTGTTTGTTGCGTTCAATGGTTCAATAAATTTAGCGTAACTGATCGCATCAGTGGAACGAACGTGAAAGCAATCCACATATCGCGTAGATTTGTGCAATTCGATTGATTCATATCTCATATATGCGTTGGTTTGCGCATAACTAAAAATTGAAATTATTTTAAATGAGGGTTTTAACATCCCCCCTTCCCTTTAAAAAATCCATTTTAGAAAAAAAATATCTCCATATTCATTGAAATCGGTCATAGGACAACGGAAATGACATTTTTTAGAACCACCCTGTGCTGAAAATATTTTTTGCCGTTTATAATTCTGCCTCAGTTATATTCTGTGTCAATTTCATTGAAATCGGTCAAAGAACAACGAAAATGACATTTTTTTGGAACCACCCTGTGCTGAAAATATTTTTTCCGTTTATAATTCTGCCTCAGTTATATTCTGTGTCAATTTCATTGAAATCGGTCAAAGAACAACGAAAATGACATTTTTTGGAACCACCCTGTGCTGAAAATATTTTTTGCCGTTTATAATTCTGCCTCAGTTATATTCTGTGTCAATTTCATTGAAATCGGTCAAAGAACAACGAAAATGACATTTTTTTGGAACCACCCTGTGCTGAAAATATTTTTTCCGTTTATAATTCTGCCTCAGTTATATTCTGTGTCAATTTCATTGAAATCGGTCAAAGAACAACGAAAATGACATTTTTTGGAACCACCCTGTGCTGAAAATATTTTTTGCCGTTTATAATTCTGCCTCAGTTATATTCTGTGTCAATTTCATTGAAATCGGTCAAAGGACAACGAAAATGACATTTTTTGGAACCACCCTGTGCTGAAAATATTTTTTCCGTTTATAATTCTGCCTCAGTTATATTCTGTGTCAATTTCATTGAAATCGGTCAAAGAACAACGAAAATGACATTTTTTTGGAACCACCATGTGCTGAAAATATTTTTTCCGTTTATAATTCTGCCTCAGCTATATTCTGTGACAATTTCATTGAAATCGGTCAAAGAACAACGAAAATGACATTTTTTTGGAACCACCCTGTGCTGAAAATATTTTTTCCGTTTATAATTCTGCCTCAGCTATATTCTGTGTCAATTTCATTGAAATCGGTCAAAGGACAACGAAAATGACATTTTTTGGAACCACCCTGTGCTGAAAATATTTTTTCCGTTTATAATTCTGCCTCAGCTATATTCTGTGTCAATTTCATTGAAATCGGTCAAAGAACAACGAAAATGAAATTTTCGTTACAAAGTAACGACCACAGATTAGCCATATGAAGATGAGAATGTTTCGTACGTTTCACCCTCCAAAACCCATTTGTTTACATTGTTGTATTTGTAATTTCATCCTGCGTCGATGAATAGATGTGAATTGCAACAACAATTTAATGGGGTGGGTTTGTTCTGTTTTGCAAGATCGGCCATTTTTTATGTGCAAATAACGCAGCCATCTTTAAAAAAATTTCAACTCACCAGCTTTTCACCATGAAAATGGAGGATATTAGGTGGGGTATCGGGTTGTGTTGATAAAAACACCAATTTAAAGATGCTTACTCCGCTGTTACACTACTACTTTGGCGTGATGAATTTTCCTAAAATTTTTTTTAAAAATTCATCTTGTGATTTGTGCGCTGTTACACATTGATTTTTAAATCTTGACTCAAATTTGTGATTTCGCTTTAGTTTGATTGGTTATTGAAATTTTCAATGCTTTCTATATATATGTATGTATATTAACAACCATACATGTATACATGTGCGCTCTACAAACAACGGAAATAAATGAAGCGACTTGTTAAATAAACAAGGAATACAATAGCATATATAACATAATGCTCATAAAAGCCCGGAGTGATTTTGTTGAAAAAAATGACATTGGAGATTAGCGACGCCATCACAGAAAAAAAAATGTAGTTTCCATAAAAACTATTGATTACAAGTATGTAATTCAAGCCAATAACAGAGTTTTTTTAATTCAAGCCCATAACAGAGTTTTTGTTGTTGCATTAACCATGTAATTTATTAGCCCCGACGTTGTTTTTCTCGACAAATTTCCTCCCACCAACAAATGTCAAATTCCATTGAGGGATGGCTACGATGACGGTGGATTAAAAAGCCTCTGAAAAATTCGAAAATTTTTGCATTTGATTTTCTGCTCCGAAAAAATGCATTTTTAGGGCAACCGGTTGACATTTGGAATGAAATATTCTCGATACAATCAAATATTATTTGTCAAATTATCAACTGTCAAATTCCATTGAAGGATGGCTACGATGACGATGGCTTAAAAAACCTCTGAAAAATTCGAAAATTTTTCCATTTTATTTTCTGCTCCGGATTTTTTTTTTGTTTCTGGAATATGCAATTGTAGAACTTTCTGGTGTTTTTTGTAACGAAAAATATTCTACAGACGTCAAGATACAGTTTGTTGCCTATCAGTCGAGTAATAGACTATCAAATTTCATGTCTTCGATGTCAAAAAATCCAAAAAATTGAGATTTAATTTCTTGAAAAGGGCAATCTTAGAGCTTTCTTGTGACTTTCGTAACGAAATATTCGTCAAAATAAATTTTGTCCTCTATCTGTCAAGCAATGTCAAGTTTCGTATAAAATTGAATTTTTATTTCGAAATGAAATGCCTTAACATAATATGCATGTCTGAAAAAAAGTATATGCATCCAACTTTTTTTCACCCGGGATGCATTTAAGAGCACATCCACATAAGTCAAAAAATATATGGCTACCAACCTTCGGTAACGAATATTTTTCAGCAACCGATCCAAGCCCCACCTAAACATCTCAACATTTCAAAAATTTACATATATCCACTCTTATGTTCACTCTTATTACTGACCTAAACTATATTCGATTTGTTTTTGTTTGCGTGTAAAAATTTGCTGATATCACTATTTACTTTCTCAAAAAACACGCCTATTGTTTTTTTTTTAATCATATTTACTGTTTGTTTCAGTAAATTGAGAGTAAAAAACAAAAGACAATCGAATATACTTAAATCGATTATAAATTTTCACTTTTAAAATTTGTTTCCTCAAACTTGTCCATATAAGGTCGGGTTAGCACTTGATAACTCGATGGTCCATTTATTATACTTTTTGAACATACTCGTGACTTTTTTGAAATAACCGGCATTTTGGTGGTGAATGGAGGAATGCTGTCTATGTGTGCAAATAATTGGTGGTGAATGGACGAATTATGCATATGTTTGCGTGTTTCTCCTGAATTTCCCCTGATTTAGCTTGTAGGCAAACTCGGATGACAGCCGAGATTGTCATCTTTATATGGTGTATCTATGGTAACGACTACTAACGATTTCTTCCACCACTATATACTTCTCTCATTCTTATTCTTGCCTTTTTTCTCTTCCTACTTAGCTTCCACAATCAATAATGTCAGTTTTGTAGTTCCCGCAGCGCCACGTATAGAACACATGTTGAATTAAATTTTTCTGATACGCGGTTATAGCGATCAGTTTCTTACTGCTTCAATTTTTTCTGATGGTTTTTACAGATCGCTATGTTTAGTGCCTAAGGCACAAAGATTAATAATAAGTTATTTGTAATTAGTTAAATAGAGTATCAGTCGTTACCAATCGGAGAACTGTCAGAAGAAGCTCAGGAATCCAAAAATAAACACCCGAGGGTTCCGCGGAACACCATTTGGGAAACGTTATTCTAGAGCCATGTCGTAAGTTAAAAGACTACCGTAATAATGATAAATATACTGTGGAGGGTTCTTTTTCTAACTTAAGTTATCTATAGTTAACTTTCATCGTTCCTTTAATTCAGAAAAGTTACTTTGACTAACTTTATGACGCCATTAAGCCGTTCAAAAACTCAAGGTTGAAGTGTCAGAAAGTAACATTTTGTATCCTTTTCCAACTCATCTCCTTGATATTAGTTGAAAGGTTTTATCTGTCAAACACAGCTGAAATTACAATGTTTTTATTTTGTGATTATCTCTTGTTTACTTTCTCTTTTGATTTGAAAATGCTTTCATTTTTGTAAATCTGATTCCAATTTAACAATTTTTTTTTTGTGGATTTTCTGTTATAATCTGAATTTTATTTTTTCGACGTTTTGTTCTTTCGAATTGATCGATTTTTCTAAAGAAATTTGAACCCATAATTAATGACAAAAAAATTGTTTCCATTTTTGACGTGCAAATAATAATTTTTGCAACAAATTTAATGCAAACACAATTTCTTCTTGGTTATGCATGCATTTCAAATGTATTTCTATTTTTTCTTTTCAACGCACTTTGTTTCACAGATCAACCATGTTCTTAACTTTGTCCGATCCTAAGTGAAAAGTAACCCAAAGTAACTTTTTTAACTATGACAATCCAAATTTGTTTGACACATCATCGCTAACGCTAATAGCTATAATAACTCAGCAGTCATGAGCGAGAGCTTCTTATAAGTGATCATTCACGAGTAGTTCATGAGTGTCCCTAGTCCGTACCCTGTGATAAACAAAATAGCAATTATTCTACAAAAAAAAATTTAATTAAACCATCTTTAGAGCACATTTCAATTTGTAAATTAGTTTAGAGGGGAAAGTTCTTTTAGATCCCATAGCGAGTTTTTGTAGAAAACTAATTTCGTCTCTCCTCAAGTTACTAAAACAAGAAAACAATACTGGAACACGTAAATTATCAATATTTTTTCGTTCATTATGCTAAAGTTTTGAAAGACAACAGGGCCAAGAGGAATCCTTACTTTTTCCCAAATAGAAGGCCAAGCTTGGCGAGCTTTCTTATCATCATTGAAACTAATTTTGGAAAACATACAACATTTATATTTTGATATTTTATTTTAAAAAAATAGCAATTTGATCAATTACATTAACATAAGAGTCTGAACAGTTCTCAAATTGAATTTTTCGTTCGTATTAAAAACTAAGCACATGTACCTATATTTATAAGATGTTCTATAAAACTATATTCATCATTCAACATGTTTTGTTTAATTTAAGAACTCCTTAACTAAATAATAAAAATATCTTAACTTAAGTTTCGTATGGTAAAATCACAAAAACAACATTTAAAAAATAATAGTAAATACGTTTTATTTTTTTTAATTTTATTTATATTTTAGATGTAGTTTACTTTCCAAAGATTAAGCTGTACACACATTTTCTCTTATTTATAAAATATTGAAAAGCAATTTATTAAATATTTATTTCCAGCTCTAAATAAGTTTTAATATGCAAAAATTATCTTAGAACTTAAAAAGTTAAATTTTGAGTACAACATTTATTTGGATCTATTAATATGTTACCATTTCCATTTGTACAACAATTATTAAAAGTTTATTTTTTAAGAGCACCATCAAGAACAATAGGACAGGATATCTTATGAGAATTCATTTATACATATACGTACAATAAGGCTAAGGAACTTGATATGTTTGGTTAAATCTTGGTTTTCTTATTAAAAAAAGGTGTTAAGTCTCCATTAAAAGCCCATGAACTAAATCATTTATGGGGGGGTTTTTTTTATGGAAACATTTTGGTTGTTTTTTTCATGTTTGGGGGGTTATTTCATTGGGGAGTGTTTGCAGAATCTTTAAAATTTTCTCAACATTTTTTCCAATATTTTGTTGCTCCTTTTGAATGTTTTCAACTTCGGGTTTTATATTTTTGACTTCCTTTTTGATATTTGTTACATCCTGTTCATTAATTACGGATTTATAGTAAACATTATAAACATCCCTTTCAATATTGTCAGCTTTATTCGCCGTTATTGTAACTTTTTCGTCAATAATCTGGGAGTGCTCTTGAATATGTTTTATATACCTTATCATATTTTCAGCTGTAGCTTCTTTGTTTTTTAATTCATCTTTAAGGTTTTCAAATTGGTTTTGTTCCTTGCTTGTGGAACTCATTCTATTCATTATAATAGTTTTTGATTCTGCAATTATTGATGATTTCATTAATTGATTTCCCATCCAGAAATATAACTTCTGCAAAAATCTAAACCAAATCCGCTGTTCTCTATTTGTCTCGGTTAATTCCGAAAAACAAGAAAAGCATCCAAATGGTAAATAATTATTATTTGGTACATCCGCTGCTAGACGAATCCCAGAGACATAATACATGCAACTACAAAGAGGATCACCTCCCCTTCTTTTTTTGTCAAACAATTTAAAATCGTGATTGTTTAAAAACTTAGCACGACAAATTATTCCGTTAAGCTCAGCTTGCTGTCTTATGGCCTGAAATGGTAAAAAAACATTGGAAAATTGCGTGTTGAAATTATACTACTGTATACAACTATACTAAGCGTTTATGGTAAAAATTTCAGTATGGAACTTTCATTGACATAGTTACTGTGGTTCGTGGGCTTTTGGGCAATTTTACTCCCCCTGAGAAAATTTCTTGCCCTCTCCTACGAATTTGACAGATTGCGGTCTTTAGTGTAGAAAGTACCCGAGCAAACCTATTATAATGCGTCCGGCACCTATCCGTCAAACCATTAATTGTCAAATTCGATTTAAGGAAACCACGATTTTAGTGATTTCCACTGACAATTACAACTTAATATTCTATTAACGTCAAAATATATAATTCGCCGGCTATCTTTCAAAATAGAAAGCGACATTCATTGGAGGTTCGTTCAGTATAAAATTAAGACTGAAGTTTGTGTAATTTTTAATCGATGGACGGTGCTCACATTGGACTGATCTAACTTGTTTTGTTCAGACAAAAACTCTGTGGTTAACTAACCCAAATATCAGACTATTTTCTCAACAAAAAAAAAAACGTTAAGTGAACTGTTTGTCAAAAATCTGATACGCAGTTTTTTAATCAAAATCGAAAAAGTTGTTTCGAGAAAATTAAAAAAAAATTTCAAAGCACTAAAAGGCTGGTGCTGAAGTGTCCAACGAACGGTGGAGGTTCTGTACTGAAAGGTTTTACTTCGTAACTAACTCTCAACTTTAAGATGACTACACATTACACATGGTTATTGTTTATGATCATCACTCAACAGGAACAATACAATTGGAACAGACTCTGACTGTCAACGAACTTCCAAAATTCGAATTTCCCTTTTAGGAAATCACATACAAATGCCCTGTTTCAAATCCGAATCAAATCATTTCGCATCCCTTTATAGGCTCTAGTTCAAATTACAGTGGACGCACCGACCACTCTTTCGCATAAATATCATTTTCACGCTGCACTTATAAAACACTGCATACAATTTTCACATCAGTGCTCCTAAAAAGGGTTACTAGATGGATATTTAAATGAAGATCAATTATCAAGCTGCATAACGAAATAATTACTGGACTGTGGATCAGATATAGAACATTGTGTTTGACTCAACTGCAACTACATCAATAGAAGAAAACCCCCACCCTTGTCGTTGATCTAGAAGCTGCTTTTCACAACGTTTACAGAAACTCTCTATTGTATAGATTAGCTGCACATCTCCACGAAATTATAAATACATTAAAATCGATCTATCCTGATTACAGCAGCTGTTTGGGATGGTAACAGTAGGCCCAAATTTTTCCCAGCAAATAAAGGTGTTAAGCAAGGGTGTGTTTTGAGCGCGTTACTTTTTATTCTCTTCTTACATGATTATTTCAACGCTGAGCTTCCAACTGGGGTCGTTGTGGGGGGGCTAGGAATCAATCTTTTATATGTGGATGATATTGTGCTCCTGTCGCATATTGTGTTAAA
This sequence comes from Leucozona laternaria, assembly GCA_932273885.2. Taxonomy (NCBI): domain Eukaryota; kingdom Metazoa; phylum Arthropoda; class Insecta; order Diptera; family Syrphidae; genus Leucozona; species Leucozona laternaria. The sequence continues at coordinate 6,221,373 of OW026368.1, forward strand.
TGGAACCTAACGGTCAATCTTTATAAATCCAAACTTGTATTTTTTCGCATCTTCGAATAATGAAAAGCGATTTTTATCTCTTTCGAACCATTATTAGGCATCTGGGAATTATTTTACTTACAAAATATCTTACTAAAGATTCATATGATAATATCTGTCGGACTCTTATTTCATGGGGCAATACATACATACATATGTGCAAACATAGGAATCATGACTTACCTGAATATCACTAAATGCCAATCCATTAAGCAGGTTCATCAGAACAACGGCCATGCAGATGATAAACAACAGTATCAGACTGTAACTGCAAATCCCTTCTAAATTCAAATCTGTGAAGTTCAGCTCTCCAACAACCATTGCCATCGTTTTGACAACTGATATGAATATATTTTCAAACTTACGCTCAGGTCCGAAATTAACATAAAAACATAAGGCAAACGTAAACACGAAAATCGAATAGAGTGAGAAGCTCTTAATAAAAGACTTTAAAACTTCTTCCAGCATTAGGATATGTGTTGAGAAAATTGGCAAATTCCTAACAAGAATCCAAAATTCAAGTGCAATCAGAAGTATTCCGAACACAATTATTTCCTTATATAATGACGATATTGTGATAATCAATATGGAAACGAATATCAGAAGCAGTTCCAAGTAGTTGCTGTGTTTTTTAATGTACTCTTTTGGGTGCCTTAACTCTATGGCCTCTCGAACTATGAGATATGCAGTTCCAAAAATTGTAAACCACCAAGTTAAATTCGTAAAGCCACTTTCAGTTTTGTCTCCTGTGGTCAAAATTATGTAAGACACTATTGAAATAAGATAAAAGCAATACAAGAACAAATTTAAGAATAAGAGTTTTGAAATTTGTTGCCATTTTAGATCCATAAAGCTTGTGAAGAGTGGATGTTTCAGAAGATCTAAGTGTTCTTTTGAATTTATGATTTGCATGATTGGCAGCATTTCGTTGAGATCAGGCTGTGATTGGGGCGGAACAAGATTTTTATAGTTGAAAGTAATATAACTAATCCAGTCTGTGAGTTTTCCACCAATACAGGAATCAAAGTATTCCTTTAGTATTTGCGGATTCCATGCATTTGATAATTGATTTGTTATAGGTCCAATATATGTCCCTGCTTTTAGAAGTTTTTGTATCACTTTTGTTTTTCTCTCTCGGTAAGCTAACCCTAACGGTGGCAGGCTGCCAGAACTTTCATTCACTTCATTCAAATCAAATTCCTTAAAAACATCAAGAAATATATCAAAGCATGCTTCGAACAAATCTTCATCTAAACTACAAATTAATATGCTTAGAATTTCTTTGGGAGAGGGTAATCCGGCCAAGTTTTTGCGATGAAGAAGTATTTTAAAAGCATCAACATTTCCCGCCTTACAAATATCTGTAATTATAGTGCCCGAGCATTTAGATTCGTCCCAACTTGTTTCGTATTTAATGTCGGTAATGTTGCATAGAATGTTTTCGATGACGACTGTACTGGTGTTCTTCTTAAGGGCACTTATCAATAGTTTTGTTTGAATGTCATTGTAATTTTTTAGTGAATCCGTTGATTTGTATTTGCTAAGAAAATCTTTTTCATTGTCATTTTTCAAACTATCTAACAAGTATTTAAAATAAGCATCTTCAGACGTTGTTAATTTTGTATAAAACTGAAATATAAATTCAAAATTGAAATAAATTATGTTTTTCCACTATGAAACAAATGCAATATTTACCAAGAAACTAGGATCACAACCTAAACGGAACCCTGGAAAAAAAATATATATAAAATACAGTGTTACAAAGTTTAACCTACATTAAGTTATTGAATTTTTCAAAAACATTTAAGTTTTTATTATATATATATATATATATAGAATCCATTTTTTGACCACAAAATTAATAGATGTAATTAAAAAAATTAAAAATTACCAAAAATTACTTTTTTTCAAAATTAACTTTATCTAGTATCAAGCTTACACCTTAACATCAGTGGCGCAAAATTTAAAACAGCCTGATGTTAAGGTGTTAGCATGAGTTAACTAGTTAACACTAGTTAACACTTTACTAATCTTAAAGCTCTTTACTTAGTTTTAAACACTTTTTAACTAGTATCATACTAAACCTATTTTCTTTTGAAACTCAAGCTGAACGCGCCTAAAACATTGACATTTCGTGCAAAAACGTAGTCAAACACACCTTTTTCGAATTTATGTGATTGTCAAAGTGACATATGGAGTAAGTATGATACTAAAAAGATAAAATAGCCATTTGGTGATTTTAACTTTAGTTAAATGTAAAAAAGAGAGTACGATGCTAACTCGTTTAAAATTTGAAAAATCCTCTTTTTACCGCGGCATCATACTAAAAATACTAAATCATCTAAACTTTTGCGCCAATGTTTCCGGTGTCGGTGTTCAATATTCATGGCATTTGTTGCTTTATGGATTTACATTGGCGCAAAATGTATATGCATAACATGTTGTAATAAGGAGCCAAGTTCATTTTTCGTTTCCTTTTGAATCAGCTTTCGCTCCTAAAGCACTCCATACACGGTTCAACTTCGTTGTCAATATAACGTCAAGTTCATCAAATCAACTCGTGTGTGGGCTTGTCATTTGATTTATTTGGAGGTTGACGATTGAGTTGGAAGAAAATCAAAAGATTTTTAATTTTTTCAAGTTGATGTGAATGTTTTCAACTTTGTTGAGCTATGTGTGGACAAATCGTTTGATTTACTGTCAAGCCAAAGGCATTTTAACTCAACGCCAAATTTACAAGGCGAACGATATGTAGTTCAACCTAACTTCAAACCTCATTCAATGTGAGGAAGTAAAAAGTCTAAATGGCCGAGTTCAACGCACATCTGAATATTCAGAATTCTGAATATTGGCCAGCTGTCATAGAAAGTTCTGAAAATTCAGATGACTTCTGACAGCTGGCCAATCAGATGCTTCAAAAATTCAGAATTCTGAATATTCAGATGTGCGTTGAACTCGGCCAATTACTTGTAGTATTGTCTGTGATCATGTCTCGTCGGTCGGCCGCTGTCGTTTAATGTTTTTGACATTTGAAGCAGAAGTCTATCAACCAAGTTTATGTAGTGTGTTGCGAGGCATCAATTTAGTTGACAATTGAGTTGAAAACCAAATTGAACCGTTCATGGAGTGCTTAAGACTTTTGAAAAGGACGAGAGTAGAAACATGCCAATTTATAAAAGTTATAAGAGTTTTTTGCTATTAAAAGTGGTGGGCGTACGTTAACGCTCTTCGCACGACTTTGTGTGTGCCTGAAGCAGTGTTGCAAAACGACTTGCAATTGTACTTTTTTTGATACAATTGATTTTAAAAAAATACGGAAGTACAACACTCCTCATTTGAGTACATTCCTTGGAATATATTCTTTTAAATAATGCGGTTTTTGTGTAGGTCAAAGGATAGACTTTGACGATGAATGTTTAAATTATATTTCTAAATTTTCCTCAAATGTTATTTTATCGGGTGAAACAAATTCTATAACGAACCTTATACTAAAAATTTTTCCTGATGAAGAAAAATTGAAAATTGATACCAATCAATTAGAAATCAATAGAAATTGAAACATGTTCCTCTTTAATTCATACTTAGAAGCTTAGAACTAATTAAGAAATACATCTTGTCATAGTTTTGTAATAAGCAATGAACTTATTAAATAAAAGTTAAATAACAATGACCTTATGGAAGATGAACTTTTGGAATAAATACAAATATTTAATGCAATATTTTTATGTTCCTAGTTAAATGAATGAATTTAACGTGATTTTAACTTTTTTGTTATACGTTTTAATAGTTTTAAAAAAATAACTAACAAAAAAATTTACTTTTAAACTATTTACTACACAAAAAAGTACAATTGATCCCATTTTAATGCAATTTCTTTGAGTTTTCAGTACAATCAGAAAAAATCATTTTTCACCCCTGGCCTGAAGTATGTCCACCGGCGCCGGCGGAGGGCCCAGGTCCTGTGGGGCCGCATAAACAGCACTTTTATAAACTAAAACTGTTATAATTGGCATGTCTAGAGTCACTTCCATTTGAAAACATAATTTTCAAAACTTAATGTTAAAGCTTTGTAATTCAAATGCAAGCAAAAGCAGTTCTGCAAATTACTCATCCATTCCATTGGGTGAAGTAAGACTTCTGAAATTTAAAAAGATCTTTTTAGTCTCTACATATAAAGGGTTTTCCAATTCGGACGGGTTGATTTTGACAGCTCGTGGCGGCCATATTGTTTCTTTTACTTTCTGTTAAAATATCGTCTTTTAATCAGTTACTAAAGAAAAATCATCATGGCAAGTTACAGCGTCGAGCAACACGTCGTGTGTTCGCTAATTGGGTTTAGGAGCAGTTGGAAGTTGATCCCAATTTTGGTCAAAAAATCATCTTTGGCGATGAGGCCCATTTTTGGATGAATGGGTTCGTGAATAAGCAAAATTGCCGGATTTGGGACGACACCAATCCACGCGAGATTCACGAGATGTCAATGCATCCAAATAAAGTTACTGTTTGGTGTGGATTTTGGGCTGGAGGCGTCATCGGTCCGTACTTCTTCGAAAATGATGCTGGCCAGGTAATCATCGTGAACGGCGATTGCTATAGGTCGATGATCAACAATTTCTTGTGGCCTAAATTGGATGATATGGACAGCGAATAAGACATATGGTTTCAACAGGGTGGCGCTTCGTGCCACACAGCTCAAGACACAATCGATATTCTTAAGTCGCAGGTCTATGCGAATAAGCTACAAACCACCGCGGCTCTCAAATACAACATAATCGATGCCATTGGTCAAATTCAGTCTGATTTATACGCCAAAGTCATCGAAAACGGGACCTTTCGAATCCACGCCACCCAGCGAAGCGGCGGCGGCCATTTGAACGATGTGAATTAAAATATTATTTTATTGAGTTATTCGACTTAAAAAATTGAAAGAAAAAACCATAGCAATCAAAAAAAGTTCAAAGAAAATTCAATTAAATTCACTTAAATTCAATTAAATTCACTATGAATATGAATACGAACCAAATATGATTATTTTTTTAGTGTTAGTGGTAATAGAATGAATTGTTTTTTTTTTTTTTTTCAGTGTTGTCATCAAGAAGTTCACTATTTTGTAGTGCTTGTTTAATAAATACAAAATACTTATTTTTGTGGCGTATAGGGCAAAATGATTTTGGGAAAAAAAATCTATAATTTAAAAGTCAGTTTTTATTATCGAGAGACGATAAAGAGTACCTTAAAAAAATACACAAGGTGTAGACAATCAATATCCGGCGCAACTGTTCTATGCTCTCTACACTAAAAACGTTCAGTACAGATATGTTCATACCTAATGAGAGAGCTTTTTTCGAAACACTTGAACTTTTTGGCTTGTTGCTGCTCGCATGGCAGATGGCACCCAAGACCCAACTGGCCAAATTGTCACAAAAAAAACCGATCCACTGAGTTACCCACAAATTGTTTATGTAATCTTGGTAGACTGAACACTGATTGTGTGCAATGTGCTGACGATCAACCCTGGTTCTGTTGGTGTGTTGAACATGTGCCAAATTGTTTTTTCTTTGGTTTTGCTAAGGAGCTTTTTAGAGCTCAATTTTAGAAGAAAAGTGTTGTCGCTTATCATTTTCGTATTATTTTTTTCTTTAAAAGTTTTGACAGAGTGCGATTCGGTAAGTGATTAATAAGTGTTATTATTTTTAATTCATAATGTCAAACAGTTTTATGTTCATGACATGGTTGTATTAATTTGTGTTAAGATCGTTAATTAAGTATTTAGTAAAATTCAATAACAATTTAAGATATAAGGTACTTAAAATGAATTAAATAAAATAAGGAGAGAACTTATGCAATGAACTTGATCAGTTGGCGTCTGAATGAGAATTGCATACAAAATGCGAAAGGCATGTACCAAATGTCATTGTGATGTGGGTGAACATGTGAACAGTGTTGCCAAATGCATACATTACAGTTAATATATCAAAAAAGGGTTCAACTTCTTTGAGGGTTTGACGTAACCTCTACATTGTATGTGTATGGCCTTGTTAATATTATGATGGAAGCTGTTAACAGAACGAAAGAAAGGTGGTGTGCTTGGTGGTGATAAATTCAATTTATTTCTTTCAATAATTTTTTGACAGCTAAATCTAAATCAATTAATGGTAATCCTACTGGCATTTGTCACACATTTCTGGCAATTCATCATGCTCCCTACGGCAACCCTAACAGAACTTTAAATTAACAACAGCTTCTTGATTAAATTTATTTGTTTTGTTTATTATTAGCTGGCCGTATTATGTGACTCAAATTAATATTTATTTTTATAACAAAAAAAAAAAGATATTTCTATGCATTTATTTCGAATATCTTAAACGGACGTCTTTTCCATCAGGTTATGCTGTCCAGGCCGTAGAATAAAGAGTAGAAAATGGAAAAATTTGTTAATTTTGGAAATAAACCCTCGAGTGGAGTTTAAAGAAAAATAAAATGAAGGATTCTTCATAAAAGAAACTGAATAAAATACATTAATAACACTTCAGTATCTACTTTCAGTCTAAAATTTTGTTTTTTTATTATTGTTTTTCAGGTATTCGATATATTTGTAATGGAAAATCAAGAAAGTATGGCTTTAAATGAAGAAAATATGTTGGAGCAATGGCTGAACGCTGAATTGTCCAGTAATGAGGACGAAATTGGCCCAAATTCGAGATCTGTGCGCAATAATAGTCCGATCAATTATTCAGAAAATGATTTCTCTGACAGTGAAGAAGAATTTGTGTTGACAAGTGAACATGATTCAAACTCCGAATTGTCGGAAGACGAAGAGACTCAACAAGATGAAGCTGAAGGTATTGAAGAGGGTACTTCTGGATATTTTTATGGTAAGAACAGGTTCAAATGGGCTATAGAACCACCTGCAAGAAACGCTCGTGTCAGGAGCCATACCATCATAAGATTGCCGTGCACTACTTCTCGAGCCAGACCTATTGATCCGTACAATCCAAAGGAATCATTCGACAAAATATTTGATTTCGATATCAGAAGCAGAATATTAAAGTGGACAAACATTAAACTGGCAGCGTTCAGAATTAAATACAAATCTATGGACCGCGCTGAACTAAAAGAGTGCAGTGAACAAGAGTTGGATGCGTTTTTGGGACTTTTTATCTTCTCATCTGTATTCAAGTCAAACCATGAAGCCGTAGCAACGCTATTTGCTACGGATGGAACAGGGCGAGAGATTTTCCGCCTTTGTATGTCCTCATTGCGATTTTACATTATTCTGTTATGTCTTCGCTTCGATAACCCAGAGGATAGAAATGAGCGGAGAAAAACAGATCCAGGTTGTATAGTTACAGACATTATAAATATTTTTAACAAAAATTCCCAAGCCAATTATTCAATTGGAGCCAATGCTACTATTGATGAAATGTTGGTTGCTTTTCGGGGTCGCTGTGGATTTAAGATGTACATCCCAAGTAAGCCCAACAAATATGGACTAAAAATGCAATGCCTTGCGGATTCGAAAACTCACTACGCGCTCAATACCTATTTATACTGTGGTAAAAATTCTGATGGCTTTACTTTGACAGCGGAAGAAAGAAAATTTCCAATACCAGTGCAAGCTTGTTTGCGATTATGCCAGCCAATTTTCAACTCCAACCGTAACATAACGACGGACAACTGGTACACTTCGATGGAACTAGTGAATATAATGAGATCCAAAGGTCTCACCGTCGTTGGAACAATGAGGAAAAATAAGAGGGAGATTCCGAAAGACTTTTTACCTAACAAAAATAGACGAGTCGGATCATCGCTTTTCGGTTTTACAAAAGATACGACAATGGTGAGCTACGTCCCAAAGAAAAACAAATCTGTCATCCTCGTATCTTCTATGCACCACGACAGTACTGTCGATGAATCTACAAGCAAACCTGAAATTATCCTTCACTACAATAGCACAAAAGGTGGTGTGGATTCTGTCGACCAAATGTGCTCAGTTTATTCAAGTAGCCGCAGAACTCGTCGTTGGCCAATGCCTGTTTTGTATAGGTTATTGGATATGAGTGGATTGAATGCTTACATTATCCAGCAGAGCCATGAAAGAGCCTCAAAGATGACGAGGAGTTCATTTTTGAAAGGGCTTGCCAAGATTTTGTGTGAACCCCATATGAAAGAGAGATATTACACCCAAAAACTTCCACTGCAACTGAGGATGAGCATTGGTAAGGTTCTAAAACTTCAACCAGTAACTCAAGACAGCGATGAATCTTTAAAGTTGGAGAGAAACAAGAGAAAAAGATGCTCTTTATGTCCGCTTAATAAAAAAGCCAAGACTGTACACCTGTGTGCCAAGTGCAAGATGCCTATTTGCTTGACTTGTTCAAAACCAGTTTGTTTTTCATGCCTTTAAATGAGCTCACTTTGACCATTGTCAGAATTTTTCAAGGAGAAAATTTTAAGTTTTTGTTTTAATAGTTTTTAAGAGTATGTTTTTTTATTGAAGAAAAATGTTTTGTTTGATTTTTAATTTTTTTTTTTGGATTTTATATACTTTTTTTTAAATTACATGTTTTTAGGTTAAGATTTTTTTTTAAGATTGAAAAAAGTACAAATATGAAATAAAAACAGAAGTTCCTACCATTAATTTATTTTAAAACTATATTTATAATTGTTCAAGTTTGATGTTTAATAAAAAAAATTATTATTAAAAAATTGTTGGGTCCATTGGACCCACTACTATAGAAGTGTACGATTACAAACTTTAGTTTTCCACATATTTCCACATACGCATCATTTTTAAAAACGGTAGTACGAACACATCAGACCACGTCCCCAGTGGAGGGTTAACATTAGGAAGAGATAATATTTATAAATTTTAAATATTCTAACAATTATTGTATTGAAACTATATTATTTTGGTAGGTAGGTACAGTTTTATATGTTTATTGGTTAGTACATAATTTTGGCCAAAATGCTGCCTACCTTCAGAACACATTTTTCTTCCAACGAGAACACAGGCAAATTGAAATCAAAATATTTAATTATTTCGAAAGTTCTTAGTATAATGACTGGGCACGTGAAAGTTTAAGAATGATTCTACAATGATCTCCACAGATGACGGAATTTAATTCGTATAATTAAATACCCGGATATAGGGCGCGTTCATCTGTGGAGGAAACAAAATTAAGTGCTTTGCACAACAGGCACCGATCAGCGAATAACGAATTGGGGATGACCGCAAATAGAAAATAGTAAAAAAGAAAGTATCCAATTTAAATTAATTTTACCTGGTGTTTCATATTTAAAATTTATTGTTGATTAGTTTATTTATTCACCTCGTTGAAAAATTCCAAAAAAAAATTAATATTCGCTCCAGTAATTGCTTTAAAAGATTTACTCGCATTCGCAGCTCAGGGCATTTATGTGTCTTGGCACTGTTCGCGGGTTCGCGCACATTGCTGTCCACGCACTGATTCGAGTCCGCGTTCCGCTGGCTCGGTCATAATGGTGCTGACCAAGGTACATATATTAAAGGTAATATCATTAGCGTTTTCATTTTTGTTCAGTTCTGCGCATCTGTGAAAATGGCGGATCCAGTGCCTCTTCACTTGTCAAAATGCTTATATTTGTTGTTGTTTCTAGTAATGCCATGTGCAGTTTTCGTGGGCACTCGAGCCGCCATGTTTAATTTCTGACTGACAACCTGCGCAATTTATTACCTTAGATATGTGTACTGTGGGTGCTGACAGCCCCAATAAGCGCCCACACTTTTTTATTGTAAGCTGCTGCTGCGTCTGCCTCTGATGGTGGTTGATTTTTAAAAGAAAGCTTTAAAGTAAATCAAGCAGCAGCATATTGCGAAAATGAATGCAAAGAAGAATGTTAAAAAGTACGGAAAAAGAAAAGTTGCTCTAGTGAAGTGTTAAATGTTAAATGTTGTGTGGTTGCTTAATTTCATTATATCGTTTACCTTTCACCTGCCTCAACGTCTCATTTGGAACGTTGAGTGTCTTCCTGGTTATCTGCATAAACTGGCAAGGGAGCTTGATGGTGAAATGCCTTTAAGCTGATGATTTCGTTGTAATAGTGGCAAACCTACCTTACGTGTCCATACAACTCCGGCAAGTGGCCACTTCGCTGTCGGCTATTCAAGCCTTGGAATGATCACTCGACCGGATCTGGATTGTTTGGATGACGTTTGCTGGGTGCTTTGATGTAAAGTAACTTTGTCCTGGATGATAAAATAGTTATATGGGCTGCATTTTTTTTGATGACACGGATATTCAGATCCGTGATCATATTTTCATCGTTAGAAGACCATTTTTGTAATTACTGGAACCCACTTCCTTCAAAAATTTTGTCGATTACGAATAGTAGCTGATTCATCGTACGTAAGTATTTTAATTGATTACATATTTTTCTTCGACTTCAGAAAATTAATACAAGGATTCAAGACTCGGATATAAATCAGATTTTGTTCAATACGTCACTGTGGAACGATATAGAAGCAATAAGTTTATGAATTTGCATTTGAAGTGATGTAACGCAGCCGGAATCTGTATATTAGTCATATGAATGATCTGTTTTGCATTTCTTGAGGTTACAGGGTCAAAATATTCTGAAGTGAGTTCCAGAAGAAAGAGATAAGGTGGTCGAATTTGTAGATTAGCTGTGATAGAATTATTTTTATATTCTAATGGGTGCTTTGCGATGGTTGGTAGTTTTAAATGATAAATAAAATAGAATTTACAGATAAATAAAAAATAAAATGCACGACTGTGTCGCACGAACTTGTTCTTATGTCACGGCACCTTAAGAAAAGTAAAATATTAGATACATAGTTATCTAGGGCAAATAATGAATTCTCAGCATCGATTTGCTTCAATTGGTGCAGAACATTCGTATAGGGTTCACTAGCCTACAGGAGAAATTTGAACTTTACACTTAAAACCAATAAAAACACCTATTATTGGATTAATTAGTTAGTTTTTAATTTAATTTTATTTTTTAAAATATTTTCATAAATCAAATATGTAATTGGATATAAAAAAAGGTAATAACCAGCAGGAATCACCGTTACGCTCAGTTTTGAATTGGACTCGGTGTTGTCGTCGTAATTAATCCGAAGTAGTAAATTTAAATTTTCCAGGGTTGGTATAGCATGTAAAACTTGTTTAATTTTTATTTCCACAATGAAATCACTTTATTCAACTTTAAATAGTTTTTTTTAGTTTTTTTTACTTAATTTCTTAATTTTACATTAAAATATTAAAATAAAACGAATGAACCATGTTTGTATGTATGAATAATTGGATAGCCTACTCACACAATATCTCTGGTTCATTTAAAAAAAAAGGTTTCGGGGAATTAAGTAAGGGAGTCTGAAAGGTATCGTTCTATCCATTCACGATGTTATTTGAAACTTTTTATAATTTGTTCAACTAATTTTTCAATATTTTGAACTTTCTGTTCAATATTTTGTACATTCTGTTCAATAATTACGGATTTCTGGTAAAAATCTAGTACATTATTTTCCATATTATCAACTTTATTTTTTATACTTTCAACTTTTTGTTCAATATTTAAGGACTTCTGATTAATATCTTGTACATTCTTTTCCATATTTTCAGCTTTCTTTTTTTATATTCTCAACTTTCTGTTCAATATTCAGAGATTTTTTGTTAATATGTAGTACATTCTTGCTCATTTCTTCAGCTGTATCTTTTATATTTCTAACTATCTCTTCAACATTTTCTAATTGTTTTTGTTCCTAGCTTGTCGCACTATTTTTATTCCTTATAATAGTTTTTGCTTCTGCAATGGATGCTTCCACGACCGTTTGATTTCCCATCCACAAATCAAAGGTCTGCCAAACATTCTTTTCTTCAAAAAATCTTAACCAAATCCACTGTTCTGTATTTGTTTCATTATTATCCACATCACACCAATAACAATGAAAGCATTTATGTGGTAAAATGATCTTATTTGGAAAATCTTTATCACTAAGGTAAACGCCAGCGACGTAATACTTGCACTTGCATTCGTTATCTTCCGATTTGTTTTTTTTTTGATCATGATGGTTGCGAAACAATTTAATATCGTGATTGTTTAAAAATTTAGCACGACAAATTATTCCGTTAAGCTCCGCTTGTTGTCTTATGGCCTGCAATGGAAAAAAAGTCAATAGAAAATTGTGTTTCAAATTGTACTACTTTACGCGGGTAGAAGGTGAAAATTCAGGTAAAGAAATGTCAGCGGCATGATAACTGTCATTCTGAGCTACTGGCCGACATGTGTCAGACACCATACTTATAAAAAGAAGGACATGTGACCAAATTTCTCTTTCATTCATCTGACTTATCATTGACTGTGTTTCCTTAATTATTCCGGATAAGTAATAGAATAGATGGAAGACAAGGCAAAATATTTATCCATCAGAATAGAATGAATACAGAAACAACACTAGGACAGAAAGAATGGCAGTTCGGTGATATGTCAAAACAATTGAGTAGGTTAAGTTTAGGACGCATGCAGTAACGTGTGATATATCAAAATAATTGCTTCTTTATTTACATGTCAATGGATTAAAGCCGCGATTTAAGCGATTTCCACTGTGACTTGCAACTAAATATTCTATAAGCGTCAACATATGTAAATAGTTCTCCTGCTGTTTTTTCAAAGTCCAAAGTGACATTCATTGGAGGTTCGTTCAGTACAAAATTAAGACTGAAATTTGTGTAAGTTTTACTCGATGCAAAGATGGAGTTGCATAAAGGGTGGAATAATACGTCCTGGGTAATACGTAAGTATACACTTGCATTGTAATTTATATTGAATATGTACAGTGACAAAAATTAGGCGCTTGGATAAATGTTGATGTTAACACATATTAACCATGATTCCCGGCAGAAATTATTTTTACTTGCAACATTTCAGGTCAATCCTGAGCTTTTCCTGTCTTGTTCCCTTCCTAACTAAAGATTCGCATGATAAAATCTGTCACACTGTCATGGTAAAATTTGATATACAATACATAGGAATCACGACTTACTTGAATATCACTAACAGCCAATCCATTAAGCAGGTTCGTCAGAACAACGGCCATGCTGATTATAAACAGAAACATCAAAATGTAACTGCAAAAACCTTCTATTTTCAAATCTGTAAAGTTCAGCTCTCCAACAACCATAGCCATCGTTTTGACAACTGATTTGAATATATTTTCAAACTTATGCTCAGGTCCGAAATTTACAAAAAAACATAAGGCAAACGTAAACACGAAAATCGAATAGAGTGAGAAGCTCGTTAAAAAAGGTTTTCAAAACTTCTTCTAGCATTAGTATATGTGTCGAAAATAACGAAATTGGCAAATTCCTAACAAGAATCCAAAATTCAAGTGCAATCAGAAGTATTCCGAACACAATTATTTCCTTATATAATGATGATATTGTGATAATCAATATGGAAACGATTATCAGAAACAGTTCCAAGTAATTGCTGGGTTTTTTAATGTACTCTTTTGGGTGCCTTAACTCTATGGCCTCTCGAACTATGAGATATGCAGTTCCAAAAATTGTAAACCACCAAGTTAAATTCGTAAAGCCACTTTCAGTTTTGTCTCCTGTGGTCAAAATTATGTAAGACACTATTGAAATAAGATAAAAGCAATACAAGAACAAATTTAAGAATAAGAATTTTGAAATTTGTTGCCATTTTAGATCCATAAAGCTTGTGATGAGTGGATGTTTTAGAAGATCTAAGTGTTCTTTTGAATTTATAATATGCATGATTGGCATCATTTCGTTGAGATCACGGTTTGACTGGGGCGGAACAAGATTTTTATAATTGAACGTTATGTATTTATACAAATCTTTTAATTTTCCATCAATACAAGAATCAAAGCACTCCCTTATGACTTGCGGTTTCAATGCCAAATGGAATTCGTCAGAGCAGTTTTGTTTAAAATGACTTCCAGTTCCAATGTATGTCCCTGCTTCTAGAAGTTTTCGTATGACGGTTTTTTTTCCAAAAATGTAAGCAATTTCTAACGGTGTCTGGTTGCCATTATCTTCATTCACATCAAACTCGTCAAAAACATAAAGAAGGATATCAAACCATTCGTCAAACAAATCTTCATCTAAAAAAGAGATTATGGTATGTAGAATCTTCATGGTTGTGGGCAATTTCAAGTGTTTGAGACGTAATAGTATTTTAAAAGCCTCAACATTTCCCGCCAAACAAATATCCATAATAATTGTAGTGTTATATTCTCTATAGCCAAAATCTTTAATGTAATCGATGTTGGTAATGTTGCATAAAATTTTTTCGATGATATTTCTACTTTTGTTCTTGACAATTGCCTTAATGAACAGTTTTATTTGAATGTCATTGTAATTTTTGAGCGAACCATTTGAGGTGTAATTGATCAGAAAATCTTTGTCATTACCATTTTCTAAAATATCTAACAAGCTTTTGAAATAAGCATCCTCAGGTGTCGTTAATTCGGAAGACTGAAATACAAATACAAAATTAAATGCATGTTTTACGCGACAAGCCAGTGTCAAACCAATGAAACTTTTACGCTGTTTTCAGATGGACCATTATTTGTATTGCTGCTAATTGGAATACTTGTATATAAAGACATGTTTTGATTATTTGAATACTCTGAAAAGAAAAAAAAAAAATATGAATTTCAGTGTTTGACTTTTTCTCAACTATGGATTAGGGTTGGCTACGGGAAGATAAAAGTCTCAATCTTGTCTTTGAGAAACCGAGGCAACAAACAGAAGACACTGAAAATGAGCTATTTAAGGTCAGCCTTGTGGCCAGCGATAGTTTATATGTATACATATATGTCATTGTATTAATTTATTGATCTTCAATTCGAAACCGTTTTACTACCTTACAATTATTGCAAAAAAAAGTTAGTGAATGAACTTAGTATTTTCTTTTATTGATACTTTGAGAATTGTAAATCAAAAATTAATTATTTTTTTTAATATCAAAGTTCAAAGTTTATTTCTTTATTTCACCAATTACTTCTATGTAGTCTAAAATTTTGTAATCCTTATTTCTATATTATTTTTTTAAACAAAATAAAACTTTATATTCCTTTTCATCTGTCCCAATATGATGTGTCTATTATCAAAGTGGTTGAAATACAATAATTTTAATCGCGATTAATATCAAAATCAAGCTTTTTATATTTCTGTGAGTAGGTAGGTATACATAGCTTTACCTTAAGCACAGTTTATAATTAGAAAGCACAATATAGTCGGCATTTTAAGTAAACACTTGAATTTAAACGATTTGAGAAATACCACACATAATCGTTTTTTAACTGTTAGAGATTTTAACTGATAGAAAATTGAAACAAAACTGAAATTAGTGGAACCAAAACCATTCGTTGTTAAATATTTTCAAAGTCATGTGCGCATTCGAATGACAGATATATTCGATTATAATCGATTCTTACACTATCTTGAAAGTCTGGAGATATCTAAATTACACTTAACTGCAAATAGAGATAACGGAAACCTACAAATCACAAAAGGGCTATTCACTATTCGGTGCAACTGGTCAAGTATCTATGTATATCATTGTAAAATTGTAACATTTGTTTGCACTCCAACAACAAGATATATTGGTTAAAATCTTAAGACACTTTTACACTTTTAAAGTCTACACTAACCCCATTGCAACAGAAAATATAAAATAGTAAAATTTGCACTTGTATTATGCATAGCACGATAAATGTCATTCTAAGTCCCCTTTCACATAATGTTGCGAACATAAAGCAACTTAGCCGCGATCGGAGCTACAGACGCAGTTTCACTTCAAATTATTGGATGAAAAAAAAACAATCGCTATTTTTAACACCCCTACAGGCGTAAGAAAAATCCTGACAGACTTTTTATTCTATATCACTACGACACGCATGCATATCTATAGACCATCGGACTCTTATTTTGTTTGTTATACCCACTTTCAGACCCGAAATTTGCTGTTGGCTCTTTCACTAAGTGAAATATTAATAAGGTAAGACTTATCTGTTAGATAACAACCTAAAACTACTTAATCTTCAAGTGGTTAACTTGATAAACTTCTGTTCAACAGAGTGTTATCAATAATACAACTGTGTTAAACATATTTTAAGTTTCTTTGGTGCGGCGGGAATTTTTCAACTTTAAATTGCGATTATCGAAATACTAGCGGGTTGAAGTAAGCAGGAGGGGTATCATTCAAAGCGCGCGTCGCGCTTTTTTTACTCATTTTAATATTCGACGACTAAGTGATGGGCCGAGCACGCAACTTATGTAGTCGTGGCTACAAAGATTCAGGCAAGAAGGCACAATGGTCAATAGACCTATTCCTGTACCATCAACCTCAGCAACAACCCCAGAACATGTGTCTCAAGTTCGAAATAAAATTATTCGTAATCCACGAAAATCTATAAGGAAGATTGCGGCCTCCACATGAATAAAAAAATCAACACTGCATGGTATTTAAAAAAAAAAAAATTAAAGCTCCACCCTTATAAAATGCAAATTGTTCAGTATCTCAACGAAAGTGACTATCCTTTGCGAGAATCCTTCGCAAGAACAATGCTGGAACGTTTTCGGACAGCACTTACGCTTGGAAACATTTAATTCAGTGACGAATCAAATTTCCATATTGACAAAATATGCAATACTGAAGCCCCAAACAACCCTAGAGAATGCAATCAAAAACGTTTACATTGTTTAAAACGACAGTTTGTTGTGCCATTTCAGCTGTTAGGGCTGAATACGAGAGGAGAAAAGTCCCTATATCGTCTTTGGAGACCAAGGCAAAAAACAGACGATACTGAAAAGTTTCGATTTTCACGAGAGTAGAACGAGAAAAGTTTTTTCTTATGTCTAGCAGTTTTCATCGCTTCGAATTTAGAAATTTTTTTTTAAATTGAAGGCAATTTATCGCGTCAAAATCACTATTTATTCTCCGTTTAAAATGTCGAGTGCACCGGCGTATTACACCGAGTTCGAACTGACAATCGTCATCTTTTTCACTTGAAAAAATATTATTTAGCATTTTAGATCAACTTCTGTCTTTTCATTTTCAACAGTTGACTGTTACTGAGTTTCTTGTCACAATTGTTAGTTAAATACTGACAAATATGTTAAGTGTATATTTTACTTGACAATTCAGTCATGAACCTTTTTATTTTGAACCGAAATGTTGTCAATTATCGGGTATTTTCCGACAATTCTACAAAACTTTCAGATTGTATATGGAACAGATTTGAACAATAGTTAAGTTGTAAATTAACAAATTGTCATCTGTCGTCGGAATTGTCAATGTTTATGAAATAGGGCCCTGGTAGCTTAGAGCCAAGGTCGTTCAGAAACAGTATGAATATCAGAGGACTGAGATCACATCCCTGTTTTACGCCTTGATCGATGGGGAAAAAGCACTGGTATGGTACACATAAATTAGATGGACAGGGAATGGTGTTCTACAGAAGAAAGATTATGACTTATATTACAGCTGTCATACAAAACACCATGTGCTCGGGGTAGGCTTCCTAGTCGGCGAAAAAATGAAGTCTGCCATCATCGGCTTTAACGCTATAAGCGAAAGGCCTTGCCTTCGCGTGCGAGGCAAATTTAAGAACATCAGCCTCATTAACGTTCACGGACCTACGGAGGAGTCCTCAGACGAAGAAAAAGAGACTTACTACGAACAAGTCGAGAGGGCCCTCAATGCCTGTCCAAGGTATGACGTAAAAATCATCCTTGGGGATTTGAACGCAAAAATAGGTCGGGAGCCGGTATTCAGGCATTACGCAGGCACCCATAGTTTGCATGAGAACACTAATGACAATGGACTTCGAGTCTTAGAATTGGCAGCATCGAAAAACATGGTCGTTGCGAGTACCAGGTTCCCGCGTAAAGATATCTACAAAGCCACCTGGGTATCACCTGATGGAGTCACTCGTAACCAAATTGACCACGTGTTGATAGACCGTCGCCACTACTCGAACTTGATGACGGTACGAACGTACCGAGGTGCCAATATCGACTCGGATCACTATCTTGTTGGTATGGTTTTGCGAGGGCGGATTGCCTTGCGAAGACGTATTGCATCCGCCGATCAGGTTCGAATCAACACGGCTGCTCTGCGCAATGAAAACACCAGTAACACCTTTGGTAATGCGTTAGGACTCGCCCTAGAACAGGGTAGAGTAAGTCCTGGAGCCAGTATGCTGGGCGTAGATGAGAAGTGGACACGCCTTAAGAATACTGTCATTAGTACTGCCAACTCCATCTTAGGCAGCAGTCATAGAAATCGGAACGACTGGTTTGATGATGAATGCAAGCTAGCGACTGAACGTAAGAATGTTGCGTACCGAGCAATGCAACAATCTCATAGAACGCGGGCACGCGAAGACGAATATAAAGAGCTCAGAAGAATTGAAAAACGGCTACACAGACAGAAAAAATCAGCCTGGGAGAAGAACATAATCTGTGAAATAGAGAAAAGCCGAGAGCGAGGTCCGCACCAGGCGCGGAAGTTCTACCAATCCGTCCGAAACATGACGCAGTACACACCACGCTGCACATACTGCAAGGACGGAGAGGGAAATTTGATCACCGATCCTCAAAGCATACTGGAGCGATGGGAAGTGTACTTCAATGAATTGCTAAATGGCCAGCTCACTGCAGAAGTGGAGGCTCCACTACTTCAGGAAGAGTACCCTATGCTGCCGTCACCAAGCATAGAAGAGGTTGAGAAGGCTATAGGCCGGCTAAAGAAAAACAAAGCCCCGGGAGCCGATGGTATACCAGCCGAACTATTTCAACACGGTGGGCCAGCTTTACGTCAAGCAATTCATGAGATTATAGTGCACGTGTGGGAGCATGAAAAAATTCCAGAAGACTGGCGAAAAGGTATAATTTGCCCCATACATAAGAAGGGAGATGTCACAACGTGCAGCAATTATAGAGGTATCACGTTGTTGAGTACCGCCTATAAGATACTCTCCTCTATCCTACAAGACCGGATAACCCCATACGCTAAAACCATCATCGGGCAATATCAGTGTGGTTTCATTCCAGGCAAATCAACAACTGATCAGATCTTTTCCCTTAGGCAGGCGATGGAAAAATGTCTAGAATTTAACATCCCAACATACCATCTGTTTATAGACTTTAAGGCCGCTTATGATAGCATAGCCAGGGTAGAACTTTACAAAGCCATGAGAGAATTCGGCATCCCAAATAAATTGACACGACTATGTAGGTTGACCATGACCAACGTAACAAGCCAAGTAAAAATAGCCGGATTGCTATCCAAACCAATCAACATCTTTAATGGACTCCGACAAGGGGATGGTTTGGCCTGCATCCTCTTCAACCTGGCGTTGGAGAAAGCAATCCGTGACTCTGGCACGGCAACAAGAGGGACCATCGTCAACAGGTCCAGCCAGATACTGGGTTACGCAGACGACATCGACATCATCGGAAGAACCGAACAAGCTGTACATGATTCCTTCAGCCAGATCGAGCAGGCGGCACAAAATCTGGGGCTGCACATTAGTGAAGGTAAAACAAAGTACATGGTGGCGTCGAATGCGAGAGGAACAGTTGGTCAAACAATCAAGGTAGCGGAGCACGAATTTGAAGTGGTGCAATCCTTTAAATACCTTGGGTCAATAGTAGCAGCCGATAATAATATAGAAGAAGAAATACGCGGGCGGCTTCTCAAATCCAACAGAGCCTACTATAGTCTGTCAAAGCTCTTCAAATCCAGAAATCTCACCATAACTTCAAAACTGCTGCTGTACAGGACCATGGTCCTGCCAGTACTCACATATGGATCCGAGACTTGGGTGCTTAGCAAAAGGCACTCCGACCTTTTAGCCGCGTTCGAAAGAAAAGTCTTAAGGAGAATTGTTGGCCCCATTTGTGAGGAAGGACGATTCCGGAGACGGTACAATCATGAATTGTACGCAATCTACCTTGAAGCAGATATCGTGACAAAAATTAAGCTCGGTAGACTCCGGTGGGCAGGGCACCTAGCTCGCATGAGCGAAGAGGAACCTGCTCGGAAAGTTCTTTGTGGTACATTCTATGGTAGACGACAGCGTGGTAGACCATGCTTGCGCTGGAGAGATGGCGTAGACCAGGACGCCCGGAGCCTTGGGGTGCGCAACTGGATGGCGGCGGCTCGAGACCGGGATGGGTGGAGAGACTTGTTGAAGGAGGCCAGGACCGGACCCCGGTTGTCGAGCCGATGATGATGATGATGATGGTACATATTCCGTTCCAAACAGTTGGAGTGTTGTTATGATAAAGAGCTTTTAGGATTGGCAACATTTTCGTAGTTTTGAAAATCTGTGCAAAACTCAGATTAAACTCAGGTAAGCAAGCCTTCACTAACCACTCGTTGCCGTCACTATTGCAAGTTGTCTCTCGGCAACTAGGATTCAGGCTGCTTCAAAAAACATAGGACCTTCTAAACATTTTCGAATTATTTAAAACTTTTAGTCCATCTCTTGAATTCGATTATTGTATTGGAATGTGTTTGACTTAGCAATTTTTTGATGGTACTTCTCTTTCCTTTCGTTGTACGATAAGTCTATGTTAATTAGCAGGCTTAGCATACTTTCGCTTTCTTTTAATTTTTTTTTAAGATTTTTTAAAACTTGTACATTTATCACTTTCTGGCCAAGTTTCTCCAAAAAATTAGTTTGGAAATACTATTTGTTGTACCACTGTAAAACTGATTCTCTGGTTGCAGTCTTTACTAAGAAGCTTTAAGTGTGGTGGCAGATGACATAGTGGTGGAAAAAGAATTTGGTTGTTGTCTCCGAAAGCAAAAATCTATATTTGGCTTTTTCTAGGTGAGCTTTTATTGGAACGATTAGTACAGCCAGTTAAAGTCCCGCAGGGCCAGGGCCCTCCGCGGTGGGCATACTTCAGGCAACCAAATTTTTTTTTTCAAGTCGCGTAAAGCGCCTTAACGCACGTCCACTTTGAGCTTTAGAACAGGTTTAGAAAATAAAAATTCAATTAACATCAACAGTTTTGTTTTTAAATCACATTTAATATTTCTACGTACGTAAACTGATTTTTCGTATCAGCTGACCAAACTGAAACAAAATCGTTTTTCTGATTGTGTTCTTGTTCTTTACTATTCCGCATCGAAACGAAACAAAATTTCTGTCAGAAAAAATATTTCTGTCGGAAAAAAAATATTGTGCGAGTTGAACCTTACGCACTGACATAATTTTTCTGATACGCGGTTATAGCGATCAGTTTCTTACTGTTTCAATTTTTGATGTGTAAACATCTATGCTGGCAGAAGGGTGAACAAAAAACGTGAACGTTCGTGTGCAACGTTACGTTGTGCAACGTTACGGTGTGCAACGTTACGATCTGCATACTAGGATGGGTGCGTTCAGTGAAAAAAATCTTAAGATCCCCTTCAAGCAAAACCAAGTCCGTTTTGGATCCGCGCACGTTGATGTTTACACATATTAACCGTGAGTCCCGGCACTCACACAATTTTTTTTTCTGATGGTTTTTACGGATCGCTATGTTTAGTGCCTAAGGCACAAAGATTAATAATAAGTTATTTGTAATTAGTTAAATAGAGTATCAGTCGTTACCAATCGGAGAATTGTCAGAAGAAGCTCTTGAATCCAAAAATAAACACTCCAGGGTTCCGCGGAACACCATTAGGGAAACGTAGGATTAGGATTTTCTGTTATAATCTGATTAGATTTATTTTTCGACATTTTACTCTTTCGATTTATTCGATTTTTTTTTAAAGAAATTTGTGCCCATAATTAATGACAACAAAATTTTATCCATTTTTGACGTGCAAATAATAATTTTTGCAACCAATTTAATGCAAACACAATTTCTTCTTGATTATGCATGCATTCCAAATGTATTTCTATTTTTTCTTTTTCAACGCATTTTGTTTCACAGATCAACCATGTTTTTAACTTTGATCGATCCTAAGTGAAAAGTTACCCAAAGTAACTTTTTTAACTATGACAATCCAATTTTTTTTTGACATATCAACGCTAACGCTAATAGCTATGTAGTTATAATAACTCAGCAGTCATGAGCGAGAGCTTCTTATAAGTGATCATTCACGAGTAGTTCATGAGTGTCCCTAGTCCGTACCCTGTGATAAACAAAATAGCAATTATTCTACAAAAAAAAATTTAATTAAACCATCTTTAGAGCACATTTCAATTTGTAAATTGGTTTAGAGGGGAAAGTTCTTTTAGATCCCATAGCGAGTTTTTGTAGAAAACTAATTTCGTCTCTCCTCAAGTTACTAAAACAAGAAAACAGTTTGCGCAGTTGATAACTTACAATGGCAATACTGTAACACGTAAGTTATCAATATTTTTTCGTTCATTACGCTAAAGTTTTGAAAGACAACAGGGCCAAGAGGAATCCTTACTTTTTCCCAAATAGAAGGCCAAGCTTGGCGAGCTTTCTTATCATCATTGAAACTAATTTTGGAAAACATACAACATTTATATTTTGATATTTTATTTTAAAAAAATAGCAATTTGATCAATTACATTAACATAAGAGTCTGAACATTTCTCAAATTGAATTTTTCGTTCGTATTAAAAACTAAGCACATGTACCTATATTTATAAGATGTTCTATAAAACTATATTCATCATTTTTAAACATGTTTTGTTTAATTTAAGAACTCCTTAACTAAATAATAAAAATATCTTAACTTAAGTTTCGTATGGTAAAATCACAAAAACAACATTTAAAAAATAATAGTAAATACGTTTTATTTTTTTTTTTAATTTTATTTATATTTTAGATGTAGTTTACTTTCCAAAGATTAAGCTGTACACACATTTTCTCTTATTTATAAAATATTGAAAAGCAATTTATTAAATATTTATTTCCAGCTCTAAATAAGTTTTAATATGCAAAAACTATCTTAGGACCTCAAGACCAAGAGTTAACTTTTGCGTAAAAGTGTAGATTTGGATCCTTTGTTTGATCTTTAAAGGTTTGCTACCCTGACATTTGAAAGAAGTTGCCACTTCCATTTGAAGTATTTCTTCGTTGTATTTTTACTTGCGATATATGTAGGTACTATATGGGAAGTTATGGATTCGTACAAAAAATCGAACTCGAGATTTTGATCAAACTTTACATTACGATGATAGAGAAGTCAAAAAAACTGGGTCTCGCAAAAACGTCCGTCTGTCTGTCTGTCTGTCTGTCTGTTCGACTACAGCCTAAACGGATAGGTCGATTTTCTTTAAACTCAGTACTTAGCGTTTTTTGGTCATTCCCCCGACCCGTTTTTTTCTTTTTTTTTTAAGACCAAAAATAACGGTACCTGTCATACAATATTTTTTGGCCAAAAAAGAAAATCTTTTTTTTCTCAAAATCGGCTCCACAGATTTTTTTTTTAAAAACTCAAAAAAATTTAAATAGTTATAAGCTGTCGTTAAATGAAAAAAAAGATTCTGAAAAATGGTTATTAATGGTACCTCCTAAAGAACCATTTTTTTGAATTTCGATTTCCTCTAAAACTGTTCAACTGATTTTGACAATTTTTTTTGTGAAGAAGTATTGTTGTATTTTAAATAGTATGGTGTATCAAAATTTTCAAAAAAATTATTTTTCGATTTTTGAAAAAAGTTTGAAATTTTTTTTTTGAAAACTCAATATTTCAAAAATGACTTAGTCGATTTTTATGAAACTTGGGAAAAAAAAGTTTTTTTTTATATTGTCTAACATATTATTAGCGAAAATTGTGCTTATATCCAAAAACAATGGTACCTCCCATACAAATGTTCAAAAACAGTTGAGGAAAATCTTTTTTTTTTCTCAAAAACGACTCCTACGATTTTGATAAAATTTCTTTTGTGTATTGATATTAGTACGAACTACTTTTTTAAAATATTAAATTTAACATCTTAGTTTTATTAACAGTACCTCTCATAGAACGATAGTTTTGTTTTTCGACTATCTCACTATTGGGTCCACCGATTGAAATAAAATTTTGTATATAGAAGCTTGTAATCAATTAAAATAATATTGTATATCAAAATTTTAAAATAATATATTTTTGGATTTTAAAAAAAGAATTCAATATTATTTTTTGGAAATTCGATATTTCAAAAACGGGTGATTGATTTTTTTTTTAATTCAATTTTTAACTCCACATTAATAAATACTTAAAATTGGCGTACCAATTTTTTTTTTCATACATGTTTACAAAATTTTATAAATAAAAAATTAATTATTTTTGAAACCGCTCCTACGATTTTTAAAATTTTTTTCTCATAAATTATTTAGATGTTGTACATCGCGTGCGATTCAAAACAGTTTCAGAAGTGTTTTAATCAATTGTTTTCTAATTTGGTTGAATTAAAACAATTTTCCAGTTTAAATAATAATAAGACTCCCATAGCTAATTTATTTCAGACTATAGAACCACAATATGATCGCACATAAGAGCAAGTTCGTGTGACCCAGTCGTGCATATTTTTTTTGACAGCTTATTCATTTTGTTTGGAATAATAATTTTTGTTGTTCTCCTATTTTTGGTATTTACGGAATTGAATAAAATAATTGAAATTAATACGCTTCTGTGTTCTAGAATGGAAAATCTTCGTCTCGTCGCGTATTTTTTTTTTTTTCTTCAATTTTTTGAACTTACGGTGTGACGTTATGACTGACGACGAGAAACGTTTTATTGTGTATATTTTGGTATACTATCATTGCTTGAAATTGATTTGATAACTACAACTACATAGTTCTCGTCACGCTCACGTCTGGTTTCATCATCGTATCGTGAATCAGGCTTCAAGCTTCCAAGAATTTTGATAAATGTCAAAAGAATGATGCTCAAAATTCATAACTGAGGTGTTGCATAGGCGTACTTTTTAACATGATTTACACTTGTGATTCCTAAATATCGGTTCACTTGGTTTTTTTTCTCAAATATAGTTCAGCTGATTGTAATAAGAACAGAACTTATATTTGGTTTTTGTTCCCCTTTTTGGCTCTGTACGATCGGCAAAAATTGTGTTTTTCCCCTCAACCTAGGAACACTGGTTGCAGCATTCCAGCATTGTAATGTGTTCAGCAGGCTTACTGTAAATTGTAATTTTCGTGTGAAATATTTAGTATTTTCTGCAGTTTCCACCCTCTTTCACACGATAAGTAACAAGCTGCTGGAGATGTTTTGACGTTTTCTTTTAATTTCTCGTAAACACTGTTGTGCCTTTTACATGAGAAAGCAAAATCGTAAGAAATTTTACGTTGTTTTATTATAAAGCCTGTTTAAATAAGTTTGCTTTTTTAACACTCCTACAAGCGTAAACGAAAATTGCAATTTGATCAATTACATTAAAATCAGAGTCACAAAGTAAGCATATTATGTACCTTTATTTAAAAAATGGTCTATAAAACTAAATTCATCATTTTTTAACATGTTTTATTTTATTTATAATAATATTACTTAAAACTCCTTAACTTACACAAAACTCCTTAACTAAAAAATACAAATATATCTTAACTTAAGTTTCGTAGATATGCTTAAATCACAAGAACAACGTTTCAAAAATAATAGTAAATTTTTTTTTATTTTATGTATATTTTTGCTGTAACAACCTACTTAATTTTACAAAGAAGCTATACATTGATATTATAAAATATTAAAAACATTTTTTAAACATTTGTTTCCAGCTCGAAATCAGTTTTAATATGCAAAAATTATCTTAGAACTTAAAAAGTTAAATTTTGAGTACAACATTTATTTGGATCTATTAATATGTTACCATTTCCATTTGTACAACAATTATTAAAAGTTTATTTTTTAAGAGCACCATCAAGAAAAATAGCACAGGATAACTTATAAGAATTCATTTTTACAAACACGTACAATAAAGCCAAGGAAATTGATATGTTTGGTTAAGAGATGGCTTCTGATCGCAGGTTACTTTTATTTAATTTATCTTGTTGAGAGCTCAGAAGTTGCATCGTTCAGGCTGACCAGGCGAACGGTTGATAACCAATTATTTTATGGAACACGCACAGCGTCTGTAAGAGAATCTACAGTCATGCTCAGCAATCTCCAATGGAATAACTCAGCAAACAGCAAATAAAAATTGCATTTTGAAAAGAGTCCCCAAAATGGAATTCAATCATTCCCCAAATCTTGGTTTTCTTATTAAAAAAAGGTGTTAAGTCTCCATTAAAAGCCCATGAACTAAATCATTTATGGAAGGGTTTTTTTTAATAGAAACATTTTGGTTGTTTTTTTCATGTTTGGGGGGTTATTTCATTGAGGAGAGTTTGCAGAATCTTTAAAATTTACTCAACATTCTTTCCCATATTTTGTTGCTCCTTTTGAATGTTTTCAACTTCGCGTTTTATATTTTTGACTTCCTTTTTGATATTTGTTACATCCTGTTCATTAATAACGGATTTATAGTAAACATTATAAACATCCCTTTCAATATTGTCAGCTTTATTCGCCGTTATTGTAACTTTTTGGTCAATAATCTGGGAGTGCTCTTGAATATGTATTATATTGCTTTTCATATTTTCAGCTGTAGTTTCTATGTTTTTTACTTCATCTTTGAGGTTTTCTAATTGGTGTTGTTCCTTGCTTGTCGAACTCATTCTATTCATTATAATAGTTTTTGATTCTGCAATTATTGATGATTTCATTGATTGATTTCCCATCCAGAAATATAACTTCTGCCAAAATCTAAACCAAATCCGCTTATCTCTATTTGTCTCGGTTAGTTCCAAAAAACAAGATAAGCATCCAAATGGTAAATATATATTATTTGGTACATTCGCTGCTAGACGAATCCCAGAGACATAATACATGCAACTACAACGAGGATCACCTGCCCTTCTTTTTTTGTCAAACAATTTAAAATCGTGATTGTTTAAAAATTTAGCACGACAAATTATTCCGTTAAGCTCAGCTTGCTGTCTTATGGCCTGCAATGAAAAAAAATCGTTAAAAAATTTAGTGTTGAAATTATACTACTTTATACTACTGTACTAAGCGTTTATAGTAAAAATTTCAGTATGGAAATGTCATTGACATGGTTATGGCTACTGTCATTGCGAGCTACTTAACAAAAGGCAACATACACCATAATTATAAAATGAAGGACAGGTGTGACTCAATCATTCATACAGACATCTGATCATTATTTTAAGTGTTAAAAATAACTATAATAAAAATTTCTATGAATTGGAAATTTTAAGTAAGTGCGCTCTAAGAAAGGATAGTTTGTTTGAAATTCCTATTATACACATAAGTACGTTAAAATCGGGTTTAACGGATTAAGGTTCGATAAGCTATTATCTTAACAGGACCTGCTAGAATAGGTAGTTTGGACACTTTTTTCGTCGAATAAGACGAGTAAAAAACTAACTTATGTAAGTCGTTTTCATAATAAACAACATTATGGAATAAACGCTTAACTCAAATAAGAATTCTAAAGCTGTTTAAAAAATTACTTATATCTAATTAAGCGTTTTTTCCAAATCAAAAGCCGAAAAAAACACAAAAAAATATATATGAGTGTGAAACAACTTATCTGGAGTTACAAAACTGAAAAGACATTCTCATCGTTCCCAAAATGAGTTAAGCCACTTTTCCAAATTCTTGTTGGTGCTTTTAGGAATCTTATTTCAACTAGGCTATAAAGTAATTTGTCACTCAATGCTTTGACAGACAGGCCACGAATTAAAATATCCAGTTAGCACTGCCAACGAACTTCCAAAGAAGAAAGTCCACATTTATAGATGTTTACACATCAAAAACTGATGTATGCGGCAGCTACTCGTTCTAGGCGAGCTAAAACCTAAATTCGAATTTTACTTTTAGGGAAACACATTCAAATGATCTGTTCCAAATCCGAATCAAATCATTTCGCATCCTTTTATAGGCTCTAGCTCAAATTACAGTGGACGCACAGACCAGTGGACAGCATGACGAAGCCCACTCTTTCGGATAAATATAATTTTCACGCTGCATTTATGAAACACTGTATAAAATTTTCACATCAGTGCTCCTAAAAGGGCTTCCTAGATGGGGATTGAAGAAAATTATATTTAAATGAAGATCAATTATCAGATATAGAACATTATGTGTCTGACTCAACTGCAACTACATCAATAGAAGAAACCCCCCGCCTTTGTCGTTGATCTAGAAGCTGCTTTTGACAACGTTAACAGAAAATCTCTATTTTATAAATAAGCTACACTTCTCCACGAAATTATAAATACATTAAAATCGATCTATCCTGATACCACAGCAGATGATTGGGATGGAAATAGTAGGCCCAAATTTTTCCAGCAAATAAAGGTGTTATGCAAGGGTTCATCCTCTTCTTACATGATTATTTCAACGCTGAGCTTCCAACTTATGTCGTTGTGGAGGGGCTATAAGAATCAATCTTTTATATGTGGATGATATTGTGCTCCTGTCGTATATTGTGTTACATAAATGGAACCTAACGGTCAATCTTTATAAATCCAAACTTGTATTTTTTCGCATCTTTGAACAATGAAAAGCCATTGAGAAGCGATTTTAATACGTTTCGAACCATTATTACGCATCTGGCAATTATTTAATTTACAAAATATCAAGTCAATTCTGAGATTTTCGCGGTGATGTTCCTTTCCGTACTAAAGATTCATATGATAATATCTGTCGGACTCTAATTTCATGGGGAAATTTGATCTACAATATATACATACATATATGTATATACAAACATAGGATTCATGACTTACCTGAATATCACTTAAAGCCAATCCATTAAGCAGGTTCATCAGAACAACGGTCATGCAGATGATAAACAGCAAAATCAGACTGTAACTGCAAAACCCTTCTAAATTCAAATCTGTGAAGTTCAGCTCTCCAACAACCATTGCCATCGTTTTGACAACTGATATGAATATATTTTCAAACTTACGCTCAGGTCCGAAATTTACATAAAAACATAAGGCAAACGTGAACACGAACATCGAATAAAGTGAGAAGCTCTTAATAAAAGACTTCAAAACTTCTTCCAGCATTAGGATATGTGTTGAAAAAATTGGCAAATTTCTAACAAGAATCCAAAATTCAAGTGCAATCAGAATTATTCCGAACACAATTATTTCTTTATATACTGATGATATTGTGATAATCCATATGGAAACAAATATCAGAAGCAGTTCCAAGTAGTTGGTGGGTTTGTTAAGGTACTCTTTAGGGTACCTCAACTGTATGACCTCGCGAATTATGAGATATGCAGTTCCAATAATTGTAAGCCACCAAGTTAAAATCGTATAGCCACTTTCAGTTTTGTCTTGTGTGGTCAAAATTATGTAAGACACAATGGAAGTAAGATAAAAGCAATACAAAAACAAATTTAAGAATAAGAATTTTGAAATTTGTTGCCATTTTAGAGCTATAAAGCTTGTAATGAGTGGATGTTTCAGAAGATCTAAGTGTTCTTTTGAATTAATCATTTGCATGATTGGCAGCATTTCGTTGAGATGAGGGTGTAATTTGGGCGGAACAAGATTTTTATAGTTGAAAGTTATATAACTCCTCCAATCTGTGAGTTCTCCATCAATACAAGAATCAAAGTATTCCTTTAGTATTTGCGGATTCCATGCCAATGATAAACGACTTAACATAGGTCCAATATATGTCCCTGCTTTTAGAAGTTTTTGTATCACTTTTGTTTTTCTCTCTAGGTAAGCCAACCCTAACGGTGGGAGGCTGAAAGAATTTTCATTCACTTCATTCAAATCAAATTCGTCAAAAACATCAAGAAAAATATCAAAGCATGTGTCGAACAAATCTTCATTTAAAGTTGAAATTAATATGCTTAGAATTTCAATGGGAGGGGGTAATGCGCCCAAGTTTTTGCGATGAAAAAGTATTTGAAAAGCCCCAACATTTCCCGCCTCACAAATATCTGTAATTATAGTCTGAGAGTATTTAGATTCGTCCCAACTAGTTTCGTATTTAATGTCGGTAATGTTGCATAAAATGTTTTCAATGACGACTATACTCCTGTTCCTCTTAAGTGCACTTATCAATAGTTTTGTTTGAATGTCATTGTAATTTTTTAGTGATTCCGTTGATCTGTATTCGGTCAGAAAATCTTATTCATAGCCATATTCTAAACAATCTAACAAGTATTTGAAATCAGTATCTTCGGAGGGTGTTAATTTTGTATAAAACTGAAATATAAATAAAAATTGAAATAAATTATGTTTTTCCACTTTGAAAAAAATGAAATATTCACCAAGAAACTAGGAGCACAACCTAAACGAAACCCTGGATAAAAAAATATATAAAATACAGTCTTACAAAGTTTAACCTACATTAAGTTATTGAATTTTTCAAGAACATTTTTTGACCACAAAATAAATAATTGTAATTAAAAAAATTAAAAATGACCAAAAATTACTTTTTTTTCAAAATTAACTTTATCTAGTATCATGCTAATACCTTAACATCAGTGGTTCAAAATTTTAAATAGCCTGATGTTAAGGTGTAAGCATGATACTAATTAACACTATTTACTATTTGTAAAGCTCTTTATTAAAATGTTCTTAGTTTTAAACACTTTTTAACTAGTATCATATTTAACCTATTTTCTTCCGTAACTCAAGCTGAACGCGCCTGAAGCAGTGACATTTTTTTTTGCAAAAAAGTAGGCAAACATACCTTTCTCGCATTTGTCATTGTCAAAGTGACATTAATGGAGATAATATGATACTAAAAAGTTAAAATAGCCATTTTTTGATTTTAACTTTAGTAAAATATTAAAAAGATAGTACGATTCTAAAAACTCATTTAAAATTTGGAAAATCGTCATTTAAACTTAGCATCATACAAAAATTGCTCTAACACGATACCTATGTTTGGTTTCACAAATATTTAACAGGCTTTTAAATTTTGAAATGACGTAATTTGTATGGAAGAAACGTCATTTAAATATTTAAAAGCCTGTTAAAATTTTTCGCCAGTATATGTTTGATTAACATTTCACAAAATTGTCGTTTTATTAAACTTAAGATTTTTGAAAATTGTATTGGATTCAACCATTGAACTCAGTACTGAAATGCTGTATCTGTATGTGTGTTTTCTTTATGGTATGTGTGGTGTATCAGGTGTTAAGAAAGTACGTATTTTCTTAGCGTATAGGGCAAAATGATTTTTTGCAAAAAATGTCTATAATTTTAAAGTCCAAAAATTCGATTAAAAATAGGACAGTTTTTATTATCGAGAGACGATATAGAGTACCTTAAAAAAATACACAAGGTGTAGATATTCAATATCCCGAGCAACTGCTCTATCCTCTGTACACTACAAATGTTCAGTACAGATTATGTACAATGTACATACTTTATGAGAGAGCTTTGTTCAAAACAGTGGTGCTTGTTGGTGCTCAATTGTCACTAAAAAAAAAAAAACAGATCCACTGAGTTAGCTACATACATCCATCCCACCATAACCTGCCAGGCCCAGGGTTGAAGGAAAGGCAAACTGAACACTGAATTTGTGCAATGTGCTGACGATCAGCCCTGGTTGTGTGGGTGTATTGAAGTTGTGCCAAATCGTTATGGTTTTTTCTTTGGTTTTTGTTAAGGAGCTTTTAAGAGCAACAAATAATTCAATTTTAGAAGAAAAGTGTTGTCGCTTATCATTTTCGTATTATTTTTGTTTTTAATTGTTTTAATAGAATGCGATTCGGTTAGTGATTAATTCATGACATAGTGTTAATTGTGTTTTTAAACAGTGCAGTGACAATTTATGTTTAGTTCGTTAAGTGTGTATTTAGTAAAATTCAAAAACAATTTAAGATATATATGTAGGTACTTAAAATTAATTAAATAAAATAAAGAGAGAACTTATGCGATGAACTTCATCAGTTGGCATGTGGATGAGAAGCGAAAGACATATACCAAATGTCATTATGATGCGGGTGAACAATGTTGCCAAATGCATACATAACACTTAATGTATCAAAAAAAGCTTCAACTTCGTCGAGGGCACAATTTCAGAGAAAAAGAACAAACATTTTGAAGTAAACACTAAATTGTTTGGCCTTGTTAAGATTATGACGGAAGCTGAACAATGAACGGAAGGTGGTGTGCTTGGTGGTGATAAATTCAATTTATTTCGTTTAATAATATTTTAACGGCTAAATCTAAATCCATCCTACTGACATTTGTCACATATTTCTGGCAATTCATCGTGCTCACTACGGCAACCCTATCAGAGCTTTAAAGTAGCGACAGCTTATTGATTAAATTTATTTGTTTTGTTTTTTATTAGCTGACCGTATTATGTGACTAAAATTAATATTTATTTTTATAACAATAAAAGATATTTCTATGCATTTATTTCAAATATCTTAAAACCAAAGAACGTTTTTCCATCAGGTTATGGCCCCAGGCAGCGCCGCAGCGCCGTAGAATAAAGAGAATAAAATGGAAAAATTAGCTGATTTTGGAAATAAACCCTCGAGTGGAGTTTAAGGAAAAATAAAATGAAAGGATTCTTTATAAAAGAAACTGAATAAAATACATTAATCACACTTCACTATCTACTTTCAGTCTAAAATTTTGTACGTATATGTATGTTTCTCACTTTTATATCACAGATCTGAGTGAGAAATAATTTTTTTTGTATTGTGTTGTGGTATACAAAAGTTAAGTAAGTTGTCGCGTGTTCTACGATCGTAGCGCAGCTGAGTGTAAGCACTTATCACACTGACCTATACCGTCACAAACTTCAGTTTTCACACTAATTGGTTACAACGAACAACTTAAGGAAGATATTGAAATAGATGAATCATTTTTAAAAACGGTGGTACGATCGCAGACCACGTCCCCACTGGAGGGTTAACATCAGGATGAGATAATACATATTTATAAATGTTAAATATTCTTACAATTGTATTGAAACTATATTATTATAGTAGTTAGGTACAATTTTATATGCTTATTGGTAAGTACATAATTCTGGCCAAAATGCTGTCTACCTCCAGAAGAACACATTGTCAGTGGTATTGCCGTGTCATGTTTAAAATTGTTGATTGGATTATTTATTCACCACGTCGAATTATTAAAAAAAAAAAAATCTATTTTCGCTACCGTAATTGCCTTTAAAGATTTATTCGCATTCGCAGCATTTATATGTCTTGGCACTGTTCGCGCACATTGCTGTCCACGCACTGACTCGAGCAGTGGCGGATTTAGGTTTTCTGCCGCCCTAGGCCCGGTTGAGTACGTTTAACTAAATTCTTTTAATTGCCTTTATTCTTGATCGTTCTTGCAGAGCCTTTTTCCTGTGCTGCCAGAAAACGCCCGAACATTTTAAGCACGCTCTTATTAAGTTGACTTAAAATATGATATTATGTACCGTCATCAGGGGAGGGAATGTGGGGTCAGATACCCCCATACATTATATGCCAGCATCTTTATTTTAAGACTTAAGCTCTAATAGAGAACCAAACTAAAAAGCAGTGATGCCACATGAAAACAAAAGAAGTGCCTACACTGAGCCAAAAAACATCTTAAAATCAAAGAAAACGGCTTTGAATCAAAGTAGATTCGCAACAATTTGGGACTAAATACGTTTTATTAAAATCAAAGCCGGGTCCCCTTAATTATGGATTTAATTAAGTCACTTCAAAATGAATATGATTCGACTTTGAATTGAAGAAAGCACACCCCTTCTTTTAACTATCTTCAGCTTTATTTTAAATAAGGATTTTATTTATTTCAAATTGTTTGCGACTATGAATGAAGGATGTCATCATTCAAAACAAACTTGAAGCAGCTTTGAATCTAGTAGGAAATGTATTAAAATCAAAACACAGAATACTTATTTTTCATAAATTGACAAACTTATTTTAAATACGATATGCATTAAATTTAAATACGTTTATTCTTTGAATACAAACAATTAGTGATTTAAAAATAATGCATAACTACTTTAATTTTAATGCAATCATTTTAAAATCAAAGATGCGGTGACTTTGATTTAAGTTGTCAAACAGTTTGGTTCAAATCAGATTCCTCATTGATATGGATAAATCATTCATTTGAAATATTCAACGTATTTCATATAAATGAGATTCATATTTGTATTGTATAAAAGGAGTCTA
Organism: Leucozona laternaria; assembly: GCA_932273885.2. NCBI lineage: Eukaryota > Metazoa > Arthropoda > Insecta > Diptera > Syrphidae > Leucozona > Leucozona laternaria. The sequence goes on from OW026368.1 coordinate 6,255,613, forward strand.
TAATGTTCTACAGGACTAACGTCGCGTCGTAACAGTTTATCGCAGTTAGGAGTGGTTGTGCATTACCACTTGAAAAAATAAACTCTGGAAGCCTGAAGTATGCCCATTGGTGGAGAGCCCTGATCCTGCGGGCCGCCTAAACAGTACTTTTACTATTAAAAAATACAAAACTGCTATAAATTGGAATTTTAAAGTAGGCTAAATGTACATACTTACGCCCTTATTATCGGGTATCTTTAATAGTTAAACTATAATTATTTGTAACTTTCAACTAATTAGCTTAAATGTATGTGGTCTTCAAATATGAACCCAGAAAATTCCAGATATAAGAGTTTTAATTAATACAAAAACGATTTGTTGTCATCAAAAAATTTCATATAAATGAATGTATACTTTTAACCTTAGCGTAGTGCAATCTTAATACCGACTGATTCTAAAACGCATCTTGGTAGGTAGGTACCCACACAATGAAAAAATGAAAATTGAATACATTTCCCTATATTGAGTTTGGTTCTTATTTGTTTTAAGTACGTTTTCACCTTAATTTTAAAAACTCAAAAAGTGCGAAACAGATGACTTCAAAACAAGGAATTACTTTTAAGTACTTTAAAGTTAATAGATATACTACACTTTTGAAACGTACATTGTGTTTGATTTAAATAAGATTTTGCCTATTTCACGAAAATTTAAATTTTCGATTTAAATATGTTTTACCTTTGATTTTAAGGCTTAACATTTTTAAGAAGAAAGTTTAATAACAATCACGATAACAATTAAATAGGTTTCGGCTTTGCTTTAACATATATAAATTGTTTTGAGTTTTATGTATTTGAAAGAAAGCGGTTTCATATTTGAATTAAAAACATTTCGTTTTAAATATTTTCAACGCTATGATCATATTCAAAATAAATAAGTCCTTACTTAAATTTAATGAACATTGTTTTCCCTAGTTTCGCAAACGCTTTCCGTATTTGAAACAAATAGTTTTTACTTAAATCTAAATACGTTTTGTTATAATGCAAGCAACTAACATTTTAATACGCTGTTATTAAAATCCAAGTAGCAGTTTTTCCCTGAGTGTACAGCATAGACGAAAAATCCCTTCATTTTCCCTATACCCGCACAAAATGCATAAAATACATAAAAATAACAAGATGAAGATATTTTTTTTTGTTTATTTTTCTACTTTTTTATTTTATTTATAGTTTTATGTGCAAATAAATTATAATAAAATTAACAAATACTAAAAAAAATAATTTTAATAAATAAAAGTTGTGTAGGCTCGCACTACCTCACAACGACATTTCACATGTTGATACATTAAATTGCAATTTAATGTGCAAATATTTTATTTTTTTTTTTTGAAAGTTCAAACTTAATTCATTTATTGCCTACTTTGAGAATCAATTATTTTTCTGTGCCCCCAAAGATTTTGCCGCCCTAGGCCCGGGCCTCACGGGCCTAATCTTTAATCCAGCACTGGACTCGAGTCCGCGTACCGCTGGCTTGGTCATAATGCTGCTGACAGCCGCAATATGCAGCAACACTTCTTTATTGGTTAGGACCTTTGAGTGTCTCCCTGGCTATCTGCATAAACTGGTAAGGGAGATAGCTTGATGGTGGGATGCCTTAATTTTGATTTCGTTGAACGAGATAGAAGCAATGAGTTTATGAATTTTTATTTGAAGTGATGATAACACAGCCGGAACCTGTATATTAGTCATATGGAATTATCTGTTTTGAATTTCTTGAGGTTACAGGGTCAAAGTACTCTGCAGTGAATTCCAGAAGAAAGAGATAAGTTGGTCGAATTTGTAGGTTAGTTATGACAGAATTGTTTTAATATTCTAATGAATTGTGCATTGCGATGGTTGGTAGTTTTAATTGATAAATAAAATAGAATTGACAGATAGATAAATAAAAAAATAAAATGCTCGACTGGGTCACATGAACTTGCTCTTATATGCGATCACATTGCGGTTCTAAAGTCTGAAATAAATTAGTTTTCGAAGCAAATATCTTATCCATTAGCCAAAAGCACAGTTTAGTTGCAGGTAGTATTACATATGTTAATATAACATCGTGTTGCACCTATTTAGGTATGCATTAATATTGATGCATGGAAATTATGTTATTTAAACTGGAGAATTGTTTTTAATTAACAAAATTACAAGTACCACATCTGATTTGTTATATAAATCTTTATATATGAGAACAAAATTTTAAAAATCCTAGGAGCGCTTTAAAAAAAAAAATTATTTTTTATATATAAAATTTCGTTAACATATTGAAGACAAACTTTGGTAAACCAATTTTAAGAATTTGGTAATTTGGAGTTAAAAATTTACAATTTACAAAAAAAATCTTCCATCCGTTTTCGAAAAATCGAATTTTCAAAATATAATTTTGAAATTTTTTTAATCCAAAAATATTTTTTTATATTAATTTTGAAGTACAACATAATTTTAATTCCTGCTAAAAATATTCAATTTTAATCGATTAACCCAATAAAGAGATAGTCGAAATTAAAAAAAAAAAAAAACGTTCTATGAGATGTAAATACTGTTTATAATGTTTAAATTGTAAAATTCATTAATGTTCAACAGTAGATCGTAGCAATTCTGACACATTAAATTTTTTTTTATAAAAATCGTAGGAGCCGTTTTTGAGCAAAATATGATTTTTCTTAGCGCTTTTTAAACATTTGTGTGAAGGCTACAGTTTATTATTGTTCAAAATCTTTATTATGTCAAAACCTACTTTTCGGCAGATTGGTTTGGAATATAAGGTTTTCAAAAAAATTAAATTTAATCTTTTTTTTTTTTAAATAGAAAGAAAATTATTTTTAAATTTTGGTACACAGAATTATTATAAAATATCAAGCATTCGTCAATAAAAAAATTGATCCAATTGATCAGTTGAACCGTTTTCGAGAAAAGTGACAGTAAAAAATTGGTGCCATTAATAGGCTGTAGACAGACAGACAGAGAGACAGACAAACACAAACAGACAAAGTTAGATCAAAATCTAGACTTCGATTATTTTAAGAATCCATGACTTGCCATATAGTACCTACATACATATGTATGTATGTATGTATGTATCTCAAGTAAAAATAAACCCAAGGAAATTGGTGGGTGGTGCGTATGCGACAGTGTAAGGGTCTTGATGGACAGCGCAGGGGGTTTGATGAGTGTTGGTAGCAAAAGTAAGTGGGTGGGTCTCAGGCTGAACGGGCCTAACGTGGGCGTGGGGCGTGGGGGTTTGTATTTATAGATTATGATAAACTCGTTAGAAGTAATAAGAATTTATAAATATAATAAAGCAGTCCCTGTATATTCTGTAACTATGTATATTCAAAAATAATTATGAACTCAGCCCGGGAAAGCTAAATTAAATCAACTTAAAAAACATATAAAACGGCTTTTAATTTAGATCGCGCGAAATTCGTTTAACAATTCTTGCATTGTATGTAATGCATATGCAAAACAAGAATCGTATAGTGCGTTTTGCCCGATCTTAATAAGGCCATCAGGGTCCCCCATCTGTGGGTAATCTTAAGATACCCATTGCGTTTTGCTTTGCTTTGCCTGCAAAAAAGAAAAATGTGCATTTCTTTTCAGCATATATCTAATGAACCTACCTTTACGGCTCAGCGTTCATCCCTTACTCGAGTTGGACTAGATTTACTCCGATTTGAGAAACCTACTTCAATTCTCCGCTTTCCTGAGATCTACTCCTATTTTTTTCACCCAGAAAAATATAGCTAATTGTAATGACATTTTTGTACGACCGCACAGACACTTGCAACTTAATATTCTTTAAACTTCAAATTCTTTCAAATTACAAAGTGACATTCATTGGAGGTTCGTTCAGTACGAAATTAAGACCGTGTGTAAGTTTTACTCGATGGAAAAATGGAGTTGCATAACGAGTGGTATACGTCCTGTGTAATACATAACTATACGCTTGCATTGTTATGTATGTATATTGAATACGTTCAATAACAAAAATTAGGTGCTTGGACAAATATTGATGTTCGTATTGGTGTTGGTGTTGCGCACCACTCTTTCAAGAACAATATTGAAGCAGCTACATGACAGCGCATCGCCTTGTCGAAGTCCTCTGGTGGTTTCGAAGGTTACGGTTGAGTCTCTTCCAATTTTGAAGCAGCAGCGAGTATTCTCCAACGTCATCCTGATAAGTCGTATCAGTTTGGCAGGGATACCAAAACCCGACATGGCACGGTATAGCTCGTTCCTGTTTACACTGCCATAGGCTGCTTTGAAGTCGATGAAAAGATGGTGCGTATCGATGTTATATTTTTGGGTCTTCTCCAGGATTTGGCGTAGAGTCAAGATTTGGTCAATGGTAGATTTTCCAGGCCTGAAGCCACACTGGTAAGGACCAATCAGTTCGTCTGTAAATGGTTTCAGGCGTTCACATAATATGCTTGACAAGATCTTGTAGGTGATGTTTAAAAGGCTGATGCCTCTGTAGTTGGCGCAGAGAAAGCGATCACCTTTTTTATGGATCGGGCAGATGGTACTTAAGCTCCACCCGTCGGGCATGCTTTCATCCGACCAAATTTTGGTTACGAGTTGGTGCATGCTCCTTACCAGATCAGCTCCAGCGTACTTAAAAAGCTCCGCTGGTAGATCGTCATCACCGGCCGCTTTGTTCGACTGCAGGCAGGTGATGGCTGCCTTGATCTCACTCAGGTCGGGTGGGCTGAAATACAGGTCATCAATCATATGGACTTGACGTGGCTGCTCGTTGGCGGGATCATGGACTTCATCGCCATTAAGCAGCTGGTTGAAATGATCTCTCCAGATTTTTAGCATTGACTGCGTCTCAACTACGGTATTTCCCTCCTTATCTTTGCAGGCTCCAGGGCGACTAGTGAATCCCGTTGTTTTCTTTTTGACTCGTCTATAAAAACTCCTCACCTGTTTCCTGCTAAAACATCCCTAGATCTCCTCGACTTCACGCTGCTCATGGGCCTTTTTCTTTCTTCTGAGCAAGCGGTTCTCATATCTTCTATTACCGACGTAGAGCTGACGGGAAAATCGTGCCCTCCTTTGCTGCCACAATCTGTATGCCTCCGTTTTCGATTCTTACAATATCATGCCCAACTAACTATTTGACTTGTATAAGGTCCAATTTTTAAAATTTGGTAAGCTATAGCTCGAGTAGAATCAGTATAAGGCTATATTGTGCAAGTCAACTGTTTTTCAAAATATATTTTTAAAAATAGCTTGTGTAAGGCCTTCGAAATTGATATCAACAAGTTGTAGAAAAGACTTGTGTACTAAAATATCAAAAGGCCTGTTTAAGGCCTGTCAAAGTTGTTTGTGTGAAAGTCTGGCTAGTAATATCTCCTATACGATGTTTAAAAAAGGATATGGCTTGCTTATGAAAGCTTTGCATACATATACATAGCTTTCAGCTAAAAAGTATATGTATTGTAATATACATATATTGTGAGTAAGAAAATTGGTACAGATGGGATGAAGTGTATTGGATTATGGATCATTTGTGATAATAAAATACGCCAAATAGCAAGTATTTAAATATATTTCCTAACAACGCTGATTACGAATCATAGAGAATTTTATTTTCCTTGTGACAGCTATATATTGTATTGGCTAATTGGTTTCCATGAGGAAAGATATAACTTTTATAAAATGTTAAAAGCTAAATAATAAAAATTATTGCATTCTTTGGTGAGCTATTCCTCCGATTTAGTGAAAAAGGCGATAATTTTGTTTTGCTTGTGACAGCTATTGCCTTCCGTGAGCATAATATAGCTTTAATAAAATGTAAATACCAAATTTATTGAAATTATTGACTTATTTGGTAAGCTGTGATTTATATTTAGCAAAAAAATCGTGAATTTTGTTTTACTTGTGACAGCTAATGAGAGGTATAGCTTTTATAAAATGTTAATAGCAAATTTATTGAAATGATTGCCTTCTTTTGTGAGCCATCATATTTTGTCAATATCTAAATTATTAATTACACGACTAAATCGCACGTACTGGCTGTTATAATTCAAGTTGCTTCAAGATCGAATTTTATATATAAATACATTATTATACCGTTTATTTCGAGTAAAACTATAAGAGTAAACTGAAAAAAAACAAAGATGTATTCGAGATGAGCAGTTTTAAAACTTTAAGTTTTATGATTTTTAAAAATGCCCTGATGTTAAAAAATGATTGTACGTAGCTAGGTAGGTAGGTACACGGTACCTTCAGATTTTCCAATTTGAGGTTTCAATGCAAACATTTGTTTGAAATTCATTTAAAACCTGGGTTTCTTTCCAAAATAAAAAATGGCGATTATACGGGATTTCAATGATCATACTTAGCTAGTATAAAATACAATTTGAAGAGAAACGTTTTTGAAGCACAATATTTTTTCTAAAAATTGTCAGTCAATTAGTTTTTAATTAATGAAACATACTATTATCTTATAACAAACATTAGAACCTAAAAAATTGTTGAAGTTTTTAATACAGCTAAAATAACTTTAAAAAGCTTAACACGAATCAAACTTGGCATACGAATCTATGGCAAGAATTTATTTCAAATGTACGTACATATGTATATTTTTCCCGTCCCACCTACCAAAGTTAAGAGACTTTAAAAATGTACATATAGACGAATGTTTATATGTTCAGTACATCTAGACGGGCTCGGGATCGTGTTCTCTATTATCGTTGTTATGGTCTGGCCAAAATCTCGAATTTGATTTTTTTTTAAATCCAAAACATTGCCTTTATTACCTAGAGTAATAAATGTATTGTATCAACTAGTTACAAATTTTCGTCCTCCTTCGGAACTACGAATTGGCCTAGTTGGTAGCGAGCTGGATCAGTAATTGGAAGGACGTGAGTTCAAACCTCGGTAAAATCATGTAAGTAAAATGAAGTTTTTTAAATTAAAATAAAATTCTATACGTTTCAGAATAAAGATAAAAGCAGACCAAATCCCCTAACTTTGGAGCAAAAATGCAGACAAAATTAAAAATAATTCAAATTAAATTGAAAGCGCAAAATTATTTTTGTTTTTTTATACACTATATAACTACATTGAATGCCTTTTATAAGGCCTTAAAGAATGCAATGCGAGTTATTAACCGAAGCAATATCATTTCGTGGCAAGGTATTAATTTGTTTAGTAGGTTCTTGTTAGATTTTATTATACAAGTGATTTGTATTGCTTTCTTTATTTTGCCTTTGTAAGCCCTTATTACAATGTTGATGGAAAGCTATTAATTTGCATAGTACTTGTGATGAAAGGTTTTAAGGGAATCAAATACCTTCTTTAATGTAAGCCAAAATGATTTGCATAAGGCCTCTTTAAGTTCCTATACAAGTCAGAAAATAGCTTGTATTAACCCTTAAACAAGTCAAATTGCTAGTTGGGTGAATATCTCGAGATATCTTAATTACACTTTACTGCAAATAGAGATATGGGAAACCTACAAATTAAGTATCTTTGTAAAAGTGCAAAAGTGTAACATTTATTTTCACTCCAACAACAAAATATACTTATACTCTTAAACCTCTTTTACACTTTTATACTCCTAACCCCATTGCCAAAGAAAATATAAAGAGTAAAATTTTCACTTGTGTTATGCTATGCATTGCACGATAAATGTCATTCTTATTGCCATATATTCACATAAGGAATGTTGCGAACACAACGCAACTTAGCTGCGATTGGAGCTGCTATTTTTAACACCCCTACAGGCGTAAGAACAATCCTGACAGACTTTGCATTCTCTATATCACGACGACGCATGCACCTATAGACCATCGTATTCTTATTTTGTTTGTTATACCCACTTCCAGACCCGAAATTTGCTGTTGGCTCTTTGACTAAGGTGCATATTAATAAAGTAAGACTTATCTATTAGATAATAATCTAAAACTTCTTAATCTTCAAGTGGATAACTTGATTAATATCTGTTCATAAATATCTGCTTTATCAATAATATAATTGTGTTGATAACATTTTAAGTTTCTTTGGTGCATAAATAACATGACGTGTGTATACGATGCATTTGATTGCTTAGTTTTGTTTTTGTACTTTGATAAGACAAATTCTCAGAAATAGAAGCGTTCCTAAATATATGTGAATTCTGAATGTTAAAATAATTATTTTACCTAAAAATTACGAAAGTTCCCCTTCTCAAAAATAGTAAAAATAGTACCGAATGTTGAGAATTGGAACCTACCTACTTGCGTACTCCGGAAAGTCAAATAATACTGCATTTGGAACAATAGTAAGCCTATTTGCATTTGTGACAAGAGCAAAAAAACTGTCAAAAAAGCACGAAAACACTTTTTAATTTGTTTTGCAACATATCTCATTACTCAAAACTCGATGTTATCAGCAAGTATGCCGCTCAAAATCAAATTATTGTACCGCATTTTCTAAAAAACCTTTAACTCACAATTATATTGGGGGTGAAATACAACCAAAAATACAAAAACACACCATACTTGGCATGTATTGTCCAAAAATAAACTTCAATGTGTTTCGTGCTGATGGTTCTCTGGATAACGATGTGTCCTTTGGTCGCGGTGTTATTTTAGCAAATCATAATCGCTTCGACTCATCACTCTTCAGAATCTCTTTTTCCTCTTCTTTTGAATTTGAATGTGTCAAAGCAAAGGTTGACAAAATTACCCTTTATATAGTCTGCTTTTACAAACGGCCTTGTCAGCCTATTCAATCTTACCCAGGTCACAGTTGATGCTCTTGATTCAATCTTCGAATCAGCTGACTCATCGGATGTAGTGTTAGTTCTAGGAGATTTTAATCTTCCGAATCTCCAATGGACCCTCTTTGATGATGAATCTCACTATATGACTGCAAATGCCACTACCGATAAAGAAATTCTGTTCAAAGACTTAGATCTTTTCCAAGTGAGTGGAATCAAAAATAATTTAGGCCGTCAACTCGACCTTGTCTTCCCTTCTGATGTCGATAACTGCATTGTTTCAGCGAGCGACAACCTTCTTTCGACTCTAGACTCTTACCACCCCCCTCTCTTTCTTACCTTTCCTATAACTTCTCCCATACCATCACCCCATCGGAATTCGTAACTGTTTTTAATTTTAGTAAAGCAAACATTCCCAAACTCAATAACTTGTTACGCACTGCCGATTTCAGTAGTATCCTTGAAAATCGCGATATAAATTCTTCTCTCCATAATTTCTATTATATAGTGTTCAGTTATATAAGACAATGCGTTCCAACTGTACCTCAAAAAAAACATTTCCTCAAGTTTTCCGTGGTATAACAGTGAACTAAGTCCCTTAGAAACAGAAGAAATAAACTCTGGCGTCGGTACCTGCAATCTTGTTCCGGACATGATTTCTCAAATTTCCAGTCCGCGAATACTTTATTTTCTGAAGTCTGTAATTCCCTTTACCATGAATACCTGAATAGAATGCAATCCAACATAATATCTATCCCTAAAACTTTTTTCAATTTCATTAATCCTAAAAGAAAATCCGATAGCTACCCTTCTACCCTAACATACTTGAACAAATAAGTTCAGATGATCCCAAAATTACAACTAATTTATTTGCCCAATTTTTCAGCAAATCTTTTTCTGTTAACAACTCACAACCGGACTCAGATTATTTTTCTTACTTAGAAACCTGCATCCAAACTTCCTTATCTTCCCTCGTCTATGTATATTGTTGATGAAAAGATCAATAAACTGATGGTTTACCTTCAATAATTAAAAAAAATGCTTTTCTTCACTACTAAAGCCCTTGACTGCTCTCTTCCTCTCTCAATTTCTCAAGGGATTTTTCCTTCTTATTGGAAACACTCTTATGTTATACCGATTCATAAAAAAGGCCCCAAGAAAGAAATCTCTAATTACCGCCCTATCGCTAAACTCTCGTGCATCCCCAAGCTCTTTTTAAGCATAGTTTAGCATATGACACAATGCTCTTTCACTGTAAGCTAATTTTTTCCCCAAGTCAACATGGGTTCCTCAGTGGTAGATCAACTACATAACTAAATTAGTTGATTTTGTCTCTGGAGCAATTTGTGCTATGGAAAGTGGCAAAGAAATCGATGTTATTGCAACTGATCTTAGTAAAGCCTTCGATAAAATATCCAACAATTTAATTCTCATTAAACTAAAAGCACTTGGTTTTCAACCTTCTCAATCATATTTATATGAACGTCAATACAAGGTCCGTTTTAGAAACCCAGAATCTGACCCAATCTTAGCATCCTCGGGTGTTCCACAAGGAAGCCATCTCGCTGATTTTCATCTTAACAATCAAGGATGTTGACAGAGTCATCAAAGACTCCTCCATTTCTGTATATGCCTTCAGCTCGACCTAGACAGATATTCTACCTTGTGTCGGAAAAACATTCTCGAGCTAATAAGGAACTGAACTTCCGATCCCATATCACTTGTTCTATTAGTAGACCCAACTTCGCACTCGGTTTTGTTAAACGGTGGTGCAAACAATTTTCGGATCCTAAATCCCTATACCTCACATTTGTGAGGCCTCCCTTCTCGATTAATCTAGCCAGATGTGGTCTCCTTTTTATGCTTCCCATTCATTTCGAATTGAAGCCGTTCAACGTAAATTCCTTCATTTTGCTCGCCGCTGGCTATACCAAGGCCTGATATTTTTAACCTCCCACCCTATCTTGATCGTTTAAAACTTATATACTTGCAACCCCTTGATAAACGCAGAAAAGTGGCCGATATTGTTTTTATTCATCAACTTCTAGCTGGTAACATCGATTGCCCTGTGCTTCTTCAAAGAATTTCACTCAACACCATCAACCCTAGAAATCTCAGATCGGAGTAACTCTTTGATCTCAACTTTCAACGTACTTATTACGGATGTAACGAACCTTTGAATCGTATGTTACGTGCTGCAAAACTCTTTTGATTTCCGATCCTCCAAAAATTCTCTATGCAAAAACCCTTAACCCTAAAGCCATCTTATGCAAAGTAGTTTTTAAGCTTTTTTGTAAACTTAGTCGTAAGTTGTTCTTAAGTTTTTTGCTTGCATTAAGCTATGTAGACGTATTGCATCCGCCGATCAGGTTCGAATCAACACGGCTGCTCTGCGCAATGAAAACACCAGTAACACCTTTGGTAATGCGTTAGGACTCGCCCTAGAACTGGGTAGAGTAAGTCCTGGAGCCAGTATGCTGGGCGTAGATGAGAAGTGGACACGCCTTAAGAATACTGTCATTAGTACTGCCAACTCCATCTTAGGCAGCAGTCGTAGAAATCGGAACGACTGGTTTGATGATGAATGCAAGCTAGCGACTGAACGTAAGAATGTTGCGTACCGAGCAATGCAACAATCTCATAGAACGCGGGCACGCGAAGACGAATATAAAGAGCTCAGAAGAATTGAAAAACGGCTTCACAGACAGAAAAAATCAGCCTGGGAGAAGAACATAATCTGTGAAATAGAGAAAAGCCGAGAGCGAGGTCCGCACCAGGCGCGGAAGTTCTACCAATCCGTCCGAAACATGACGCAGTACACACCACGCTGCACATACTGCAAGGACGGAGAGGGAAATCTGATCACCGATCCTCAAAGCATACTGGAGCGATGGGAAGTGTACTTCAATGAATTGCTAAATGGTCAGCTCACTGCAGAAGTGGAGGCTCCACTACTTCAAGAAGAGTACCCTATGTTGCCGCCACCAAGCATAGAAGAGGTTGAGAAGGCTATAGGCCGGCTAAAGAAAAACAAAGCCCCGGGAGCCGATGGTATACCAGCCGAACTATTTCAACACGGTGGGCCAGCTTTACGTCAAGCAATTCATGAGATTATAGTGCACGTGTGGGAGCATGAAGAAATTCCAGAAGACTGGCGAAAAGGTATCATTTGCCCCATACATAAGAAGGGAGATGTCACAACGTGCAGCAATTATAGAGGTATCACGTTGTTGAGTACCGCCTATAAGATACTCTCCTCTATCCTACAAGAGCGGATAACCCCATACGCTAAAACCATCATCGGACAATATCAGTGTGGTTTCATTCCAGGCAAATCAACAACTGATCAGATCTTTACCCTTAGGCAGGCGTTGGAAAAATGTCTAGAATTTAACATCCCAACATACCACCTGTTTATAGACTTTAAGGCCGCCTACGATAGCATAGCCAGGGTAGAACTTTACAAAGCCATGAGAGAATTCGGCATCCCAAATAAATTGACACGACTATGTAGGTTGACCATGACCAACGTAACAAGCCAAGTAAAAATAGCCGGATTGCTATCCAAACCAATCAACATCTTTAATGGACTCCGACAAGGGGATGGTTTGGCCTGCCTCCTCTTCAACCTGGCGTTGGAGAAAGCAATCCGTGACTCTGGCACGGCAACAAGAGGGACCATCGTCAACAGGTCCAGCCAGATACTGGCTTACGCAGACGACATCGACATCATCGGAAGAACTGAGCAAGCTGTACATGATTCCTTCTTCCAGATCGAGCAGGCGGCACAAAATCTGGGGCTGCACATTAGTGAAGGTAAAACAAAGTACATGGTGGCGTCGAATGCGAGAGGAACAGTTGGTCAAACAATCAAGGTAGCGGAGCACGAATTTGAAGTGGTGCAATCCTTTAAATACCTTGGGTCAATAGTAGCAGCCGATAACAATATAGAAGAAGAAATACGCGGGCGGCTTCTCAAATCCAACAGAGCCTACTATAGTCTGTCAAAGCTCTTCAAATCCAGAAATCTCACCATAACTTCAAAACTGCTGCTGTACAGGACCATGGTCCTGCCAGTACTCACATATGGATCCGAGACTTGGGTGCTTAGCAAAAGGCACTCCGACCTCTTAGCCGCGTTCGAGAGAAAAGTCTTAAGGAGAATTGTTGGCCCCATATGTGAGGAAGGACGATTCCGGAGAAGGACGATTCCGGAGACGGTACAATCATGAATTGTACGCAATCTACCTTGAAGCAGATATCGTGACAAAAATTAAGCTCGGTAGACTCCGGTGGGCAGGGCACCTAGCTCGCATGAGCGAAGAGGAACCTGCTCGGAAAGTTCTTTGTGGTACATTCTATGGTAGACGACAGCGTGGTAGACCATGCTTGCGCTGGAGAGATGGCGTAGACCAGGACGCCCGGAGCCTTGGGGTGCGCAACTGGATGGCGGCGGCTCGAGACCGGGATGGGTGGAGAGACTTGTTGAAGGAGGCCAGGACCGGACCCCGGTTGTCGAGCCGACGATGATGATGAAGCTAATAAAGTTAAACAAATTCTTGGGATGGGGGGGATTTTTTTTGCAAAATAAATAAATGAGATTTAGCACATTTTCTTTTATTTATAAAGTATTGAAAAGCAGTTTTTTAAAAATGTATTCCCAACTCCAAGTCTTTTAATATTCATAAATTATTTTTTTAAGAGCACCATCAAGGATAATAGAAGATTACTTATAAGTATTAATTTTTACATAAAGGGTTTTCCAATAAGAGGTGTTATTTTGATATTCAAAGAAAAATGGCATTTTTTGAGATAAATGATCGGATGTTTATTTCATTATAAAGAGGAAGATATGCCGTTAATAATGGAATACAACATCAGCCAAATGGCCGCCACGACCACGCTTACAGGACCATATCCTTTTCATGAAATTTTCCATAACCAAATCGCAAAGTGGCTGCCCTATGTCCTCGATAGCCTCACGAATTCCATCTTTGAGGTCTTGAATCGACCCTGGGCTGTTGGCGTAGACCTTATCTTTCACGTGGCCCCAAAGGAAGAAGTCGCAAGGTGTTAAATCACAAGATCTCGGTGGCCAATTGTGATCACCTCTTCGAGAGATAACACGGTCCGGAAACTTTTCCCGTAAAAGATCGATGGTTTCATTACTTTTGTGGCACGTAGCGCTGTCTTGTTGAAAGTAAACGTTGTCCAGATCAATACCTTCCAATTCCGGCCATAAAAAATCATTAATCATCTCTCGATAGAGCAATCCATTGACCGTAACTGTTGCTCCAGCCTCATTTTCAAAAAAGTAAGGTCCAATGACCCCGCCGGACCATAAACCGCACCAAGCAGTCACGCGTTGAGGATGGAGAGGCTTTTCAACAATAACTCTTGGGTTTTCCGAGCCCCAGATGCGACAGTTTTGCTTGTTGACGTAGCCTCCGAGGTGGAAATGGGCCTCATCAGTCAAGATGATTTTTCGATGAAATTCCGGATTATTTTCATGCATTTCAAGGACCCAATCAGCAAAGACACGACGTTGTTGATGATCAGCCGGCTTGAGTTCTTGTGTTAACTGAACTTTATAAGCCTTAAGACCCAAGTCTTTATGCAAAATACGGTGTAATGACGTTTGAACGACGAGGAATGGACAAACCTGGGTTTTCTTCAACACTTTGGGCTACAACAGCAATATTCTCAGTTGTTCTTGAGCGACGTGCACGGGTTTTATTCTTCACATCACTAACTTGTCCCAACAGCTCGAATTTGTCCACCAATTTCTGTATTGCGGTCCGACAACGTGCTTCACGACGACCCAAAAATGTTTTAGTTTTACGAACCGTCTCTGCCAAATTTTCAACATTTTTATAGTGTATTTTAATAATTTTAATGCGTTGTTGAAGCGTGTATCGTTCCATTTTTATGAATGGCGTAGTTTCTACTTGTCAAATGTCAAAAAATGACAGCTTCAAAAGTGACAGCTACCGAAATAGCGGGCTATTCAAAATAACACCTCTTATTGGAAAACCCTTTACAATAAGGCCCTGAGATTTGTTGTGTTTGTTTTAGAGATGGCTCCTGCTGCTTTTAATTTATCTTGTTGAGAGATCAGAAGTTGCATGGTTGAGGCCATAGAGTACCTATATTACCTAGAGAACCGACTTAGGCGGTCGTTCTCTTCCACCCTACAAGCTGTACTGAGAGGAAAATGCCCATTAAGTTTTGTATGGGGTTGTTGTCCAATGCATTTTAAATGGGACCGAACCAACATGGCTTCAATTTAAAGGACTTCGCTCAAATTGCTCAAAGTGCTCAATAAGGTGGATAAGACCGCCCAGGGATTCAAAAAAAAAATCCGTTAAATTCAAAAATTGAGAAATTTATTAATTTCGTAGTCAAATTTCTTTTTTTAACCTTTTGTCAACCTAAACTATGAAGAATATCGGTCATTGTTGCTCCCGGGTAAAAAATTGAATAATATTTTTGAATATTTATGTTTAAAAAAAAAAACAAAAACACCTACCGAAAATTGGAAACGCACTCTAGTTTCTTAGCTCAAAGGGTACCGGTCGGTTCTCTAGGTAATATAGGTACTATATGGTTGAGGCTAACCAGGAGACGGTTGGTACCCAATTATCTTATGGATCACACACAGTGTCTGTAAGAGAATCTGATATGGCACGCTCAGCAATCCTCACCAAAGAGAAAACTAGAATTTTGCATTCTAAAATAAATCCCGAGAATGGAATTCAATCAGTCCCCAAATCTTAGGGTTTGCTTATGATTATGTTTATTTGTATGTACAAAAATGTAAGGGTGTAAGTCCCCAAAACCCCATGAAATAAATCAATTTTGTATGAACATTTTGGGTATTTGTTTCATTTCATGTATGGGGGGATATTTCATTGGGGAGACATTGCATAATATTTAAAATTTGTTCAATGTTCTTTCCAATATTTTGTTGCTCCTTTTCCATGTTTTCAACTTTGTGTTTAATATTTGTGACTTCCTTTTTAATATTTGTGACTTCCTTTTTAATATTTGTTACATCCTGTTCATTAATTACGGATTTAATGTAAACATTATAAACATCCCTTTCAATATTGTCAGCTTTATTCTCTGTTATTGTAACTTTCTGGTCAATAGTCTGGGCTTGCTCCTGAATATATATCATATTTGTTTTCATATTTTAAGCGGTAGATTCTATGTTATTAGCTTTCTCCTCAAGGATAAAGTTTTCCTTGCTTGTCGCGCTCTTCTTGTTTCTTATAATAGCTTTTGCTTCTGCAATTGATTTATCCACCATGGTTTGATTTCCCATCAAGAAATCAAAGGTCAGCCAAAGATTTTTGTCTTTAAAAAAATCAAAGAAATTCCACTGTTTTGTATTTGTATCCTCATCATAATCATCAATAATATGACAAAAAATACATTCACGTGGTAAAATGATCTTATTCGAAATATCACCTAGGTAAACGCCAGCCACATTATAATCGCAATCGCAAAAAGGAACATCTGTCCGTTTCATTTTTTCAGAACGGTTGGTTAATAATTTAAAACCGTGATTGTTCAAAAATTTAGTACGACACTTGTCGTCTTATGGCCTGCAATTGAAAAAAATATCATTAGAAAATTGTACTAGAATTTGTTTTACTTTAAGCGCTTTGAAGTTAAAAATGTCAGTATGCAACTGTTATAAATGGACAAGTGACTAAAGCTGAAACGAAACTTCAATATTTAAGTCCAACACAAGAGCTTATGTTTACAGTTTACGCTGAGAAAAAAGGAGAACAAAAGTGCTTATGTTGAATTATCATCTGACTCATCATATTTAGTGTTAAAAAAAGGGGCTATCGGTATTTGTTAGGCCCTCGACAGTTATAACGGGTGATTTTTAAGCTGGTTTGGTTTTGGCAACACTGGTTTTGACAGCTGACGTGTGTTTAGTACCTTGTGTCACTGTCAAACAGCTTCAGTTTGGTTTGCAATTTAACCATGGATCGTCTTACAAATGAACAACGCTTGCAAATTATTGAATTTTACTATCAAAATTCGTGCTCGGTTCGAAATGTTCATCGCGCGCTGCTTGTGTTCAGCGATGAGGCTCATTTTTGGTTGAATGGGTACGTAAATAAGCAAAATTGCCGCATTTGGAGTGAAGATCAGCCAGAAGCATTGCAACAGCTACCAATGCATCCCGAAAAAGCCACTGTTTGGTGCGGTTTATGGGCCGGCGGCATTATTGGGCCTATTTCTTCAAAGATGATGCGAATCGCAGCGTTACTGTCAATGGTGAACGCTACCGAGCGATGATAACAAACTTTTTTTGCCCGAAATGGAAATTCTTGACTTGCATGATATGTGGTTTCAACAAGACGGTGCCACATGCCACACAGCACGCGAAACAATGGCGCAATTGCGAGGCGAGTTTGGTGAACAGTTAATTTCACGTTTCGGGCCGGTCAATTGGCCGCCTAGATCGTGCGATTTGACACCATTAGATTATTTTTTGTGGGGGTATGTCAAGGCTAATGTCTATAGGGACAAGCCCGCTTCGATTGACGCACTGGAAGCCAACATCCATGCATTCATTCGTGAGATACCGGCCGATATGTGTGAAAGAGTATGCCAAAATTGGACTCAGCGGATGGGCTACCTGAGACGCAGCCGCGGTCAACATTTGCATTAAATTATCTTTAAACATTAAATTGCAAGGTTCAAACTATCGATTCAAATAAATATTTCATTCATTTTTTCGAATTTTTTGTGTTTTTTTTTTAAAAAAAGTTCTAAACCTCTTAAAAATCCACCCTTTATGTACCTTTTTGCCTTGACAGACAAATCTTGCCTAGGCCCAAACTTGTAAAACCTGCATTTGTTAACGAAATCTGATGAGGTGTCGAAGGCAATACAAACAAATGAAAAAAAAAAAATGAAAACTGTTCCATGTGTTACCATTTAAACATATAATTAAAGGAGTTCATAAAAAAAGATGCGAAAGTGTAGGCTTATCACCAGAAGACCTGAACAAAGTATTAACCTGACGAAACTTTGTAAAAATCATTCGTTAAAAATCGCATAGAGAATCGAAGTTTTGAAAATAAAAATAGGAAAAAGATAACTACGTGTTCTGCTTTAGGGTGTCAATCGGCTTGAATAATCGATTCCAGCATTGATTCCATCATATTTGAGAAAATCTTACATCGACTGCTGTTGTTTGATTCTCGAATCTTTTATTGAAGCTCCAACATAAACAAATCCCCATAAACAATTTGCGTAGTGCTGGATCTACACGACTGACTAATTGGCAGTTTTCTGTCAGTACAATGCCAAAAGAATAAATTTTTCCATTCTTCTTGACAGTTTTTTGACAGAAATATTGCCTATTTGTAAGTTTTGTAGATCCAGCACGTCTTCGCTGAATTGATCCGAATATAAATTAGTGATTGAGTTGGAAACGAAAACAGGTGAAGCTTAGTGGCAGTGGTATAAAAGCTTTTGATTTTTTTTAAATTCACAAATATATTGATCTTATGCACAAGTAAGCATCGTTCATGTGTGTTCTGGAATTCAGAAATGGAAAAGAGAAGAGAAAATGGTATCAACAGATACCATAAACTCTTTAATAATTGACTCTCTTTTGCGACTGGACTTGTATACTGAAGAGAAAAATGAGTAATTAATTGTGTTGAGTTCGCAGTAATCTACTATGATTGAAATTTAGTTGATTTTGATGAGATTTGGTGCTTTTCGCTCGAAATCTAGATTTGTATGCGGTATGAAAATGCTTTTAACTTGAATTATTAAAAGTTTTTAAAAGATTATAAGATTAAGTGCAAGTAAAAACAAAATGTATTTATAATGACTGTTGGTTGCCAAACAATGTGTATTTAATATTCACCCTGATTACCGAATCCTACGACTGACGCGAAGCGACGCGACGAGAGTCAACTCATTTTTGCTATATTCACGAGTACAAAACTTTTGAATTCAAGGATCAAGGACCATTCGCTCTGTAATCAAATATTTTCCTTTCATATCCGCACCAAGAGTTTTGTGGAAAAGTTTGGAGCTATTTGGAATGTAAGTGTCTTAAAAGAATTCTTAAAAGTCCCCAACTCCCCGCGAGTAACACTTTACGGATTCCATAATCGTCATGATTATTATTAATATCATATTATATTGTATTCAGCGACGATCTGGTGCAACAGCCGTTTTTTTTATTGATTCTATGTTACACCATAAAAAATTCACACAGTATCCAAAATGAATAAAAGCTCGCACTAATTGTAATTGTTAGTATTTATGTGCTACATACACTAGTGAAAATTCACCCTCCTCTAGTATTATAATTATAACTACGTATTGTAAAACCTCACGAATAATTTATAGTTAATTCCGCTTATTTAACGCGCTAACTCGGTGAGCGCCCATTGATGGTCAGATATGGAATGCGATCTTAACTCAATCCATCTGCCACACTCACCGAGCTGCACAAGCAGGACCTACCCTAACACTAACACTACCATGAACAGAAGGGATTTTGCCTGCTCATATTCCTAATTTCATCGATGCACCGTTTGACTGTTAACATTCGGCCATCCGACAAATATCACTGTCCTCAGTGAGAGTAAGAACTAATGTCGTCTTCGAGTGGACGTTCGGAGTTTCTCCTTTTTCACTTCTTTCAATCCAAATTTCCAATCTTCGATAGGAATGGGAGAGTTCCGAAATCCAAACGAAAACGATATAAATAACCACTCAATAATTATTTCACGAGACCACACAGGTCTCAGAAGCACACAGCTTCACCGAAGCACACAGCTTCACCGAAGCACACAGCTTCACCGAAGCACACAGCTTCCTCGAAGCACACAGCTTCCCCAAAGCACACAGCTACCTCGAAGCACACAGCTTCACTGAAGCACACAGCTTCCCCGAAGCACACAGCTTCCCCAAAGCACACAGCTACCTCGAAGCACACAGCTTCACCGAAGCACACAGCTTCTCAAGCACACAGCTTGAAATATTTTAAGGACACGATCATTTGTTTTTTTAGATCAATCATTTTATTTATTCTTAATAAATTTTATTGAACTATTTCCATGAAAAAGCTTCCATCTTCGTTTCATACGGTCATTTTTCTGGGTTGAAGTTCATCGACACGTATTTTTGTAATCCTATCGGGAAGATCAGCTTATGGAACATTTTGTTTTCCTCATCTGAGTTATTGTCTTCACCTGAGGAATATATTGAAAAAGTTTAATAAGTATTTTTGTTTTATTTTTTTTGTTTATGCAAACCAATAACTAATTGATTAAAAATGAATTCTTTTTTTTTTTTTTTGTTTTTTTTTTGGTTTGATGATAAGAAGAAGTTCTTGAATAGTCTGATTTGTAATGCGATGTTTCAACAATTTAAGCCCCATAAAATTCCTGGTAGATGTTCTTCCAAATCTCTTCCATCCTGTCGTTTCTCTTGAATATAAAGATATAGCGACTATTCGGAAATATCTTTCAGTTTAAACTTTTACGCGAGTTGTGTGATCAGCATTTGGAATATGTAATAATTCATTTTTTTTTTTTTTAAACAATATTCCTGAAAAGTTTTAGAAATGATAGCTCTATCACATTTTATTTGTACCGGTGTCCGACAAGTTGAGTTAGCTCAGCAAACTATGAACGAATAACACCATTTACTATTTTAATTTGTTGATTTGCAGGGCGAAGCCTTAAAATAAAGACTTCCGTTGGTCTTTTTTTTGTAAAAAAACTCGAAGTTGTCGATATATACGGTGTGTAAGGATGTTTTAATGATTTATGAACCTGAAATCTTGTCTCAACTTTTCCACGCTTGTTAAAAAGACACTGAATAGAATTATATTAAGGGAATTACTTACTATACATTTCATCTTCGGAAACCAGAAGTTTTCCTTCACATGTTCCATGGTTCGATCCAAACCATGACCATGATGTGATGTTGAATAACATACTATTTTCAATTATTATTATTATTTAACCCCGTGGAACAACCCAATTAAAACCTTCTCCCGTTTTTTTGAACAATCGTCCCGCACAGCATATTCCTTTTAGACGCCGCGCAGTTGCGGTTATTTATATTTGATTTTTTTGAAAAACTTTGCAGAGTTCTTCGTCCTCCTTTTGAACTGCAGCTTATCGAATATGTAAGCGACTTCCTCCTTTCCGTTAGAATTTTCAACTGAGTGATGACTTAAGGCGTCAACATGTTGCATTTGTGTGGCCGGCACATCTTCCTTTTATTAGGTACATACAAAAAGTTTTGTATCTTTTATCCTCTTTCTTCTGACTTGATATGACTAAAATGTGCACATCGGCTTCATATAAAAACGAAAGCAAGTCCTTCAAGAGCCTTGTTTTTAACTCGTTCCAACTAGTTACAAGACCTTTTTGAACAGCAAAACAATAAGAAGCAGCTTCATCGAATCGATCCGAAAAACACTACGCACCAATCATCACACTCATAAATATTGCGAACATTCTCAATGGTTTCTAGCAATTGCGCTTCATATAGAGAAAAATTATTATTATCGGAATTGAACGCGGTATAATTCTTTTTGTTTTCACTTGTTGCGACACTTCATTCACATTTGGGGTAACCAATCACTTCAACTATTGTAAATAAGTATCTTACTGATCCCGCAAATACCTTATTCGTGACTCATGTTTATGTAGACGAATTTTATTAGATATGTATTTTCATACTTCCACCTTAACTCCGCCTTCGATATAACACACACCAGGAAAGAGAATAAACTACTTCCAACAATCCTCTCGTTTAAATAATAAAAAATACATAAATCTTTCCATTTGGTATGTATTTTCACAGATACAAAATAAGGCGATCCACACAGGAAAAAACAACAACGATCAACAACTGCCCTTTTCTTAGAGCAAATTATTCCTCAACAAAAAAATATATTTCTGGGGCAAATATGTATGTATATATTAATAAATACAAAAGCAAAACGAAAATTCTGAGAGCAAACGACCGACCGAAAACCCAGCATCTGTGGTTTTCTCTCATGTCACATAGCTAACTGCATTTTTTTTCAACGTAGATAGGACAATAACAGCAATTTTTGAGACAAAAAAATGTTCCCGAACATCTGCGCGATAGGTAGCAGAACAACAACAAGTGATCCATGAAACGATCAAAATAAAAAAAAAGATATTTAGCTGTAACAAAAAAGATTTTTTTTTCTACGCAGGTAGAATAAAAACACCATTTATAGAAGAGGATCGACCCAAACATCTGTTCCGCGACCCACGAAAAGATCAATATATGCAAAAAAAACGAAGTTAGCAAAACAAAAAACCGTTACATATTTGAGAGGAAAAAACAAAGGACCCAAACATCAGCGCGTTAGTCAGTAACACAAACCGAACCACGACAAGATCAAAATACAAAAAAGTAGATCTGTGTTTTGGCAAAAACAACGAAAGTAACACCTCCATAAAACCCAATAGTTGTTTTTTTATGATAAATACACACAATATCCGAAATGACAGAAATAACAACAACAAATTATACTTAGCTACTTTTCTTGGATGTAAACTATAACCACACGACAACTCCTTCTCGTAGGTATACATCCGATATTATGTAGGTATTTACCATTCACATTAGAAAAACATAATTTTCTTATATGAATTTCATTGCACACACATAACTCATAAGTTAATGTTAAACACTATATTCGTAATTCAACCAATTTAAAAAAACTTTCGCGTAGCACAAAATTTATTTTCAAATAATATTGTTTAATTTTTCAAAGGCATCCGATACCCACTTCTGATTGTAAAACCTCACGAATAATTTATAGTTAATTCCGCTTATTTAACGCGCTAACTCGGTGAGCGCCCATTGATGGTCAGATATGGAATGCGATCTTAACTCAATCCATCTGCCACACTCACCGAGCTGCACAAGCAGGACCTACCCTAACACTAACACTACCATGAACAGAAGGGATTTTGCCTGCTCATATTCCTAATTTCATCGATGCACCGTTTGACTGTTAACAGTATATGTAGTTGTTTTACTGCAATTCCAATTGGAGCTTCTGTAGCCGCGAAATAATAACGGATTTTTGTAGAAGGCTAAAATACAAGCAATTTTTACTATGGGAGGGGGGGTCTATCTCCCTCCGTTTAGGCGGGAGCGGAAATTTTCTAAAAAATGACTTAATGCAAAAAAAAAAAGATTTAAAAAAACGGCAACATTTACAATGCAAAATTATATGTTTTCTGAAAGCCAGAATCTTCTTCTATTATTATTTGTTTCAACCTAATTATTTGTAATAAAATGCTTCCAAACTCAAAATTTCTCCAAAAAAACATAAAAACAAAAATGTTTGTATTGTAAGTGTTGCCGTTGTTTTTAATTTTTTTTTTTTCTTTAAGTCATTTTTTTAGAAAATTGTCCCTCCTGCCTAAGCGGAGGAAGATAGACCCCCCCCTCTTATACTTAAAATTGCTTGTATTTTAGCCTTCTACAAAAATCCGTTATTATTTCGCGGCGCCCTAGTTATCATACTCGTGCCGCATATTGTATATTTCTAGAACAGCAATGATATTTCTATTGCCATGAACAATGAACATACAAAATAGCCGACACAGAAAGGAATTTTTTCCAAGTTAAAGCAATTTTTATTCCGTAAGCGGATAATATTGTGCTCCTGTGAGATAGAAGGTACTGCTAAATTACAATATGTTATATGGTTTTATCGCATATTGTGTTAAATCCAAAATTATAGCGTTTCGCAACCTTTGACGGTGAAAAGCCAATGAAAAGCGTTTTTTAACCGTTTCAAACTATTTTATATACCAGGGAACTATTATACCTACAAAATGTCAAATCAACCCTGAGCTTTTTCCATCTGATAATATCTAGCACACTCTAATTTTATATACATACATATATATATATATGTACAGTACATATGAATCACGACTTACCTGAATATCACTAACAGCCAATCCATTAAGAAGGTTCATCAGAACAACGGCCATGCAGATGATAAACAGGAAAATCAATATGTAACTGTAAGAGCCTTCTAAATTCAAATCTGCAAAGTTCAGCTCTCCAACAACCATTGCCATCGTTTTAACAAATGATTTTAACATATTTTCAAACTTACGCTCAGGTCCGAAATTTACATAAAAACATAGGGCAAAAGTAAAGACCAAAATCGAATAGATTGAGAAACTCTTAACAAAAGTCTTTAAAACTTCTTCCAGCATTAGTATATGTGTTGAAAAAATTGGCACATTCCTAACAAGTTTCCAAAATTCAAGTGCAATGAGAAGTATTCCGAACACAAATATTTCTTTATGTACTGATGGTATTGTGATAATCAATATCGACACGATTATCAGAAGCAGGTCCAAGTAGTTGCTGAATTCTTTAAAGTACTCCTTTGGGTACCTTAACTGTATTGCCTCTCGAATTATAAGATACACAATTCCTATAATTGTAAGCCACCAAGTTAAATTCGTAAAGTCAGTTTCGGTGTTTTCTCCTGTGGCACTACGTTCAGTTTGTTCTCCTGTGGTACCATTTACCGTTTTTTCTTCTGTGGTCAAAATTATGTAAGACACAATTGAGGTAAGATAAAAGCAATACAAGAACATATTTAAATATAAGAATTTTGAAATTTTTTGCCATTTTAGAGCTATAAAGCTTGTGATGAGTGGATGTTTTAGAAGATCTAAGTGTTCTTTTGAATTTATAATCAGCATTATTGGGATCATTTCGTTTAGATCAGGCTGTGTTTGGGGAGGAACAAAATTTTTATAATTGAAAGTTATGTTTCTGTTTATATATGGCTCTTTCAATTCTCCATCAATACAAGAATCAAAGCATTCCTTAAGAATTTGCGGCTCCAATGCAAAATGGAATTTGTCATGTAACCTTTCTTGAAGAAATCTTTTAAGTCCAATGTAAGTCCCCGCTTCTAGAAGTTTTCGTATCGTTTTTTTGTTGTCATAATAGTAAGCAAGATCTAACGGTGTTTCGCCGTTATCACCTCCATTCACATCAAATTGTCCAAGAACATCACGAAGAATAGCAAACGATTTGTCGAACAAATCTTCATCTACCCAACAAGTTATGATATTTAGAATGTTCATAGGTGTTGGCAATTTCAAGTGTTTGAGACGTAACAGTATTTCAAAAGCCTCAAGATTTCGCGCCAAACAAATATGTTGAATGATTGTAGTACAATTTTCTGTATAGTTGCTATTTTTATCGTACTCGACGTTGGTTATGTTGAATAAAATTGTTTTGATGACGTCTATACAGCTCTTTTTTTTCAGTGCCTTAATGAAAAGTTTTATTTGAATGTCATTGTAATTTTTGAGCGAATCCTTTGAGCTATATTTGGTCAGAAAATCTTCGTCATTGCCATTTTCTAAAATATCTAACAAGCAATTGAAATAAGCATCTTCAGAGGTCGTTAATGTTGTAAGCTGAAGTACAAATAAAAAATTAAATTAATTAATTTTTACCACAAGCCACAGTCAAACCAGTGAATATTTACCTCAATTTCAGATGAAATACTATTTTTATTGCTGTCTATGGGAATAATAGTATACAAAGCCATGTTTTGATCAGTTGATAACTCTGCATAA
This sequence comes from Leucozona laternaria, assembly GCA_932273885.2. Lineage (NCBI taxonomy): Eukaryota > Metazoa > Arthropoda > Insecta > Diptera > Syrphidae > Leucozona > Leucozona laternaria. The sequence continues at coordinate 6,281,028 of OW026368.1, forward strand.
AATAAGAAAATATGAATTTAATTTTTTTGATTTTTTCATAATTCCTTTCATAGTTTTTTGTTTGTTGTTTATTTTTTCTTATTTATTCTCCACTGTTTAAGTTGAAATATACTATTGAAATAGTTTATGTTGATGTGCAATTGAATACAACTCTTTGCAACACAAACTTTATTTTTTAAATGGTTCCCTTTTTTTGTCCTGCACTGTTTTGCTTGAATTAGTGAAGTGAAGTACCTACTCTGCAGTTATACCTACTACAAACATTAACACTTGAAGTTAATTTTATAGTAAAATACATGAAATTCTGGAACACACACAAACTTTATAAGCTTCTTAGAAAAAGAAAAAAAAACTATCACGATATCTTTATTCCATTAAGAGCTATGATTTTTGCAACTAAAAATATCAATTTGAGCCACTGTGCAACTATTCACCAATACAATGACAAAATTTCTATGTTGAGTGGAAGTGGTTAGCACTGTTCTATTCTGAGTGAAACCAATGGAAAACAACAAAAGTTTGTGTGGGAGCATAGTGTTTTCGACGTTCGAGTCTACGGCCGGAGTGTACTCACTTTCACTATCATAAATTTGCGATGTCCAATGTGTGTCTTCAGTCCAGTTCCAGTCTGGCTTAAGACTCTGAGCGTGTATGTTGTGCGTTCACAAAGGAAAGTGGAGTTCAAGCGCATGTGCAGAAACAATGAAAGCACTCAGAGGCCGGCTTAATTAGTATTTTTTTTTCTTTTTATACAGTTATTAGGTAGGTACCAAGCAAAAGCAAATTGAAAGATTCAAATACGTTTTATTTTACACTACTCAGGATTCAAGACTTGCAAAATTGTTCCAAATGCGCACAATCTTCTCTGATTCAATCTATATATATAGGTATCTTGATTCAATGAATGATTCAACAACAGCGGAGCCGCACCAAAACACTTCCCACTCGTTGAGCTTCACCAGTAAAATTTCTATGCCATTTATGACGTGCTTATTGTCAAAGTACTTGAGACACAACAATTTTAATCGCGATTAATATATAGAAAACTCATTTTTTTTTATTTCTGTGAGTAGGTAATTATAGGTATAGGTAAGTATACATAGCTTTACATACCCTAAGCACAATTTATAATTAAAAAAACATAATTCAGACAGCCTTTGAAGTAAACACTTGCATTTAAAAGATTTCAAAAACAACAAATAATCACTTTTTTTCTATTTTCAACTGTTAGCGATATTAACTGTTGGAGAATTGACACAAAACTGAAATTAGTGGAACGGGAACCAGAACCGTGCATTGTAATGGCCAAATCACAATCACGCGTTCGGTCGGTCGGGCGTTTACGGGCTTTTTACCGACTTTACGATATCATGTGTCAATAAGCGCGACCATAGAATTTGCAAAACGAAATGTAGCTTCAAACTTCGGGCGTTGAGAAGTCACGAATATGGCAGAATAAAAGTTCTGTTTCCTTATAAATGCACGTTACAAATTCTCCGCAGATAAGAGAGAAACAAAAATGTCTCTGTATTTTATGATTTCATGAATAGGGAGTAACAACCAGTGAAATAAATGGCTTTACTAAAGGAGGTAAATACTAATGGCGATTGGATTTTCTTTTTTGATTATTTCATAATTTTACAACCATATTCCGAAATTGAAAATAACAAACAAAAATATTTCTTCAAGCATTTACAACTTTGATAAATAATCCAAGGAATGACATTAGTCAACAATGTCATTCTTTGATGTCAACAAATACGTGAAAAATAAGCAAACGTTAGGAAAAAAGAGATATGTATACAACACCGTTTTCACTAAGATCCGTATTGTATTATTTTCATGCGATGATCTACATGGATCATTGGCGATAATAAAATGCAGCAACAACATCGCCTAAAGGCTTAGCCTAGAATATTTTCGGCGCGGAAAAAAAATCTGTGTTACACAATTCCAATCATGGTGAACAGTTCTAAGAATCGAAAAAAGTTTCATAAGTAAAAAGAATTTCAATTTTTGGTTTCTTACGATTGTCAAAAATAAAATAAAAAATTCTAAAATTAAATAGCGTTTTACTTGTTTTTCTGATTACTCCAGAAAAATGGTGTGTTTGACAATCAGCGCTATCATGAATTCCATCGTAATCGGAAACTTGTTACGAATCCCGAAAAAAAGTATTATAGAATCCATCGTATTGGAAAATCTCATACAAATTGCCATTACGAACGGATTCTGTGATAGTTTTTTTTAGGGATTCGGAAACATTCCGATTACGATGGAATTCGTGATAGGGCTGAATGACATCTTTTTGCAATATCAACAAGGAAATGTGACTCTACACTCTCTCTAAATGAAATACATTGTAGCGATCACTGATCTTTATAAAACATTACATAGAGATTAGTGGTAGCGAAACACCACTCCACAACAGACAACACATAACGTGTGAATTCGGCCTTAGAGTACGTAAACCAGAGAAAATACCTTCTCTGAAACCAAATAACAATTACCTAAATCAAACATCTCTACTTCCAAAACAGCTGTTTAGCATCAACAAAAAAATCTTTTGAAGGTATGTAGGTACTTTGAAATGAAATAAATGAAACACAAACTGATTTCACAGGATTTTTGTTAATGGATTGTTTTTGGTTTAGAACCAATTAATGAAAATATACATTTATGCATCTGCTGTAATAATAAAAATGTGCCAATCAATATTCAAGGCTTTATAATATCCAATTCAATATGTATGTTGAATCATAACTAAACCATTAGTACATATGTATGTACATAGGTATAACTTTTATTTCTGCTGCTGTTGCATTTACTACCTAAAAAAGTCACTCATTACAAACAAACTTTCTTGATTTTTGTATTAATTTGATTATAATCAATTGTTTCTTCTAAATAAGAAATCATAAATTGCATAAAAACTTCAACATTTGAAAGAAATAGAATAACCAACACAAAAAGGAGAATTATTGTGAGCTGTCAAAGCGTCAGCAAAATAGAAAATAGATCTATTCGGGCGTTGGGTTCCAGCTTACGATATTTACGATCTAAAGCTGCGCAACGCCTGAGGTAACATTTAAGATTGCCACATAAGAGTCCATTGTTTCTATTCAATATGTCAAAGTCGGAGCGAGCGAACGCGTGATTGTGGTTTGGCTATAAAACATTTCAAAGTCATGTGCGCATTCGAATGACAGATATAGGGATGGGCCAAACTGCTGGTTTGAAATAACTGTTACAACTTTTATTGTTACTTTCCAATAACTGATGTAAATACCTGTAACTGAAATTTGAAATGGCTCTAGACTTGCATTTATAACAGTCTAGGCCTCTAGGCCCAGGGCTCTCCGCCGGTGAGCACTCTTAGGGCATCCGATTTTTTTCACGTCGCATGCAGCGTGAGACGCACTTTTACTTTTAGGCCAGTATTCACCGAACGCTAATAACTTAATAGACACATAAAACCTATTCACCAAGCAATAATAGTGAATATTTATTAGCGGTCATAAGACTTATGAGTGGTCTCGACCACCAAACGTACGAATTTTGTATCATTGTAGCCGTTCCGATAGGCCAATCCTACAGATCAACGAAAAAAAATTTAATGTCCGTTCAAAAAATATTAAATTCCTGCGTTGCATGCCAATGAAATTTCAAAATGGCAGCAACGCATCCCGAATTCATGCGATGTATGAAGATATTTGCTTTCCGATTTCCCTGACAGAAAATTAGAAGGGGAAAATTTCCCGAAACAAAATTAAAGACCGAAATGGATGGCCTGCAACAGAAAGATTCGTAGGTAAGCGTATTCTTATTTGATAAACATGTATGTATAATTCTTTCTATTAGAAAAAAAAAAAACAGTTATTCGAAAATATTTTATTTTGACAAAAAATGTCAAATATGAATTTTTTTTCCAAAAATTTTGAATTTTTATGAAAAATTCTGAATTTTTTTCAAAAATTTTGTACATGCGTCGGCACGCGTCTATCAGCTCTCGCTAGGGCCGTATATTTCGTTTCCGATTCGGTTACCATACAGCAAATAAATCCCCCGAACGGAACTTTTCTCCGATCGGAGAATTCTCCGAACGGATGATAGGGTTGAATATGTGTGTCCACGATGCATTCGATTCCTTAGTTATTTTTATACTTTTATAAGACAAATTCTCAGAAATACATAGAAGCGTTTCTAAATATGTAAAGTCGAGTATTATCCAAAGCTAGGTTTAAGTTTTCGAGTTTTAGATCTCAAAATATTTTTGAATAATACCGATTTGTCCACGTCAATAATATGGCTGTAAGCCTTTTTTCCATATGTGACAAGAACGAAGAAAATGTCAACAAATCAGAAACACTTTTTTAAAGGACAATGGGCAAAAATGTATATCCAATAAAGATTTCCACTGTAGTGCATATTCAAATTCACTATGTGGTCGGAGTTGTTTAAGCTTGAATACAGGGTGTTTCGTAATTTTCTAATAATACGACTTCTAACGGGGGAAAAAAAATATTAAAAAATAACGAAAATATTTACAATGTCATGCTATAACTGTCAAGTAAAAACTCCATTCTTTTAATTTCTTTTTAAATAATCAAGCTGTTTTAGTACAAGGTGTTAGAGAAATTAATTATTAAGCTTGAAATTTTGAAAAAAAAATGTTTTTTTCAACAAAGTAATAAAACTTCAGAAGGTGAAACAATGGAGTCTTAGCTTTAAAAAAAGCTATAGCATGACATTGTAAGTATTGTATTGTTTACGATTTTTTTTTTAAACTACGAAACACCCTGTATGCAAACTTAAATAATTCCGACCACACATCGAATTGGGATATTGCCTCTAGTGATAATGTATGCGTGAATTCGTATTTTTGGGTATAAAGGTCATTCTTATTGGTTCTGGGCCAGATTTGCCCTTTGTCCTTTGTTTTGCATCCTATCTCATTGTGTCGATGTTCTCAGCAACGTTTTCGCCCAAAATTAAATTATTGTGCCAAATTTTCTAAAAAAAATTGATCAAAAAAACACAATCGTGCCACATCGCCAACGCTGGTTCTCAGTTCTCAGTTTTTGGTTGTTTACTCCAAAAAAAAAATTGCCTGTAAATTTTAGAAGCAGTCAAGCTTACATTTATGTACTTATAAATTTTTGTTTTTAATAGCAAATGCTCTCCCATTGGCAAATAAATTGGAAGTCTAACAACGTTTGCTTTCATTTTCACAATAAAATTATTAAAATGATCACAATTGCTTGTTGTAAAATTAACAGCGGGTTGTCAATTTCGATTATTACATATACAAATATAAATCTGTTAACAGTCAAATTACAACACGTTGGGAAAAATACAACAGAAGTTTGTATTTTACTGATTATACTGCACATTCAACAATGAATGCTGTGGTATCGACAAATTTTGTTACTGTAAAATTTAAAGTCTCAGCCCTTCATTGGCCTTGGTTCTCTCCACCAACACCACATAGGGAAAGTGTTTTCATATGCGTTAATATAGTTGCATCGAGTGTATGTTTTCATATAAATGAATAAACTTTATCTAAAGGGTCCGCCATCTAACGTTTTTTTTTCAACTAGTGCTTATTTCGTGAATGGTAACACTTAGCTCATGTCTGATTTGGAGGAGGATATTGGCAACATTTGGTTTCAACAGGACGGCGCTACGTGCCACACAGCCGAAGCTACACTCGATGTTTTGCGCCATTTTCAAAAAAAAAAAAAAAATATTTGGCGGACCCTTTATAATGTTTTTATTCGAATAGAAAAGTTATATAAAATAATTGTGTGTTCCTTTGAGAGTGAGTAGGTACTGTTTGTTAACGTGGTGTGTTGGCATTTGTGGCCATGACCGTGGATATTTAAGATCCGATGAAAAATTTTCTTTAAACTGATTGCTTCTTAGCCTTGAACTTTAAGGAGGGGGAATTGTGTATTTAGAGTTTTAGACGAGGAAGCACCATCACGTTCACGTTCACGTTTACGTTCTTTTTTTTTTTTTTTCTACGTTTTGAAACAATGATTTAGTCACTTGGAGAAGAGAGAGTAGATATTTTTAATTGTATTAAGAGCCGTCAATATCAGTTTTGTCATTTCGGGGTTAACCAGGGTTCGGAAACTCATTATCCTGAGCGCTCATTAAACTGCTCTCCGCTCATATTTTCCTTTCAAGCGTGAGCAGTTCAAGCAGAATAAGAAAATGCTCGCACTTATGTGCAAATTTTATAAGAGCATATAACAAAGTCCATCACTTATGAGCATAAGCAGTTTTTAGCAACTCATGAGCAGGGTTCGTACTTCACTTCAATCGAAGTAGATTTCCTTCAGATTTCAGAATAAAATAGAATCTACTAACATACTTCTCTTTTTCAAAATCTACTTCTATTTTTTTTCAATTAAAAAAATTTTCAATCATTGAATAAAAAGTCAGCACTGATCACCATGAACTACATCGTTTTTAAGAGACAGGCGATTGTTGTTTCCAATAAACTCAAAATGTCAAAAATAAAATTCACATTAGAACTTCAATGTTAAAACTGTTCCAAGCATTTCCATTTTACAAAAGCTCCATTTATATCTTAAATGATGAATGGAGGTCATTTTGGATTCACGATACAAGTGATTTGCCTAAATTTTGGTACTCTAATATGAAAACAACAAATAATATCGAAGAACTTGAGGTACAAAAATTGTGGGTAGATTATATGTTCAGCAGCGCCGCAGCAAGGAAGAAGTTTTTGGAATTGAATTAATTAAAAATTTATCAGAAATCGTATAAATGTAAAATCTGTTTCTTTTCATTTTTAATTTCTAAATCTACTTCGGAAATTTCGGATTTACTTCGCTTTTTTCCACATTTGCTTCGAATTTTTGAATCTGAAGTCCGAACCCTGCTCATGAGCAATGTTGAACGTACAAGGTTTTTCCAATAACAACAACACGCATCTATATGAATTGGATTTTCTTTTTTAGGAAATATGCCTGTTTGGTAACTAAAACTTAAAGCACCAAGTTTTCCAAAACTTGGTTTTTTTCCCTATTGGTTTTGACAGCAAATTGTGAGAAAATTTGTTAACAATTTCACGTTACCAAACAGACCTAATGAGAATGCAGTGGATTGAGGTTACCTTGCCACACTCAATAATCTGGTTATCTGGGTATCTTGGCAGCAGGCTATGCTATAGAGTGGGTTCTCTGATTGCATTCATGACTTCATGTGGTTTTCCGTAGAACAAATAACAAGGGACTGTACTGTGGTGCGTTCTTTTTCTAAATAAAGTTAAGTCTCATCGTTCCTTTAATTCAGAAAAAAAAACTTTGAGTAACTTAATGACGTCATTAAGACGTTCCTGAACTCAATTTTGAAGCTGAAATACCTATCAATGTTTTTATTTTGTGGTTATCTTTTGTTTACTTTTCGTTCTTTTGATTTGAAATTGCTTGCATTTTTGTAAATCTGGGGGCCAAATTACCGCATTAGTGACTGATTGAGTGAAAGCCATCAGTGATCGAATGAACGAATAAAACCTATGGGGATGATGGCTCCATAACGTGAGTGGTAATGCCAAACTCAAATAATACAGTCTCGATAACTGAAGCCTGATTCACAATGCGGCGAGGAAACGAGACGTGAGCGTGACGAGAGCTCGTTGTAGTTGTCAAACCAATTTCAAACAATGAAAGCATACCTCGATATACACAATGCGGCGTTTCTCGTCTTCACGTCACGCCAAGAATTCGAAAAATTGAAAAAAGACGTGACGTGACGACGATTTTCATTGTTCCTAAGTAATTTACAGATTTTTTAAAGAGAAATGATCAAATGCGTATTAAAAAATAAAGTTATTGATAAATCTATTGTTTTGTATGTTATTTTGTTTCTTTTCAATTGATTTTTTTTTACAAAAATGAGTTTTTGTCCTAAAAACGCTCGCTGCATTGTGAATTGGGCGACGATTTTGTAACTAGAAAAAGACGACAGCGTTTCTTGTCACGCTCACGTCTCGTTTCCTCGTCGCATTGTGTAACAGGCTTGATGCGGTAATTCGGCCCCAGATTCCAATTGAATAGATATTTTTTTGATTTTAGTTTTTCAGCATTTAATTATTTCCATTTCGTCGATTTTTTTTTAAAGAAATTTGTGCCCATAATTAATGAAAAAAATATTGCTTCCATTTTTGCAATAAATTTAATGCAAAGACAACTTTTTCTTGAAACTCCATTCCAAATGTATTTGTATTTCTATTTTTTTTCTCTACGCATTTTGTTTGATGTTTTTAACTTTGAATGCTCCTAAATGAAAAGTTACCCAAAGTAACTTTTTTAACTAAGATAATCTATTTTTCATTTTTGACAAATCAACTCTAATGTTAATAGCTAATAACTCAGCAGTCATGAGCGAGAGCTTCTTATAAGTGATCATTCACGAGTAGTTCATTAGTGTCCCAAGTCCGTCGCCTGTGATAAATAACATAGCAATGTTTCTACCAAAAAAAATGTAACTAAACCATCTGTAGAGCACATTTCAATTTGTAAATTGGTTTTGAAGGGAAACTTCTTTCAGATCCCATAACGAGTTTTTGTAGAAAACTAATTTCGTCTCTCCTCAAGTAACTAAAACAAGAAAACAGTTTGCGCAGTTGATAACTTACAATGGCAATACTGGTACACGTAAGTTATATAATTGCATTGTAGTGTATTAATATTTTTTCGTTTATGAAGCGAAAGTTATGAAAGACAACATGACCAAGATGAATCCTTACTTTTTCCCGAATAGAAGGCCAAGCTTTTCATCATTGAAACTAATTTAGGAAAACACAAGACACTATTAATGAAAATTAAACATTTATATTTTAATATTTTATTTAAAAAAAATAGCAATTTGATCAATTACATTAACATAAGAGTCTAAACAGTTATCAAATTGAATTTTTCGTTCGTATTATAAAGTAAGCACATGTACCTATATTTAAAAGATGGTCTATAAAACTATATTCATCATTTTTAAACATGTTTTGTTTTATTTAAGAACTCCTTAACTAAATAATAAAAATATCTTAACTTAAGTTTCGTATGGTAAAATCACAAAAACAACATTTAAAAAATAATAGTAAATACGTTTTATTTTTTATTTTAATTTTATTTATATTTTAGATGTAGTTTACTTTTCAAAGATTAAGCTGTACACACATTTTCTCTTATTTATAAAATATTGAAAAGCAATTTTTAAACATTTATTACCAGTTCTAAATCAGTTTTAATATGCAAAAATTATCTTAGGACATCAAGCCCAAGAGTTAACTATTGCGTAAAAATGTAGATTTCGATCCGTTATTTGATTTTTTAAGGTTTGCTACACTGACATTTGACAGAAGTTGCCACTTCCATTTGAAGTATTTCTTCGTTGTATTTTCTTTTTTTCATTGAAGTGATTATCATCAACTTTTTTTTTTTTATCAAATATTATAAGGTTATCTTTTTTTTAGAGCACCATCACGGTTAATAGGAGAGAAAAACTTATATAAATTAATTTTTTACACAATAAGGCCCTGGGATTTGTTATGTATTTTTTAAGAGATGGCTCCTGATCTCACGTTACTCTCAATTTATCTTGTTGAGAGCTCGGAAATTGCATCGTTTAGGCTAACCAGCGGTACGGTTGGCAAGGCAACCGATTATTTTATGGCACACACACAGTGTCTCTAACAATAAGAGAATCTACTGGCGCGCTCAGCAATCACTTTGGATAAGCGCATCATTTAATGCGTTCAAATGTTCTTTAGCGAATGAAATTTTATCAGAAATATCTCGCGAATCGGCAATTAATTTTGCCTTCATGTTGATAAAGTAGTCATAGTCGGCGAATTCATCGGTGGTTAGATTTTTTTCTAGAACAGCGGCAACACTGGACCCTCGACGATCGATGTCTTCTTTAAGGCGTTTGGCTTCCTCTAGCTGTTCTACAAGTCGGTCGCGTTTAAGAATGAGAATTTTCTGCCAAAAGATACAAAAACAATGTAGAGCATTATTATTATATTAGAATATCAGATATGTAAGATACTTACGCTTTCTGGGCTTTGTTTATCCAGGGTAGTAATTGAATTCTCAGCTTTGGCTAAACGACCTGACAGGCTAAGTAGCAAACTGGTAATATGACCAACATCATCGATGTAGGTTCGGAACTTTGTGGCGTCAATGGGACGCATTTTGTCTGCAACTTTAGCAACCAAGCTGCTGCCAAGTTCATCGTTAGTCGATGTTTCTTCTGCGATTGCCGTTTGTTCTAAATTAAGGACTCCTAGTTTTCTCGTCAGTTGATTAATGAGCTCCTCCTAAAAGTATGCAATAAAATTATAAATTTAATAAAAACACATTTACACATACATAGGTACATGAAAAGCTTCAGTGAACAATCTATGTATATAGAAATTTACCTTCTTTCTTATAAGATAATCACAGCTTATCTCACTTGCACCGTTTGTGAGTGAAACTTCGATTTCGGCAAATTCCAGTTCGAACTTTGGTGTACTACAACTACTTTCACTGGGAGTTGATGTGCCGACGTCTCGTTTTGCAGGCCTCAACGGTACGTCAGGATTATAGAGCATGCCAATGTAGTCTGTGGGGGTTTTGCAACTCTGCGGAACAAGGATCTCCAGAAGCCTGTCATTTTGTGGCAGAAGACTGGCTAGTTCTTTGAACATTCTATCACATTCTACTTCGATGGAGTGTCTCTGACGGGGTTGTAGTGTCGTTCGCTGTAGAGCATCATCTCGACTGTCGTTGAGTTTGATGCGATTTGCATCCAACTCGAGTAGTTCGTCGGTCTGGGAGCCAACTTCATTCGTAACTGGGTTTACACGTAGGATGACTTCAGTTCGTTGCATCAATTTCAAACCATCTGTGGTAGGTTCCATTTGCGAAATGATAGTCATTTCACAGGGCAAAGGTGAACTGGGCAGTGCCGGTGGCTTAGGAGACTCCGGTGGTTCAGGTTGTTCCGGAGTCTGAGTTTGCATCTCAACTGGTTCTGTTCTAGGTGGAGGACTTTGGACGGATTTGGCCGAAGCTGTGTGGGTATGTGCTGACATCAACTTCGACTGGAGTTGAGTGATTTTTTCGATGTTTTCTCGAAGAGAATCTTTGCGGGTAATCTTGTGTTCGGAATTTGAGAGAGTTGTATTCACGAGCTCGGCACGCACAATTCGCCCCTCACCAGGGTCACGTTCCTCGAGACTTAGTTTTCTTACCACTTCAGACCGATGAAACTCCTTCAATTCCTTGCGAGGTGTAAACGAATTGATGTTACCCTCTGACTGAGCCGGAGACAAGACTTTGTCCGCGTGATGGCAGTTAGGCTGTTCTTCTGGAGTCTCAAGAATTTGAGTCTTCTTTAAATCAATAGTTGACTGTGACATATATTTGGGACTGCTGGCATCATAAGATTGAGATCGATTGAAACCACTGCCACCTCCAACATTCGGGGAGTTATTCATATTTATATAAGCAGTTACCGGCGAGGAATGACGGCTGTTGGCCGGCAGAGATGGCTTTGTTATGAACATCTTCATATTCGGATACGGAGGTGGTGGATAATTGGGTGTTCCAGGCGATGTTGGTGGAAGGCTATTATTTGAACCATATCGCTGGCATGCACCAGTTGCCGAAGTAGGTGAGGATGGTTGTAGCTTTGCACCAACTGGCAGTACATCTGGAAGATTGTTGCATTTGCTACCGCCATTTATGAGGTCGGATTTTGTGTTATTATTATTGTTGTTCGGGGGGCTGTTGTGTTGTGTTACACAATCTTCATTAGAGGTAAGTGTTAATTTGTAGCTGCCATGATCGGGATCGGTAGAGCTGAGTTTTTCCAATGACTGGCGCGGTAGATAGGATGCTTTTGAGTTACACCTGAAATTAAATAAAAAAAAAAAATGTTATTAAGTCAGTAAAAGTCAAGTGAGTAATAATTTATTTATCTGAAAGGTTTTTTGGGTCTCGTAATCGACGATCGACGAACTGTGAGTAATTTTAACTAGAATATTGAGTGCTTTTAGAATTGCGTCTTAATCAACAGTAAAGGTAAATCTTGAAACCTAAATATAACTTTTAATCTAATATAGAAACAGAATATTCTTAAAACAATGTGGTCACTCTGGTGACGTGGCTCACAGTGGTGTACTTTATTTTGGAGAGAGGACTAAAATTCTACAAAAACTGAACAGCTCAGCCAATTTCGATAAAATGGATGGACGTGGATGGGATAAAACATAATCTCAATTTCCACCTTATGCCACGACAATTTTCCAGAAAATATGTAATAGTTTCCACTTTCGGTTTTTCTTTGTACACTCACTTTAAGTTTGATTAGTTCAGACATTATTGCAAACAATTTCCGCCCACTAAGTGAAAATATCATTTTATCGTCAAAGTTGATACAAAATTGGGTTTTGTTCCTATAGAAATATATTTTCTTGCAAAAAAGAATAAAAAATTAATCTTAGTGTTTATTTTTGAAATCTTAAGACTGAAATATTTTAATAAAAAATTAAAATTTCAACGAAAATCATTGAAAAGTTGAATTAAATAAATTTGAGGGAAGACTAATTTTTGGACCTTGTATCTTTTATTTTTCGATACAAATTTTTCAAAATTTTGAAAATCCGAAATCAGTTTTAAAACATAAATTTAATTTAATATAATAAGCACTTGAGAAAAAAAAATTGTGTGAGTGCCGGGACTCACGGTTAATATGTGTAAACATCAACGTGCGCGGATCCAAAACGGACTTGTATTTGCTTGAAGGGGATCTTAAGATTTTTTTCACTGAACGCACCCATCCTAGTATGCAGATCGTAACGTTGCACACCGTAACGTTGCACGACGTAACGTTGCACACGAACGTTCACGTTTTTCTTTCACTCTACCGCCAGCATAGATGTTTACACATCAAAAAATTTGTATGAGAATAAGAAGTTTTCTTTTTTTCAACTCCTAATTATGCTAGAACTCATACAGTTACGTTCCACAAGTTAGTAATATATTACGAATTTATTATATATTTAATTTTTGATGTGTAAACATCTATGCTGGCGGTAGAGTGAAAAAAAAAACGTGAACGTTCGTGTGGACCAAAACAAATTGATTTTAACGCGACCGACGATTTTATCATTTTAACACTTATATTTTATATTTTTTTCTTTAATTTTTAAACAAAAATGGACGCGACACCTAGTATTTAAAAAGAAAACAAAATCAAAACAAAAATAATAATAGTCAGCTGTAATAGGGATTGACAGTTGACTGTAGGTATGGCACTGATCTCTATAATAACGGGTGATTTTTAAGCTGGTTTGGTTTTGGCAACACTGGTTTTGACAGCTGACGTGTGTTTAGTACCTTGTGTCACTGTCAAACAGCTTCAGTTTGGTTTGCAATTTAACCATGGATCGTCTTACAAATGAACAACGCTTGCAAATTATTGAATTTTACTATCAAAATTCGTGCTCGGTTCGAAATGTTCATCGCGCGCTGCTTGTGTTCAGCGATGAGGCTCATTTTTGGTTGAATGGGTACGTAAATAAGCAAAATTGCCGCATTTGGAGTGAAGATCAGCCAGAAGCATTGCAACAGCTACCAATGCATCCCGAAAAAGCCACTGTTTGGTGCGGTTTATGGGCCGGCGGCATTATTGGGCCTATTTCTTCAAAGATGATGCGAATCGCAGCGTTACTGTCAATGGTGAACGCTACCGAGCGATGATAACAAACTTTTTTTTGCCCGAAATGGAAGTTCTTGACTTGCATGATATGTGGTTTCAACAAGACGGTGCCACATGCCACACAGCACGCGAAACAATGGCGCAATTGCGAGGCGAGTTTGGTGAACAGTTAATTTCACGTTTCGGGCCGGTCAATTGGCCGCCTAGATCGTGCGATTTGACACCATTAGATTATTTTTTGTGGGGGTATGTCAAGGCTAATGTCTATAGGGACAAGCCCGCTTCGATTGACGCACTGGAAGCCAACATCCATGCATTCATTCGTGAGATACCGGCCGATATGTGTGAAAGAGTATGCCAAAATTGGACTCAGCGGATGGGCTACCTGAGACGCAGCCGCGGTCAACATTTGCATGAAATTATCTTTAAACATTAAATTGCAAGGTTCAAACTATCGATTCAAATAAATATTTCATTCATTTTTTCGAATTTTTTGTGTTTTTTTTTTTTTAAAAAAGTTCTAAACCTCTTAAAAATCACCCGTTATATAGAGATCAGTGAGGTATGGTAGATCAATGGCTGTAGGTATATGGTAGGATATCGGGTGCGTTCAGTGATACACATCTGAACTTAAATTCTACGTTTACATTATACTGCTTTTAAACGATGCAATTTCTTCTTGCAATTTGTAGGCTGTGATACACAAAATAGCTGAGGTTGAACAAATCGCAGAGTTATCGGCTACCTTTGTACTTGCACAAAGTTAACATTCATTAAAAATCACAGCGTCCAATTCCATAGGCGATTGATGGTGTCAATCGATTGAAACTGCGATTTTAGTGATTTCCACTGACAACAACTGCAACTAAATGTTCTAAAAACTCAAGATATATAATTCGCCGGCTATCTCATAGTGACATTCATTTGAGGTTCGTTCAGTATAAAATTAAAATTGAACTTTTTGTAAGTTTTACTCGATGGAAAGGTGGAGTTTCAAAAGGGTTGCAAGTTCGTTGACAGTTCTAACTGGATATTTTAATTCGGCCCCTGTCAGTCAAACCATTAAGTTCCTTTGGAATTTGGGTACGGTGCCATTTAATTGAAACCACGATTTAGTGCTCTCCGCTGACAGTTGTTGTTTGTCGATGCTCAGAGATTGATTACCATAAGCAATAACCATGTGTAATGTGAAGTCATCTTAAAGTTGAGCAAACGAAGCAGGACCTTTCAGTACCGAACCTTAGGTATTCCACGTTTTTTTGTAAAATTGGTCTTATTTTTGGTTTATTCGCGTATATCTTTGCCATGGTAAAATCGATTTTGTTACAATTTAGCAATCTGATGCCTCCCAATAATTTAAACAATAATGCATTTAAAAATTTTTGAAAACATTATTTTATAAACAAAAAAAAAAAATCAAACGAAAAATCAATTTTTTAGTGCTTTTGACTCCTTTAATATTTACTCGTTAAATATATACATCATGCATCTTCAAAGTGGGGTTACACACAGTATTAAACCACAAGAGCAAGTTCGTGCAATCAAGTCGTGCATATTTTTTATTTTACCAACCACCAACCTTTGGTTTTCATGGCTTAAAAAAAAAAACTCTTATTAAGATAAAATTGAAAAGCAAATTTTATAAAAAAACGTATATGTATGTATGTCGAACAGTTTCTTAGACTCTATACGCCTTGAAATCATTGGCTTCAACAAATTGAGCTCTTTAGCTATAGCTAATATACTTACCACTTTAACTGTTGATCTTTAACTTCTCCAAAGCATTGTCAGTTTGTTCTTTGGACCGTTTTTATAATTACAGCTAATTGCGGTATAAAAAACCATCAAGTTATTAACCCAAGGTAAACATTTGTACAAAGTGCTATAATGTCTATAGCAACTAACAGATCACTATCAACTTAAGACCCAGAGGCAGATCAAAAGGGCAGTGGAATGAAAGAGTTGTGGTGTACATGTATATGTAATGTTTCTACTGCTAAAGCTTAACACATTTTACTGTGCATGTAATTAGAATTTGTTATGGCTCTGTGTGTCAATTAAGTCTTCTGCAATAAGGAAGAGATTTCCATCACATTACAGGCATCGCATCACAGCACAGATGTATCATAAAACATTCTGGCACATCTTCTTAAATCAAACGTCAAGTTAATGTCATAGAGCCTTCATGATGAGAGATTTCATAGCATACAAACGAACGAGCATAGAAGCCATTTTGAAATACCAGTAATAGGTACCATAATGCTAACCGCTTTAAACCTTACCTAGAAAATTGACTCCTTTACAACATATACCTAAACATTATAACGCATGTAGGTTGGGTATCTTTGTTTAACTTTCTTAACTCACCCATCAGTCACCAGCACCACACAGCAAGCGCTTTCTTTTGGCCTTTCAATAACAAAATATCAATTTCGAATTGTTGATATTAATTTGGTTTGTATTTCGAACTCGAAACCAATCGCAGTTGTGGTGCGAAAATTAATTCGCCTTGAAATGGTTTCTAAATACTCGTTTAGTGAGTGTCAAAGACCCTAGAATTTACGTGATTTATTTTATGTTGTTTGTGTTGTGTGGCGTGTGGGTCAGAAGGGCAGAATTGTGTGTTCATTATCACGCATATCAATTTGACTCAACTCTACTCCATTTTCAATCAGAGGAAAGTCTCTATGGGGACATAATTACCATATCTATATCGACATTAAACTATCTCCGAGCTAAAACCATGATCTTGCGATAGCAAAAAAAAAAAAAAAAACAAAATCAACACACCATATTTTTCCACGATAGTTTTTCAATCCACAAACTGACAGACATGACACATAAAAATGGTGTAGAATAAAAATATAACCAATGCAAAGTTTGCAAAGTTTGAGGTGCCTATACTTGTGTTTCCATTGCAATAAAAGTCACAAGCTAGCTCCTTTTTTTTGTAACTATAGGCTACAATTCTGCATCTAATTCGAAATGAAGCTGTGCCTTGTTATCCGTGATATTGCTGCTAGCATCTTGCAGTAACATTTTGTATAAATGTATATATACTTGGTTGCACATTTCTTTTGTTGTTAAGAGCATAAAGGCTAAATAAAAATGGGTGACTTAAGCGTGATCTCGCATAGAAAAAGAGTCTTTTTACAGATTTTGTCTGCAAGACATTTCTATATACATTATTTATTCTGTTTTGTTTTATGATTTCGCAAGATCATTTGTTTGGTCTTGTTTTATGATTAAGTTAGATAAACGGGCGGCTAGGGAAGGGAAATACAAAAATAATAGAAGAAGTAGAAGAAGTGGTGTCAAGAGTGTCAACATTGTGGAAAGGTTTTTTTTTTGTCATAGTTAGTATCAGGGAAATCTGTTAGCAGTAACTATAGAATGACCTAAGCCCCATTACTGGCATTTAAAGTGTGACTTAGTACCTTTGTTTTGACAGTTGCAGCGGAATTGAATGTTGATGCTGTGACCTGGAAAGGAGTGGTTTTGGCAATTAGTAAAGGCGTCAGTCAGTCGGTGTTACATAGAATTCATTTATCTGCAGAGCTTAACCAAGCTTCGAATATTTTGTATACTTCCATCAAGTTGAAATGGGCTTGGTTCGAATTGATCGCGGTCGCTCAGTGGAGTTGGGTTGAAATTTTGCTAAACCTCTCTTAAAATTTCTACTCGATCTTTAGATTCTTCACATAAATTAAGTAACAGCCAGATTGTTAGTGGAACATGCAGATAATTAGGTAGGTACACAAATTTCCGTGATACATTAGGTGGCATAATCAGTTGGGCTGAGATAGCCCATATGTCACGGAATCACACTTTTCTGTTGCAAGGAAATTTAGAAGCTAATGCAGGATCAACCGTTGTGTTAACTCAATATTATGAGTACTTTCTCAAGTGCACATATAAATCCAAAAATAGTCCCATTGCATGATTTCAACATTAAGCCGTTTCTTAATAAAACATAAAGGCTTTAGCCAGCTTCCAATATCAAGACCATCAAAACTGACAGCAAGAGGCATCAGCATTACATGAACACAATCTTTGCAACATTAAGAGATGTGTGAAAACAAATAAAATGCTTTGAGAAAAACGCGATTCCACCGGAACGCAGAAGAGAGGCTACATAAATACAGATGACTTCACTGCACGCTATTATATTAGTACACGTCAAAATCACAACATAATAACTGCAAGCTATTGCTGATTGCTGATCGTTAGATTTCCCTGCAACTATGATGACGGTCTGTTGGCCAAAACATCATCATATCCAACCCAAGCATCCCCCTACTTGCAAACCAACGGGAAGTAACGAAAGACAATTTCCGATACAATTTTCACGCTTTATGGAAATTAATTTAAGGCTCAGGTTTCCATTAGGCACATTCACAAATAAATATGAAAAAATGTTTTTTAGATGTCAGCTGAGCTACAAAACACGAAAATAATAATTATTTTGCACGGAAACTATTATTAACAAAGTTATTAACAATTTAAGTTTGTATTGTTCCTTTTTATGAAACTACTAACCTATACCAAAAACTATTAAAATGCTTTTTTCCTAAATGTATGCAACTCTTGATTTGCATCATTTTTAGGAATATAGAACACACCAAGTGAGCCTTTTATCGTTGTGTTTATTACAAACAAGTTGAAATCAAACCAACTGACGACATAGGCGCCTGCCTGGCGACTGGACATACCCTAAGCGGAGCAACGGAGTTGCGTGAGCGGGTGTTCCCCCGAAAAAGGGAGTTAAAATCCTTTGAACCCGCGAAGCGGGCCACCTACCGTACTGTTTACTACAAAAAGACTGAAACCAAACCTACTGACGACATAGGCGCCTGCCTGGCGACTGGACATACCCTAAGCGGAGCAACGGAGTTGCGTGAGCGGGTGTGCCCCCGAAAAAGGGAGTTAAAATCCTTTGAACCCGCGAAGCGGGCCACCTACCGTACTGTTTATTAGAAAAAACTTGATACCAAACCAACTAACACAAAAAAAAAACTTTTTCCGACACAATTATATCAAAAGTGTAGTATACTCTTGGGTGAATTGCACATTTGCTTTAGTTAATGCTCTTTGGTTATTATTTTTAGTCAGTCAATTTATATTCACTTTTAATTCATTAAAATTGTTAACAGGTTTAACTTTTTATACTGTTTTATGATTGTTTTCGACACACTGGATATTGTTTTACAGGAATATGCCACAATAACCATTTTTCAATGCATATATTCAGTAAATTAAGTAGTTTTCATGAACCTACGGTGCAAACTTTAATTGTTTATAACTTTGTTAATAACAATTTCCGTGCAAAAAAAATTTTTTTTTCTTGTTTTATACGCTATTTCACAACAATTGAAAAATTTTTTTTTATTTCGCGTATGTGCCTAATGGAAACCTGACCCGAAAAAACTATGTAGAAACGGATAATGTGTATAAAATTATGTTTCATTTTGATTTTTGGATAAAGCACATTAGTTGGATTAGCTATGATAGCGAACAAAGTTGAAACAAATGTCTTATGCGTAAAATTATAACAAAAAAATATATAAATTACTTTAATAGTAGAAACGTTACGTAGGTTCTAGTACATATATACAATAACAGTAATTCATACTATGCGAGCGTAATTGCCGACCAATAGCTGAACACAATAGACGCGCTTGCTGCAGCAGCTGCAGCTCCACTTTGGATTCATTTTTAAGAGATTGGTGCACAATTTTAGACGAATTAGTAACATGTGAATCTTTTTAACATTTTATTAAAGTTCAAGCCATCAAAGAAAATAGTTGCCAATGAGCTGACAATACTTGACAATACCTCACAATACTTGACAAAATATGAAAAAGGTATGTTTGCTTACTTTTTTTTGCACGAACTGTCACTGTTTTAGGTTTAGTATGACACTATTCAGGCATTGTTTAAATCTAAGAATAAAAACATTTTATTAAAGAGCTCTAAAGTTAGAAAATTGTTAAGTTGTAGGTACGATACTAAAGCTTAACCTTATGGCTGTTTTAAGGCCATTTTACACGATAAGTGAAGTCATATGACCTGTCATTATATTTTATGTATGATTTCTCAAATGAGCTGTGAAATCATATTGTTTTATTTTTGTATGTTTACAAGTCTACGACTTTCGATTTGATTTTCTCCAAAATAACTCTTTATTCTCAAGTTTTTGGTACATTCCATTTTCTTTCACACAAACAATTTAACATTCAGCACAAGAATTCAAAATGTCCATTGATTTCAACACTGAATTTAACACATCTAATTTAATTAGGAATGCAATAATAGCATATGACTTCTCAAATAGAATTAGCTGCAATACTTATGTCAAAAAAGTCATACATATGCTTTTTCTTTTGAGAAGTCATATGAGTTTAATGAGTGGCTTCAGACGATTTGATTGGATTTTTTTGACAGGTTATATGAGAAGTAATATGACTTCTGTTATCGTGTAAACTGGCCTTTACATTTTGCACTTTTGTATGTATGTATTTTAACTTTGACATGTTAGCATGTTAGTTTGACATTAAGGACGTGCCATCTACATTGTATTCAGCAGTGCGAAAAACTGACAGCTGACTGCAATGCGTGTAATCTAAATAACTGGTGCTCTAATTCACTTAAGTTCAGAAGAAGCGTTCAGGAAGAAGAGAATTTAGAGATTTCTCTCCGTCAAAAAGTGAACAAACGAAACAAATCTTTTTTTCCCTCAGAATTTTGACAGAAAAATTGAGGAATCCTGTTCATTCAACTAAGATTGTTGAGGTCTCTCAGATCTCATTTTCCTGAGGATGCCTACTATGAAGGGTATGTAACCAAGAAGTTATGAAGTAGACCTTGGGGTAGAATAAGTGTATCGGAATATCATGCCAGAGCTATGGAATTCAGCTTTTTCCATCTAAAGTATTTTATTTTTTTTTAAGATTGCTGCCTTTATTTCTTGCCAGGCCTGTTCAACAATAAGGAGAACCAATATAAGATCTTGATCATTAGATTCTCTTGTATGTGGCGAAAGCTCGTTCAGAACGGATGCTTAAGGGGTGAGTATGCTTGTTTGTATGGACACGCAGATTGTGTGAACTGTCATTGTGACACCAATAAAAAAGGCCATACATTGTGTTGCATTTGAAATTGCGTCCTTACGTTACGGTAAGGCAATTATGTGTTTTTAAATTTAAGGTCAAAATTTCAAGATTCATCATTACAAACAGATAATATAAAAATTCTTACATACCCTATACACATACTTTCACACAAAAATCAGAGGTAAAAGGTATGGCTATAGATCAGAAAAAGAATAAGTACCGATCATTCCCTCTTGTGGTTTCTCTTATTCAGGAAAATTTCTGCTAATATGACAAACCAGTTGCAGACGTCAGATGTTAAATTTTCCTCTCGCACTTAGTAAAATCCAATAAACCACTTTCATTTTGAATATAAATCATAGAAGCCATTACTAAATATGACGGTATGAGCCATATGCCTTACTCTTGCAAAGTTTTTAAATGAAAAATCAACACAATTAATGAACATTATTTAAAAAATCAATTTAGCCTGCAATTAACCAAAATGTCAGTCAATAGTATCACTATAATACCATAATATAACCAAACAGAAGTCACATTGAAGCTAGGGGATTTATAAGAAATACCAATAAGAAACCGGCTAACTGAACTAGTATAATGTTTCTATAGCGATCGAATCTTTAATAGCAAACATTATTAAATTCCACCCAGTTTCCATGACCAAGAGATGGCGTTCCATGTCAAAGTATAAGAGTGCATTAGCCATAGCATCGTCGAGTTATTATTAAGCTTGAGTCTCGCTTTCATTTGGACATTAAAAAATTGCGTCTATATGAGTATTATGTGAGACAACTAGTTTATTGAGAAATCAGCTACTACTTTTTTTTGTGTGTGTTATTTTTTTACACTGTTCTATATATTAAATAGTTAAACGTTTAAATGAACGAAACAAAACATACCAAACATCGAAACTTGTTATAGGTTGGGTTGACTGTTTATGGATTGTCGGCTTTTTTAGCAAGGCTAATCATGGCTCTTTGAGTTCCAATTAACTTTATTTTTTCTTTCAATTTTGTAATTCAATCATTGTTCGCGATTAAGGTGATGAGAACCATAGACAAAGAATTCGCAGCAGACATCAAATCACAAATCACACATTAACATTAGCTCTTTACTGCGGTTTGGCATTTGTCATAATATGACAGCTATAGACAAATTTAGGTACGTACATACCTTCTAGTTATATGGTTTACCCAAATAACAGTAAAAGAATCATGAAATGGAGGTCAACAAAAATGCATGAATTCAAGAGGAGAATCTTTGATATGTCAATGAATTTTTGTTTTGCTTTTTTGTGGTAATTTTCCCTTCTCAAAATAAGAAAAGAGGAAGGTTCATACATGGATAGAATGGTTTGTTGTGAATCAGAAGTGACAAGCTTCGCTTTCGTTAGCGTGATCGGAATACACGATTTTTATGCAAAGCGCATTTCTTGCGGAAAAGACGCGCCCTAACAAACACACACATCCAACAAAAATAGCAAACACGCATTATGTGCTTGAACTTGATGCCTTAATACCTGAAAAAAAAAGAGTTGATATTTTTTACTTTCTGTTTCTTTCATTTGGAATTGTCCGGCCAGACATTAAGTAGAGAAAACATCTTGCTCTTTTTTTTTTGTTTATTTTGGATTAACAATTTTGAGTAAGTAGGTATAAACTTTTGTCAAGGCGTGTTTTATGGAGTCAAAATGAAATCAATTCGATGTCACACAATGACACTTCTTGTCAGCCGTGAGGCGCATGTATGCAGATTTCCGAATTGTTCCGAAGTGTCATTTCCGTTGTCGTCTTCTACATATGTATACATGTTACTAGAGAGTCTGAACGAAGTCGTAGGAGGAGAACGGTGTGGAATATACATTTCGAAAGTAACAGCAATATAAAATGGAAACTGCAATCGAGATTAGAAAAGTGAAACTCATTGTGTACGAGTATATGACAGTGCTATGGCGGTGGTGGTGGCGCAGCGAGTGAGGTGGCGTCTGGCGTCAGTGTGGCTTGTTAATTCGAATTACACCTGCTATAAGTCTTTGCGACAGTGGATGACGTTAAATTTATTCTAAATAAGATTTACGACTGAATTGAATCGCAATAAAGTTTGAACAAAGGTAGCAAGCAGCTTTACGACACGGCTGCGTAAATTGAGTACATATGTAGATCTACACAACAACCGAGAATGTCAACAAATAAAGAAAAGAAAAGTTTTGACACAAATAGAGATTAAGTTATGCGGAAAAAAACATCTACGGATTGGATAGAGGTCTAGCTTAATTGATTGTACATACATTTTATATTGGTCTTATACCATAATAGGAGTTATTTTTAGTATGAATTTAGTTTGGAAGTTCGGAGTACTCATTTTGCACACCATTTTAACACCTACTAGCTACTCCAAAAGCCTTCGATTCCTTTTTCCGAGTGATATTTTCAGAGAATCTTGCAAACGTCTATGAATGTATGTGCAGAAGGCCCTAATAATGTTTCAGAGATCTCAGCAATTTCTCGCAATTCCTTAGTTTCTGTTACAAAACTAATTAGCCATCTATACGTGAGAATAAGAACTAATGGCCTTTTCGATTGGTAAACCGGGAGAACGATTTGATACGTGTGAACCCCAACCCTGGAACGATTCTGAAAACAAAATCAGAAGCAAATTTCTCTTCTTTTCAAAAAAAGAACTGTCATTCTAACTCCAATTGAAAAGGCCATAATGTTCAGATCATGAAATGGGTCATCTCGATAAAGAACTTTGTTGATAAATTTGAGATACAAATACATAGAATATGGAATCTAACAACAGCAATACTTAAACTTATTTTTATTCGAAAAAACATTCATTGCATCTACCTTACCTTCGGAGCTCATCACACACAACCAATGAAACTTTATTCCCCAATTGACATTTAAACATCCAAGCGATAAAATTAACAAACAAAGGTGCTGTGCAAAGAAAAAGGTAATTGCGTCATCTAACGCGGCGCAAGTTTATTCCTGGACTTGGACTCCTTTGCGCTACGTGCTGCTGCTGAAAGTTACAGTGCAGTGACTCTCTATGATACCTGCCTTATTTAGTCGACCTTTTGTATTAATTCTGCAAAGAAACTTTAAACAATGGGAAATTGATGAAATTTACTTTCATATTATTATGCGGGCCTATCTATTCTTGAATTTTTAATGGAAATGTGTGAAGATTCATTCTTTGATGGAAGTGACTCTAGACATGCCAATTATAACAGTTGTGGTGTATAAAAGTTACTGTTTATGCCGGCCCTCCGCCGGTGGGCATACTTCAGGCACCCAGAGTGTTTTTCAAGTCGCGAGAAGTGCATTCACGAACGCCCACTCTTAATGGTGAAAAACTGTTATAACTGTTAGAAATCGGCATGTCTCTATTCTCGTTCTTCTTTGATAGTAGGTAGGTATTGTATAGTTATAGAATCATTTTTTAAAGAAGATAAGTTTTTTATAATATCCTGTCAGTTGTCTGAACTCATAAAAACATTTATATGAGATATGAGCACACAAGATCTGTCCGTGCCAAAAGAAGATAAAAAACACAAAACATCAACAGAGAAAAGAGAGAGTTCGAATGCGATTCGTATTCTGATCGTCGTCTTTGCAGAGTTTCAGAGAAAAAAATGCTGATTTATGGAAATTTTAAAGTGTAAAGGCGAAATGAATTTTTTTTCTTTAGCTGATCTGATTATGTGGTTGGCAAAAATTTGCATATAAATGATGTACCTAATTTGGCATATGTAATGTATAGGTTCACATCATTTTGGTCTTCTTTTTTTTCTAACATCCACATCATAATAAACTACATAAATATTATGTAAAAGTCAAACCCTTACGACGATGAAAGCGTCAGTTAAAATATTCATTCTGTCGTGTCAGTAAGATAATATCAAACTTTTCGTCTCGCCCGTCAGTTACCTGTCAAATCAATTTAACTCACTTGAATCACCAATAATGAATACCTACTTACACTCCAGTCTAGGAAAAACTATCTAAATTGAAATAAACGATCAACCTCATCTGTCAAATGGTTAGCATTTGAAATGTCATTGACATGACTGTTAGCAGTTCAACACACTAAAACTGACATCTATCCACAAATAGCAACTTTTCGTATTTTTTCCAAGGAGTTATTGACATCGATACAGCTGTCATCTTCAAATAATTGAAATCAATTTACAGATAACAAAAAAAAACATGGCGCCTACACTCTGAGTAAAACAACAAAAAAAGAAAAAAAAAAAAAAACTGCCACAAACCTAATATTTAGTTTGACACATAAAACCAGTAGCAAGATTGAGCATTTATAAGAAAGAGTGCGTTCAGACTGCACGATTGTTAAATGTCATCCAAATATTTGCGGGAAAATAAATAATAGAAAATGTTCAACATTATTTACGGAGAGAAAATGTATATTTCTTTGCGTGCCTACGCGAACGTGACAGTGTTTCACAGCTGAACGGAGAGAAGACAAATCCAAATCAACATGTAAACACGTGCATTTAAAATAGTTTTCCCTTCGAGAGTGTACACTTCTAATTGATATGTCAGCGTGTAACATCGTAAGGCCCCCTTTACACTTTATTGCGAATGTGTTATGTTTTATATGTCACACATACTCCATCTAAATTACCTCAGATTGTTTCGCGGAAAACTCCACAGTTGTTTATTGAGTGTGTGTGTGTGTATTTGGACAAAATCGAAAACAAAAACGTTCAAGCTATAGGTACACCACTTTCGCGGATACATATCTGCTTCTTGTAATCTATGTTTTCGTTGTGTATCTTTCTATCTATCCGGTTGTTTTGTGGCGATTGTTTCACTTTCAAGTCGATTCAATTCCATCCAAGCGTCCACCATGTTCATCAATGTTTTTCTTTTTTCTTTTTTCTTTTTTCTGTTTTTTGCATGGCTTGGCTCTGATGTTTTTCATTTTCATGCTGGCTGGCCAATGTCATTACAAGCAGGCTAGCTACCATCTAGCCGGAAATCAAACGCAAAAGAGGTAAATCTTATTGTTAGTGTATAGGTATAGTGGTTCAAAAGACAAAAGATAAGTACCTACCTTATACATAACATTCCCGTCAGACTATCAGTCATCCGTTTCACGTTGTTTTGTCGTATTTTGGACTTTGGTGGTTGAACAATGAATGCGGGACCGATAGGAAGTCATAATTAGCCTGGGAAACTATTTTTGTTTTTTTTTTTAAATAATGTGAGAAACTAGGTTTTACGATTTTTTTTCGCTGAACTATTTTTGGTCGTTAATTTAAAAAGCTTTTGTGCCGTTTAGTATAATCTTGGTTCATTTGCATTTTAAGATATTTGTTGATAACTAAGTATTTATTCCGTATGCTAAAGTTAGATAACGCTTTTTGATTATTTAATGCTTTGATATAGCGCACTACGTACATACATAACGTATGGAAACAAACATTATTGAATCATATAAAAATGTCATTTTGATACTGAGTTCTTAAGCGCGTTATTGTTTTTCCGCGGTAAGAAAAATTGAGATTTAAGCTTGAATAACATTGGAATTATATGAAGTTTTGAAAATGCAAATGGCTCAAATAAGAGGAAGTCAAATTGTGACAGGTTGTTTTTTGTAGCATTATTGCAACGTAACAAAATGTAACGTGAGTTTAAGGGTGCTAAAACTTCACCATGCGATTTAAAATTTTGAAAGATTCAATGAAAGTCACGATAAACAGATATAAGGTATGCTCATTACATACACCCAAGTCGCCATCTTGGCATTTTTATGACGTCGCAATCATCTTTGAGTATTATTTTTTTTTTTTTATAAGTGAAGACTTTAATTTAGAATTCAGCAATTAAACAAATAAGTTTTAAGTGATAAGATATCTAATGAAATGGAATTATCTTTTTGCTTTTTCTAACAAAACCAGATGATTCTGACGTCATACACCTAATGAGCATACCTTGTTTCTGTTTATCATGAGTATAACCTATGTCTCGCAGTTAATCTCAGACTGCAAGATTTAGTTAAAGTTTTATAGGTATTGATATCACAAAATTGATATATTAATGACAGAAGAGTGCACTCACGAGAGAATAAAATACTTCCCCGACCTGTCAGTTTTAGTCCGAGAAATTTCTTTTTTTTATTTCTTGCTGCTTGTCAAATGACAAATTGACGTGTGTCAGATGACAGAAAATGTCGGCTTGAATTTAAATAACAACAAAAATACAAAAAACCTGTTGCTGTTTTAATCGATATTATCAGTCCTATTCTGCTATATTCATCGGTGGGAATTTTTCTTGAATTTTCATTCTGTTATTCATTCGAAGTGAGTCTGGGTTAAAGTAGGTAAAGTCGGTAATACTCCGCTATAGCTTAGTTGTCAGTATATTTATCTAAGTGACAGCGATGGTACAATGTAATTTCATTAAAAAGTTTTAAATAATAAATTCAAACGTGGCAACTCAAGTTGAGTATGTTTTTTTTTTGAAGTTTAAAAAGTTGTCCACAAATTGTTCCAAGCCAACCGTTTAATATATTTTGACAGTTTCCATTTCTAGGTAAGCTCTTTATTCATTCATTCACAGTTTGAAGAAAACCCACATTCGACATTGGAATTGCTAACAATGCATTTCTACAACACTGTGAAACTATTGAAATCAAAATGTAATGTAACTTAATATCTAGAGAAACTGTTATTATGATGAATTTGTATGGAAAATAAATTTTATATCAACTAAGCACATTTCTACACCTATGTACATTTTTATATATTATTTACAATGTACAAACCTCTACATACAAAATTATTTAAACATAAACTTATATGAGTTATTTGACACTTATTTGACACTTAATTTCATTGATTTTTATTTTACATATAAACAAAATAAAAAAAAAATCATTTGATAAATTTCTTATTATAATGCAAATAACCTCGTTCGTTTAATATATTATTGTTGGTATTTGAATGAAAAGCGAACTCGACGCCATTCACTCACAGAGGTATTTAATCTATATGGAATTTAAAAGGTTTTCAAAATTGTGGTTTAAAAAAAATGTGTTAAAAAAATTGGGAAACCATTGACTTTTTTGCTTTATGGGCAGGTATATGTTCAGATATGGGGTAAGTATTGGTTTCGATAAAAAAGAATCAAACTTAACATTAAAATTATTGACAAAGTGGTTTTTGTCATTCCGTCTGCACGTGTGTACATTCATGCGTCCACTGTACATCAGGCGGCAAGAACCTAAATGTTTACTCCAATTTGCTTCAAATTCCGTACAGAGTATTTTTACTTCATTTCCTAGAGGCCAACTTTCAATTTTAGTGCAGTTCAGCGGAGATATAGACGCTGCAAGAAACTTTTAATAAAATTAAATCTAAGTTTTCAGAAAAACACTTTTTGCATTTCAACGATTTTTTATTTCGAAAATGGTTTTGTGGACCCTATCCAGACATCGGCTTAGCAGTTTTTAACAAAACACTATTATGGCGATTTTTAGAAATAAAATTTCTAAGAACCACAAATACCTACCTTTTGGGATCTTATTTTTCTCAAAAAAGACTCCAAAGGTTTTTATAAAAAAACTTCTGTGAGCTATTTGGCTTTTTCTTTTTTGGCTCTGAGCAAAGCTTTGAGCAGAGGCTGAGCGATTAGAGCAGCGCTCTGAGCAGATTATGATCAGAGCCCTCAGATTTAATTATGAAACACACTTGAGCAGTGAACTGTCATTTCGTAGGCGTGTCTGTCAAATCACTAAAAAAAAACAACTAACAAAAAAACAAAAAAAAACATTTTATTAGCTAATTGAACAAGCTCTGAGCTAACTCCGATGGATACAAGAAACACACTTTTTATGCTCTGATATGTCTGAGCCAAAAAAAAAACAAAGAATTTCGTTTTGACAGTTCCGTGATCTGCTCTGAGTTCAAAAAGAAAAAACGCCAATTGTAGGTATGTTATGTTCTGCCTTATGGTAAACGAATTTTTTTTCCAGACACTATTATTAATGGTATTTGCCAAACCACGGTTTTTCGTTTTTTTATGTATAGAGTAGGTGCTGCAAATATGGCCCATGTTGGTAATATGGCCCATCGTAATATTAATCTTAGTGGTTTTGATATATTAAAAAGTGGAGACTCAGGAGCAGGAAATGTGCGCGGAATTTGAAGTTTGAATTTTTTTACATTGGCCATATAATTTTTTGGTAAATTTTTGTAAGTGTTTTTATACTAACTTTTGCGCAAATATTTTAATGTTTTTTGGAGACTTAGTTGTGCTTAGATTTATATTTCATTATGTGAAACCAAAATTTTAAATATATTTTTTAAAGTTGGTTTAAATAAAAAGTACAACGAAAAGGCTATATGCAGGTAATATGGCCCACCTCATGCACCATATCCGTGACTCTGGCACGGCAACGAGAGGGACCATCGTCAACAGGTCCAGCCAGATACTGGCATACGCAGACGACATCGACATCATCGGAGGAACCGAGCAAGCTGTACATGATTCCTTCATCCAGATCGAGCAGGCGGCACAAAATCTGGGGCTGCACATTAGTGAAGGTAAAACAAAGTACATGGTGGCGTCGAATGCGAGAGGAACAGTTGGTCAAACAATCAAGGTAGCGGAGCACGAATTTGAAGTGGTGCAATCCTTTAAATACCTTGGGTCAATAGTAGCAGCCGATAACAATATAGAAGAAGAAATACGCGGGCGGCTTCTCAAACCCAACAGAGCCTACTATAGTCTGTCAACGCTCTTCAAATCCAGAAATCTCACCATAACTTCAAAACTGCTGCTGTACAGGACCATGGTCCTGCCAGTACTCACATATGGATCCGAGACTTGGGTGCTTAGCAAAAGGCACTCCGACCTCTTAGCCGCGTTCGAGAGAAAAGTCTTAAGGAGAATTGTTGGCCCCATATGTGAGGAAGGACGATTCCGGAGACGGTACAATCATGAATTGTACGCAATCTACCTTGAAGCAGATATCGTGACAAAAATTAAGCTCGGTAGACTCCGGTGGGCAGGGCACCTAGCTCGCATGAGAGAAGAGGAACCTGCTCGGAAAGTTATTTGTGGTACATTCTATGGTAGACGACAGCGTGGTAGACCATGCTTGCGCTGGAGAGATGGCGTAGACCAGGACGCCCGGAGCCTTGGGGTGCGCAACTGGATGGCGGCGGCTCGAGACCGGGATGGGTGGAGAGACTTGTTGAAGGAGGCCAGGACCGGACCCCGGTTGTCGAGCCGACGATGATGATGATGAAAAAACAAAGTGTCGGTAATATGGACCATCACATTTACCATATACACCAACCTGGTCCATATTTAACACAAGGCGGTCCATATTAGCAGCACTTTTTTGAAAAATGTTAAAATGGGTTTTTTTAGGTTTTTATTTATATATTTTTAGTAAAGTTGTTTTATATGCTTTTTGTTATGAAGGCTGATTATAAAATAATTTCTTTAAGTATTAAAAAAAGAAACAAGACAATTACCGAAAAGCTGACTGTTTTATTTACAAAAAAGTTAAGGGTGGGCCATATTTGCGACACTTACTCTAGATTTTATCGTTAACGGGTTTTACCGATTTTGATCAAAGTTTTTAAACAATGTCTTTTTTCGCATGTTGAACTAATAATATGGCAAATACAATTTTTCAGGTTGCATTTGGGTGGCACATGGTTAAGCCAACGGTTCTCTTTTTTTTTTGATCCTAGATTCTATATTTTCCGGCCAACAAGAACGTTTTCAATAATTTCAATTAGCTTCTGACAAAAAAATGCTTAGCTAAGACTTTGGTCATAAGCTATCAATGCTTAACAACAAACGCAGTTAAGGACATTCCGCTAGTAATTAACAACTTTCAAAACCTGACGTCACATTGTTAACTCGTGATTATGCTTATTCATATATTCAACTAGGTCGTGTTCAATATTCTCCATTAACATTGAAATCAACCACCATATAAGTATCTAGGTATCTATTAATTCAATTCATGCAGTAACAACTAAAAATATTCTAAACTGGTTCATTTCCAATTATGATGAAATTCATTAAGTATACAGGGTGGGTCAAATAAGACCTACCTATTAAAATGTAAACAGCCCTGAAGTACACTGAACGTTATTCTGGATTACCAGGATTGAGCTTTTGGACATTTTTGGAGCTTTTATAAGGAGACAGGTGCAGATCTTTCTTCAAAGCTGTGACACGTGGTATAAGCAACAATGTTGAACGTCATCGTATCGATGTTTCAGGACCAGCTGTAAAACTTACACGAACGACTTGGCTGTTTTCTACCCTCACATATCTAAAGTTTCTATATCGCTGAAATTTGATCACCACAGGACGAATTGTCGCAGCTGTTGGAAGATTTTGAACAAAATAAAATTTGTGCATTTGTGTAAATTATTGACCGGCCAGTTTCCAAAAATAGTAATTGGACAGTTTTTGTTAGCTGTGCGATCATGTAGGATTCCATTACTATAAGACCCAGTTTTTCAGTGGTGAGAGAAACCAGAGTAAGCTAACTCTAGAAGAAAATTAATCCACACAGCGAACTGATTAATCAGTTTTTCAGTAGAGAATGCATGTGGAACGACTATACAAACTCGGTGGATAAAACATCAAAAGCATCTGTTCAATTAATCCTGTTCCTGAGTTAACTCAACAAATTTGATGAGTTAACTCGGGTTTAACTTTTATCTCGCCCTGAAAAACTGAGCATAAATCTTCCAATATTTATGCCTAAAATATAATAAAAATAATTCGAAAATAACTATAAAAAAAAACTTATTATTCGTCTGCATTGAAAAGGGACTTTTGGCTCACCCTGTACAAACTTAAACACACTAGACACTAAATTAAACGTCACTTAGTAAATCGTGTTCTACTATTTCTGCATTTCCAAGCCTCTCCATGAGTCTGATCAATTATTATTTGATACACATGGTTAATAAATCTTTATAATAATTGTAAATGAATGCCCTTGCTAACGAATATGGGTGTACTGCATTAACATAATACAATGAACACCGTCTAAACGACACGCTGTTTCAAATGTCAAACACCATAGAAGTTGCATTATTTATTAGATTTGAGTTAAAAAAAAAAAACTACCTCTCACCTGATCAAATAAGTACATAAGCTCTAATGAATTATTGTTTATGATGATGACAACTGGCATTATAACAATCTATAAAGAGAATTTTATTAAAACAAAAATACGTAAGCATGACCAAGTGAAACTGGCAGACTACAACTTCAACTAACCATACCACCGCTCGCCGTCACCACCCCAATGAATTCATGTGTCAACTTTTACTGTCCAAATACAGTACGCTAAATTGACCACTCTCAGTCTCAACCGAATCAAAACACCAAATAGACGCTGCTGAACAATCAGGTGGAATATATGAATCAGCCGGTCAAAGACACCAAAATACACCTGATGCAAAAAGAAAAACAAAAAGTCTCCAAAACAAAACCTAACAACTTTTTGTACATAATGTTTTTTTTCCAGTTTTCGATAGAGTTCGGCTGCAAGATATATGTGCAACAACTAATAGAGTTGCCAGCAGTGCCATTAACGCAAATGTGGAGACCAGACACATACCGTACAACCGTACAAGCCAAGCCACATGTTGCATGTTTGTTCATGGATGTGAACACAATTTCGAAGATGACAACTTTCCATCTTTTTTGTGGATGTTTATTTTTTTTTTTGGTCTTCACACACATACTCGTTTATGATTTTTCAAGATCAGAAGATGTAAGCTGCATTTTTGTTGTTATTTTTTTTTATTTATAAAGACTCGTGTTATTGGTTTTACTATGTTTTTTTCGCCAAAATTTATCTTGCTGAATCTACACACGATGATCACGAACATGACGACATTTATGAGATTACGATTTGTGGCTTGTTGCGACTCTGTTGTGGGAAAGGGGAGGGAGTTACTGTGTATCTTAAGTAGGCTGGTCTAAGGTGGTATACAAATATTATATTACATTTTTCATAAGAGAGAGAAAGAAACTTGTAACTTGTTTATCGATGAATAGTTTTAAAGTGGATAAACTCAGATTGTTGCTTTGAACAAAAAAAAAAGTTACTGATCAAATTAATGAGTTAAGGGGATTCTACTCTTTTTATTTCAAATACATCAGGTTTTTAATTCTAGCCTTGGATAATTTAAAACATATACTAATTTCAGTTAAAAAAAGCTTTGCCTGTTACTCTATATGAAAACAGATAAGTTCAGAGATCAAGCTCAAGATCAGATCACTATAGCTTCATGTGAACCTTTTTCAAGTGCTGTTTTGTCATTCTTCTCGGTTATTATATCAGCTAAAAACAATGACAAAATCAAGCTTCAAGAACTTGAAACCAGTTTCCAGAATACAACCT
The DNA here is from genome assembly GCA_932273885.2 of Leucozona laternaria. Classification (NCBI taxonomy): domain Eukaryota; kingdom Metazoa; phylum Arthropoda; class Insecta; order Diptera; family Syrphidae; genus Leucozona; species Leucozona laternaria. The sequence continues at coordinate 6,314,303 of OW026368.1, forward strand.
GCTAGAATTTACCTCGGTGAATCATAGGAATGTTTTTTTTCTTTATAATACTTTCATACCTCTTTTAATATATAAAGGGTGTTTTTTTTAAAGAGGTATAGAATTTTAAGTTGGCAGCACTGTTTTCATTGACAGCTATTTTGTCACCTGTCATGTGATTTATCTTTAAATTGGTTTGCAATTTCATCATGAATCGACTGACGGCTGAAAAACGCACGTAAATTGTGCAGATTTATTTCGAAACGTTATTGCTGTTGATCCCGATTTTCAGAGGAAAATTTAGTTCAACGATGAAGCTCATCTTTGTTTGAATGGCTACGTCAATACGGAAAACTGCCGCATTTGGAGTGTAGATAATCTTCAAACCATTGTTGAGACGCGCGCCGTTACATGCGGAAAAAAACTGACAGTTTGGTCTGCTATATGAGCTGGTGGAATCATTGGTCCTTAGTTCTTTAAAAACGATGCCGGTCAGAGGGTTACAGTCAATGGAGACCGTTAGAGACCCATAACCAATGACTTTTTCGTTCCTAAATTGAATCTAATCGATGTGGGGGAGCTGTGGTTTCAACAAGACGGCGCAAAATGTCCCACAGCCTGTGCCACAATTGATTTGTTGAGGAAAACGTTTGGTGAGCGCATAATTTCGTGTTTTGAGAGCCTGTGGGTTGTCCTCCAAGATCGTGCGACTTTACACGGTTAGTCTATTTTCTGTAGGGGTATGTGAAGTCACTAGGCTACACCGATAAGCCAGAGACGATTGATGACTTGGAAAACAGCATTCGCTACGTTATTGCCGATAAACGACCCCAAATGCTGTGAAGAGTGATCAAAAATTTGACCTCAAGATTGGACTACACATCCAAGCCAGCCGCCATTATATGCCAGAAATCATATTTAAATATAAATGGCAATGAATTATTTTTCCAACAAAGTCAATTTTATGAGAATTCATACAATTTATCTGAGTTTTATTTAATTTTGTAGTTCTATACCACAAAAAAAAAAAGCCTTTACTTATCTACCAGGTACCAGGTTCTCACACATTACATCAGCAGACCGGTCATCTCCAAACCAACAATGTGTCATTACCTTAATCTTAGAAAATAGCGTTAACACTAATGCGAATGCCCAGTTCCAGTACCTCGACGTTCCAACATGGCCTGTTATGGCCTTTTTCGGATTGTGTGATATTAATCAGTGAAAGAGCTCTGCGCTCACCTCCCGCTCCCTATTTCAATATTGTGTCTGTCTTCACGTCATATCACCTTCAGAAGTAACAGAACAGCCAGCTATGGCAATAGAATCAATCATCATGATCATGGATCATGACATGTTCTTTCTGAGTTACTTTTGTGCTGGGACTTATAAACATAGGAAGATACGCAACGAAGAGCGAAACGATCAACGATTGGATCGTGTTGAAGATCATGATCTTTGTCTATAAAATTGGCCCTCTGCGTAAGTGTGCCGTTACCAAGGCTGGACTATAGAATAGAACATATGGTGCATGATCACTTTAACCTAAACTCACCGCAGTCACTCGTTAGGGAATTTGATAGAAATTCAGCGAAATCTAGAACACATCGCTGACATGGTTGTTCCTTTCGAGTCTTGACTCTTGAACATATAATTAGGGACGTCTCGACCAATGGACACTCTCTATTTGACCTAATTTTGACATCGCGTGTGTCTTTGAATGTTGCTTAAGTCATGATTGTCGTCAACTAATTATATTTAAATGTATAAGTAATTAGTATTCAAGTCAAAGTTTTATTTTCGGATTACTCCTCAGGTTCCGTTCTACTTAATTTCAAAAAGTGGTAGGTATGCCTAGTCTATGTAGGTTGTAGGTATCATTATTAGAAAAAAAAATCACGAAAAGAATTTTAAGGTTTATGCTAATTAAATTTTAAGAAAAGGCTAAATTTCAAATTACAGTTCATTACTCTGACAGATAGAATAATTTGATTGTTGCGAAAGTTACTTTAAGTAAAAAAATTCTACAGAAGAAAAGGGAGAAACAAAAAAATTGTGTGAGTGGCGGGACTCAAGGTTAATATGTGTAAATATCAACGTTTGTCCAAGCGCAGTTTTGAGGATCAATATCTGGATTCGTATGCGAAGTCGTTCATACGTTGTTGACTACGTGCACGGATCCAAAAAAAAAGGGGATCTTCAGATTTTTGTCGCTGAACGTACCCAATATCCTACTTTGCTGACTTCCGTAAAGTAATGTTCTACACCGTAAAGTGTGACCTCGTACGTTCCACAGAGGAATGTCCACGTTTTTATTTCACTCTGCCGCCGGCATAGATGTTTACACATCGAAAAGTTTTCTTGTGACTTTAAAAACCCTATCTACCTATCAACTTTTTCGGTATTTTATTATTAGCTCAGTCCAATATTTATTCATATATTAGAATTTAATATTTCATTCGGTAAGGCATTTCCATCGTAAGAATACCTTGAATCCTAGGCTTAAATCCAAGTATATAAAAATCAGCCAGCAGGGTTTCCGCTGTCTTGATTTAAACAATTGCTATTTTCTACTCGAGGGAAACATAAGAAATATAAAATAAAATCGATTAACGTAAAAAATTCGTAGATACGGTTTGCATCTTAAATTTTGAGATATAAAATAAACATTCGTAATCAATTCACTCGTATCTAACCCTCCAAGTGGGTGCCGAGCGGGCAATAAGCACTACAGTTGTTTTGTGCGATGTCAAAACAGGTGTTTAGCTAAGATGAGGGTGAATTGCTGTGGAGTTCCTTTACTTCCCAATAGTTCAACTCTTCAGCAATGCACTCTGACCATTGATACGAGGTTCCGTGAGGTGGTGTTAGCGTTCTTAGAACACAACCCGACCAACTATTTCCGACTTACTCGTGCGACCAAAATTGATATTCAAAAACCCAAACTTCTTACGATGACATGACAAACGAGGACATACCCCAACAACAACAACAAAAAAATACACCAAAAGACGTTGACATAACAGACATCAACGAACTTGGCAGCTCATTGGAACATGAGCCACGTCGGTGGCGAAGGCAGTGCTCGTAGGAGTGCACCATCGTCACCAAAACCGTCAGTTAGCACCCAGAACACCAGGGATGGTCGGATGCTAACTACAAGCCAAAACAAAAGCCAACCAACTCAAAAACAAAAATATAAGTCCTACAGCTCGAGTCGGGAGGCCCGCTTCAACAGTGCTGTCTTCATTCTTGAGAAGATTGCTGAGAGGGAAGAAAAGCAAGCACTTACCGAACGCGATCGCGAGGACAAGATAAAATACTCTAAAATTGTGTAGAATGAATCGTTTCTGAGATTGGTTTCCCTAATTTTCCGAACACTTCTGTCAAACAAATGGTGGTGTAGCATTCATATTTGACCATTTTACGTTGCTGTAATAGCACTGTGGCGACATGTCAATTATTCCGAAAAAAACCAGGCGAAAATTAGCTTTGAAGTGCTTCGTGTGAGAACAACTTTTATTGAATTTTGCTGGTCTTGAAAGCCATTCGACTGTTATTTAGTTTCGGGGACATATTTATCTGTGATTTGACACCTGTCACAATTTTATAGAGGTCTTTTGAAGCACCATGATTGAATTTTTCCAACATTTCTTGGCACCAATCGACACAAGCCTTTTTTTGAACGATTTTCAAATTATATTGCATCCAACGCAAACAAACCTTTTTGATGGCCAAATGTTCATGCAATATTGAATGCATGCAAATGGAACCAATGACAAAGCATGCCTCAATCTCATGGTATGTATAACATGACGATCTTCCGACATCAGTTCACGCACAGCATCGATTTTGTCTGGGACAATAGCTGATTTTGACCGACCTTCACAAAATTTGTCCTGTAGCGATGGGCCACTAGGATTGAGTTCAAAAAAACCAGCGAAATACGGTGTCTCGAGATGGGTTTCATCACTAAAAGTCAAAGCAAGTTGATAGGCACACTGTTGTTGGTTTAATCAAAGTCGAAAATCATAGAAAAGATAATTGTTTCGAATAACTGTAAACAACATAAATAGCACCATTACAAATGTCAAACCTTACGATGGAAATGTCAAATTTGACATATTCATACTGGTTTTGCCATATTTCAAGGCTTACGCAGCAACCTCTATAAAATTCAATTTTCGGAAAGAATCAATATAAATATATGAACCTTTACGCTTTAAAATATTGCCAAAAATTCATTAGAAAATCGACTAACTATGGGACGCAAATATTAGATGGAAAACTGCTAGCAAAACGAAACTCTAATAATAAAAATTGCATAATAAAGAAAGTGTACTTTAATTAAAATTCGTAACGTGAAACTGGAATTTCTCTAAATTTCCCATCATCCGTGCGATTTGATGACCACACTCAACGAGACAAATAACATTTGAATTCGAATCACTTTGCAATTTTTTTCTTTGTAATGGAGGTGTAATTAAACGCCCTCCCATAGTCATAGAGCACTATCAACAATAGCAATTACCAAAGATTATTATAGATGAGCTAAAGGCGTACATTAAAAAAACTTATAATTACCATCACTCCGATATATATGATGGGGTTTTAACTGATTTATCTTGCAGAAAATAAATGATATGTCTACTCTTCATAACTGCTTCTGGCAGACTTTCGATTGTGAACTATACTATAGGTGAGTTCGTTTAACTATTATGCTAAGGCCGAGGTTATACTTTTAATATTCACTAAACAATTTTGATTACAGCATGCGTTTTGTATTCATACACGAAAGCAGTTGCTTGTGTCATAAAAATGACAAGACAGTTAATAAAAGATCGTGATTGTGGGATAAGTGCAAATGGTCATTTCTGGGGAAAATGATTTAGGGTTTGATGTATGACTTTGAACTTTTGGAAATACATTAGGACGTCATTTCTACGTTTTTAACCTTTTTGGTGAGAACTGCATAAAATACATCAATGGAGATTAATTCTTTCAAAAGAGAGCGATAACCTAGAAATATGTTGTAAAACACTTTTAATCCAAATTATTAGGTACGCATGTCAGAAATATTTGTGTTTCTAGGTGTAATCCAGACCTCCGGAATGGCAGTCTTAAAATAATAATCATATAAATAGTGCTAAGTCTTCTACTAGGCTGATGTATTTCAGTATTAAAGGGTGTTTTTTTATACGTGTGGTTTGCAAGAAGAAATAAAATGCATAAAATTTATTGTTATGGCCAAGAATTTAGCTTTATTATAAAGATAAGGGTTTGCCATTATGTTTCGCATAAATTCCAGCCGAGAGGCCTAACTTTCGACAGCTCCAATTGTTGCGCCCGATGGCGGATGGACTCATTCGGGTCTTCTTCAATACTCTGATCCACAGCAGCAATAGCGTCTTCGGTGCGCACTGTACGGCGCACAGTGGTTCGGTTTGTACGGTAGAGCGGAAAAAAGTCTGTTTTACCTGAATGGTTCAACGGATTTAAATGAAATTTGGCAAACATGTTTAGATTAGTCTTATACATATTTGGTCAAAATTTGGTTGGAAAAAATTAATTAGAAACAAAGTTATTGACATTTTTCTAAAATTTCAGTGTTTTGATGTTTGTATGGGAGAGCGGACAAAAGTCTGTAAGATCTGAACTATTGAACGAATTTTAATGAAATTTGACACACATGTTAAGATTAATCTTATACATGTTTGTTCAAAATTTGGTCAAGAAAAAGTATTAGAAAAAAAGTTATTGACATTTTTATAAAATTTGAGGGTTTTGATCTTTTTTTTTTTAGTAAAATCTTATCTTTTTATTTTGAATAAAATAATATTATTAACTATGTATATTATAAAATTAACGATTCCGGAGACGGTACAATCATGAATTGTACGCAATCTACCTTGAAGCAGATATCGTGACAAAAATTAAGCTCGGTAGACTCCGGTGGGCAGGGCACCTAGCTCGCATGAGCGAAGAGGAACCTGCTCGGAAAGTTCTTTGTGGTACATTCTATGGTAGACGACAGCGTGGTAGACCATGCTTGCGCTGGAGAGATGGCGTAGACCAGGACGCCCGGAGCCTTGGGGTGCGCAACTGGATGGCGGCGGCTCGAGACCGGGATGGGTGGAGAGACTTGTTGAAGGAGGCCAGGACCGGACCCCGGTTGTCGAGCCGACGATGATGATGATTATAAAATTAAATAAATAAATAGATTGTACATACAAAAAATAAATAAAAAAACAATTATGAAGTAGTAATTTTATAATCCTAAATAAGGTTTTTTTATTTTTCGTGTGTTGTTTTCAAGAAAATTGAATTGAAAGTTGAAAAATTTTCCAGGCAGAAATAAATGGTTTCGCAAAAATCGAAATTCTCAGCCCTGGGTCAATGTATTAATTTTGTTTTATTTTTAAAATAAAGTTTGACATTTTTTCTTAAAATAATGGGCTTAACCAGTTCATTCTGACAATTGTTACCGAAGTAATCAAACTTTTTGGTAAACACCACCGTCAAGACGGAGTTTTTTGAAATCCGATTAAGTGAAACATTTTTGAGCATAACTTCCACATCTGCACGTATCTGCAGCTGATTTTTTCTGTGCTTTAACATGAATGTATGGAGCATATGGTGGCATACTTACTTTCTTGGTATCTTTTGGAGCTGTTTTTTTAAATCAAAAAGTTTAAAAAAAAATCATTTTTTCTTAGTAGTAAAGCTTCAGGCTACTTATAGAATGGTATCTTTTATAAATAATCAATATTTTTTTTTATTTTTAGATAATCGAAAATAGATCTATTAAATTATTTAAGAAGCTAGAGAATTTATCTACAGGAACTTCGGAAAAAAACATCTCAAAATTTGTTGAAAATACGGTTCGCGATTTGAGTAAAATTATTTTTCAACTTTGAGGGCTTGTAAATCAGAACATACAATATATATGTTAAAAAATACTTTTAAATCATACGCTGGGATTATCTAAGAGTACTTAAACATAAAGTTTAAAACGATAGACATGACTTTTTCAAAAGACTTTTTTCCGCTCTCGCACCACTGTGCGGCGTCTCTGAGGATGCGCATTATCCACTAGAGTAAACGTGGTGCGAAACCGATCCATGGTTGGTGGAATTTATGCGATTTTGCGATTATGTCGAACGAATATTGGACACAGCGCGCGATGCGTCGCGTGAACCGAACCATTATTTTGGTAATAAATTTGCACAATTTGCAAACGTTGTTCCGGAGTAAGTCTATTAATTATGAAATGTCAAACCAAACTGAGCATAAATCAAGTGACAGCTGTCAAAAAGACTAACTCCAAAAAAAAGTATTGCCAGATTGAAAACCACACGTCTAAAAAAAACACCCTTTATGTATATTATATTTTTCTATTTTCTCTTAGATGGTGTCATATAGTTGTCAGTTATGCAGTGATAAACTAATTGTCATGTTGTAGAAACATAAGCTCAATAGCGTCACATTTTAATGACTCAATAAAAATAAAACACAAACAAGCTAATTAATCAATTCTAAAAATAAACAAAACCTTTGATTCCCATAGCAATAAAAATAAATCAATTATATATCTACCTACAATTACCTACGAATTCCCCTTAAATTACAAACTTAAATAGGTATATACAAAATGAAAACCTCAACTGTATAGATTCCTCATTAAACGATCCCTTCGAATCCAATAAATTGTGTAAATTGAACACTTATAAGTTAATGTAAATTGAGGTAAAGCTTTAAGAAAAAATAATAATTAAAACCAATTCGGTGGGAACCCGAATCTTGATATGGCGTTGTTGTAACTTTCTCACGCCGCCGCTGCAGTGTGTCAATTTGATCGTTAAGAATTACTCACAGAAAAGTCCAATCGTCATTAGGTATAAGTTAAAACTCATTCGAGATGCATTTTAAAGGTGTTGGCGTTTTTGAATTTTTTGATTTCTTACCTGAAAATAAACAAAAAGAAATGAAAATAAGTAAGGAAATTTTACAAAATCAAAATGCATTTCATGTTTGAAAAGAACGAATAAAGAAAAGTTCTACTTAAATATATACTCATATACTATATACCTACAGTTTGACAAGTCAATTTGAATAGCAAATATATAGAGAATAATGAATTGAGAAAAGGAAGAATTTTTATTCCTGAGAAATGACATTTAAGTGTTTATAAATAAAAACAAAAACGGTAAAAAAACGTTTGCACCCACATCACAGAATTATTTTCTGGCACCAAAGTTAATGTGATGTTTTTTTTTTTCTGGTTTTAATTGATTCATGATCGATTATAAAAGGCAACTTACCAGACTTAAAGGTGAGGGTGAGAAAACGTGATTCGAATGGAAGTTGAAACGCAGTGCTTCATAAATCGAGGAATGACATGAGTTTGTCTATTACTGGAATGGAAACACTTTAGGAGTGAATTGTTTTAGCCATATATTGATGGTAGTTAGTTAGTTTTATGGAATAAACATTGTTACAATTGTCATGGTTGGAATTTTAAAAGAAAATTTGACACTTGCATAATTTTGGATTCACCAACAAAGACAGAGCGGCGAGGCGGTGTTTGGAATTTAGATTCGTTTCGGTGCGCCAAGTTATTCTGACGTCTAGGTGTTTTATCCACACTCCATGGTCGAAAAGAGGAGAAGAATATCAGGCAAGGATTCTTTGTGGCAAAACCAAGTTTTCTTTACATTGAATCCCACATTAGAAATAATTTTGAATAAAATATGATTTTTGTTTACTATGGGAGGCTGCTGATGCACTATTTTCCATTCAAACCTTGAAATTTTTGATTTTTCGGTTTTATTTTTAATGTGAAACTACTTTAGTCGCGAGTGAATTCGTTGGAATTGGATCTAAAGATCTCGAAATAATGTAAGAGTTGATTCGTTCATAAGATTGCACTTCTATGCGCTACACAAAACACGCATATTAATGCATTCATATGAGTTTTACCACTTATAATGAACATTTTCAGGAAGTCCACTGTATGAATATGATGCATGAAAATGAAGTTGGTACAGTAATCACCATCAATGCTTTTTTTTTAAACCAGCAGTGGATAGCTTAGCCACTCAATAACTAATAAAGTTTTAACAAGATGATGCCACAACCCAACAAGCAAGGCAAACAATTTCGCTGCAACGTGTCATTTTTGGCGCTCGCATTATTTCAGAAACGAACGATTTCAATAATTATTGGTTCCCTAATTTAACTGCTCCCGATTTCTTCCATTGGGGATATTTTCATGAATAAGTATTCGTCAGTAAACCAGCAGATCATATTTCAAATAAAATACAATATGCGAGAGGAAACTTTTCATAATTCGAACTAAAAAGTATTCAGTAATTAGCTGATATTTAGTTGCTAATTAGTTACGCAAAAAATTTTACATGCATATGTACATATTACTACATAATTTTTAGTCTGAATTATGAAAAGTGTCCTGGTAACTATATACACCTTTTATCCTACATTTCGGGTAAAGTCATGAAGAAAGTCTTTGCGATGCTGATATTGAGGGCCACTAACACGACGTTATGTTCCACCTTTATATTAAATCCCAGTGATAAATTGTATTTGAGAAATTAAGAAAAAAATATACTCTGAAATAAGGAAGTTATAGACTATTCAAACTCTTTCGCACCTTTGCACAAAGTATTCCCCTACGAATTCTTTATTTAATTTTTCTGACGGCATTCTTAGTTGCAATTTATTATCAATTACTTTTACCTTCTGGGTTGGTTGATTTTTGAGAAGGTAGTTGTTTAATAGCAAGGATTTTTTTCTAAGCCCAGTTATTTTTCGAAATGTTTTGAATACTCGGTTGACTCAAATTCGGCTACCAAACTTTGGATAATCGACTTGGAAGTACAACCATGTAAACCGTAAAATGGGCATACCGCACGTATCGTTGCCTCAAAAGATTTTGATATTAAAGTTTTATCATTTGGACGTGCTTTTCAAATGTGTAACTTGCCATGCTGATTTGGCATCAGTTACTCAACAATAAACAACAGATTTGACAGATGTCACCAAAACAACATGGCCGCCACAGGCAGCCAAAATCAACTCGCTCCAAAACCCTATATTTGATTAATCTAAAAACTAAGATAAGGTTGTACGTATTTGTTTTTTTTTTAGATAAATGTTATAAAATCTGAATGGGAACAATTTTTATCAAGGTTACATTCTTACCCAATTTGTTGATTTGTTTGTACAGAAAAGTGTAAGAAGCTTGGTCGTAGATTTTAATTTATTATTTCTACTTGTTCGAAATAAAAAAATAATTTAATATTGCGAATACAAACCAGAAATATTCGGAATAAAACATGGATTAGATCACTCCTTGGAAAGTTCTCTACCAGTGGGTATGTACAAATATGTTAAAATCAGTTCGGTTGTTTCAAAGATTATCCAGTACAAATAGACAGTCGTTAAGGAACTACACGTGTTTGCGAATGTCTTCCTCAAAATCTATTGCTTCTGCAAGGTATGGCCCAAAAGTCATCACCCTATCGGAAGCTGTTATAATAATTTTTGGGAATGGCCGCAAATGTCACTTCTTCTGTAACATTTGTGCGAAATACACGTCAACAATACATGAATCACTATATACCTACTCTTAAAGAACGCGGAATGATTTTTTGTTTCGATCCAAAGTTTTTCATTCATAAACAAAATTACAGCCTTAGAATATCGGGTGACAGATTTTGCGCTGTATTTTAATTTTACTAGTTATTCTGTTTGAAAAATTGCAAGTGCAATTGACGATTAGTGTTGCAATGTTAGATCGTAATACTACGTTTTCACCAAGCTCTAAACCGCGATTTAAGTGGATTTAATATAAATCCTCTTTAAATCTCGAAGATTTATCACACAAATTTAAATCTCCTCAAATGAAGATTTAAAAGAAAGCTCATTGAAATCTTCTTGCAAGCAAGAGAATTTCAAATCAAACAATCCTAATTTTGTGGCACCAACCCATTTGAACGTCAGTTTTTCATTGGGAAAAAAATAAAACTATCAAACATTTTTCATTTGATCTGCGCGCATTGGCTGTTTAGGGACAAAAATGTAAGGTAATGGAACAACCAAAACAAAACAACCAACAACAGAAAACCTGGGCAATGGAGGATGAGGAGCTTCTCATCGAAGTGTGGGCCGATAAATTGCCTGAATTAAGAGAATTCTCCTATCCAATCCACCAATTATCACTCATGTCATTTTGAAGAATCAAATCTTTTACCTACCTATACTCATTTTTAATAAATAGTTTATTAAAAGTTAATTATTTTACTGCTCAAAATTTTTTTTTTTGTCATTTTGCTATACGTTTTCCGATTAAATTTATTTTACTCTTGTCAAATTGACAGTTGAATGACAATTCAGACTGAAAAACGTCAAAATTAATCTCCTTTTCTCTGGTGAAAATACTCCAAGGATTATCTCTAGCTCAAAACGTAGTATAAAACATATAATGTGATAGTTTCAACAATTATTGACAAATCACAGGAATATTTCCAACATTCTGACAGCAAATCAAAACACTATTATTTGACTTCGAGTTTCCTTGTTGAATTAATTTGTTTCATTATTTTACAAATATGCCAGCCGCAGAAATAATAAGATATGTAATTAATCATTTATGAACTAATTTCGATGTTTCTGTCACAGGGTCCGGAATACTAGTTTGTCGTTAGTCAATTATTGACTTCTTATCAATTACATTAATTTAAAAGTTTGTTGCTACTTTTAGTTAATTGAATTAATTCAATATAATACACTAAAAGAAAAACAATATATTTAATATTGTTTTCCTTTTCATAAATTACATCACAAATGCCATTTTGTTTGAGATATTTTAGACATTAATAACAATTAATTATAATTATTATTTCACTTATTGTTTGTCGTATAGTTCCAGTATTATTCTTTTCTTATGTGAAAGAAGAGTGGCCAATGCAGTGGTTTTTCACTAATTTTAACTAAAGGGTTTTTCAATAAGAGGTGTTATTTTGATATTCAAAGAAAAATGGCATTTTTTGAGATAAATGATCGGATGTTTATTTCATTATAAAGAGGAAGGTATGCCATTAATAATGGAACACAACATCAGCCAAATGGCCACCACGACCATGCTTACAGGACCATATCCTTTTCATGAAATTTTCCATAACCAAATCGCAAAGTGGCTGCCCTATGTCCTCGATAGCCTGCCGAATTCCATCTTTGAGGTCTTGAATCGACGCTGGGCTGTTGGCGTAGACCTTATCTTTCACGTGGCCCCAAAGGAAGAAGTCGCAAGGTGTTAAATCACAAGATCTCGGTGGCCAATTGTGATCACCTCTTCGAGAGATAACACGGTCCGGAAACTTTTCCCGTAAAAGATCGATGGTTTCATTGCTTGTGTGGCACGTAGTGCCGTCTTGTTGAAAGTAAACGTTGTCCAGATCAATACCATCCAATTCCGGCCATAAAAAATCATTAATCATCTCTCGATAGCGCAATCCATTGACCGTAACTGTTGCTCCAGCCTCATTTTCGAAAAAGTAAGGTCCAATGACCCCGCCGGACCATAAACCGCACCAAACAGTCTCGCGTTGAGGATGGAGAAGCTTTTCAACAATAACTCTTGGGTTTTCCGAGCCCCAGATGCGACAGTTTTGCTTGTTGACGTAGCCTCCGAGGTGGAAATGGGCCTCATCAGTCAAGATGATTTTTCGATGAAATTCCGGATCATTTTCATGCATTTCAAGGACCCAATCAGCAAAGACACGAGGTTTTTGATGATTAGCCGGCTTGAGTTCTTATGTTAACTGAACTTTATAAGCCTTAAGACCCAAGTCTTTATGCAAAACACGTTGTAATGACGTTTGTGGAATGCCTAATTCCAAAGAACGACGAGGAATGGACAAACCTGGGTTTTCTTCAACACTTTGGGCTACAACAGCAATATTCTCAGTTGTTCTTGAGCGACGTGCACGGGTTTTATTCTTCACATCACTAACTTGTCCCAACAGCTCGAATTTGTCCACCAATTTCTGTATTGCGGTCCGACAAGGTGCTTCACGACGACCCAAAAATGTTTTGTTTTACGAACCGTCTCTGCCAAATTTTCACCATTTTTATAGTGAATTTTAATAATTTCAATGCGTTGTTGAAGCGTGTATCGTTCCATTTTTATTAATGGCGTAGTTTCAACTTGTCAAATGTCAAAAATGACAGCTTCAAAAGTGACAGCTACCGAAATAGCGGGCTATTCAAAATAACACCTCTTATTGGAACACCCTTTATTAAATCGATGAAAAGTGTTAGATACAGATTTTCATGTGTTCAATCAATCACTAAAAATATGCAAATTCACAATATAGCTAGTAGTATAGCGGGATGGCTAAATATTCCGCAATAATAAATAAAATCTTTAGTTTTACCTGAATTTTTTTCTCCAAGTGATTTTGCACCAGACCAGATTTTTCATCAAACACTGTTCTGACATTTTGTTTTTTTTATTTATTTTAAATTCCTCAAAGGCAAGGTATTTTATTAAAATTCACAATATCTTCTAAACAAGCACCCGGCACAACTTAAAACGTAAAACAGCTGTACAATAACGTCGACCATTATTATTGGAACTAGATTTTTGCAAAACTCTTATCATTAATCAAGAATAATAATTCTTCAACGGAAATCGACTGACTCTACTATGTGTGTTTGGTATATGAAATCAATATCTTTGAAATTTTTCTCTTTATTTTTTTTTTTTTTTGTCTCCTTAACAAAAACACAGAAGTCAAAATACATACATATTATCGATAAGAAATCTTATCACATTTAAGACAAGTACCTTTTCAAGTATCATCACTTTGGATGCATTAAGTACCTCCGCACTTCATTGTTTTATGCGATAAGGTTTTCTTCGTTTGTCCATTAGGTCAGGTGGTAAATTAACGATTTTATTACAAAAAGGAAAACATGATAAGCAGTTGCAGTCTTAAAAATAAAATCTTAATCAGTAACCATAAATGAAAAATGCAGGTTCGAAGAAAATTCCCCTTTTGAAATCAATACTCATTTACCACAACGAAACAAAATAAGCTTCATTTTATCTTTACTATGAGGTGGATTTGCAAATTTATTGCTTTTTCAATAATAAAATATTGATTATTGGAAATGTATTTCCTTGCAACGAGTTATCTTAGGTAAACAAATATGTTTGTAAAGGGTGTTTTTTTTTATATAAGAGATTTTGGTTTATAAATTGGCAACACTGTTTATAGTGAAAGTAAACATTTGACAGCTGATAGATAAGTTTATTATGCAATTTTACTCCGACGTTGGGTCACTTGGAATTCAACATGCGCTGTTTTACTGTCAATATACGCCAATAACTGCTCGATAAATTGTTTGTAAATTGGACTTCCATATGGAACTTTATTCGAGGCATCTGTGGCACCCATACAAAACAGCCTGTATTTATTTAATCGTCGATGGAAAAAAATAATAAAGTATACTAATTGGAATTATTGAAATTAAATTTATCAACACCAATTTCACCGGTTTAAATGTAGATAAGTTAGATGTTTAGTAAATTACATATTTTATAAACTATATAAAAATACATTATATACTCTTAACTTGCAAAAAACGTGACCATACCAGTATGAAATTGGCAAAACAAATGTGACAAAATTTCTAAGAAAAAAAAACAAGCTTAAATCAAATGCATGACTGCGTCATATACGTCTTTGCTCTTAATGTTTAAATGCTATGAAGTATAATTTGCCATCAAATGTTACCTAAAGATTACCTAAGACGACCCGCAAAAATGACTTCAGACAAAAAATAAGGGCTTGCTATTATAAGCAACTTTAATTTTGCTTCTTTCACAAAACTCACGTAAATAGTAAAAAAAAAAAAAAAAAACAAATGAATTCGTTGACTCAGCAAACCATTAACTAAAAAGTGCGTTTTATGTTAATTACTAAAATACTTACATTTATTGGGTCAACGAAAAATATCCTTATATGAAACAAATTTATTGACTCAACAAAAATATATTTCTTTTTAATATTCAGCTTCTTTGCCTTGTGTATGAGTGATTTTTATTATTCATGGAGCCAATGAATAATACATCATCGGTTGAATTTTAATTAAAAAGCATAACTACTTCAATGAAGAAATATTTCATTGTCTTAACGTAAGGATTTTTAGTTGAGATGAAAAATCATATTTTCAATATTTAACCATTTTTAAAATAATGATAACTCGAAAGAAAAAAATAAGATGCTTTCTTCTAAAGGGTCTTTAATATATATACCTACTCTAGAAACTTTGCATGAAGTTATTTTCAACAACATTTACCGTTTAAGAGTATAATGCAAGAAATACAATATTTTCGTCGTTTTAGCTTTCTTGAAATTGTGATTTTTAAATGAATTTTTAACTTATTTTCCAAATTTTCCCTGGTGCGATTTTTTAAATTTTTACATTTTAAATTGATTTTGCTTAGGGCAAAAAATAATCTTTCCACTATTATTAATTAATGATTATGCTTTCAAAGGCAATGGAACAATGGAGTCCAGCTTATGTGTGTATATATACCTGTGCTGTTTATTCTACAGCACGACTGCGGACTTTGACCATTTATGCTCGTCAATAATATGATTTATCGGGCAAATCATGATTTTGAATGATTCAGGGGCATACAGTTAGGCTGAAAACACAAAGGATGAGAATCGTGTTTTATTTTCACACACAGCCACCAACCGAAACACAATAAAGCAAACAAAATCAGTTCACTTTCTTGTTTTGTTGAGATAAAACAAACTTCAATTTTCAACGAGTACTTCCAAATACCCAATTAAAACGCCATGCCAGTGGCAAACAAACACCAACAACAAAATTTTTCTTCTGAAAAACAAATGTGGTTTTCCAAACAACCAAAAAAATTGATTTTTATGGGGGTCAACTTGATCTTTTTCAGATTTTACGTTCCTAACAACCAAAAAAATTGATTTTTTTCGTGGTCTGTTTTTTTTTTTCGATTGATCTTTCAAATCTCGATTTATTGGCAGATTTACACATACTTTCACACACACTTGCACAAAAACCAAATTGACATTTCTAAACGTCGCGTCGTCCTCTCCTCGTCAGTTTAAATTCGTTTTGGCCTTTCGCTAGCATTGTTTACTTTTGATAAGGCATTTGTTTAATAAAATAAATACAAATAATGAAGTTTAATTAGTGAAATGTTTGTCTTTATTGTCCTCATTACCGTGATTAAATTGGATAAATGTTTCATATGGAATGAAAGGCATTGTGGAAACATGTGGGTTAGTCCATTGTTTTTTGTGAAAATAAAATTATTTTTATTAAAATTCCATAGTAATCCTTATGTAGTGACCTTGTTTCATATTCATTGTCTTCTTCCTCACCATCGACCGATAGCTTCTCCTTTGATTTGGATTTTGGATGGACGGGATTCCTGTGGATATATGGATCCGACCGATGGCCAAATCATGTTATAAAGCAGTGATAGTATACCAACAAAATAAAATTTCTGCTAGGAAACAAAAAATTCCCTAATTTGTATTCTATTTTTTGATTTCAATTTGATTGAACAAAATAATGTACAATATCACATTCATTTAAATGAAGTAAAGAAAAGAATGCGTAAATCTTTTCTTTCTTATATTTTGTCATAATTTCAATATGGCCTCAGGATATTAATAATTTCAAGATTAAAAGTCAGTCCCACTTTTGAGTTTTTTCTTATGAAACAAATCAATAAAGGCTCCCAAACCGGCGCTAAACCTTCGCGCGAATATGCGACGACTGAAGAATGTTCAAAGATTTGCATAGCGCCAGTGTGGGTTCTCTCATTAATCTCCATTTCAATAAATTAAGACAGGTGAAAGTATTCGCGTAGTTGAAATTATTTATAATTTAAACACAAAAATGTTCTTTTATAATTTGAAAAAAAAAAAAACGTTTTGTAAGAATTTTTTCTTACGCATTTTTTCACCAGTTTCATCAAGAAAATAAAGCCAAATATATAATATTTTTGTATTAAAGAAAAAACTGTTCCCTAGAAAAAAAATACTTGTAGGAATTTTTCCCTACATATACTATCACTACTTACATCAGTAAACACAGACAAATCACCTACACCTTTACACAAAAAAGGATCAATCGCGATTCGTTCTAGTTACCACGATTGATCTGGAATCTGACCCCCAAATCTGAAATGGTTGACTGGAAAACCACAAAAGATCCAGTAATCGAGAGCAAAACATGTTTTTCTGTTTTACCTTTGTTTGTTTTTTGTTGTGTCGTGTGCGGTGTGTAATAATCGACAACGACGCTGGTTTAAAACAAAATGTTTTCATTCGATGTGCGTTGGTCGACAACCAGTCATACAACATAAAAACAAAAACATATCTTTTTGTTCCGCCTGATTGGTGTGGAGAATAAATGGATTCTTATTGCATAAGATAGATAAACACTTTTGACTGATCCTGTGATGTGTTTTTAGCCTTACATATGTTAGAAAATAAGACCATTTTTACAAAAGCTCTGTTACTGTTACTCAAATTTGTACTTATACTCTGTCCAACAAAAATAGGCAATACACGTCTTATGGGGAAGCTTTTTCAAAATCAGTAGCGTGTCATATTTTTGCACCATATAAAATTGAAATAACTCCTCCACAAAAAGTTGTTGCCCGCCCGTGAATTTCCAATAGCATCTGACACAGACCCAACGTCCTATTCAAGGCACATCTGAGTCTGCACTGCACTGAATTGCTGCGGCCAATGGCGATTGGCTGCTGCTTGATGTGCATTTAGAGTTACCCTTGTCCATTTGGTAATTCGTTCAAGGAAAAACCTTGAGTTTCTGTTAAGGTGCTTTTGATTTTAGAGCTTTAAGAAAAAGCTTTTAATGATGAGTGTTATCGTGTACACTACGACAACCCTGTGAAAGCTTTAATGAGGGACAGATTTTTGAAATCCACTGTAGCCAGAATGAGAGGCAAACGTCCTATCTTGCCTACACTGCCAATTTTTGTTGGACAGAGTATAGAATCCTGAAAGCTTTTTTTTTAAATTGTAAATAACAGTCACGAAAATGTATACCAATCTTCAGAATCGTTATCGAAAAATCAAAATTGAGAATAAAATAATGAAGTCTTAAGTGGGGGTTTCCAATCTAGCCTTGTTAAATAGACACATTTCTCTCTTAATGATTAGGACAATTATTCAGTCAGTGATTTATAAAAGAACGTTTTACACAAATTGTGTTTTATGTTTTCAATCATTGTTATGTTAAATTTGATTTAAACCTTGAAATAAGTTTTCTTGGCATAATCACAAGACCTGCTTGGCACATATAGAGAAAGCAAAATCAATTATCATTTCAATTTATTTTAATTAAATTCAGTTGATCACCAATTGGCAGCAATCTAAAAAAAGAAATTCTTAAATATCGGTTTCATAACAATTTTTAAATCTTGACAAAAATACATACATAGTGTGAAGAAAAAAATTTAATTTTGATTGATTGATCACTGATTGGCAGTAAGCAAAAATAACGAACTCCCCTTAAAAGCAGCTGCTGTCACATATTTTAAAGTATGACAGTACACCGCGCCGCACAGTGGTTCGGTTTGTATGGGAGAGCGGAAAAAAGTCTGTTTTATCTGAACGGTTCAACGGATTTAAATGAAATTTGGCAAACATGTTTATGTTAGTCTTATACATATTTGGTCAAAATTTGGTTGAAGAAAAATAATTAGAAACAAAGTTATCGACATTTTTCTAAAATTTGAGGGATTTGATGTTTGTATGGGAGAGCGGAAAAAAAATCTGTAACATCTGAACTGTTTAACGGATTAAGATGAAATTTGATTCGCATTTTTAAATTAGTCTTATACACATTTTATCAAAATTTGGCTAAGAAAAAATCATTAGTAAAAAAGTTATTGACTTTTTTTCTAAAATTTGAGTGTTTTGATGTTTGTATGGAAGAGCGGAAAAAAGTCTGTAAAATCTGAACTATTGAACGAATTTTAATGCAATTTGACAAACATGTTAGGATTAGTCTTATACATGCTTGGTCAAAATTTGGTCAAGAAAAAATTGTTAGAAAAAAAGTTATTGACATTTTTATAAAATTTGAGGGTTTTGATGTTATATTTAAATAAAAGTTTTTTTTAGTAAAATCTTAACTTTTTATTTTGAATAAAATATTATTATTAACTATGTTTATTATAAAATTAAAAAAATAAATAGATAATTACATAAAAAAAAAATAAATAAAAAATAATTATGAAGTAGTAATTTTATAATGCTAGAATGAGGTTTTTAGCGTCTGCGCTGATCGGAAGTATTTTCTTTTTTGCCTGTGTCCTTAAACCTGTTATTTATTATTGGATCTGAGGATATGAGTATATGATGCATCACATCTTCATTCGTCGCAATTCGGCTGCATTTTCTCGAACGAAACCTGCGGTAGGCTTTATAATCCTTATTTCGGCATTCTTGGGCTTCCTCGGAGAGCGATCCAACAGGAAATGCACAGCTTTTGATTATTTCTTCTCCATGGATCAAAACCTTATGTACGGTTGCTGGCATTTTGTACCATTTATATTTCTCAACAAACAGTTCAGCAGTTTCCCACGTGTAAGCTGCATATATTTTGAAATCTAATTTTTCATTCGACGTTATTACTTCAAGGATAACAGCAAACCGCCGAATAAGGGATTCACTAACTCCAGTGATTTCTGAATCCAACCATATGGTTGGATTTGCAAAAAATCTTCTGGAGGTGTTGTCGTCATTACTTGTCCCCGTACCTTGTTTTACAAGATCGACAATGATGCCCAGTTTTTCACATATAGTTTTTCATATATAGATTTAAGTAAGAGATTTTATTCTAATAAGCCATTACTAATCCTTACAGGTAATAAAAAATTACGCAATACAGAACAAAAACAAAGCAATAAAACTTTAAAAAGAAAACTTTTTTTATTTTTACCTGTCCTACTTTTAGCGAAAAATTAAAAAAAAATAAAAGACTATCCCTAATCCTTTTCTTTATTTTGTATTAAGCTCTATCATATAATTCAAAATATCATAAAACTATATTATTTTTCGTGTGTTGTTTTCAAGAAAATTGAGTTGAAAGTTGAAAAGTTTTCCAGGCAGAAATAAATGGTTTCGCAAAAATCAAAATTCTCAGACCTGGGACAATGTATAAATTTTGTTTTATTTTTAAAATAAAGTTTGACATTTTTTCTTAAAATAATGGGCTTAACCAGTTCATTCTGACAATTAATACCGAAGTAATCAAACTTTTTGGTAAGCACAACCGTCAAGACGGGGTTTTTTGAAATCCGATTAAGTGAAACATTTTTGAGCATAACTTCCACATCTGCACGTATCTGCAGCTGATTTTTTCTGTGCTTTAACATGAATGTATGGAGCATATGGTGGCATACTTACTTTCTTGGTATCTTTTGGAGCTGTTTTTCTTAAATCAAAAAGTTTTAAAAAAAAGCATTTTTTCTTAGTACTAAAGCTTCAGGCTACTTATAGAAGGTATCTTTTATAAATAATCAATATTTTTTTTATTTTTAGATAATTGAAAATAGACCAATTAAATTATTTAAGAAGCTAGAGAATTTATCTACGGGAGTTTCGGAAAAAAACATCTCAAAATTTGTTGAAAATACGGTTCGCGATTTGAGTAAAATTATTTTTCAACTTTGAGGGCTTGTAAATCAGAACATACAATATATATGTTAAAAAATACTTTTAAATCATACGCTCGGGTTATCTAAGAGTACTTAAACATAAAGTTTAAAACGATAGACATGACTTTTTTAAAAGACTTTTTTCCGCTCTCGCACCACTGTGCGCCGCCGCTTACAAAGATCGTGCTCATGTAATTTTAGTTGAAACAAGGAAAAAAAAAATAAGATAAAATTAGCTTCTGACAGTTTGACAACGATGAGTATAATGCTGAGATGATCACTATATAAGATCTTGTGGCCTTAAATTCGATCACTTTACTGACTCTCTGATTGACTAATTGAAGATTTCCCAACAGAAATCCCAGAAAAAAACCTTACGATCTCTGTCATATTCGCATCCTGCTCTTTAGAAGATGTTACGATGACAGTTCTTATTATGAAATTTTACACTGTCAGACGATTACAAAAAGAAAAAAAAATTATCATGATGAAATTGGTTAAATCAAGTATATGGTACTATTATGGTCTGTTCACATCACAAAAACAGCTGGCTACAAGTCATTTGGGCCAACGAGACAATGGGCCGTTATGTCGGCAAAATTAATTCTGATACAAAACTACACTCTAGCGTCTTGAGTGATCTTAAAATAAATCTAATTAAGCTGTCTGCTGGCCCTGGCAGTCAAGTGATCGTGTGTTTAGAATTTGTCGGCCATAAAAGACTGAAAATTGTTGTTGGGATGGAAATCGCATTTCGTTGGTAGAAAGAACACGATGGCACTCTTAGTGCGCAGTGGCAAAACCATCTCACGACACAAGATCGTTAGCAATAGATCGTTACAAACATAATAACTAGTTTGAATTAGACCCCATCAGGTAATTATGATAATGTGGCAAAGAATTTATTGCAATCGAGTTCTTTCTGTCTTTTTAGGGATTACACCATAAGGAGCGATAGCAATAGCCGGCGGATAGATCACACGATCAGTGATCTAGTTCGCTTTGAAAACAGCCGCAGAATAATATAAGTATTCTAAGAAAGAAGTCAATGATCACGATTAACCTGGCCATTACGCAGAAGTTGTGGTTAAAATAAAATAAAAAAAAACAAGAAACAAACTTGTGACTTAATTAAGTATTATTATCTGCACATGAAAATCTTTCACTTCATTAGGAATTGAGCAACTGCTGCTCAAAGCACTAAGCACATACTCTACAACTAACAAGTAGGTATAAGCTTAATGAAATTGCATCATTTTTAGTTGAATGTATGTATGTATGTGAGTAAAATTCATGGCAAAGCTTACTTTCGCTTCGATGGTTATGTTTTAAGCCACATTGCAACACCAAACCGCACACGATTTTAAGTCAAACTTTTGCAAAAAAAAAAAATGTATCTCTAAAAGATTAATAAAGTGCTTGTGCTATTGCCATTCGAGTTGTTGCTCAGTAGAGCGTGGAGAAGGATTTATTATTTTAACAATAAGGCCGCACCAAGCCCCTTAATTTTGTGTTTCGTTAAAGTGCATGATCTCGTTAACAGGTTATAATGGTGGCGTTGGGTAGACAACAAAGTGTGGCACGGATGCGTTAGAGTAAGTATGACTATGCTCATGTTTGCGATCTAATTCTTATCTTAAAGTGCAATCTTAAGATCGATTACTATCTAGTTTTTTCTTCACTTTGAATTGCTGAAACACTATAATGCTGCTCCCACTAATTAAAGCCTTCCCATCAGTGCAGCAAGTGTGTATAATATGTTTATCTTTGTTGCGCTACATTACTTGCCAAAGTGACATTTCACTCCCACAAGTGATCTAACAACCTGTTGCCAGAAAACAAAAAAAAAAATAATAAAAATGACCAATTCCACGCTTGGCTTATTACTGCACAGCGAAATGGTAGATTTCATCGTTGTTTTGCAGAGTCTAGTTAAAAAATAAAATAAAAGCAAATTAAATTCAACAGAAAGAGAAGGCAACTAATTTAATAACAGTAATCATTGGATTATAATAAATTTGCATTCAGATATTTGGCGATCCTAATGACTTTTTATTATATTTGTACCAAATCGTTGCGATTTATAAAAGATGAAAATTTACTGATTGTTCCGATGGAAGTTAATAGCTGTAGGAGCACCTTTTTTTTGTTTAAAAAAAAAGCCTTTAGGCTATCTATTTTGCAAATGGAAATTGAGTGCACCGCACTTTAAATATTGATATTTACGAGTGGGCCGTCTGGCGATGGCGTCTCTTGTATTTGTTTTTTAGTTTATAAGTTCAATTTGTTTGGCTTTGAAAGCATTATATTTATTACTGGGAGCAGCAGTGCATTAATGTTTTTTTTTGACAGACCTTTTTTAGCAAAAGATAAGCTTTGCTGATTTTTTTTTTTTTGTTAGAAAAAGTTTTAAATCTTGATTTTGAAAATTTTAAATGACTAAAGTTTGAAAAATTAATATATACGTGTTAGGTTTTCCTAAGAGTTGATTAAATTTTGAAATTGTAATTCTGTCACAACTTAGTTTTCTTATTTTGTTTGACATCTGGTTAGAGTCTTAAATTTAATTTGAAGCCACACTATGGTCCAAAATGCCAAAAGTCATGGCAAAAATCTGCTGTTTTATGATTACATGTAATTTATTTTTCAGATCTGATATGAATATAAACAGTAAGCTAACGATTTTTCTGATAAGGCGTTTGGAACTCCTCAAAGATGGACAATTTTTGTGAGGAGTAA
This sequence comes from Leucozona laternaria, assembly GCA_932273885.2. Classification (NCBI taxonomy): domain Eukaryota; kingdom Metazoa; phylum Arthropoda; class Insecta; order Diptera; family Syrphidae; genus Leucozona; species Leucozona laternaria. The sequence goes on from OW026368.1 coordinate 6,337,800, forward strand.
AAATAAATCGCACTTCTTTAATTTATTTTTAGGAAGCACAGTTTCTATAACATACATTTATGTCACGATCATTTTTTTTAAGAAGATAATTTTTAATGTAAATTAAAATCTTAAATTAAAAAAAAAAAAAGTTGGAACATTTTGAACTCTTTAAAAAAAAATTTTGTCGAACCAAATTACGTGCTCCCGGAGCTGAGATTTTATATAGGGTTATTAATTTTTCGATTTCGAAAGTAAAGTAAATAAAACACACACAGCGATACATTTTTGATGAATATTTTATTTCATTATAAAAATTGAACTTTGCCATTGAGTGTCAGAAACAATATCATTCAAATGACCGCTTCGAGAAGATTCGCAGCATGCGATTCTTTTAAGGTAATTTCTAACCACTTTTTCGCACATTACGGGCGGTATCTCGGCCATTACTTGAGTAATGTTGGTTTTTAATGCGTCGAGAGTTCGGGGATTATTCGCGTAGACACGGTCTTTTGCGTAGCTCTATACAGAAAAAGATCTAACGGTGTCAAATCGCATGATGATCTTGGTGGCCAAATAACGTCGCTAGAACGTGAAATTATGCGACCAGGAAACTTCTCACGCAATAAAGCCATACATTGGACGTGTTGTCTGGCTTGTTGCCACGTTTTGTTGGAACCACATATCGTCATAGTCATGAACTACAATTCGCCGGCCAAGAAAAATCGGTTATCATTCGCCTGATTACTGCGAACGCCGGGAAATCGATAAATTCGGATCATCAGTAACACTTGCACTTGCAACAGCAATATTTTCGGCAGAGCGTGCATAACGATGATGCTGCACAGGCCTAACGATATCAGTAACGCTTCCACTCTCTTCAAATTTCTTCACAATTTTACCTATTGCTTGCGTATTCGGTCTATTATGATGACCATAATAATCGCGTAATGCGCGAAAAGTGGCCTCGTTTGAATCTTCACTTTTGTAAAGTAAGTTTTGATAATTTTAACGCCTTGTTCGATTGTTAAGCGATCCATTATCGTAAATAACACTTCAAATGACAGATGAGTTTGACAGGTGTCAAATGCCAGCGCAACCAATTTAAAACCACGAAATGAATAAGTTTATAATTGTGTTGGACTTTGTACGTACAATCAAGAAGAAATGGTTTCATATTGACTACTTAAAAAAACTCACGGACTTTAACGCTCCTCTTTGATTAAAGGCGGTTTGCGCAATTTGAAGAGCCATTTCAGTTCTGTTTTCCAAGTTCTTGCTAAGCTAGGGCATTCACAAAGGAAGTTATAAAAACCCTTTTCGGCCTCTTCATCTTGACACCCTCTACAAAAGTCAGATGAGCTAGTTGAGGTCTGCTTAGTTCGAGAAGGTAGTTTGTTTTTTTCTTAGAGAGAGGCCTGGCCATATAGATTTCTCGTTTGCGGCTTCGAGAAAGCATTGGTGAATTCTATTCTTTTCTTGTTCAAGTAGCATAAAAACGGAAGATTTGGCCAATTCATCCGCCAGTTCATTTCCATATAAGTCACACTGTCGTGGAACCCATCAAAGGATAATTGTGTTTGATGTAGTTTTAACTCTTTGTGGAAACAGTCCATTAGTTAAGACTTTGAAACAATTGAAGAAATGGCTTTAATTGCCGAAGATATCGATGTTCTGTTTACAAGTTCAAAAGTGGCAAGACTTTTTTCTACCTCATTAATAGCAAACACTTCCGCTTGAAAAACACTGAAAACATTTGGAAGTCTTATTGATCTATATTTAAGGGTGGATTACCTGAGAAGATCCCTGACCCTACCCACTCAACCGTCTTGTATGCGTAAAAGTTATTTAAGTTCTAAATATAGTTTTCTTCATATTCTAGTTTTTTACTTGTTTCACAGTCACTGTCAACTTCACAGCCTCTGCCAATGGGTATATAATCGAATGCAATTACATATTTAGGCTTTCAACTATGGAAGCATCTAATATAGACACGAATTTCCTGGTGTGGTGAGTGAGATCCATAAGCTCTCATAACACCAAAATCTACTAAAACCGAGACATTTCAGCAACATATTGCCTCGTTGTCCCTTAACATTGTCACGACTGCGCAACATTTTACAATGACATATAAAATTATTGCTTTTTCTTGTGAAATCTAAAAAGATTTTCCTTAAACCGATCAATTACATTTTGCATTCACTAAGTCATCATACAATTTTTTTTATTATTTTTCTCAAAAACAGGAACCAACATAACATTTATCGTAATCCACCCGCAGGCTTTAACAACTAACTAGCGCCACCATGTTTCCGGTGTCAAATAAAATACTACTTCAAGTCTTAATTTTTCATACGCTCAGCTGTAGCCAAACAACAGTTTGTGTCTCTTTTGGTCATGAGTTTGTTGTCCAAGTCGTCTTCCCCAGGGAGCGCATCTTACGAATTTACGATGTGACATGTGAACATGGAACTATTTAATCGGCCACAACGAATAAAAACAAACAAAAAAAAAATAAAAAAGTCCCAATTATTACTAAACGAATAGTGTATAGATGATAGGTATTACAACTAATACCGGTTATAATTGCAACAACGGAAAAAGTGGTATTGGCACGTTACAAATGCTGCTGCCGGTTTCAAACAGCAATTAATGACGGAATAAAAAATAGTTTTGACAATAAGACAAGACGATCGAAGACGGCGACGACGACGACGACGACGACGAGAGTTCCTCCCCTCCCTCTGCGCATGATGATGATGATGAAGAGCAAGCACTTTCCCCTTTCACATGGTTTAGTATTACCATCATCATTGAATTCATCGTAATAAAGTGGCAACACAAACACCACAAGCCATCCACAGAGTGCTAAAGGTGGTAACACAACAAAACTGCATTGGATTACGAATATATGTGAGTATATTTATATACCTACATTTGAATGGACAGGATGTCGCCGCTGCACCGCAACGACAGTTTACAAAGCCAGAAGCTTGCTCCGTAGTACGTATAGTAGTTTATAATTCATTCAACTTATCTGCGAACTGTGAAACCGATTTTGTTTCTGCTGTGTGGAATAACAGACGTATCAGCATGAGAAAAAAAAAAAAAAAAATAAATTTTAATTTGTTTTATTAGTGATTGGTGAATGAGAATGCAGAATTAAGGGACGTGCGTAATTTTATTCAAAAGTTTGTTCAGTTACGTGACAAAAGTCTTTACGTTATAAACAATAAAAAATAAATTTGGTGGCGTCACAGGTCGCAGGTAACCAGGATCTGGTAACTGACAACTCTCAACCATTCCTGCGTGCTTTTTATCAGCAGGAATATAAGGGACCTACAATTTTCTCCCGAACACGAATGTCTACGGTGAGAGGCACTACTTGCATATGAAAAAATATTTTCTAGAAAGGTTTTATTAATTCCTCGTAGGAGCCAGTAGCCGGGAAAAACATTGCAGTTTTAAAATGAAAATACTTAAAATCTGATGATCGGGTTGGCTCATTTGAAATAAGTATAACCTCAGAATCAACTTTGACCACTTAAAATGATTTTGTTTCATTCAATGAATAATTAATCTTGATGATATGATTCGAAGCTTTTAAAGGTGTACCGGTACAGTAATAAGTCAAAATGACATCAAATTCCATCCCAAAGTTGTCTTGTCGTGTGATCGTCAACGCAACACCTACGTTGACAATGTTTTTTACCTTCAACACATTGACTTTTTTCGTTGAACGTGTAATCACCCTGATCAAATGTTAGGACACATTGACGCAAAGCGTTGACCATAATCCCAACGTTGACATGGCACAATTTTCTGCCACGTCAACGTAGTCTGCGTTGACTTCCGTGCTACATTGACGGACTAGTGTTATTCATGCGTTGACATGGTTAACGTTGACGGTCCATTGGCAGTGTGTTGATGACTTTTTTGGTGACGTCAGAGAGTCAATGCGTTGACCATTTACATTGACCGTCTAATCATAGCTTAACGCCTTGAACTAACCCACACACTCCAGAACACAACATTGGTGGTTAGATGAACTTTTTTACTTGCAAAAAATTCTCGGCGTTTAACTTATGCGCAGAGAAAAACTTTGTGTTAGTGGTGTGACTTACATAAATGTTATCGATAGTTTGTAGGAAACTCAATATTCTTTTCTCTGATGCTGTCTTTAATCACAGAGAATAGCAAAACTTGCATACTTGTTATCGATAGTTTGTATGTAAACAATTTTTGGTCTGCGATAGCATCGCTTATCCCAGAGAGTAGCAGAGCACTGAGAATTCTCAGCGTTTAACTTAAGCGCGGAGCATAACTGCGCGTTATCGGTGTGACTTACATACTTGTTTTCGATAATTTGTATGTAAACTCAATTTTTTTCTCTGATGTCGCTTATTCTAGACAATAAAAACGCAGAGATTTCTCTCTGAAATCTCGATGCTTAACTCAAGCGCGGTGAAAAACTGTTTTACTGACCGTGAATTACATACTGTAGTTAATCCCAAATGTCGTTTTTTTTTTTTAAACAAAATCTTTTTGTGATAAATAAAATCATACCTATTATATCGAAATTTTCAAAAACATGAAAAAAAAAAATTATTTATTGAAAATTCCATATTTACAAAACGGGTTAGTGGTTTTGGTTTAAAATGCAAATTTTAGCAGCACATTAATTAAATCTTAAAGTTTTTGTACTAAAAATTGTTTTTTTTTTCAAAATTTTATAATACAAAACCGCTTTAAGCCGCTCCAGCAACGATTTTTTAATTTTCAGATTTGATTGAAGCGTAACCAAAATTTTTCGTTTATCATCAATAATCATGTTCTTTCTTTTGCATTCTAAAGAAACATTTTTCTGATGTGCAGATGTAAAAAAAAAAAACAACAACACTTTGAAGAGCTATTGGAATACGTACTTTGGAAGTCTTATTATTTATCATTCTGTTGCATTTTTGTATTAATTAAAAGTTTTTATTATTAACACAAAAATTGTTCAAAAGAACTAACTATGTTTGCACCGCATGACATTACACAATTTTGAAGTGTTTTCCACAATAATTTTAAAAATTGCCCAAATATTCCATCACATTGATGATTACTTTAAAACAATGAAACTGGATACGAAAATGTGTTTTCCAACAACATACTGTTCTACGATAAAGTAAACAAACAGAACGAACGAAACTGTCAGCGAATTCTCTGTCAGTTTGTGTCTACACAACGATGGCAATGGTACAGTAAGTGTAGTGCTTGATTTTTTTTCTCCATTTTTTCTATTTGTTATAACTCGTGCCGTCCAATTTAAATTGCATTTAAAAAACCCTAAGGTCTTAAAGGCATGCATTTAAAAATAATATTATTATAAATATTATTAAAATTATTTAGTATGTAGGTACTTGCATTTTTATTTTGAATCATGTTTATAAAGTGCTAACAATATTTAGAGACCAACTTTAATAGTATAGATATACCCATTGAACATGCCCTAGCTGCTTCGAAGGCACTCGAACAACATTCCCTGTCTTTTCAGTACGAGAATATAACATTGTAATGGGTGATTTTTAAGCTGGTTTGGTTTTGGCAACACTGGTTTTGACAGCTGACGTGTGTTTAGTACCTTGTGTCACTGTCAAACAGCTTCAGTTTGGTTTGCAATTTAACCATGGATCGTCTTACAAATTAACAACGCTTGCAAATTATTGAATTTTACTATCAAAATTCGTGCTCGGTTCGAAATGTTCATCGCGCGCTGCTTGTGTTCAGCGATGAGGCTCATTTTTGGTTGAATGGGTACGTAAATAAGCAAAATTGCCGCATTTGGAGTGAAGATCAGCCAGAAGCATTGCAACAGCTACCAATGCATCCCGAAAAAGCCACTGTTTGGTGCGGTTTATGGGCCGGCGGCATTATTGGGCCTATTTCTTCAAAGATGATGCGAATCGCAGCGTTACTGTCAATGGTGAACGCTACCGAGCGATGATAACAAACTTTTTTTTGCCCGAAATGGAAGTTCTTGACTTGCATGATATGTGGTTTCAACAAGACGGTGCCACATGCCACACAGCACGCGAAACAATGGCGCAATTGCGAGGCGAGTTTGGTGAACAGTTAATTTCACGTTTCGGGCCGGTCAATTGGCCGCCTAGATCGTGCGATTTGACACCATTAGATTATTTTTTGTGGGGGTATGTCAAGGCTAATGTCTATAGGGACAAGCCCGCTTCGATTGACGCACTGGAAGCCAACATCCATGCATTCATTCGTGAGATACCGGCCGATATGTGTGAAAGAGTATGCCAAAATTGGACTCAGCGGATGGGCTACCTGAGACGCAGCCGCGGTCAACATTTGCATGAAATTATCTTTAAACATTAAATTGCAAGGTTCAAACTATCGATTCAAATAAATATTTCATTCATTTTTTCGAATTTTTTGTGTTTTTTTTTTTAAAAAAGTTCTAAAGCTCTTAAAAAATCACCCGTTATAATAATAATTGCTAAATCTGTCAAACATTTTACAATCGCATCTCATGACTGTAACTTATAGAAAGCACTAAAAACTGTTAACATAAGTAAAGTGATGATTAAATTTAACGGCAAATACAAAATTTTATACGACTAACCTCTCTGTGATGATGTATAGAGTTTGTTTCAACCAGTTTGAGTTACATTTAAATTAACTGCAACCAAACAAAATAATTGACATGATCTGATTTAACAACTATACCCCGCTTTTAAAAAATCTGTCTTGCGCGAATTGAGCATCATACTTCACTTAGTTTTTTTTTTTTTTTTCTGTTCATCAGCATTAAAGTTGGCAATCCTGTTTTTCAAGCTATACACACACAAATACAAAAAAAAAAAAAACATAAAAACGAAAATTCATTCAGGTAATCAATTAGTATGCTTGGATTAAAGGATACAAGCAAAAGCAAAAATCACCAAAGTAAATAGATCGTCAGTATGATCTTACATAACCCAGTTTTTGCAGAAAAGTGCACTTTAAGCGCCACGAGTAGCTCTACACTCCATGATCAGATCAATGATGTGAGTTAATCGAAGACTCGACTTATACCATAAGTTCGATGAAACTAACATAGTAAACATAACAAACAACTTTAAAAAAAAAAAAAAACGATTGACTTTCGAAAATTGTATCCAAGGAGAACAAAAAATAAAAAAACAAATACAACTTGACACTGATTATGATTTGAAGTCAGGCTTTTGGGAAGCAGAATGTAGGGGTATATCTAGGTTTAAACGTTCTTGCCCTAAGGCAACGTTCCATGATGGAAAATTGCTTCACGCTGCGGATATACATAACTGCCGCCAACCACTATCTTCTTGCGGAACAAAGTGCATGCATATTCACAAATAGCCGGGGTTTAATTTTTGTGTAATTTTGTTTGCTTTTGAAAAATAACCGAAAGACTTAAATTACGCCAGACAAAATTTCGTTTAATTGCAATTTATTTGCATAAAATGTTTCATTCCACCCCGAGGACGATTTTAAGTTGGTTTTACATTGCAGCGCAGATAAATCGCTGCTGGTTGATCTTGACATGCAATTTAATTTTTTTTTAAATAAAATTTCTGCTTGCCTCACAAGCGAAACAAGTTAGAGTTTATTTTTTAGTCGAATTTTATTGCAAAAATGTTCGTCAATTTGTAATCGATAGTTTTTGAGGTCAAACCAAGTTGTGCTTCCGCATGACCAGTTCTGTATTCTTATTATATGATTTAAACACCTGTTCCTAGCTATTACCTTTTCTTATTGCTCTATTCAGTTCTATTCTTGTCTGTGGTGAATTCAAATCTAATTGTGAACATTTTTGCACGTTTTCCTTGGAGGGTTTTTTTCTTTTCAATTATTATTGATGTTTTTTTTTTATTATTATGGTTTTTGAAACAGACATCATCTGTCGTTTATAATAATAGGGCTGGCAACAATGTATCTAGTGATTTATAATTGAATTTAAAGAAACTTCGATGATAAAAAGAATTATACAGAAGAATGTTATACAGTTGATTGAAAATGCTAAACATTTGTCTGAGTGCCGGGACTCATGGTTAATATGTGTAAACATCAACCTTTGTTACTAACTGTCACGGCCAGCCCTCTAGCTTCAGTGGAAACCCGAAAATTTCACTGTCCAGAATATAAGTACGGCGGATCGAGAAACAGAGTACACCAATCGATTTAGGAGGTGGATATTACCTAGTGCCACGCCCGACGACCTGGGTCCACTAGAACACTATTAATTTGACATGTGTCAAAATGTGCCAACATTTTGGTACTGCGCGATCGAGAAACAGAGTACACCAATCGATTAAGGAGGTGGCGCCCAGCTCCCTTCGTCCATTAGAACACTTTTAATTTGACAGGTGTCAAAATGTGCCAACATTTTGGTACGGCGGATCGAGAAACAGAGTTCACCAATCGATTAAGGAGGTGGCGATTACCTAATGTCACGCCCAGCTCCCTTCGTCCATTAGAACACTTTTAATTTGACAGGTGTCAAAATGTCAAATCAGAATTCCGAGAATACGCGCTGCACGTAACGTGCTACATCTTAACGTCGCACAGAGGAAAGTACACGTTTTTATTTCACTCTACCGCCGGCATAGATGTTTACACATCAAAAAAGAGTTGTTTCAAATGATGCTCTTGTAAAAAGTCAAAGAAATATGTCTTTTTACTAAAAATTCGCAGTTTAATTAAGGCTACGGTAACACTGAAAGAGTTTTACTCCCCAAGTCTTAATTTTAACAGCGAGAGCTTTATCTAAAAATTAAATAAAAATATATACATGTAAAAATACAACGTTAAGCCCTCTTAAGCTATTGACATTGTAAATACTTCTTCGAGCTTGACTTCCAAGTTGCAAAGTATTAAGTTTCCATATGCCAAACACACGACTTATCATTGCAAGGGTATCTGACACTTTTCAAACATAATCCACATACTTCAGAAATGCACATAGGTACCTACATTCATACGAGTCACTATATATAGTTGTACATACCTACAACGATGAACTTCAGATAAATGACCTTTCTTCCTGTACGTAATTGACGTACGTATGTCCGGAACGTAAACAATGTACGAGTATAACTTAGTAGCAAAATGAAACCTAAGCCGCTATATTGACAATACTGTCATGTTCATGGATAATGCCCTTCTCGCTTGAGCTGTTCATTATACATTGGCGTGCATGTACGACAAAAAAAAAACAACCGGCATCATGCACAGGTGAAACATTCAAAATGTAAATGACAAGCCAAACACAATGACAGCAATAATTGTCAAAGCGTTAAGTGCAAAAACCATACCAGTTGATACCTGCTATACGTTGACTTTGACATTCCGCTAAGTTATGCTAGGTTTTGACGTATATAAACTCCCCCTCAGAGCTTACTCGTAATTCTTCGTTGGGTCCATTGGGCGTGAAAAATGTCTCACCGAAGCGAAGGTATAGATGGAGAAAAAAAAAACGAATGTATTGTTTTACTGCATTTGCATTTGCTTTTGCTTTTATCTCTTTTACAAGATCACGCAAAATGCATCAGAGTGGAACCTTAAAAAAGGCACAACAAAACAAAATGCACTCTCAAAACCACACGCTGATAGAACAGTTTCCGTCTCTTTTTGTTTTTTGTTATGAAACGGGGCTTGAAAAGTTTGAAAGGGGGAAAAATAAATTACAAGCGTTTTTGGGAGTGGTTTTCGCATTTAGTATAAGTACTACGCCACATAACTACAGTTAAGGCAGATCAAGGTTTAGCCGCTTTGCTTTGAATGAAAACAACCCAGCAAAGTGTGTGGGAGAGGGCAAGATAGGTGCCCGATTTGCTGATGCTGAATTGCTTATCCGTTTCTTCACCATATATATCAGTAGAATTGCACATAGGAGAGGTATTGTCTTGTGGAGTGGTGCATCTAGATACTTGAGCGTCTGAATGGGCATTGTTAACTGCCATCTTAAGCTTGGACTAGCATCTAATAAAATCATTCAGAATGGAATAGAGTATGGTGCGGCTGTTGGTGTGAGGTGAGGTTGATACCTTACATAGTTGAGTGCGGTCCCACTCCTTGAAAACGCGGCCACGGCCTTTATAAAAACAAAACAAAAAATCTATCAACATAAAAACCATTCACTTGCTGCAGCCAGTATAGTGTAGCATGGGAATATCTACCCACAAACTCTAACATGCAATTCGTGTACGATAATTGTTATACCCCGAAAAATCTACAAGAAATCAGTTTGCATTAAAGCTGGTTGGTATAATTTGGATGTCTTAAGTTTGGTTGTACAAGTACCTATATTTTTGTTTTTTTTTTTTCTGTGGAACTGTTGCACTACAGTGTATTTTGTCGTCATTTAAATGTGTATACATATGTATATACATTTCAATTTGGCACGTTTTTTCACTCTCATTTAAACTGGTTTAATTTTGGTTTATTTTTGAGAGAGAGAGAGGGGGGGGGGGGGGGGTAGGTATAAAGTATACTGTATACACTTCGCATGGATTATCACTAAAAATGGTCTGAATACCAGCTTTTTTTTTGAGTCAGATAACAAAAATTAAAGAGGAATTGCATGCAAAGGGATATATGTAAGTGGCACGCGGATATAGGTATAATTGCAACATTTTAAGTGGAAGACAATGTTGCACGAAGATAATATTTTTTTTTTTAATTAAAGCTGATTTTTGTGTTTTCTCATTTGTTGGCAGGATATTCATATAATGGGTGATTTTTTAAGAGGTTTAGAACTTTAAAAAAAAAAAAAAACACAAAAAATTCGAAAAAATGAATGAAATATTTATTTGAATCGATAGTTTGAACCTTGCAATTTAATGTTTAAAGATAATTTCATGCAAATGTTGACCGCGGCTGCGTCTCAGGTAGCCCATCCGCTGAGTCCAATTTTGGCATACTCTTTCACACATATCGGCCGGTATCTCACGAATGAATGCATGGATGTTGGCTTCCAGTGCGTCAATCGAAGCGGGCTTGTCCCTATAGACATTAGCCTTGACATACCCCCACAAAAAATAATCTAATGGTGTCAAATCGCACGATCTAGGCGGCCAATTGACCGGCCCGAAACGTGAAATTAACTGTTCACCAAACTCGCCTCGCAATTGCGCCATTGTTTCGCGTGCTGTGTGGCATGTGGCACCGTCTTGTTGAAACCACATATCATGCAAGTCAGGAACTTCCATTTCGGGCAAAAAAAAGTTTGTTATCATCGCTCGGTAGCGTTCACCATTGACAGTAACGCTGCGATTCGCATCATCTTTGAAGAAATATGGCCCAATAATGCCACCGGCCCATAAACCGCACCAAACAGTGGCTTTTTCGGGATGCATTGGTAGCTGTTGCAATGCTTCTGGCTGATCTTCACTCCAAATGCGGCAATTTTGCTTATTTACGTACCCATTCAACCAAAAATGGGCCTCATCGCTGAACACAAGCAGCGCGCGATGAACATTTCGAACCGAGCACGAATTTTGATAGTAAAATTCAATAATTTGCAAGCGTTGTTCATTTGTAAAACGATCCATGGTTAAATTGAAAACCAAACTGAAGCTGTTTGACAGTGACACAAGGTACTAAACACACGTCAGCTGTCAAAACCAGTGTTGCCAAAACCAAACCAGCTTAAAAATCACCCGTTACATTTGTACGTTGTAAAGCTACCTATTGAAAGGGTGTTTCTTTTAGAGATACAACACAGTTAAATTGTATTAATTGCCATAAGATTGACTTTATTTGAAAGATAATTGTTTACCACTTTTATTTGAATATGATTATTGGCATATGGCCGCGGTAGCATGACTCCGATGCAGTCTAATGATAAGCCTAATTGTCGATAACTTTTTGCAGAATTTGGGGTCGTATATCGGCAATAACGTTGCGAATATTGTTTTCCAAGTCATCAATCGTCTCTGGCTTATCGGTGTAGACAAGCGATTTCACATACCCCCACAGAAAATAGTCTAGCGGTGTTAAATCGCATGATCTTGGAAGCCAACTTGAAATTATGCGCTCACCAAACACTTCCTTCAACAAATCAATTGTGGCACGCAATGTGTGACACATTGCGCTGGCCATTTTTTTGATACTGCGCAGCTACCCCACATCGAGGCGATTCAATTCAGGAACGAAAAAGTCATTGATCGTGGCTCTTTAATGGTCTTCATTGACTGTAACCCTCTGGCCGGCATCATTTTAAAGGAAGTAAGGACCAATGATTGCACCAGCCCATAGATTACACCAAACTGTCAATTTTTGTATGGATTTAATGGCGTCTCAATAAGGTTTAAAGGATTATCTCTATACTTCAGCAGTTTTGCTTATTGACGTAGCCATTTAAATAAAAATGAGCTTTATCGCTGAACAAAATTTTCTTGTGAAATGCGGGATCAACAGCAATTTCGTTTCGAGCCGCTTCACCGAATCTTAGCCATCCCCAGTGGTCGTTAGTTGATAATAATCAAATGAGGTAGTTTGCCCATTTGATAAAGATAAATCATATGGCAGATGATAAAATGGCTGTTAATGATAACAGTGCTGCCAACTTCAATTACTATATCTGTAAGAAAAGCACCCTTTATATCGGAAATCATTTTTCATTTCACAATGTGGTGGTTGGTAGAATAAGAAAGGTTCTTTTTCCAAATTCATTTGAATGATGAAACCCCAGAAAAATAAGACAAATCGTGGGTAGTACCTACCAGGGTTCGGACTTCACATTCAAAATTTCGAAGCAAATGTGGAAAAAAAGCGAAGTAAATCCAAAATTTCCAAAGTAGATTTAGAAATAAAAAAAAAACATACTTTACATTTAAACGATTTCTATTAAATTTGTATTAAATTCAATTCCGAAAACTTCCTCTCAGCTGTGGCGCTGCTGAACACACAAAAAATCTGACAAATTAGGCAAATCACTTATATCGTGAATCCGAAATGACCTCCATTCATCATTTAAGATATCAATGGAGCTTTTGTAAAATGGAAATGCCTTGACCAGTTTAATTGAAGTTCAAATGCGAATCTTGATTTTGTAATTTTGATTTTATTGGAAACAACAACAGTGCTGTCTCTTAAAAACGATGTAGTGCATATGGTGATCAGCGCTGTCTTTTCAATTATTGATTGAAAATTATTGATTGAAGATTTTGAAAAAGCGAAGTAGGGAAGTAGATTATATTTTATTCTGAAATCCGAAGTAAATCTACTTCGATTGAAGTGAAGTACGAACCCTCAGGTACCTACTTACTGCTTCTTCAGCAGATTTGCAATCAAGAAATTTTATTTGATCTATTTTTGTCTCTTTAATTCACAGAGAAAAAAAAGTTTTTATCTATTGCTGTTTTTTCTCCAGTAAAAAATTAGAATTAAGCTTATTCCGCGAGATTGGTATCTTTTTTTAAGTTATCAACAAACTTTTTAATCTTCTTCAATGTTAGCCTCTATTTTGCTTATTTATTTAAAAATTACATAACTGGATTTTTGTGAAATGATTTTAGTTGGTTCCTTCCTTTTATAAGAAGTGAAGCCCTACAAAGTTTCTGTAAAATCCGCTCACTTTTATAAAATTTTTGTTATTCTTCTTATTCAACGTTCTTAAAGCAAATTTTTTTGTAACAATAAGCTACATTTAAATGTGTAATTTTTCCCACTTACGGCCAGCACATCAAAGATAAAACGTCACAATTGAATAGATGTATACATTTTCTGTTAAACCTCAGAGCGAGAAAATGCACTGATTCCCGAATGTATAATCAATGAAAAATATGCATACAAAACATTTCTGCATTAATCAGGCTATAAGTTACCTTTTTAACATTTAAGGACGTATCATAAAACTCAATAAACTGTATCTAATCAACACCAAGCTGTATCAAAGAGTATGATTACAGATATATTGGCGAATATTTTTCCCCTTTGTGATGTTTATTGATTCGAAACTAATAAATTATCATACAAACTATTTGCGTTTATATAAATATATCAATATCAGTGATGAACGATGAAAGAAACTTAAAATAGAACACTATAGCATGCGGTCTAATAAATCGGCATTAAAACTTTTGCCTATGAATGTTTTTCATCATCAACCAAAAAAAAAAAAAAAAAAAAACAAAGTGAAAGTCAGTTCTTTTTGTGTTTATTTCGCAGAGTCCATTATGTGTTTTTTTTTGTAGATTCAATCGAATATAACTTCAGAGTCTTCCGACTTAACACTTAATAAATTTATTCATATCTTCTCTTTGACTAAAAGTCTCGGCTAAGATAATTTTTATAATAGCTTGTGAGAAAAACGACACGAAACTCGAACCAATTGTGAGAAGGGGCCATTCTACATTACATAAGCCAATTCAACGGTCAGCAAATGGAAACAATGAACCAATAAAATTTAGGTATGACAGATTAAAGTTGAAAAAAGTCCTTGAAGAACATTTTATATTTCCTTGTCATCCAACCAATATAAATGATATTACCTACCCCAATCTACGTCGCACCTCATCGAAACAATTAAACAAATCCAAATTTGACATAACTGACCGATGTCGATTGAAATTGAAACACTCCGAGCCTTTATTATATTGTGGCGAAAAAAAAACTCCAGCAATCAACATCTGCGTGCGCGTTTAATTTTCTGGCATCACGTCCTGCTCGATCGACAGACACGCCATCGCACCGATAGGCAACAATTTTATTATCGGGAGGTAACTATTGACAGATAGACGGTCTTTAGTGAAGAAAACGAGAACAGATACACTGTATTTATACAGATATAACTATTTAGTATTTACACGTAAAGATACTTTCGCACTTGTATAATTATTTATAAAATTTTTATTAACAACAACTGTGCGGATCTAATAAGTTTTTCCCACTCGATTCAATAGAAATGATGAAATCACACGCAAGCCCGATGCCTGAGGTGATGTGAAAAGTTTAGAGTGCCAGAGAGCGCGCGCACAATGCGCATTTTCAAACTGACAGACACATACATATGTAGGTATAGTTGAGGGAAATTATTTTTACAATTTATCTCTTTTTTTTTGCAATAAGATAAATACTGGCGGGAAATCTTTTTTTTTTTCTTTTGCGTGAATAGGTACATAATTTGCTCGAATAAAAATAAATATTAGCCATAACATCATTTTTATAAACATTCATCAATTAAATCTCTCATTTAAAACGGTGGACTAAGCGACGTGACGGCATCGGCGACGGAAAAAGATGACATCACATCACCAAATAGCAGACGCAGAGAAGCCTCTGAAGCTGACTTTTTATGTGTCAAAAAAATGTTCTTTTCAAGAGGTGAAATGATATATAGCTACTTGTGTGTTTTGTGTACACTGTAGCTATTCAAAGAAATGTGCAACAGACGTTTTTCATGTACAGTACATACCTGGTTAACTATATATACAGATTGGGTGAAATTTAATTGTTGTTTAAAAATTGTTTTTTGTTGTTTATTTTTTTTTTGTACAATAACGAAACAAGATGGTTTGACTGGTATGTATCTAGATTTGGTTTGCAAAAAAAATTATAAACTTTCTGTAAGTCATTAACACCACTTCTCATCAAAAAGCGTCTTTCATTACAAAATAATTATACAATTTCATGCAACATAAAAAATGATTTCCTTTAGTTATGTGGATGCAAAAATAATAATAATTATCAAAAATGACAATTTGGCATAAAATGACATAAGGAAGAAATGATTTAAATTATGGAAGGAAGAAATCAAATTTAATTTGACATTTGCATGTTAAGTGTTGAATTTATAACGAGAAAACTGGTCCTTCGAGCGGGATCATTAGTATTAATTGTTCTTGGTAAAAAATATAATTATGACTAATGTATGGGATGAGAAAAAGTACAGTTGGGATTTCACTTATTTTACAACAAAAAAACTATATTTGTCGTTAAATTTTTTTGTTTGTGTGTTAGTAATTAGGAAAATATCAGATGAACAGAATTTCTTTGGAATATGTTTAACTGACCACTATAAGCAATTAAAAGTGCATGAACTCCCGAAAGATTAACTGGCTAAAAACAATGGTATAGCTGAATTTGTAGGACGTGGCACTTGTTGAAAGGTACAAAAATAGTATCCAGCGCTACAATGTAAAGCTGTATTTGTAACAACAAAAATGTATGATGTATTAGAGTTGAGCAAACGTCAAATGCTACAACTACAGCTGTATTCATTGAGGTCAGTTTGTGGATTTGACGTAAGTAATATAGCTAATTCCACTGGAAATCTGTATCCTATGCACCAACCTCGTGTCAGTACGGAAAAGAAAATCTCTGCAACCATTTTTAAATGTCAAAATTATTGAAGTGAATACAAAAATCTTTTTTAGCTAAAAAACATCCATTGCTGTCATGGAATGTCATAACGAAAATGTCATTCGAATTCACTGCCATATCAATGACAGTTTATTTATTTATTTATTTTGACTCGCAAGCATGAATGGAAAAAAAAATTGACCGGCAATGTTCTACGTGCAAGAAACGAGTGTGGTGAATAAAAGACTTCTCTCCGAGGTGTGTTTGCACTTCCGAAAAAAAAAAATTATATTCACCTCACAATATTATTTGCATGCAAATGGTTTTTGCATCCAAAAATAATAATTTTTTTTACATTTTTAGGAATTAAAATTATTTAATCAGAGTAAATTAACCATTTCTAAGGCTAAATATTTTTCGACTTAGATTTTATACAAAACTAGATGGCCCAAACAAATGTCTTCACACGGGTAGACAAACTTAAGCTTCGCATAAAAATTACAAAAGAAAATGTAAATAAATATGTAAGCTAATTTTTGCAATCGAATACTACTTTATGGGTTTTAACCTACTTCAAGTTATGAATGGCTAAATATGAAAAACATATAAACTCTAAGTCCAACCATTATTACTTTCCCAACCCAGAAAGAATTTTTGTAATAAAAAAACACTTTTTTTGTTTTTATCCCATTTCACTCTGTAGCTATTTTTTTAAAATAACCTTTGAAACACAACCAGAATTTTTGAAATCGGACAGTTTTTTATTTGTACCCCAATTCACCCTACAAACTACGAAATTTGAAAAAGAATATCCCCAAGGCCATTTTCTTGAAAAAAACCTTAAACAAAAAAAGAATTTCTTAAATCGGACAATTATTTTATTTTAATCCCATTTCACCCTACAAATTACAAAATTTGAAAAAAGATTATCCCAAAACCCATTTCCTAACCAACTTCACCGCCACCTGCTGAACGGAAATGCCACCTGTTGAGAATTTTTCGACTTTTAATTTGTCCTAAACCTTCGCGTATAGCAATTACAAACAAACCCGCAGAAGGAAGTATCCAATTTTGTCCAGTGGTTTTCAAGTTTTAAGCACACAAACACACCACGATCTATTTTTATAAATTGATATGAAAATTTCGATCTTTTTTTCGCACGCAGAAACAGTAAACTAGGTTTTAAGACAAATTTAGCTGTCAGTTTTCTTAAAGGTTCTAAATTTCGAAAAACTTATACCTAATCAATCAAAATATCAAATAAACAAAATGGATAGGTATAATTGTTCTAAAAACATTTCTCTTAGTTTTCACTGAATTTATCGAACTCTTTTTTTTCACTTTGTTTCTTTCTGTATTGTGTATGTCAAGGATGAATTTTGTAAATGAATGATTGATGACATTACATTCATAGTAATTCATCTAAAATGTAATCTTTTTAGAAGAACTGTGTCATACTCTCTTAAATTATTTAACACATAGGCGGTGATATTTAGTATTTACTACCCCTAAGTATAGATAGGTTCCGTGGTGGGCATATAAATAGCACACTTCACCTCTCATTTACTGAATTGCATATACGAACCTGAACTCTTGTCTTGAAGCAACGGGATTTCTTATTTGCTTTAACTTATGAGAAGTGGAGAAAAAAATTGTGTGACGAACGTTCACTTTTTTTTTGATGTGTAAACATCTATGCTGGCGGTAGAGTGCAAAAAAAACGTGAACGTTCGTGTGCAACGTTACGTCGTGCAACGTTACGGTGTGCAACGTTACGATCTGCATACTAGGATGGGTGCGTTCAGTGAAAAAAATCTTAAGATCCCTTTCAAGCAAAAACAAGTCCGTTTTGGATCCGCGCCCGCTGATGTTTACACATAATAACAGTGAGTCCCGGCACTCACGCAATTTTTTTTCGCTCTACCGCCATCATAGATGGTTACACATCAAAAAAATACCGTAAAGAAGCGTCCAGATCAACAAAAACTTACGTTGTGCTCAAAGGAACACACCTATATTTGGTTTCAGTAGATAACACTGAATTTATTAAATGTTGAATGAGTTCATCTCAGGATAAAACAAATGCAATCAAACTAAAGCGTGAAATAGATTAAACCATCAACAGCACCAGCGCCGTCAACAGCAAACAGCACGCTGGCCAGGAAATATTTTTGAAACACATTGCAACGCACCAGCCGCCAAAAATGTATGGAGTTTACAATTTTTTGTAGTGTGGCGCCTCTGAATATCGCAGTATTAAAGTTGTCAGCAATGGACCAGCAACAGCAAATTTAGAATTTTATCCAAAAGGCGCTATTGACTTTGCTGGTCTAATCTGTGTTGAACGATTGAAATATATTGGTTCTAAAATAATGGCAGCCGCTGTTGTTGATGACTTTGCTGGTGCTGGTTCAATCTGTTTCGCCCATAACGCAATTATACAAACTCGTTCGAACGTTCTAATCCCCTTTCCTTGCCACCTAAGTAAGATAAAGATAAAAATCTTAATCTAAAAATCTTGACAATGTTTTAATAATATTTGTAATTAAACTAAATTATTTTCAATGAACAATGCTTTTTTTTTTTTTTTTTTATTCTCAAATGTCATAATAATCGCTTAATTTTTCACACAACAAACAAAAAAACTATAACTATGCAAAATTTATGTTTTCACTTTTTAAGCCTGGCACAATAAAAATAAATAAAAAAAAACTCGTAACTCAGGAGCTTATAATAATAAGAGCTATATGAATATGTTTGTGTGTATGAAAGAGAATAAATTAAAATATTCATATCCATTTTGACAGCTTTGATAAGTTGTATATGATTATTCTAAGAGACTTTACCATGATCATATCCAACTAATTTGATTATAATAATTTTAATTTCAAATTTAACATTGACAAAAGAAAACCAATCGAACATGGCTAAAGGTTGTCAGATTGGTGCACTTTCACTCTCCATACGTGACATTTATTATGTCAGAAAAAAAAGGTCGGCAAGCGGTTCATCTATAATAGGTTTCCAATAAAGAGTCATTAAAATATTCTCAAAGCTGAAAGGAATACTGACTAAAAATTATGTAATGTCAAAAAGAATTATAGAAATTCTCTGTCATTCAAGCATGATTCTCCCTTTTTCCTTTGACAAACAAATAAAATCCCTTGCATTGGGTTTGTTTCATTCCATCAAAGAAGAAACCCAAAAGAATCACGTAAAGTGCATCAAGAACTTTATACAAAAAGAAACTTAAACCATTCAAAATCACGCCAACAAAATTATTATTTAAAGAAACCCCACATGTAATATTATTATTGCATTGTTATGGTTATAATTTCCTTAAATGGAAGATTTGGGTCAAGTACTATTGTCGCGTTTTGTTTTCAGCTTAAAGAAAAAAACGGAAAAAAGAAAAATATATATGAGACCGAGCGACGACCGTTGATGGGTAATTTGGCTTATTTATTTATATCGATCTTTTGTGGCTTCGAACATGATGATGATAATGATGATGATGATGATTTGGGGGAAACGAAAGGTGATCTGCTGACGGTGTTGTTGTTTACCACTCGGATTCGTGATGCACCTGGGTTTGATAAATCAATGAAATCTCTAGATTTATTGCTATACTTTTTGTCTTTAGTTTGCAGTTGAATTGATCGAAAGATAAAATGGAACTGATCCAACAATCGATCAGTGATGATCTTTCCAAGTTGAGGAGGATGTAGCGTGATATCTTCTTCTGCTGCTGCTTCGACCTTTTCAAAACCGCATCCTTTTTCAGGTTTTTTTTTTACCATTTTACTTATATACTGCGCAGTGGAGTTGGACATTAAAGTCGAACAATCTATAAAGTTGTAACATTTTATTTATAAAATTGTAATAGTTCCTTATTAAGTTATTTACACAAAACTGTTCAAAAATCATTAAACGAGATTGTGTGAAGGTGTTATTTGTTAAAGAAATAAAAATAATGAATTTCTGGAGGAATCTGTATTTTCTCTTTAAAATGGAAAAATATATAAATAAAATAGAAACTAAGTAAACCCTTGAGTCAACTCATAGTACTCTCACTTGTAATCAATAAATGAATTTCACATAAAATGTCTCAAAAACGCTGATATTTTCAAAATGCAGTTTTTCATGCAGCAAAACATGGACGATTCCGGAGACGGTACAGTCATGAATTGTACGCAATCTACCTTGAAGCAGATATCGTGACAAAAATTAAGCTCGGTAGACTCCGGTGGGCAGGTCACCTAGCTCGCATGAGCGAAGAGGAACCTGCTCGGAAAGTTCTTTGTGGTACATTCTATGGTAGACGACAGCGTGGTAGACCATGCTTGCGCTGGAGAGATGGCGTAGACCAGGACGCCCGGAGCCTTGGGGTGCGCAACTGGATGGCGATGGCTCGAGACCGGGATGAGTGGAGAGACTTGTTGAAGGAGGCCAGGACCGGACCCCGGTTGTCGAGCCGACGATGATGATGAAAACATGGACTTAAATGGTCATCAGGCTTCCACTTCATTTAATAATTTGTTGTTTCTGTTTAATGTGCAATAGTTGTCGGAAATATATTTCCAGAACTTGACAAACCATGCTAATAAAGGGTGTTTTTTTAGACGTGTGGTTTTCAATCTGGCAATACCTTTTTCGGAGTTGGTCTTTTTGACAGCTGTCACTTGATTTATGCTCAAATTATTTGGCAAATTTATTATGAAAAATAATGGTTCGGTTCGCGCGATTTTCACAAGAAAATTTTGTTAGCGATGAAGCTAATTTTTGGGTAAATGGGTAAGTTAATAAGGAAAATTGTCGTATTTGGAGTGATCATAATCCACAAACCATTGTTGAGACGCCGTAACATTCTCAAAAAGTCACTGTTTGGTGTACTCTATGGGCAGAGGGAATCATTGGTCCATATTTCTAACAAAAATGAAGCCGGCCATAATGCTACAGTCAATGGGGAACGCTCTAGAGCCATGATTAATGACTTTTTCGCGCCTGAATTGGAGGATGTTGATGTGGACGACCTTTGGTTCCAACAAGACGGCGGCGCTACATGCCATACAGCCAACGAAACGAAGGAAACTTTTGATGAGAGCATTATCTCGCGTCGTGGGCCTGTGGCGTGGCCTCCAAGATCGTGCGATTTAACACCGCTGGACTATTTTCTGTGGGGTTATGTAAAGTCGCTTATCTACGCAGACGATTAAAGCCTTGGAAGAGAATATTCGGCGCGTTATTGCTGACATACGGCCCCAATTGCTGCAAAAAGTGGTCGAAAATTGGGCCTCTCGGCTGGAATTTATTCGATCCAGCCGCGGCGGCCACTTGCCCAAAATCATTTTTAAAACATAATGGCAAACCCTTATCTTTATAATAAAGCTAAATTCTTGGCCATAACATTAAATTATATGCATTTTTTTTTTTTCTTGAAAACGACACTTCTAAACAAACACCCTTTATATTTATCTTAAAAAGCATTAAGACGGAACTAGGCACTAGGACTCACACATCTACAGACGCAACGAGAGCAACAAGAAGGTAAAATCATGAAAACTGATGTCTATGTGTGCGATTTTTTAAAATATAGGAACTTTCTCATTTCTTAAGGACCAATTGCTGCTTTTATTTTGCAATGGCAAACATTTTAAACATTTAAAAACTACTCGAAATTATTTTTTAAATGGGAGTCTACTCTACTCTAGAGAGACTCCCACTTTAAAAGTGGTTGACAGCAGGTTTTAAAAGTTTAAAATATGGCGCCAGTGTCTTATTTTTTGGCTGACTTCGATTTTCCACCGTTTGGGTGCGCTGCAGATAGTCATCAATCAGTTGTAAACCAATTTTTAATTGGTCTCATTTGATATTTGTTTCAAAACATGAATCATGAGACATGAGACTTTTTTTTCGCAATCAAATGCAAAAACTACAGCCAAAAAAGAAGTTTGAAACTTTTGTTTACAATTAAGTAGAAACAGTTCTTCTGTTTGAGCATCTAATTATAAATACTTTTCATTGTTGATTTGCTCTTCAAAGAAAATAAATTGGCAAACTAGGACGGGTGCGGCCTGTCTAAGGACATAGTATAGTTTTTCTTATTTTCTTCATTCCAAAAGATCATTTCTAGATGGTTGCTTATTTTTTTAAATTAAAATCACTAGGGTATATTTATTTTCTTTAATGATAACAAAAAAAAAAAAAAAATTGATTTTTCTTTATTAGAGAGTCGCGTCGCCATGAGTGCGCTTTATTTTGTATCCCTATAACAAAGAAATAATTTCTGCGGCTTCATATACTGGGTTGTGATGTTCTTGCAAGGTGTGGCTGACAACGACTTCTTTTAGTGGCATGGCGGCAGAAGTCTAGAAGTTGTGTGGTATCTTGCAATTTAAACAAACAAAATAAAAACCATCAATATGTACTTGTATCATTGTTTCAGCGTCAGCGCAGAAAGGCATCTTTATTATCTTTGCATCCACATATAAGGATAACAATGGGGATCGATATAGGGAGTGGAAATGGAGACTGGAATAAACGGCAATGCATTTTGATTCAATTCTTTATGTACAAACTTACTTCTATGGCAATTTTATTGAAATTGTTCACACTGCCAAATGATATACGAGTACATATAACAAAAACACACGAGGCCCATGTTTGGTATAAGGATTTCTGTGGTTGTGGATTTAAGTTTGATTTTTTTTCACAAATAGTTGGCGCTTTGTGTAGATTTATTTCGTGATGATACATAAATCTTTTGTCTTTACAAAAATTAAAAAAAAAAGAATTTAAGACAAAATATCAATTAGAAACACATGCGCGGGAATTCTAGCCCAATAAAACACATCAGTCATAAAATGTCAAAAAGAAAGAACGCATCATGAGTGCTGGATTGGCTGACGAATGCATTTTTTTCAACACATCGATCGAGTTCAGCTTTTGATAAAATTTAATCACTTCCAGAGCCGTACTTTTTTTGATCAGACTCGGCTGAAAATTGTAGGCACCCTCCAATCCTGCAAGCAATCATAATGTACACAGGAGTGGTTGAGAGCTGTAAAGCTACTAGGCCCTTGGCTATCAACTAGTTTTCATTGCAGAAAATTTGAGTGTCCCGGCAAGGAAATCACAAAAATATGTTCTGTACCAACTTTGAAGCCAATCGGCTCACACCCGTTAAGGTTCTAGCTCAAATTACAAAGAACTCATAGACTGATGGACATGACAAAACCCACTTTTTCTGACTCCTCGTGGTGTTAGTTTTGACTTAAACCTCGATTATTTTTTTTCTGCAGAGCAAGTAGGAAAAAACGGTTATATATATATGAATACGAATAGGTATTATTTCTGCCAATTTCTATCAAAAATACATTTTTGATGCATAACGTTAAACACTTGACCCTCTTCTTATTCACATTTAAGTCTTTCTTACGCTTATCTTTGGTCAAGAAAATTGTATGAACAATTTAGTACAAAATGTTGAAATCTATAATTTAGCGATTTTTCTTAGGTTGGTTCTTATAAACTTTCTTGCTTAATTTTTTTTTTTTTTAATTTTTTAAACCATCCATTTTTATAGCAAATTAATTCATCTACAAAAAGTTTTTTTTATTTAAATTCTCAAATTCGGCTTAGTTTTCGAGTAAGACTTAAAAATATTCTACAATGATCAGTGTGACCACTTTCTCAGAAATTCAGTGGTGAATTTAGTAGAATTTGGTGTTTTAAGAGTGTTTCAGTTTAATGCAAACATAATCTTGTAATTAAAAAAAAAAAAAAAACAAAGTTGGGTTAGGTACACTATTTAGAACTCAAGAACGGCTGGACCGATTTTAATGGTCGTCTCTGATTTGTTGGATTCGTCTCCGCCCCGAATAGAACAATAACTACTTAAATATCGAAAAAAATTTACTTTGTAGGGAAATGGGATAAAAAATGAAAAATCTGTATCCGATTAAAAAAACTCTACCTGCGTTATTCTTAGGAAATGGCTTCAAGGATACTTTTTTTTTAATTTTGCATTTTGTAGGCTGAAATGGGGTAAAAATAAAAAAATAACGTCAGATTTAAGAAATTCTTCTTTTGTTTGAAATGTTTTCTTTTTTAGAAAATGGGTCTAGGGATATTCTTTTTCAAATTTTGATTTTTGTAGGGCGAAAAAGGGTAAAAACAAAAAATATCCGATTTAAGAAATTCTTTTTGTGTTTGAAGGGTTATTTAAAGTGGATGGCTTTTGGAACATTTTTTTTTCCCAAAAATTTGGTTTATAGTGTGAAAGGGGGTAAAATCGAAAAATGGTATCCGATTTCAAAAATTCTGTTTGTGTCTGAAAAGTTATTTTAAAAAATGCTGTTTAAAGAGTGAAATGGGATAAAAAAAACAATGATTTTTGAATACAAAAATTCCTTTTGTGTTGAGAAAGCAATAAATCTTAGACTTAGAGGATCATATTTTTACAAATTAAGACGTTCATAACGTGAAGTGGGTTAGAACTCAGAAAGTAATAGGTATGTATTCGATTACAAAAAGTCAAAAAATAATATTTTCTTTTGTAATTTGTATGCGAAGCTTAGGTTTGCCTACCCGCGTGAGGCCGGGCCGGCCAACTAGTTATATAATAAAAACGCAATTGTTTCTCTATTTCCACTCTATTTTGATATATGTATTTAATAGCTTATTGTTATCTCTTCTGAACATCAAATTAGAGCCTTTTGTTTATTGTAATACTCTCGTTTTCCAATAGAAATTGTTCGAAACAAAAACTTCTTGAATTTGAAGCAAATGAGAAAAATATGAACTTGTTTTTACATATCATGATATACATATGTATGTAGGTACTTGATATATTGAATACTTGCTGGCCCGCCCAGCTTCGTATAAAAATTACAAAAGAAAATATAAAAAAATATTTAAGCTCCTTCAAATACTCAATTCCGAGTTTTAACCAATTTAACGTTATAAAAGGCTAAATTTGTAAAAATATGACTATCTACATAAGTCCAACCCTTATTAATTTTCCAACACAGAAAAAACTTTTGTAATCGAAAACTAATTGTTTGTTTTTATCCCATTTCACTCTATAAATAGCAATATTTTAAAAAATCTTCCAAAAAAAACAGAACAGAATTTTGAAATCAGATATCCTATTTTTGTTTTTACCCCACCTCACCCAGTAGATACCGAATTTTTGAAAAAAATAATATCCTTTAAGCCATCCCCTAATAATAACTTTTCAAACCTTTTTAACCCATTTCACCCTACAAATAGTAAAATTTTGAAAAAAATATATCCTTAAAGCCATTTGCTAAGAATAAACTTTTAAGTCCAGGTAGATTTTTTTCAATCGCATATGTCTTTTTCATTTTACCCCATTTCACCCACAGGAATTTTTGAAACTGGACATGTGGTTTCTGAGCTACGCCCGAACAAACAAAAAAAAACAAATAAACAAACAAACAAAGCAAGAGTTCCGCTTTATTAATATAGATTTGATATTATTTTCAAATTGAACCGTTGGTTAATTTAATTAATAAAAAAAATAAAAAATTAATTTAATTAATTAAAAAAAAAAAATGTAAGCTACTTTTTACTAAGGAGACCAAGTCACTCAATTTCAGCCAACAGTACTTGACAATGCTTTCCCAGGCTGAACCTTTTCTGTTAGATATTTTTCAATTTACAAAGTTGGCCATAAAGTCATAAAGAAAATGAACCCTGTCATGAATAATTCCAGAAACCCGATTTTAAGTAATCAAAAAGCAATACACAATACAAAGTCCAAATAACTCATACAAAAAGTTGTGTTATTACTTCTTATGTAGAAAATTTCTTTAATTTCAAACATGTACACAAATGATTTTCTGTATACGAATAATAGAAAGTTACATCTTCTTTGTGTTGTCTTAATCTAGAATTTTCATTAAAAATACTAACAACATAGATATTTTTTGTTATCATTCTTAAGCCCTAAAAAAACAACTGTGGGCATTTCTTAAATTTTTAAAGACATCATATTATGTGTTGATTTTTGAGTGTTTCCATTAGATGCATCATTGTCAAAAGATAAACCTTTCTGTTGCAATAGAGATATCAATGTTATCTCCATTTGTTTTCTAAATAATAACAAAAAGTTTATTACCATACCATTATGCCATTAAGAATTCGAAGAAATCTTTCTTATCAGTATGATTCATCTTAATTCATATACAAGAACTTCCGAGAAGACGAATTTAACTCAAATTAGTATTCGGATCACTTTATTTTTGGTCATCAGAGATAAAATTTGAAGCAAGCAAAAAATAAAAAAAAAAAAAAAACTTTATGCCTGAAAGACCGCAACTTGATGGTCAAGAAAGAATTGACAATTATTACGTTTTACTTGCTCGTGATATTCGTATTCGTTATAATTTTTCACTAATAATAATCAAACACACATCACATCACTCAAGTTTATATACGTAACCGCTTATTCCGTTAGATAAGCTTATAAACAATAATGTCCATTTATCGTGGCTCTAATTTTTATGTGACATACAAAATTCGTGGATTTATATGAAATAAAATAAAACTATAATCATTTTTTTGGCCAACAACCTTTGTTTTGCTGATCTCATAATTGCCACCGAGACGTGCTCGAAATAATCAATCTTTATTTTGTATGTTTTGTTTGGCTTCCAACATGTCAGCCACTGAATTCTGAAATACTTTACCTCAAATGCTTACCGTTATTGGTCTTACAATTACGTTACCAATAACCGATATGATCGTTGATTATATTATATAGTGGTTGCAACCCACAAGGGCATAACAACTTCGACAACACATCAAAAAGTCAGTCACGCATACGAATCGCACCGATAATAATTATTTTACCAAATTTAGTATAGCCTCACATACAAGTTTCAACCCTCTACATTTTTGTTGTTGTTGGTGTGGTTTGGCTGAAACTTGGAAATTATGGCAAAAATATTTGTATGTTTTTTGTTAAAAAAAAAAAAATTAGCATATCTATAAGAAAGAATCAGAAAGAAGTAAAAGCCTTTTGGCATTCATTCTATATGGATGGATGGCAAGAACGAGAATCGAGGGCACACTCTATGCATACAAAATTAAGTTCGATAAACTTAAAATAAGAACAAAAAAAAATTAAAATAAAATTTATCACGATCTTGCTTGAAAATGGTGGGTGAGATTCAAGTAATCGCAAAAGAACCCTTATGGGAGTTTATTCATGTGATCATAGTGTGCAGGTTTTATGTAGACGACCGACACGACGATGAACATTGGACTGTTTTATTGGAAAAAATTGACTAAAATTGTTTAGTTTTTTATTTAAATTTTTTTTAATTAAGTAATTATGTAGTAGTTTTACAGGCTTTGAATTATTTTTCAGGTTAAATTGGATGAGAGTTGAGTCATAGTAAACTATGTCAATATCCGCGGCTAAGTTGAAGATATATCATTTAGACCCGTTTGCTTATATGAAATTTAAATATTTATATGCTCTACTTATAAGAAAACACTGTACTCTCTTGTAGGCATCGTTACTGGACACAATCTGCTGATGTTCCACAAGATAAAATTGAGGATCAGCACAAATGATTTATGCAGAGGTTGTGGCAATGAAGAAGCACATGAAGACACCTCTAAGTTCTTGTGTCACTGCCCAGCACTCTCGCAACTAAGATATAAACACCTAGGAAGCTTCTTCTTGAATAACTTAGAAGAGCTCTCCAACTTTGTAAAATTGTCGAAATTTAAAAAAGCCTCCAAATGGCTTGATAATGCATGAAAACTTTCTTTTATAGGTTAATTATTAAGAGCGTTCAATCCTCTGGGGTATCATAATGGATCTACATTGATCTAAGTGTGATAGGAATAAGATCCTCCATCAGCCCATAAACCTAACCTAACCTATATGCTCTATACTTAAACGCTTGTGTGCTACTTTTTCCTGATAAATAGGATATAGGAATTTTGGTTAAACTTAAATATATTTAAGTTTTGTTTTAGCAAATGGGCCTTAGTAAGGTCTACACACAAATTGAGTGTTTTGCTATGCAAGTTTCAAACTAGTCGTCGACCAAATGGAATGACTAGTAATGTCAAATAAATTCTATGGATTCTAGGCTTGCTAGAAAATTTAAAAAACATTTGATTCTGAAGGGCCTCTTACACAAAAATCGACTAAGAATAAGTTGCCAACCGATTTCAAACTATAGACAGGTTTGATCTGGGTTTATACTTGGGTAGCAAAACAGTCGATGTCGTTGTCGCTGATGTGCGGAACAAGATAGCATACTCAAAGGCGCTTAGAAAAATGCTGATGCTCCAAATGCATTTGATAAACAATGACATCCCATTTTCGATCTGTCACGTGAGTGGTCTCAAGTGGCGGAATGTGTAGTGCATACGGCTTCTAAGACTGAGCAAATCTGATATCGTGGGTTCGATCCCTATGGTAGGCATGTATTGTATTTGTATTTGTATTTATTAATTTAAAAACGCTTACAAAGTAAGATATACATCTTGTAAAATATTGCAAGCCTTGAATATGATATAAGTACGATTACAAAAATTTAATTTACTGTATATTAAATTTTTAACTACACAAATTAAAATTAAAATTAAAAGAGTTACATATTTTAAGATGGAAAATAGAACAAAACAAAAAGTTTAATCTAGTTTTGATACACTGTTTTGGTAAACTGTTAAAGTTTAGAAAAGAAAATAAAGTTTAAACAAAACAAAAAATAAAAATTTCAACGATTTGCCAAATAATTAAAAAGTGATGATGAGAATTTCCTTGTGCTTCCTATTCCTCTTATTGAAATTGGCAGAGAGTTCCAAAGGTTAATGACATGAATGAAAAATTGACGCTGGGTATTCAGATATTTAAATCTTGGCATTATAAGAATGCGAGACCTATTTGAATGAGGGAAGTTCAGTCTACGGTGTAGATAGTCAGGTTGTTCTGTTTGAATTACGAATTGAAGGTAGCTAAGTGACCGAAATTTCAATAGGTTATCCAAACTACAACCACATAGTTGTTCAGAATAGAAAGAAACGTGATCATATGGACGAAGATTATATACGAAACGAGCTATGTTATTATAGACAACATTAAGTTTTCTAGACGTTGCATAGTCCAAATCACTAAAAACTTCACAACAGTAAAGCAGCACTGGAAGCAAAAGAGTTTTTGCTAACAGGAGCTTAGTTTTTCGTGGAATAAAGCCTTGAGTGATTCGAAGAGCTCTAAGACTACTATAAACCTTTCCTATAGAGCATTTAAGGTGGTCATTCCAAGTAAGAGTTCGATTAAAAACCATACCTAGATTACAGGCAGATTCAACATAAGCGATGGTTTGATTATCTATCTGTAGAGGGTTTAGTATCGTTTTATCAAATATCTTACGATGTATAGGCAATGTTTTTGACTTGGTAGGATTTAGGTGGAGATTATTGAGTTTAGACCAACGTAAGATGATTTGCAAGTCCTCGTTCATCAGAGAGACTGCCTCGTCCTTGGCAGATAAGGGTCGGCTGATCAAAAGTTGCACGTCGTCAGCATACAAATGGATAAAACAATTTTTAACTATGTGTGGTAAATCATTAATATAAATAGAGAAAAATAGTGGCCCTAATATTGATCCTTGTGGGACCCCGTAAAGTACATTAGCGAAATAAGACGATCTACCATTTGCTACAACACATTGTTGTCTGCCATTTAGATATGACTGGATCAGTTTACAAGACTCGGTTGTAAATCCAAAACTTTGTTGCAGTCTTCTACAAAGTACCGAGTGATTTACGGTGTCAAAAGCTTTGGAGAAGTCTAGTAGTGTGAGCAGGACAAAATGATCTTTATCTAAGGCTACTCTTATTTCATCAGTAACGAGAAGTAATGCCGATTTGCAACTACGTTGCGGTCGGAAGCCAGACTGACATATACTGAGGAGGTTGTAAGAAGTGAGATAGTTTTGTATCTGTTTGGAGATTGTCTTTTCAAATACTTTCGATAAAAAGGGTAAAATGGCTATTGGTCGGAAATCTTTTACTGTACCTGTACATTTCTTGGGAATGGGAATGATTTTTGCTTTCTTCCATTCTATAGGAAACTCAGATGTTGTCAAGATATTGTTAAAGATATATGTTATAAAACGAAGAATGTAGGGAAGCAAAAGTTTGACGAATTTTGGGTTAATTAAGTCAAGTCCAATAGCATTTGACTTGATCGAAATAATAGCCTCCACAACATCTTCCTCAGATAATCTGTCGAAACTAAAAGAACTAGCTGAGAATGATTGTTCAACATTATAAGGTTCACTGAGAACGTCGGATGATGAACACGGCAATGAAGTAAATTTTCGGTTCAGTACATTGCAATCAATATCATCAGAGAGAGCCTCAGGTTGTTTCCCAATACCTATTTCGCGAAGATGCTTCCAAGTGTCTTTACTGGAGTTTGAAGTTCCGAGCTTTTGTTCATAAAATATCATTTTGGCCGATCTAATCATTTTCACAACTTTGTTCCGTAGTTTGCAGTAGTTTTGATGTAGAAGTTCTACTCGGTATCTTTTCCACTGACTGTAAGCGGCATCTCGTTGTGACATTGCAGAAATGATGTCGCCATTCAACCAGGGAGAAGACTTATGTTTCACCAAACGGGTCTTGATTGGAACATGGCTATCAAACAGCGAATTGACGTTATTATTAAGAAAAGATATTTGTTCATTCACATTTTGCATTAAATAGATTGAATTCCAGTCTAAGAGATGAAAATCTCGTAACAACTCCGATACGTTTAGATTTTTAAAATCACGAAACTGAAAACTTTGCTGATTGACTTGGCAATACGTTTTTAAACATACGAAAATCAGATCGTGTTTAGAGAAGCCGGGTGCTTGAAGTTGGCTATAAAGAAGAACTCTATCGTTATCGCTTGTTATATAGAGATCAAGTAATGAACTGGAAGATTCAGTGAAATGGGTTGGGGATGAACGATTAATTGGATTCAAATCCAGAGCCTCAAAAGTACTTAGAAAAAAATCCGAAATTCGTGTATCTAGCAGATTACAATTAAAGTCACCACACAAGACTGTGTAAGAAAAATTGCACGTAAACGTTTCCAGTGTTGTGATTAGCGGCACTAAGCTGATGTTATTGTAGGGTCGGTAGACCGAGCCAACCAAAAAATCTTCAGAGCTACATTTGACACTAACAAATATGAATTCTAATGGACACCCACCATCTGATTTACAAACGACCTTGCAATTTAACCCATCCCGAATGTAAAGAGCAGAACCTCCACCAGATCTTGAAATACGATCAGCCCGAAAAAGTTTGTAGCCCTGAACTTGATAAAGATTGTCACAAACGTCTGATTGGAACCATGTTTCGGAAACAGAGACAATGTCAATTTGTGAATCTACAAATAAGTATCTGAACTCCCCTAATTTATAAGTCAAGCTCTGTGCGTTTAAATGGCAAATTTGCAATCCGTTATTTTGGCCCCGTAAAATTCTTATCATGCTATATAAATTTGTATTCGTGTCACTGCCAGTGAACCCTCTGTTATTGTTAGCTGCGCTCGTGATTTTTAATTATGTAAAATAAGAAAGAAAATGAAGCAAAAGGAATAAAAGTATTAATAGTTATTAAGAGTTTGTAAAAGGTGATAAATAAGATTCGGCAAATCATCGTTACAATAAATAGAAAAATAAGTGAAAAATTAACTAAATCAAAAAAAATTATAAAACTAGAAAAGTGTGGAAATGAAAAAAAATATTTACAGGTTATTGTTATAATGAAAAATAATAAAAATGAAATTAAGTGTAGATAAAATAAAAAATTAAACAGGTTGAATAAAGGAAATAATGTAAAAAAGAATAGGGTAAACATAATTAAGGCATACGCAAATTTAGTTACTCGTCACTGCAGCTTCTATTTCTTCCACGTTGTGAACAGCAAAGCTTTCTCCATCAGCTGTTAGTTTAATGAAAACATTACCGAATGCAGTGTACGCGCTGAAGAGTTGATGATTGTTCCTCATGCGGACTGCATGGTGAAGAAGTGTGCGGGTACTTTTCGGTAAGCTTTCATTTAAAAAACACGCATTGTTTGATTCTATACCCAGATCATATAATGAGAGTTGGTGATGCTGTTGTTGTTTACGGAAGGTGGTAATGCATTTCAGTGTTGAGTTCCTCTCTTGAACGTTGTTAAATTTAAGTATGATAGGTGTTGGAGCTGTGCTCTTAGTATTTCGAGGGCGAGAGCGAAAAATACTCTTCAGGCTTGGCGGTTTGCATTTGACGGTTAAGCATAATCGATTAAAAAGCAGTGTTAGATTTTCTTCGGGTAAACACGGAACTCCAAACAAGACAGCATCAGCGGCAATCTCTTTTTTCTCTACGTCATCAATTTTTTGTTGCAAAGACGAGATTTTAGAGCAAAGCTTAGTCACATGAACTGTGTTTTCCTCTATTAAGTCAATTCTGCGCACAGCATCTGCAATGGTTGTGTTTGTGCCAGCCAACTTGTTGTCAAGAGCGAGTGCATCAGATGAATTGGATTCCAGGCATTCAATGCGACTCACAATTTCTGTTATTGTTGTGTTGACTTTTTGAAGCTTTTCACACCATTTAATTTCAGTTTGCTCTAGTCTAGCAAAGAATTCAGACCGAATTTTTGACAATTCGTCCGTTATGCGTTTGACGATCATGTCAGTATGTATATTTAAGTGCTTCTCCAGAGTTTCGAGCGTGAGATGAGAGTCGTTGCTGTTGCTTTTGGTATATTTAAGACTTGATGCTGTTGGGGAAATGAAGCTCGTTCGGGATGGTGGTGCGGAGAGAGGTGTATGTTGTTGTGTTGTTCCTTGTTTGTTCTTCTTTGGAGCAGTTAATGCTGGGGAATCGTTGCTGGAAAGTGTTGGTGTGGATGAAGGTGTGTTGAGCAGTGCAGTTCTTGAGCGTGTTGACATTGTGTTGTACATATGTAGTGGTAATGTGAAATTGGTTCAACTGAATTTAATTTAGCAATTTTGAATACTATTTTCTTAATATTCACTGGTTTTCGTGCCGATATTTTATGATTTAAGAAATATAATTTATGTTAGATATTGAATTTCGTGCACTTAAGCAATGTACTTTAGCAAACCACAATGTAAAAGAATTCAGACTGCGGACGATATAAAAGTGCGTCTATACGTTGTGCATGTTATTATACTGTTGGTAGAAAGTTTTTCATAATAAAATTGGATTAAAGCTCAGCACTACTAATAAAGAGGAGACTGATGATAGGCGGCTTGGCACCCCTTGAAACAGCTGTATCTCTAGCCAAAATTAACGAATTATAAATTAATTCGTAAACAATTGGGGGTAGCACCTTTAAGTTGTTGTTGTTGTTCAAAAATCCAATGAAATTGACTGAATAAAGAATAGTCAAGTCTAATAAACTGACATTCTAGTACAATAAATAATAATAATAAGGAAATACTTATGGTCAAAACAAAATAAAGAGAAAGCTGATAAAGATTTTTGTAAGTAAGGCGTAAAAGATTCTTTAAATTTTAAATTTTTTAGTCATCTTTTTTAATGAAATATCCCGATGTAGCTTACTAAATCCTACCTTAACCACCATTCTATATATATACATTTTGGTCTTTTAAATGGGTGTTGTATTTTGTTTAAAGCACGACAACCAGAAAGATCAGATTGGGTCGGTAAAATAGATAAGAAAAGTTACTTTAATGTCTGCGAATTCATAAATTGTTTTCGACTTTGGCATTGATGACTTTGTGCTGATTTTATGTACTATATAGCATCAAAGTACCTTACTTACTGTGAGGCTGGCTTTAAACACAAAATAAACGTAGGTATTGATAGAAAGTTTGAAAGTGATTGCTATTCTCACGGCTTCAAGTGACATAAACATTTTAACTTAAATTAACTTCGAGGATAATAAAGTTGTCCCAGTTTAGCTATATTTATATTGTTTGAGATGGAAAATGTTAATTTGAAGAAAAAATTTAAAAAAACAAATTTTTCTGTGCGAATAAAAGTTGAGATAGGTATACTGTTTAGTGTTTAGTGTTCATGTCTGTGGAAATGAATTTAATAAACTTTTGTTTGACATTTTGAGCTCACAAAATATATTATTAAATCTATAAATTTGCATTGATGATAGTGTGAATCCCCTTCTGTATTTATTAGAGCCATCAGGTGTCTGTTTTATAAGTGAATATTAAGTTGAGGGAGATTATATGAAACAAAAACATGTTTTAAGATTATGATTGTTTGCTTTGTGTATTTGACCAATTCACAATAATCAGTATAGATAAATAAACAATAATAGTTTCATCTACTATTTACTATAGATAGAGTTTGTTCATCGATATGTGAACACAATCAAATAATAATACGTGCAAAAACGTTATTATTTTCGAATATTGACATATGGCTTATACGTAACACAGATTAACACGATCTTTTAATTGTTAATTAGATTATCTATCTTTTTGTATCTCACGCGCTTGAACATATGTACATATGCACCAACAACCTAACAGTAGGTGTCATACAAAATTTCTTGGCCAAAAAGGAAAAACTTATTTTATCTCAAAATCGGCTCCACAGAATTTTTTTTTAAAACTCAATAGATTGAAATAGTTATAAGTTGCCGTTTAGTAAAAACAATGGTTCTGAAGAATGGTTATTAATGTTACCTCCCAAAAAACCATTTTTTTGATTTTCGCTTTTCTCGAAAACGGTTCAACTGATTCTGATCCATTTTCTTAGAGAAGAATTATTGACATATTCTAAATAATATTATGTACCAAAATTTTCAAAAAAAAATATTTTTTGAATTTATACAAAAAGTTTTTTTTTTTGACAACTCAATGTTTCAAAAACGACTAAGTCGATTTTAATTAAACTTGGTAAAAAGGAATTTTTTAACTTTATCTAGAAGATTTTTGACAAAAAAATAAAAATATTGTTTTACTCAATAGCGACTCCTACGATTTTGATAAAAAATTTTTGTGTGTTGAAATTAGTACGATCTACAATTTAAAATTTTATATTTTACCTTTATTAACAGTACCTACCTCTCATAGAACGGTTTCTATGATTTTCGACTATCTCAATATGTGATCAACCGAATAAAACTAAATTTTTAAACAGAAGCTTGTAACAAATATAAATAAAAGTGCGTATCAAAATTTTCTAAAAATTGATTTTTGGATCTTAAAAAAAAAATTCAAAATTATTTTTTGAAAATTCGATATTTCGAAAAGTGGTAGCAGATTTTTTTTTTGAAGTTCAATTTTTTACTCAACATTAATAAATACTTAAAATTGGCTTTACAATCTTTTTTCTCAAAAATGTTAACGAAATTTTATATATAAAAAATTAATTATTTTTAAAACCGCTCCTACGATTTTCAAAATTTGTTTAAAATTTTTTTTTCATAAATTAAGATTTATATTAGAAATCAGATGGTGTACATCGCGTTGGGTTAAAATAAATTCGAAGTAACTAGACTACATTATGTAGAGTTCTATACGTTTTTTTAATTTTTTTATTTTATATTTTACTTAAAATATTCGATTCTAACCCTGAGGCCACACGAGCCAGTACTGGCTGTCCAGTTGGGTTCATATAATAAATTTCAAATTCATATCTGAGTACTGGCTGTGAGGTAGGCGGCACTCTACTTTTCAAGCAAGTTGCTTTCAAGTGGGTCGTTCTTTTTTTCTACTATAGTTAACTTTGGTTTATCTTTCAAAAAAAATGGATTGAAAAAAAATATCAAAATACCTCTATAAATAAACAAAAAAAATATGAACAACATATAATTTAACTTAAGTTGATGCACCTAAAGATAAACTTTTCAATTATTTTTTTTTTCATCCGAAAAAAGCAATTTTAAAACTTTCTGGTGTTTTTTGTAACGAAATACTCTACAGACGTGAAAAAAAAGTTTATTGCCTATTAGTCGAGCAATAAACTGTCAAATTTGTCTACGATGCCGATGGATAAAAAACCCTCTAAAAATCAAAAAAATTGAAGATTTTATTTTTTGAAAGGGACAAGTTTAGAACTTTTTGGTGATTTTAACAAAATATTCGCAAACGTCAAATATTCTGTCAAGCATTGTCAAGTTTTGTATAAAGTTGAATTTTGACATTTAAAAAATGCATATAAAATACAATACAGCTAGTTGACGAATAAGTTGCTCAAGTTTGTGTGTATTATTAAAAATATTTTAGTGTATTGTAACTCTGGCTAGCCAGTACTTGCTCGTGTGGCCTCCGGGTTATGTAGAATACAAAAAATGAGTTACAGTAGACGCTCGATATAGTAATTTCGAGAGAGAAGCTGAAAGGGTTTGCCAAAGTAACATTTTTTTCAATCATCAGTTAAGCCGTCAGTTAGCTATCAGAGGAATAAATAGGAACAAATGTTTGAATTATCTGAAGAATAAGTACTATCTGATGTTTAACTGACTATTGAAAAATTGGCCCTTAATGAGGAAAAACAAAAATTTCATAACATTAAAAATAACAAAATAAACTTTATTATTCATATAACAAACATATGTAGGTAATTCACGTAGAAATTATTATTTTTTAAATAGATAAGAATTAAATCTTAGATAAAACATTTTTGTTTTTGCCTGTAAAAACAAACTCCAGCATTTGAATGGATTTCTTTTCACAATTCACTATTAAGAGTAGTCTGTATAAGTTTGTGTGTGTTCAGAATAGTGGATAGTTCACTCTACCGAGATTCACCATATGGAGAATCTACTGTATTTTTGTTCTACTAAGTTTATTTTATAAAAAAATTCTTTTAAATTAATTTTAATTAAAATTTAATTTTAAATATGAATTCTCTTTAAAAAGTAATTCAAAAACGAATATTCAAATCAGAAAATAATAAAACAAAAAAATAATTACTCCAACCGCTAACAAAATAAATCATTTTAATTTATTTTCAGTATTTATGTGTCTCAAATGTACATCCTCTTTTATTAATTAATTTTCCTTTAATAAGTGATAATACGTCTATGTTTTTTTGTTTGATGTTTTGAAATTTTGCCAAGAACCCATATGATCTATAAAAAAAAATCATGTGCCAGTCAGGAGATTTAACATAAATTATCTGATGAAAAGCCAACCAAAAAGATGCTGTAAAATAGCTTTAGTGTGTTTTTATTATTGCAGGAATCTAGATCCGCATGCGTTAATTTGTTGGTTTATAGACTTAATGTTAACGACAGCAACGTTTGCTAAGACGACCGACGGACGGCGGGCGCCATATGAAAGATATGAGTTTATCTGTATTTTATTGTCAGGTATTAAAAAAAAAAATATGCTTGGATGACAGACTTAAGGTGCAATATGGAATATTATTGGTTTAGATTTCATTTGTATGCACAAGTGATGATTATGCAATTGCGTCCATATTTATAAACTATCAACGTTTTATGAGTTCGTTGAAGCTGATTGCTATCTTTTGATTGAAGATATATTCATTACTGTTGGTCGTTTAACTAATCGACAGGACAAGCCTTTTTAGCATTGTCTCCAATCTTCACCATTCTTGCTCATACACATATATTAATATGTAATCGTTTTAGTGAAACTTTAACAGTTCCTTCCAGGGCGCCAGTTAAAGTAGTTATTATTGAAAATTTTAGTTGTTAATTTTGAGACTTTTATAAGAAGTAAAATCAATAATTATTTGTATGCCAAAATAAAGCCTATGAATTGAATTAGTCAAACAAAAATTTATGCTAGCCCAAACTTCGCCATTAAATGATGTTTAATTCTTCAATGATCATATAAAAGGCATAGTTGTATCATT
This sequence comes from Leucozona laternaria, assembly GCA_932273885.2. Classification (NCBI taxonomy): domain Eukaryota; kingdom Metazoa; phylum Arthropoda; class Insecta; order Diptera; family Syrphidae; genus Leucozona; species Leucozona laternaria. The sequence goes on from OW026368.1 coordinate 6,375,992, forward strand.
GAAATAATAAAAATCATTGTATGTATCAAAAATGACATCGAAAACGTAAACATTTCTTATTTTAAATTAAGTTATTATATTCAGTCGAAAAAGACAATACTAGCAATAGTCGTCATACAATGACATTGTATGAAGACTTTTGCCAGCGTTGTCGACTGAATATAATTCAAAAGTTCAAAAAATTCTCCACAATGAGAAGCTCTTTGCGTACTTACACAAGGTTTTCTGAAATTATTTGATTTCTTCAAGTTTAGTTTTTGCAATTTTTAAATGACAGCTGTCAAAATTTGCCCAATTCAGACTAAAATTTGCCTTTATTCACAATGACGTTTTTAATTTTGTTTCTACATTGATTTCAGACTGTTTACATTTTTTATTAATTAAAAATGTTGAAATTTGACGATTTTAGCTCACTGTGTGTGCATCTTTCCCATCAAAATCATTACGAAAATATTCAAAGAACCCTTAAGCCTCCCATCAATCCGCGATATATATATTCCCCAATGATGATGATTTTGAATCTATTTTTCTATGGAAAAATTGATTGCGCCAAACTAATTGATCAAATGTAAAAATTCTTCATCCTAATTGCTGTTGAGTGCCAATGGAACCATAGAATACAACATCAATTCACATACAAAACAAGTAAAAAAAAAAAAAAAAAAATAGTGATCAAACATCCGCCAATCAACTTGTGCACATTGTAAATCGCACCGATCCGATCCCAGAAAATATACGAATATAAGAAAAAAAAAACCACTTATAAAATGGCTAAGCTATGTTGGGCTTCAAGAAGTAATCGAATCCCAAAGAACCATAAATGTGCATTTAAACGCATTCATGCCGCCACAGTATGGTAGCCGATATAGGTAGATACTCCTTCAGCATTTATATTGCTGCTACTGCTGCTGGAAATGGTGAAGAGCTATGCTCGTTTTACATTCCCTCCCCAGCAGCGACTGTGATGTCTATTCGGTTCCGATTCACATTACAACATCTCGATCTCGAGCAATACCTAGTGGATGGTGGATCTTTGGAAGGCGGTGTTCAGAGCGCGGCCATGACGACGCTTCGGAATTTATAGCCAGCAGAAATGGCATTCGGCATTAAATTGATTCCATTGTGGTTTAATGCAAACGCATACTCCCAGAGTGTGCATGATGCGCCACAAGGGGAGCTTTATACAAAAGGCGCATAACACAGATGATCATGCTTACCGACGACCGACGCGACGGTGCGGTGCGCGGCTGCTTCTCAAGTGCTTGGTGGATGTTCCCAGAAGACGATGACGACAACGACGGATTCATATCGAGCAAAAGGGCAGCAGAAGCAATTCAAAATAGAATCGAGCCAAGGACCGCTGCTGATGCCCTGAAAATGCTACTGCTGCAGCTGCAGGTGTTTGCCTGAAGCCTTTGCATCACAAGCTGAAAATACTGACAGAAAATGGTTTATTTTCAAACTAACGAACGCACTGAACCAGAATGTGTCTCGTAGAGGTATTATTGTTATGATAATTCGCTCTAGAATTTGCAAATCTATATATCTACGTAAAATTCAATGTCGGACTATGTGAAATAAATATTTCATGCGCCGCGGAGTTTTTGGCATGTGTAGATGAATTGCTGTGGGTTTGTGATCGAGTTGGCCAGGAGTTGGTAGAGCTTTCTCTTTGGCGCACCACATCATCACCTTGAACTCAATACGGAGCGACAGTTGGAGTATATATAGAGTTGTATACCTTACCAATAGTGCTAATCTCATATACTGACTGACTGTGTGACTGATTCTGTTTTTATTTTTACTTTGTTGATATATTGGAGTTAGGAGCGTGGGAAGAACTTGGTTTAACTTTTAAGCTAAAAATAAAAATACAAAAAAATATAGCCCGACTGAATAAGTGATGATGCAGAGGCAGGTTCTGAATTTGTGGTGAGAATAAAATTCAATAGAAGTGCAAAAATATATCAATTAATTGATATTTTCGATAAAAGCCGAATCAGACTTGGAAGTAAAGGATATTCGTAGTACGATTTATAAATTTTTATGATATTTTAGTTTAAAATAAACTGAAACCCCAGCATAATAAACGCAGAAAATTGTTTGACAATATTTCGATCGAAAATCTGGGAATATTCAAGGTGATGTCCACTATGGTGGTGACAGGTTAACACAGACAATTTAACTTCCAGATTTACAAACGTTTAAGCACTTCTTCTATTTATTCTCACTTGTGATTTTCGTTATTTTAAAAATGTGTGGTTTTCAATCTGGCAATTCTTTTTTTCGGAGTTAGTCTTTTTGACAGCTGTCACTTGATTTATGCTCAGTTTGGTTTGCCATTTCATAATGAATAGACTTACTCCTGAACGCTTCCAAATCGTGCCCAAATGGGCCCAAAACACGATTGCTGTTGATCCCAATTTTCATAAGCGAATTTTGGTTAGTGATGAAGCTCACTTTTGGTTGAATGGATACGTCAATAAATAAAACTGACGTATTTGGAGTCATGATAATCCTCAAGTGTATGTTGAGACAACGTTACATCCTCAAAAGTCACTGTTTGGTGTGCTCTATGGGCAGAGGGTATCATTGGTCCAAATTTCTCCAAAAATGAAGCCGGCCATAATGTTACAGTCAATGGGGAACGCTCTAGAGCCATGATTAATGAATTTTTCGTGCCTGAATTGGAGGATGTTGATGTGGACAACCTTTGGTTCCAACAAGATGGCGCTACATGCCATACAGCCAACGAAACAATCAATTTATTGAAGAAAAGTTTTAGTGAGCGCATTATCTCGCGTCGTGGGCCTGTCGCATGGCCTCCAAGATCGTGCGACTTAACACCGCTGGACTATTTTTGTGGAGTTATGTGAAGCCGCTTATCTAGGCAGATAAGACCGAGACGGTTGACGCCTTGGAAGGGAATATTCGGCGCTTTATTGCTGACATACGGCCCCAATTGATGCAAAAGTGGTCGAAAATTGGGCCTCTTGGCTGGAATTTATTCGAGTCAGCCGCGGCGGCAATTTGCCCGAAATCATTTCTAAAACATAATGGCAAACCCTTATGTTTATAATAAAGCTATATTCTTGGTCATAACATATATGCATTTTATTTCTTCTTGAAAACGACACGTCTAAAAAAAAACACCCTTTATATGACCAATTCCTCAGAAGAATTTCCAAATTATAATTTCCATAAAACTTAAATAAAAGTCGAAAAAAGAAGAAAACTACAATTATTATCGATGATCTTTCACATTGAGCTAATTCCCTCCCATTCCATAATTTAAGGTAATCTCTTATATTATTTATTGACTTAAAATTCCATACAAACCCATAGCTTTGCATAAAATCAGTAAACCTCTATACGCAAATCATTTCATTGGAAACTTTCTTAATTAATAGAGAAAGGTATCGTACAAATTATCCATCGCAAGTTTTTATTTTTTTTTCTATATCAATCGTGGTGTTGTTTTATTATTTCCGAAGTAACTTTTCAATGTCACTTTTGCTTCTTCCACATAAAATTTACTTCCTCTAAAATTTCCCCCTGCATGCCTTTTTGTGCATGCATAATCCTCTCACCAGCATAAGAGCTCATAAATCTGGATGACACTTAAAATACAATTTAGAGAAAAAAAAACAAAAAGCCTAAGGAACCCAAAATAAATTATAGATGCATTGCCTCCATGAGGTAATCCAAATGGCATCACGATTCGTAAAATAAAAAGAAAGCCTTCATCTAGCCGCCCATTCAAAGTCACGACCATCATTTCGAATGCAAGTATCCAATGTATTTTCATTCTTTTTATACTCAGAGGGCTTTAAAAAGCCCTGAAATTATCAACCAATAATAATGATATAGGTATAGTCTTTGGCTACTGAATTAACGATGATTTTGTCAAAGACCCCAAAGCGAATATGAAAAATTAAAAAAAAAACACGAAACAGAAGCTAATTTGTATGCAAATGCATCCCAACAGTGTCAGAAGATTAATCATATAGAAATTTGTACCCGTAGTTCCAGTAAATGCAACTATACATCCACATGGATGACCTCAGATTAGAGTCGGAAAGATAGTTTGTGGCAGCGAAATAATTTCACTGTTTTTTATTGCCTGCCTACATTTCTTTTTTAATTTTGTAGCCACTTGATGATTACCTAAGTTGTTAATTACAATAAGTTGTGGTTTTTTTTTAAATACCTTAAGCTTTTAATTGCTCATCAAAAACAATGAGCAATTCAGTTTGTTCTTCTTCAAAGTCACATACGAATTTCTTATATAATTTTAGAAACACAATGCAATAACATTAGTCAGGCGGTGTGATTTTATTCTTTAGATTTTTGCTATACCTGTCAAATAAAATACCAAATACCAACATTTTTTTAAACGCAATAATCTTAATTTTGACATAAGAAATTCTGACTTAAAAATTCATTGCCAAATTTGGCTTGCATAAAAAGTTATTCAATGTCGCATGTCAAAAAAATTGGATTTTCACAAAGAACTTTCAAACGGTAAACGATAGAGAAAAAAGTTTTATGCAAAGCTTGCAGATCATGCGATTTTCTATTAAATAGATCTTAACAGTTTTCTTCCTGCGACTAATCTTTTAAAAGATATCGACAATTCAAAAAACATAAAATGATGAAAATGTAGATTTTTTACGTACAGCTTCTAAGCAGTTGGTATTTTCGAAAATATATTATTCATTCAAAGTTTATTTACTATGTGACCCTCAAAACGAAAACTTTAACATTTTTTGTCACCAGCACTCATTTAAGAGTTACCATTTTTTTTTTTTAATCAAATTGGTATAAATTAAAAACACGTTTGTTTTTGGTTTTTTACTCGAAGTTAAACAGAAAAATAATGTATGCTCATTTTAAAGATTATAACATTTACTGTGGAAAATATTTTCACATTTTTGTATATTCGAGCGATTAGCTACAAAATATTCAAAAAGCCGTATTGTTGAAAATAAAATTTTCTTCAATTCAAGTTTAAACGGGGTGAATTGTATTTTAATTGGGAATAAATTTGTTACCCTCTTCCAGAAAATATTAAATAATAATGAAATTCTTTTTCAACTTTACAAATGGTAAAATGATTAAGTTAACGCGAAAAAACAATATTTTTGACATTTCAGCTTGAAATACTTTTTATGCGCACACGATTTCGCAATGGACTTTATAGACATTATTTCTGATTATAAAATACAGACAATTTTTATGTCCTACGTTTAGAAATCTTTTTTAGATTTTTACCGAAGATTTGCATTTTTTAAAAATTTTTCCTGAGTTGCACATGTTTGTTTGTTTATCACCTATAAACTAACAAAACCACTAAACCAGTTTTACTAAAATTTTAAAAGATTGTTTCTAGTAGCAGCAGTAGAGTTTAAACAATATTTTCAGTTAAATCCACACTTAATGCAGCTCCCATTTTTCTTATATTAAGATTTTAATTTAAATCAAAGTTCTTAAAGCAAACATTTTGAAACTAAGCCCTCTTGAAACGCCTTCTTTCATGCAGTCACACCTAGTTTAATTATATGTATATTATTGATTTAGGTACACCTATTTTAACGTCACTAGAAATATTAGTCTTAAGGTCTATTTTACTAAGGACATGACATGTGTAGTTTTTAGAAAATTTGCAATATTTTAACACCCACATTTTGAAAATCAAAATTTGTAGCTATATATGAAATGATTTAAAAATACTCTTCAATGTTTTAAGATTAGAATTTTATTTTAATTCGGATTAATTTTATTTTAATTTTTTCCTATGGAGTCAAAAATCGTTTTCCAAGATTCAGTGGAATAACAAGTAAATATATTGATATTTGTTTTGTATCAAATTTGTTTGTAAAAGTTTATAAAATGAGAATTTAATATTTTTTACTAAGCGCATCTAATTAAATGACTCTCACTGTAGCTAGAATGATTCACATTATTTTTTTCTTTCGTCTGAAAGTTCCACACCTACTTTTTGGCCAAAATTGGTTTCATTTGAATGTTTTTTTTTTTTTATAACTTTTGTTTGTATTGTTTGCATTCACAATTATATTATGGCATTGATATGGATGATGCTATACTTAACCTTTTTCTTTTTGAACTTTTTTTTTTGTTGTTATTGACTTGAAAAATATTTGCAAATGAACTAGTTTATGCGTTGGATGTTTCAATTCTTACCTGGAATGAGAAAAAAAGAGAAGAAAAAGTTTTAAAAAATATGCTTAATGATGAATTTATAGAAAAGAGATACAAACAAAAAAATACGTGATAGAAATAATAATAATTTATTTGTTGGAGAGAAAAAAAATAACTACTTTTTCTAGAAACTTTTACTAAAACTATTTGACGTGGGAGTGTTAATCTACTATTACATTATAAAAGTGATGTCGAATGTTCTATATACATACATAAATAGTAATATAATTATTCTTTTCTTCTTTTGTATCGAAGAAACAGTCAATAAGATTTATAAAATTTTACCATTTTTATAAATCACATTAAAAAATTAATTTTTAACATAATGTAAGCTATCGGTTTAAGGTAGGTACCTACTATTTTAATAATTATCAAAAATAATTTTTTTTAAGTTATGTCTCTAATAAGCAAAACATTTAAAAGAATTTACCAGGGTTGTCGTTTTTAAAAAAAAGGAGTACGTCACCTTCTAAAATTTGTCGAAGAGTATTTACTATTTGCGGTGAAAAATTAAAACAAAAAACCAAATTTTAAAAATAAAAAAAGACGCAAAGATTTCAAAAAGATTCATTAAACCTTAAACGTTGTAGATGAGGGATTATGCATTCCTTAAAACATACAAGTAGTTATAGGCATGGAACTGCCATTTAGTGTTTTACTGCAGTGTCAAGAGTTCTTTCCATATAAACCAACACATTTTGGGTTTGGACTCTTGAGAATTTAATCTCCGAGTAGCAACTGGCAAACTGTAGAGTTATGTACATATATATTGAAATACAAAATTTCCAATACCCTAATATTGTAAGCTTCACAAGAGAAATTGATTAACTAGTAGAAGGTAGGCTCAATGATTAATGTGAAACCACAAAGAATTTATGTACTTACATAATGTTCAAATGTGGGCTGACGTGTTCTTGCTGGCAAACGCTTCAACCTAACTGAAACTAAGCTAACCTAGTAAATTTTTAGTTTTTGTCTGTTTAGGTGAACTTCATATCGAAATTTCATGTTTCACTTATATCGTCAGTGCGGTATTGTCTATAAAAATCCTAACCAAAATGTTCCACATACGCCACAGTGCACATTTCATGGTTTTTGTTATTACAATGACTTTAATCCTAAAAAAATGAAAACAAAGTGATCTAGATTTTTATAATTTAAGCCTATATAGATTACAGTTGTCATGCCAAAATTATTGGTTTAAGGCTAGCAAATGAAAAAGTTATATTGAAGGTTTAAATGAAACAACAACCACTTTAGTGAGCTAGCAAGTCATTATATAGGCTGGAGTCATAGCTATTTGACGGCTGCTAACTGCTTAGTCTATTACGTTTATTATGGAGTTTGGCAACCCTGGCTAGTGACAAAGTGTTAAAAGATATGGCTCAAAGGTAATAAAAAGTGATAACAATAAATCATAATAATATAAAAAGTGCATAAAAAAAGCGCAAATTCATAGTTTGTAAAATCGCATTGAAACTAACGTAAGTCAAGCTTTTATTTTTATAAAATTGCAATACAAAAAGTTGCAAATACTTAACCTAAATGTAAATACTCGATGAACAAAAACAAAAGAAAATCAAAAGCAATATCATCCGCAAAATTTAATTCAAGCTAAAAAAGTGTAACTAACAACATGAATACCAATACAATCCGTACTGCAATGCAAGATGCAAGAATCTTAAAGATATAAGAGCAACTTTGAAAGAAGTAGTCAAACTTTCTGACTTGGAAAATTTGCACGCCGAAATAAGACAGCTTCAAACCTGTAGTCCAAATCGGACGGAAAAATTAATTGCGTTAGTGGATAGGTGTGAGTTCTAAGAGGATAAAATGGAAGCTAGCCAGATGCGGAGTACTGAAGTGAACTTAATTTTCCAAATTGAACATCAAAACGCGGTTGAACCAAAAGTTCAAATTCAAACAATATGCCGCACTCATGGTAAAATTTCATCACCACTTACTGAAAACAACATCATAGCAATCAGACCAAATAAATCGACCAGCAAAAGTTTTTTGGTTAAGCTACAGGACAAAACATCGGCAATTAATATTTTTCGGTCTTCAAAGTCTCTTAGGGAAGGGGGTGTAGCCACCCATAGAGATTATCCATTAACGATTCTACAAAAAAGAAATCAAGGCTAGAAATCCGAATATTGAGATTTTTCTCAGAGACGATCATCTTCTGATACAAGGAAAAGTATTTACGTGGAGTTTCAATCATGGTTTAATATGTGGAAAATTGGATGGAAATTTAGCGTTGAATCAAATTGTAAACAACACAAATCATCTGAACGTCAGTAGATCAGTTGGATGTCATGTCAAGGAGTCTACAATTAGACAGCAGCGCCATATCTGGGAAGCTAATCCCGGCAACTGCGTACCTATAGTCAAGGCGCAAACTAATTACAAATAGGTATCTGAAGTTAGTGTTCCACTGCGCTAAGAGACGTCTGCGTCTGAGACCAAATGTATAGTTATCATTGAAACTCTTCATTGACATAAAAAAAAACCTTAATCAATCATTATTTTGATAACATTAAAATTATTTTCGCTTAACAATCTCCACAAAATTAATTTTAATACATATTTCAATAATCATTGACATTTTCACTGATCATTGAAAATCACTTTATGTGGACGGTTCTTCTGCGTAATAGAAAATAGTAGTCAGGAGCTTTTAAATTTAAAAATTAAGGGCTATCATTTTTAGAACCTTTTCCTAAAGTACGTATTACTACTACTTCTACTACTGTGACTTCTACTACTACTATTACAACTACTACTACTACTACTATGTGATTGCATATATAAAAATCAGTAAAACGATTTTTGATTTATCAGATGGGCATAATTTTTTTTTTCAATGTTCATATTCTATCTTAAAAAAGAAGTCATATCAAAGCTATTCAAGACGATATATTTCCTATACCTAAGTACAAAAAATTTACTAAAATAACATCTACACTTGATTTATTATCGTACAACATTAAAATTCGACCTATTTTCTAAATTTTTATAATATTCTCCTAACAGAGCATAATAAACTCCAACTTTATTCTTTTGATTCAGATAAAGTCATTTTTAATAAGCTTTTAGAAATACACATATTGATGTGCATTTCTTTTTCTAGACCCTTTCATTCAAAATTAATAATTAGGCCTTTCATCTTGATAACCTAATTAAACATCTCAGCAATATTAAACAAAATCTGATTCCAATTAAAATAAAATACTTTCATGCTCCACAATTGGATCCAATAAACCTACATTTATGTATCTAGCCGCACCCTTTCGTTCTTTCTTTCAAACATTGATTGATAAAACGCAATAATTACTCTCGATTTATATCTACCTATACATTTTCATTTTCTATGGATTTAATTTATTATCCAACGCAACGCATTTCATTCTTACAAGAAGGCTTCTTACAAAACAACTAATAATAATATTCCTTACACGTATACACATGCAATCGCACGCCTAATTATTTTAACCTTTTTGTGTCGGGGCAATCTTTCTTTGTTGCCATAACGTTAGAATTCTGCCTTCTAGCAATGTATCTACCTTCAGTTTCATCACATTTCACAACTCAATACAAAGAACACGATAATTATTAAAACTGTGCAGTGGGTTTGTCCATAGGCTATATTGAAGAGATAGATAGGTAAGTTGGCCTTTGTCATCGTTTAACACCAAAGACCGACCCCTATTGGGGGCCTCTAAAAATAGAAGCAATTAACTCTGCTTACAAAACAATGGAAGAAGCCACTGGCTAACGATAAAACAACGCGATGGATGGACGATCTAGAAAGCTATCTCTATGTCTTCGACAAGAAGTCGAACATTTCAAGTGGCAAATGGCTATGTTCGCATGCGGTTTACGGTGTTGTTGGAAGGAAAATACAGCCGCTGCCGTCACTACCACCCCAGTGGCAATCGCAGTCATATAGTCTTGGACGATTTCATGCTGCTGAAGCCGATGCCGCCATGAAGACGTTGACGTTTGACGAGTACATTAACCTGTCAGTAAATGTGTACGAGTATCCATCAGAGCGTGTCGCGAGCCAAATAGCACAGGCACTTCCCTAAGTCGATATTATAATCCCTCTTCGAGTTTGTGTGTAGAGTTACAGTTCTTATTGTTGGAAATTTTTCAACTTCACTGCGATAGTCTCGTATCTTGCAGCCATTTTATAATAATGTTAACTGTATTTCAGTCACCATTAGAGGGTTGCGTAGAAATTTGCAAGCCTATCAGTAAAATAGCTGTATAGTAATCATTCAACTAAGCGCACACACCGCTGTTGGCTGATGTGATGACATTTTCTTCTTTGTTAAATTTGACAGTTATAGGATAAAACAATGGTAGCAGCGGGGGAAGGAGAAAGACATTGAAGTTAATTCCCGCACAAAATGACACATTTGACATTTTCTCTCGAAATTACCGTTATCATAATGACTAATGTCACTTTTATTTTGGATCCATAGTTTCATCACTGAACACCACAACACATTCAACTCTGGGTTTAGTTCAGTGGGCCATCATCAAAGTCTAATTATCCCGGAAGAAAGTTCAATTTGTAGAGAAAGGCAGTCATAGTGATGACAGTCAACAACAACAACAAGAAAAAATTACCTCGTCGTGACATTCATTTGAAAAATTCCACTTCACAAAATTAAACCAAATTATTGCGTCAATTAATTGAAATTTAGTAGGTAGGTACATACATGTACGTTAAAAAAAGCCACGTTAAATTTGCGCCACCAAATAACAGACAGATGCGAATACGAGATACAAAGATGGAGAACTAGACTTTGTCAGATGGTTTGATGCTGATTTTGTTATTTTTGTTGTTGGCTTGCGCGTACAAAAATACCAGTTGTTTGTTTTTTGTGTGATTTGGATAACTTTTTTTTTTTCCGCCGAATTGCTAATGTTATTAAATTTTAATCAGTTAATGAAGGTTTCTGGGTCAAAACAAACATCAATTTATTCGTTTTTTTTTTTTGTTGGTCTGTGATCGTGTGAATTTTGTTTGGAGAGAAATGAAATTGCAATTTGGAGACTAAATTGAATGAATCCATAATGGCACAGGGTTGTTTAGGAAACTTGTTTTAATTTTTTATTAGAAAATTGAATTAAATTGAATTTATATACAAACCAACTTTAAGTAGCTGGATTGGTGAGGTGAGTTATTTTATTGCCTTTTTGGAGACATTCAAGACAACAAGATTTAAAAATGTTTATTCGTATCGTCGGCATAATTATTTGTTAGTATTTTGGGTGAATTTTATTTTATTTTTGTTTGTATTTTTTTTTACAAAATGACCTTAACCTTTCAATGTTAAAATGACAGAAGATTATTGAAACAACATTAAAGTAATTAATCTCTAGTCGAAACGAGATTTAATCACGGACAATTAAGGCATACAATTAATGATTATTTGCAACATTCGATGAAGGTGATTTTGCAACAGCAAACGATAATATATTTACTGGTAAATAGGTTAAGTGATAAATAGGCAGATTAAACAAGTTTTATGAAACTTCAGAGCGAGCTAAATTAAGTTGTGACTTAAGAATAGTTAAAGAGAAACATTTAACTATTAACTCAAATTTCATTATGAAGACATTAAAGGACTGCTAAAATAATTTTTCAGATCGATCGTATTAGAAAAACTGAAGCAAATCTTAATTGAAAGCTCTTCCGAACTAATTAAATGATTCAAAGGGTTTCGGCAAGAAGATGCGCTATTATTGATGTCAGATAACTTGGTTGCAGCGTGTTCGGGATCATAGGTGATTTAAAAATACACAGGCACTCAACATACCACCTCCACTGGGCATGAGCGATGCTTGCATTAAGAAAAAATCTATAAAAAAAAAAAAATCCATGTCCGTGCAGCCAACATGTCGACGAAAACTACTTTTTGAACCACGAAATGACCGCTGTTCAAAGCTTGGCCATGAAATTTGACGTTTTACGTGGGTGAGAGTTTTTTATCTGGTTCCCGCTAAATGTGGTGGTAAATAATGAGGAAAAGGGTAGAAGTAGTAGTGAAAGGAATTTCTATATGTTTCCCTTGCTCTGGCTCTCCTAAGTGGAGTTTAGCGACATGACATCATTTCTAAAAATTAATAGTTGCAACACAGTAAGGGCACAAAATATAAAGCTTGAAATTTTGAACATCTAATATCATAATTATGCATCGTAATATCGAAAACAAAATTCTGACAGATTTTTTTGGTGCCCAGTGGCGGGGGTGGGTTATGTAAGATAGCGATTTTTACATTTCTTTTTTTTTCAGAAGGATAATCACTGAAAATAATTTTTCTTAAATAAGAAATGACGCTCCGTCATTTTCTCTAAAAGAAAAGACTTTTATCTAGACCATCCAATTAATAGAACTCCCGATATAAGCTTTTGAAGCAGACCTTATCGGTTTTTTTTTGGAGACTTTTGTTGTTGATATTTTGCTGTGCATTAAATATCTTATATCTTGAGTTCTTTTAATCATATCGTCAAGAAAAAAGTCTTTACACTCAGGAAAAATGACAGAGCATAATTTCCTATTTAAAAAAAAATGAATTTAAGTGACAATCCTTCTGAAAAAAATAATTGTAAAAATCGCTAATTTTAATAACCTACCCCCACAACTGGCGCTAAAAAAAACTGCCAGACTTAGCTTTTCGATATAAAAAAACATACACCAACAAACCCTCGTAATCACCTCTTGGTCTATTAGATATTTCTTAAATTTTACTTTTTTAAAATTACTGAAGTTATGTAGTATGCAACTTGAAACTTTGAACATTTCATGGCGTCCTTATTATCCTAGTATACCTATGTCCGACTTTCTGTAGTGAGTGAACAAAAAGATCTAGGTCGGAAAAATACCCGAAAATCATGTTTCCTATTTTCCTTCCTTCCTCCACCTTCCCTTTTTTACACACATACTTGACTCTCCACCAAATATGTACATATGTATGTGTACATTCAAACTTTTAATATTTGATCAAACAGAAAAATGATTTTTGATAAATTTTTCGCCTGTCTATCTTTTTGGACGATGACTGTCTAGACATGAGATGTTCTACATAATCTCATCTCTAAGGAACATACCTGCTATTTAAAGTGAAAACATTTACTAATTTGGTCCTATCAACGAAATGTGCCCAATTTTTCTGTCACATACTAAGCGAAAAAAAAAGTCTAAAATATAAACTGGAACACATATCAATGACAGATGTACCTAGACCTAAAATTTTAAAATGTGAAATAAAGGTAATTGGCCTACATACAGTATATTATACGGATATAAGAAACACTCATCGGTAATCCAAAACACCTTGCTTTGATTAATTTAAGACTAAAACTGTACGTCCATAAAGAAATTTACTTAAATAGTTTCGTAACTAACCTTTGTCACAACGTTTTTGTAGTCATAAATAGATACATAATTGCATCTTAAATTACAGCTTCCAATTTTTCAATGGAATATCTGCAACTTTTTGAAAAGCACCGAATAGGTACTCAGTCAATATTATTACATTTGGATTTAGCGTGTTATTGCTTCGTTATGTCTTTGTTTTTATTTCTATATAAATGTTTTTTTTTTCCTGTTGTTTTTAGGTATGTGTATAAGAAAAAGTTGTGTATACAAATAAATGTCTTAGAATTTCAGAATTCCTTATATCCGTGTTGCACTGTACTGTATTGAAAAAGTGTTTCAGTAAATATCATCAGACAGATAAAACTATTAAAGAAAACAGTTTGAGGTCACACCTGAAAAAACGACTTAACGATAACAATGCTATACAAAGCTTTATAGGGTGCACCAGAGTTTTGTAGCATCGAAGAAAATATCAAAAAGTATGAGGTGAGATACAAATATTTGCACAACGGAAATCAACTTTTGAACTTAAAAAAAAAAATTAAAGAACTCACCTCATAACAGCATCACAAGCTTTCAACCAAAATCCAAACAAATCAAAACCCTTAATAATTTCAGAAAACATTCTTGACATTCAACCAAGCGCAATGTCAAAAAAAAAATGTAAAATGAATTTCACCTTCTGTCAAAATAAAATACGCCAGAAAAAGTTAACTCAAACAAATTTCACAAAAACGTGCAACAGAGCATTGAACTTCATAAAAACACCACCAAAAAGTGTGTTGACTCACATCGTAAATAAAGAAAATTTTTTTAACAAAAATCACTCAGCTACGCAAGAGATCAAATAATACATAAAATATTATAATTTGCCGATTCTTATGAAATTTCATATCAAAGTTCTTCCGTGTTTAAGCTTGCAAAACCAACGACTGAAACTGACGAAAAAAAAATCCATAAGCACTCCTTTCGATTGAATCGAAAGAAGGGGCTCAAGTTAAGCCAATAGTTGTCCCTCCTCTGTGACAGATCGGGTTTCTATAAATCCAGTTCTGCTTATGTACCCGTTTATACAATCATATAAACCACTTTGTCACTCTACTTGTTCTCCGTTTAATTACACTTTCGACTTTATGCTGTCAAATATGTGCCAAAAAAATTCCCTGACAGTTAAATAGATAGTCATTGTTGTGCTTTGCCACAGTTGTTCTTGTCTCAATCGTGTTGTTATTAATTGGCTCAAAATATCAAGACAATAGAGCTATAATTTTTTGATTGCAAACACATTCATTCGTTTGTATTACATGATACCACTGTGAATGAATGTATGGCATGTCATGTTAGCGAGCTTTATTCACAATCTTAACGTGTACAAAGGTTAGGCACGTTCAAAATAGAATTGCAAAAAAAAAAAAATAAATGTTGATGTGGCGATTTGTTTATTTGCTAACCTAATTCAATACGGCTTGCTGCGCTGCGTTGGTTTGTTTCAAGTGCAAAATTTCAATGAATTCAAAAATTTTGTTTTTATTGAAGTTGAAGTTTCACCTTGAAATTTGATAACATAATTTAGAGCGCGGCAAATATAAATTTGAAAACGTACATAATATATGAATTGAGTATGTGCATTTAATGATTCACAATCATTTTTTTATTATTGTTTATCTTTCTTTCTTTTTACTGCGATATACCTGGAGTTTCAATGTGTGAAGAGAATGACACAAATTTATAAATCGATAACAATTAAAAGTGATTTATCGAATTAATTAAACAGTCCATGAATCTATTTTTAAATAAAAGTTATTTTATCTTCAATATCAATTGTGAATCATTTGGTTGTATATTATTTTTTTTTTGGGCTTTAAACGGTCAGCTTGATGAATCTATCTTCAGCAAGACATCAGAGAAAAATAAAGGATAGGGTGGCCAGTGGCCATTCCCCTTTTACTTTGATGTTTTTTTTTTTTTTTTTTAATTTAAGTATCCTTGACATTTATACCTACATATTTGGATTGTTGTCATGAAATTGCAACTAATTTTTCCTAATAGCTCTCTGGGTAGCGTTTTATTGCTTTTCTTCTCGCAATGAAATGCGATCTAATGGATATGAAACACGCTATTGTATAGTAGCAGTAGGTATAGCCCTTCTTTGTTTTTATTTTTTATGGAAATCATGTGCTTAATTTTATTATTTAAACATCACGCAATGTTACTTTATTGTATAGGATGTAAAGTAAGATAGCGACAATATCGATTGTGGAATTAATTTAAAATGTGTAATTGTATAAGTTACATATATTTGGACTTTATTTTCTGTAGTGTTGAAGATTGAAATCTTTGGTTTGGCGCTCTTTCTATTGTTATTTGGGGTTTTCTTCCTACCAATTATTGTTAGCAACGCAAAAATTAATATTTGCTAATTTAATTATGCAGTTTTTTGGAATTTCCAGAAACTATTTGCATTGTGTTTTTTTGATGACGTGTTTGAAGGGTATGGTTTTGCTAGAGTTAAATTTCAGAGGCTGCACTTTGACTAGTTAAATATTATTTAACTCACTAACTTGTAGCACTACTGGGAAAATTTTCGTAGTACCTACCTATACCTATCTAGATTTGTGCAGTTATTTTTTTTATCACACAATAAGATCTTCAGTAGTAAACGGCGCATTTTGGATTTAAATTTTCAGATATTATGGCAATAAATGACTAAAATATAGCAGAAATTGTGGTATTTTTTAAAACATCCAAATTGATCTTAATCAACAGCAAAAATGATAAGTTTTATGGGTCGCTTACACCCAGCATTATAACTTAAACAATTTTGACAGAAATGGTGGCAGCACAAAATAGTTGCAAGGATTCTTATTCCGTAACACCATTTCTGTTATGCGCTTTGTTATAAAACGTAAGAAATTTTAAAGGAATTTTCGTCAGTTCGGGATGAATGGATCTTATAATCATAAAAACACCTTATATTTCCTTTTGAAAACCGAAAAAAACCCATGAAATTCAACCTCACAAAATTATGAGCATTTCTTTTACAATTTTGGTCGTCTTTCTCGTATAAACTTGGTCAAATGAACAATGGGTCTTGTGAATAAAAAAAAAGCTAAAGCTAAAACTTGGATTTTTAAGTAAAAGCTAGGTTTTTGGTGAATAAAAATAAGCTTAAACTAGCTAGTTAGAGATTTATAAAATTGCCAACGCTAAATTCATTCAGTTTTAACTTGTTTTTTCAAGCCTATGCTATACAATATGTGTGAATAAAAATAGCTTAAACTAGAATATTATAGTTAAAGCTACAAAAAAAATAGAGATTTGTTTACCTGTCTAGAAAGCTTTTATTAGTTCTTATTTTAAGTATTGTGTTTAGTTATAGTGCGAATATGGCCGAGTTTGTACGCGTAAAAAAACCAAAATTGTATACATAAGAAACGGTTGGAAATTAGTGATGAGGATTTTCATAGTTTATTTTGGTTTTGAAAAGAAAATGTTTAGTGGCTTTATGATTACTTTTTAGGAGATTTAACAGAGCGTAGAGGAAGTGCACTGACCTCTGAGCAGAGAATGCAGATATTTTTGAGATATCTGAGTTTACCTGGATTTCAGTGCGGTATAGGACAAGATGTTGGAGTTTAACGCTCTTGTGTATACAAGACTGTTAAGCACGTGTCGAACAAGATTATGGAATGGGCTCAAATGATATTAGATTTCCGTCGAGTCACAGAGAAATCGAAACAAGAAAAGCAAAATGGGCGGAAAATATACGTTTCCCGGAGCTTTTGGGACAATAGACTACACCCATATAGCTATCTCCAAACCCCCCAAGATTTTCTGATGAATACATTTATCGGAAAGGCTTCCACAGCCTTAATGTACAAGCGACATGCATTGCAGACAAAGAATTCACAAGTGAGGACGCCGACACTTGCAACCAATACTTGACCTATATGGAACAGATAAAAAGTTATACGGCAAAACAAAATCTAAGAAAACCTTCCTTTTCGCTTCGGTCTGTATAAAAACAGTTCTAGCTAAAGCTATCTATGTCAAAACATGTGAATAAAAAACCGCGATCTTAAATAACGAAGCTAAAGCTAGAATTTTCCAGCTCAAGCTATTTAGCGTTATCATTTTTTTATTCACATAAAACAAAGCTTAAGGTAAAACTGTCTATAGCTTTAGCTAATAGTAAAAGCTATGACTAGTTGGCTTTAGCTTCCTTCAAAGACCCATTGGCTTCGAGGTTCACTGCAGGGGTAGATATTTTTCAAAATTAAGCTATTCATATGGTGAAATAGGAAAGACCAAAACATAAATATATGACTTAAAAAAATTGAAAACTTGATATTCTCCGTGTATATGGAATTGGTACTTTGTCGTAGAATGATAAATTTAGTAAAACATTAGGGTTGTATAGTGTAAAGTAGTAAAGAACAAATACAAATTTAAAATATCTCTGCAAAAAGGAGTGGAATCACACAAGAAATATGATAAAAAGACAAATGTTCTCCTTTATATAAAAAAAAACCTGTGTGTAACGAGTCAGTCGTGAAAATAAATAAAAACTTCTCCAAGTTCTAAGCATATCAAGATTTAATATGAAAAAATTAGGGTAAGGTAATGTCGAAACAACTCTTAATTATGAGAGAGATTGGTTATTAAATGATTACTGATTAAAATCTGGATTATTTAGCATGTTTTATTTAACAACTCAATTATTCACAATTTAAATGTTTTTTTTTATTTTAAACTTGACTCTATCGTATCAATTGCCAAACCTACTAAAGAACAATTTAAATAGGTAGGTACTTTAGTTAACAGTATATTTTAAATACATAATTTTAAAATATAAATTTAAAACCAAGATTGAAAAAAAAAAATAGTTAGCAGGAATGTAAGAATAGCAAAGTATTTTTTAGTATTTTTAGTATTTTAGTATTTTATTTATTCATGGAAAGCTTACACTGTAAGATACAATATCTTATAAAATAGTGAAGCTACTGATATGCATAATTGCTACAGGATTGATTAAAATTTAAGTGTTACATATTTGTACACAATGATTCAAATTAATTTACTAAGAATTACGATAGTAATGTTTAAGTTCTTTTCCTAATTGCTTCGTATTGCTTATATTTCTAATCTCTCGTGGCAACGAATTCCAAATTCTTACCGAGTTGACAAAAAACTGGTGTTCGGATGTCAGGCAACGAAAACGTGGGATTCCAAGATCTAGAGATCTATTAGAATTTAGAAAGATTATTTTAATGCACAGATCATCAGGCTGGCGCGTTATAAGTATATCAGAGAACAAGGTAATTGTGCGGAAATTTATAAAGTTTTCAAATGACATTCCAAGAAATTGCATTGAAAAATGCGAAACTCTATCGTATCGTCGTAGTCCGTAAACATATCGTTTAGCACTATTAAAAGCAACTATTAATTTTCTTTTACTTTCGTAATCTAAATTGCAAAAAATTTCACATCCATAAGTAATCAAAGGTAAAACCAGCGTTTTCACAAGAAGAGCTCTAACGTGTGTTGGAATAAAGTGCTGACTAGACCATAGCGTACGAAGGACACCATACGATTTACCAATGGTGCTGTTTACGTGGTTCGCCCAGGTGAGGCTGCGGTTAAAAACAACTCCTAAATTTTTAGCTGAATCTACGAAAGAAATTGGACAATCATTTAACAGGATTGGGGGAAAGTAAGACAAATCAATTTTGGTTTTGGAAATCACGAGACACTTTGATTTCTTTGGGTTCAGAAGTAAACCGTTTTCGAGTGACCAGCGTTCTAATATATTTAAATCTTCATTTATACAGGCTACATAGTGTTCAATAAGGCCCAAAGGGCAGCTTAAGTAGAGTTGGGTATCATCAGCATACATTAGTATTGAATAGTGTTTTAAAATTGTAGAGAGTTCATTAACATATATTGAAAAAAGCAAAGGGCCAAGAATTGAACCTTGCGGGACGCCACTAACGACAGATACGAAATCAGATAGGGCGTTATTAAGTGTTACTCTTTGCATTCGGCTTGTAAGATAAGAGAATAAAAGCTTGGCCGCTGATTTAGAAAAATTGAACGAATTGAAGTTTTCTACAAAGTATACCGTGATTGACTATATCAAATGCTTTGGAGAAGTCGAGAAGTATCAAAAATGTAACGTTATCCTCGTCAATAGCTTTTCTAATATCTTCGGAAACACTCAACAAAGCTGTTATGCAACTATTGGTACAATTTTTGCTTTCTTCCATTGTTCTGGATAGGAACTTGTTGTTAAGATTTGTTGGTTAAGTGGATTAAAGCAAAGGGGAGGCCATCAGGTGCTTCCTTTTGAAGTTGGATGAATATAGAAAAGAATGAGCTGCCTGAAGCGGGACTCAAATCCACATTTATGCACCCTTTCACGTGATCTTCTTATTTTTTCTTCTTAAAATATTTATTTTTCATTCTTTAATCTTATCGAATTTAGTTATTGTGTGTAGGTGTATTCTCTTCCAATGAATAAATATGTTTATTTCTCTTAAATTAAAACTTAAATATTTATTATTTTATAATCTTCACTAATAGACTGTAGGTGCAAAATACAAAAAAAAAATATACTTCAACTCAAGTATGCGAAGATCATAAGTGATTTTTTTTAATTCTCATTATTTTACTTTATATTTTCAATATGAACAACATTTATTTCTACACCTACAAGGTTATTCTTAAATAAACAATTAGCTAGAAGCTATACATTAAGGCAAAAAGAAAAAAAAAAAATGTTATAGTTTTGCATTTCAAGCACACATCATCACTTGATTAAATAAACCTTCAATAGAAAATGTCTTAAAATAAATTTATATTTATAATTATTTTTTTTTTTAAACATTTTGTGATTAGAATAATTGTTTAACTATGAGTGGCCTTCTTTTCCAGAATTATTAGTGTTACAATAATACTATGAAATAGCAAGAGCAATAATTACTTATACTACCTTTGAATTCTCATTTGACTTTGAGGAAATAAAAAAATAAACATATGGTTATTTTTAAAGTACATACTTCATGTGGTGTGATAAAGTATGAAATCAAAGAAAAAAGAGTAGGTTACTGGAATGGGATGTTAGTATACTTGGCATTTAAGTTGAAAATTTATTTTTTTAATATTGTTGCCAACATGCAATGAAAACTTTCAGATGCAAAAGAGTTAAATTGGTATTTTAGGAAGTTCTTTATTTTTTTTTTTTGGATCACTATTGGTAGGCGTCCACCGGGACATATTTATATGCTTCAATAGAACAATTCTTGATCTAAAACATTAGTAATTTTAAGATATAAGCAGTGGCGTAGATAAAGAATTTTTTACTAAAGGTACAGAATAATCTGTCAACCCTAATCTCTTAGAAACATTTGGTTTTATCAGTTTCAATTCTTTACTTTTTTGTATTCTTATTTTTTACACTTATAGGCTTATACAAATAATTCTTGTTAATCCGCGGTGATTTTTTTTTAAAATTTTAACAATTATTGTTAAAAGTTGGCTATGAGATTTTGTCTATGGCACACTGAAATTAAACATAACAAATTGAAACTAAACATTCAAACTCATAGTTGTGGACCGAAGAAACCATTAACAGAAGCTTATAAAACTAAACTGAATCTTCAGAAAATATTCGAAGAATATTTGCTTTTTGTAATTGTTTTCATTTGGTGGCTATAGTCATCCAATGTTCAAAAACGTTTTGAGAGAAAAGGAGACCAGTTTTACTAGTTTTTTTTTTCTTTTTTGCCAACTGCAACCTCAATATTATGTATATGTATTGAGGGTCATGTCATTTTTAAGGCTTGAGAAAAGCTTAAAGTGGTGCGTCATTATCAAAAATTAATTAAAAAAAAAATAAATTTGGTGACACGACATCTTGTGGAGAGCCAGTGAATTGAAGCTTTCGACCATGCCTTTGTGAGCGTTGTTTGTTTTTGCAAGACTTAGGTGTGGAGCACTTGTTCTTAATAAGAAGAGGATTTGTCATTCCTGGCAAGAGGCAGCATCGATTTTTTTTTTAAATAAAATGGACGAAGCTGGGATTCAAACCCAGACCACCGGCAAGACACAGTTCTACACACTAAAAATTATAATGCCACCAGCTTCTACAGGTGGGTAATTATTGCTATAAATACTAAGAAAAATTGAAGCTGGTCCACAAAAAATATTGAGCTTAAATCTTTTGGGTAAAAACTAGATAATTAAAATGTAAACAAATACTTAATTAACAATTTTTGAGGTCTATCAATTTGGATATACAACAACAGAAAATCAAAATTCTAATGATGCAGGAATTAACTTTCAATTAAGTGCTAATTTAGTACTCCAAGCTTGATGTCAAGTCAAGGGAGTTTAGTTCCAAATCGGGATTGGAGTACTAAAAAGTCTTAGAATTAATTAACTATTCATATAAACATTTATTTGGACTCTTTAACTAGAGTACCACCTATTAATCTTAAAGCTCAAGGCTATTAACATTTCAATAAATTAAACTTATAATAGAATAGTCTTAAAAACCCTCAAACCCACGTACATACATACCTAAAAATGCTTCTTATTTGATTTACAACAATTATATTCAGAGCAAAATGATTTTCATAAAGGGCAGATTAAGGGCACTCAATAAACAATTATAAAAATAGACGTATTCAATTTATAAAACTTCTTAAAACCTTTATTCTTAAGATCGACAAAACATCTTTGCAACTCTGTCTGACCTCGTTAACATAGAACTTGAACTACTTACTCAAGATTATTAGCTTTCCTTTTACCAATTTACAAAACTATCAATTTGCTTTTTTGTTTGTTGTCTCAATTGATTGAGTTTTGGCTCCAGTCTTAATTAAAAGATTGATTGGTTAGCTCAGCATCATTTGAAAGTCATATAAATAACGAACTGTATTCCCCTATCTTGATGGTATCTATCCACGCAAATCTACATTTAAATTAAAGCCTGCTTCCTCTTTCAAAAATTTAAATAATAAAAAAAACTGAAACAAAAAAATAAGGGCCAGACAAAATGATGATAAGAAACCTTGAAATCAAAATCAGTTTAGACAAAACCATAAATAGCGCAATTAAATGTTTGTTATGGTAGCCCATGATCATTTAGATCAAAAAGACCGATTGATTTGATCAAATGATCTTTACAGTTTGTATAGTCATTGCAACATTAAGCCAATCAACAATGGCGCGCGATGCTGGCATGGCTGAATGGCCGAATGGCCGTATGGCGTTGTAACTATCAAGCAATTTGATTTCAACAAATCACAGATGAAAATGTCGCTATCGTCTGATCTGATTTGAGCTCTTAAATTGATTTATTTTGACATATTTATTTTTGTCTGAAGTAATTGTTTGTCATGGTTTGAAAAATTTAAATTAAATTTTTGAAATTTGTATAGAAAAGATTATTATTTGTCAAAATACAATCAAGAAAAATTGATACATAACTCTTTTTCGAGGTCGACAAAATATACAAAGAATTTTGAAATTTAATACTTGTGGATACAAGGAAAGGTAAGATATTGATATTTATGTACAACAGCGGAAATTTTTAATTGGCTTTTTTCAACAATAACTAGATACAGCTAAATTCTAAAAAAAAACCGCCAAACCTTGACACTTATCTATTGATATTGAGTTTTTCAATTTTATGACAAAAGCTTCAATCTGACGTAAGAAAATAGATGGAACGAAAAATGCAGCTCGTAGAATTTCTACAGGTTTCAGGTATTGTTTTTTTGTCTCGCACAATTTGGAACCTCATAAAAAGCTTCCTTACCGAAAGACTCTTTCAAATTTCGTGTTTTTATATAAAAGTCTCGAGAAGAATAGTTATTAACGTAAATAAAATCCTATAAGGAAATATGGAGTAGAACAAGTCACAATAAACAATTTAAGCAAAATCCGTTTTAATTTATTATTATTTAATATTATTTAATACCTAACAAAAAAGTGCAACCTAAGGACCTTTACAGATCAAGAAAGAAGCCACTAAATCAATATAATAAGCTTGATATTTAAACTTCATATGGATAAACATGAACACAGTTGAAACATTTAATTGCAAAATGTAAAAGCATAGATAATATCTTTATTTTGAAAGGGAGATCAAAAATATTAGAGAACAAAAATTACCAGTGTTGCCAGATGAAGGAAAAATCTCCCCTCAGAAAAATTTAGAAACCCCCCAGATTACCACATTTTATCAACAAAAATCCCTTAATTTTTGTTCAACTTTTTATTTTTAATCACAGCTTCCAAATTAGTTTTTAATTTTAAATTTATTTAATTCACACAGCTATAGTGAAAAACTTTTGTAAAAAAGGTACTAAGCAATAAAAGAAAATTTGTTTAAGGGTTTCTTCACAATTTCTTGACTAAAGTTCTGATTATTTACTCGACATTTAAACTATCCGCAGTAAGAAACTAAGCGTTTCACATTTTTGTTCGAAATATTTAATGTATGTGTCCATTAGATGTTCCAGTTTTCCAGACAAAATAGTTTTGACTGATGAAAACTGGAAAAAATAATTAACATAATATTTAAATTGCCAAGTAAATTTTCTAATCTAGTTATTTCTTTGTGTTCTAGTCTCCATGTTGTGTTGATATATTAAGAAAAGAGAAATAAAATTTCTTATAAAAACCGAAACGCGTCGCTTTGAAAAAGATAAATTAATGTTGTGAAATAAGTTCAAATAATTAAATAAAATAAAATTACATTTTTAAAATTAGTTTTTTTAAGAAATTTTATTTCTCTTTTCTTACATAATCTAGTTCCATTTACTATTCATATATTGTGAAACATAAGGGAGGTTGATAATTGACTTGAAATCCCTTTAATCAGACATTGTGAAACAAGCCCTTAGGTTCAGTTTTTCAGTGCGCGATTAAAGTTAAACCCGAGTTAAATCATCATATTTAGTGGGTTAACTGAACAGATGCTTTTCATGTTTCATGCAACGAGTTTGTTTAGTCATTCCGCATACATTCTCCACAGAAAAACTTCTTCCTCAGTTCACTGTGGGTTAATTTACTTCTAGAGTAAGCTAATTCCGGTTTAACTCACCAGAAATAAATATGAAAATTAAAATAATTATAAAGGAATTAAAAATTTTGTTTTGGCACTTCTTTAAAAAAAGATCAAAAACATTATCGTCATCTTCGTTTTGGCTGTCACGTCGGTTTGATAGATCTTCACACTTGTGAATGTTTTCAGCATTTCTTCTGTTGGTCTAAAATTCCGACACCCAGAATGTAAGGAATATCTAACTCGTAGAATACTGTCAGCTGTTTGAATACCTATACGATTTCTCAACCTTTTAGCTCTGAATGAATAACCTAAGATTTACCCCAAATATCTCGTCCCCCACAGCAAACCCCCCAACGACAAAAAAAGCCCCTTAATTTAGGGAGAAAACTTCTTAACTAGCAACCCTGCCCATTAGTCGATTTGGAATTAAAGAAGCTAAATTCTTGGGTCTTTTTCGGTATATATCGAAAAACATCATCCATTTACAACGTATTCAACTATATCATTTCAAACTTAAGAAAGATTACAAATGAACATTGTATAGCGTTTTTTTTTCTCAAAAGCGCTGAAAATGGTAGGCCTCTTTTATGGATATTTGGTGGGACCGAATTCAATAATTGCTTCTTCAATTTTGTTTTTATTTTTTTTTTTTTTTATTTAAATTCGATTTCCTTACACCAGTAAGATATAATATCTAATGAAATAATGATAGGTTCAATATAACAATTTATGGAACTATGGACCTCATCTGCTGAATTCAAATTTTAGTAAATCAAAACAACTCATTAGTTGGAAGCCTTTTAAATTTGATTTCAATGCTCAAATGCAGCCCAAAATTTTCAAACATATTTCAAAATTTGTTTTGGGTGAGCTCAGAGTTGTTGGGCTTATGGCTGACAAGTATTTCACTTCAAATGACTTTTTTAAGTTTGAATAATATCTAATAAAATATCTATTATGAAAGACTTAAAATGTAGTTAGGTATATTGTCATGATTTTTTTTTGTTCACACGTTTGACTTTTCATTTTGGAAATTATTCATTGTTCAAAAGTTAAATGGTCTCTTTTATAAGAAATTTTATAACCTGGAAGCCTGGAACATTGGCCTAATATCTACCTACTTTTTTTTAAGAACCGATTGCTTAGCAACAATTCACACACAAAACTCCACACTTTTAAACTTCTTATCGAAGAATGTCATAAAATCGTTTAATTTAGTTTTTTTTTTTTTAATTCAAAACCCTTTCACGTTCCAATATTGCGGTCCAAACTGCATTTTCTTCCATCTAGTCTATATCATTAATTTTTGCATAATTTGAAAATGCCTGGTAATTGGCGTTCAACATCACCACAGTAGCAACAAACACGGAGTGTATTGCAAAACCTTGTTAACCTTCGACATCTAATATCCAATTCATTAAACTCAATTAATTCAACCAACATATTGTAACCTAACAAAAGCAACAAATTAAAAGCAAAAAAAAAAAAACAATCAACTGCCAATCCACGCTTTAATTTGTAATAACGTTATAAATTACAAATCTCCATCACTATACACTTTGCGTCTATGCCTCTACTCCGGGTCACGGAAAATCCGCAAACAACAAAGAAAAGAAAAGAAAAAAAAACTGGAACCAGTTAACCAATAAAATAGTCTCCCCCTCTTCCCGAAACAAAGACTGCAAGAAGTGATGAGAGGCAAGATCACAGATCAGCAGAAGCTAAAACAATAACAACAACAACAACAACTAAGAGGACATTCAGTAGCGCAATTTTCGCACAATCTCATGCTCTGAGAAAGGCTCTGAATCTGAGTCGGAGTCGGAGTCTGACTCTGGATCGAACCCGCCTACCAAAAAAGGGCAAAAGATTGAAGAATGTGTAACGGTGATTAGTGATAATTGCACGCAAATTGATTTTTTACGATCGATTGTTCGCCACAGCGAAGCAGGATCGAAAAGAAGACAGAGGCTTCGCATCGTTCGCGATAGAAATTCACAATAGCACATAACAAGTAATGTGACAGTTATAGCTCCACACATAGTAAGATCGCGGGCTCCAAATTTGGACCTGGGGCTATAAATTCTCCCAAACCGAATCAAACCTGACAACACAAAAAAATAAAAAAATAAAATAACTAAGACATGGTGTCTAGTGTGTGATAAATCGCATTACAAACCTTCTAATGCGAAACTTTCCGCCAAACACCATTTTGAATCCGATTAATGGTGAATTACGTTGTGAAACGAAACGTCACTGTGACAGATCGATTTGATTTGGTCTTAATTCACCAAACTTCCTGTAAAATGTGTGAATTTTTAATTATGTTTCACACTTCTTTCATAAATTTACACTTTTTATCATATTTTTCTTTGTATTTATTTACTTTTTGTATTTAAATTTTATTTTTTTCTTTGTACAATTTCACAAATTCACTTTTATTTTCGTCGCAGAGGTACATTAACAGAATTTTATTATTTTTTGTTTTCTTTCAGAAAAAAAAAAAAACCATACGACACATTAACCTGTGCGAGACAAGGGAAAGTTTCTTCGAATCCAACAAACAGCAACAGCAAGGTGCATAATTTTAAAAAAATCACACAAAACAGGTAGGAACGTAAACGTTAAATTAACAACGAAATTGCGGCGAAAATATCTGAAGAGAAATTATAACCTCAAGATGACGAAAAGGAAAATTATAAACACTTTGCCAATTTTGTTGTAATTGTTAACTTAACTCTCATTAAATGAGCATAGTGCAGTTTTTTGTTTTAATTTTTTTTTTTGGTTTTATAAAACAATTAACAGTAAATTTTAAACCATCATGAAAGATAACAATCCACGAAGAATTAAAAAAAAAAAGAAGCAATACGAGATGCTTCTGAAGGGGGAGTGAGTATAAACACTTCGCGGTACATTCGCCGGAAGAACACGAAAAAATATCACGGTTTGCCGTAACACGGTGCTGACACGCGAACAGTTGCCACTCGATTGATGGTGATGGCGATGGGTAAATTTTCAATTCTGATTCATTCACATTCGTCCATTCGTGTTGGATAAATGAAAGCAAATGAATGGATAATGGAAGAAAGCAAATTGGTTGTTTTCTTGTTTTACTTTGTTGAATTCATTCGCTGTGCATATTTGGATTCATTTTGTGAATGAATAGAATGTGTGTGTTCAAAACAAAGGCGAAGATAACACAAAAGAAATATAGCTTTTTTTTATTTTCTGAGATGCAATCGGCAAAACATATGGCAGATGGTTTTTACCTGCCACTGCCAGTTGAAATGGAAAAGAAGAATACAAAAATACACCACCAGGTTTATGACATCGATGAACTCTACAAACAACTCTACTTTGCCTGAAATTGTGGTCAGGTGAGTTTTCTTTCGGCGAATTCAACGGAGTAGGTTAACGTCAGCTTGTTTGAGTGAAGTGGTGAATTTAACTTAAAGAGTGCAAATGCATAACAAGATCTAGGCTCTGCTACTTCAATCTGGTCTCGTCTAACTATTAAAGAGTGAAAGTAAGCTTGTGAGAATGGTTTGAGTGAGCTGAAGTTGTAAATTGAATGGCAATGGATGAAACATAATGTTTACATTTTCTTTTAACACTGAGTCTGATTCACGAAATGAAAAAAATATTTAATTCTTTCTTAGCTTAGAGCACTCAGAGATTAGAATTTGGGATCCTTTTTTCGTGATCAGAGCTTGGAAAATATTCATTTTTTTGTATTGAAGTTATTTGTTCACATTAATGAATTAATTTTAATTCGAATTTAGCCAAAATTCAAGTATCTTCCTATATGTTCAATTTAAAATTTCGTTGTTAATTTGATCTATACAAAATGCTTATTTTAATGGCCCACCCGCATTAAAGCTTTTCTAAAAAAAAAAAAAAAAACATTTTCTAAAAAAAGAACAACAATTATATATAAAAACATTATTATTTCAATATTTTGTTCATGATTGAAGTCATTTTTTGCATTTGAACTGACGCCAATCTAAAACTTACATATTTCAAATCGATAAAGGTAGGGGTAAAGGGTTCGAAGCTTATTTCAAGCACGCTTCATAATAAACGGTGTATCTGTCAAAGCTATCTATGTTAGGTCACAATAACGAAATTATGAAATTGAGTCATCATAATTAATTTTTGCGTTGAATTTGGTTTATTTATAACCTTAATTTGATTTTTGATCTTTTTTGTTCAAATAAAAAAAAAACTTAAAATTTTATGTAAACAAATTGACATTTTGATGAAAAAAGTAAAGATTTCAGAAATCTTGCTTGCATTAGCAGAATTCCTCATCAAATCTTCTCATTGTCAGTTATGCTGTCAAATACTAGAGAACAAAATTATGATTCGCTTGCTCAGTTTTTGACGGAGAAAAATCTCGGAGACCTCATGGCTTTATTTCACTTCGCATTGATGATTTATAAAGCCTAGTACTCAGTTCCAGTGCAAATGAAATTTCCATATAAAACTGACGGTTAGTTCACAGTGATGAAATTCCCAACGAGAAGTGTGTACCCAAATATGAAAGCGGAATATGAACCGGTTCGTAATCAATCTCACATCATAATTTTCATTTAGTTGCGTACAACCACTAGAAAAATCTAATGAGATGTGGAAAAGTGTGACATTTGTCAACTGATTTTAAAAAAAGTTCGGAAAAATAAAAAAGGGATACTTTAAAAATTATTCTGGGATGAAACCACCGTTATTGCAACCAACAAGCTAAAAACAACGATTTATTTTTCATTTCACAAAGAGGTGACTACTAGGCTTAAAGCAGGATTTTTGTAATGTTTTTTTTTTTTCGGTGTATAAATCGACATTATCTCACAGTCAAAATTGTGTGATAAATATATCATTTATAATATGGTATGAAAGTTAATCACACGATGTTTAACAGCCCATTGTATACAATTTGAGATGTTTCTACAAATGGCAATTTTCAGGATTGAGTTTAAAACCATCACAGATTCTATAAAATTTGAGTATGATTTTTTCCATGCTGGTGTGGAAGCAAATTATATTTTTGTTCACCTCTTTTATTGTAATATCTGGTTAAAGAATACATAACTTGCCATATAGTAACAAATTAACGCAACAAAAAATCAGTAAAATAAATAAACACGGTACCCCAGGGCGTATACGTAATATTTACATTAAAATTAATTTGTTAGTTTTTTTTCATGAAAAGTACAGGAGTTTTCAACATCTTCCAAAGAGCTTTTTGAAATTTAATTAAGACCAAAGATAACGGTACTTATGTACCTGCCATACAACTGTTTACAGCTTTAAATGCGAATTCTGTTTCTATCGATACCAAAGCTTATATAATTTTGATAAAAGCAATTTCTGGGTTACGGATTACAGTCAACCGACATAAATAAATTGCTTGCTGGTGATTGAAGGCAAATTTCGATAAAGGTTGATTTGAATAATCCTATGATTCTTTTGCATCTAAAAAAGTACACAGTTAATTGAAATTGCTTTGTTTTACTTCAACAATGTAAGAGAGAAAGTTCACACTCCAATAAATGTAACAATATTTTATTCACAAAATCAAACTATACCTTTAACATAACAAAAACTACAAAATATCAGTAGGTAGGTACCTACTTTAACCTTAAATCGCTGTTAGCTGCACAACTTCCTGAACTTAAATATTATCGTGTCCACTGTCCATTATGGCTACAAGCAAGAAATAACCACCAAAACAATTTCACTGAAAAGATCACATCCTGCTTCAAAAGTATCTTAAATCGGTGCAAAAGCCGCCACCGCACGCCCGAATCTTGTTTTTTTTTTTTGTTCAAAATACACGACAAACTCATAAAAAGCATCAAATGAAAAAAGAAAAAAATAACAACAATAATAATTTTATTATTATTTGCATATAGCACGGAACAACAATTGATACCATTTGGAGATTTCTCGCATGAATCCAACAGTAACAACAACAAGAGCTCTTTATCGATTGTAATGATTTTATGGAAGCATTGACTTTTCCCAGCTTCAGCAATATCGGGTGGATGGTGATCCGATAGCAATGTTCCTATAAACAAAAAAAAAACAAAATGGCAGTAGCATTGCCAACAACTATACGCATTATTAATCAAAATCATGTTCCTGTGGTGTAAATAGGTATAGTAAAATACATCGATGAAAAAACAAAAAAAAAACAACTTACACAAAATTTGCATCAGACAAGATCAACCAACTAAAGTCACGATCTTCTTCTTCTCCTTCGACGATTCCCAATGGAATTTTGCGGTCTCACTTTTCCAGCCACAACAAACAATAACAAAAATGATCGAGCAGCAGCTTATGAGTGGCTTTATTGCGCGTGTGAAATCCAAGAGTGCTAACACTTACACTCCTCTCACATTGGTGTCGTGGAGAGGGATACAATTGATTTAGAAAGTGAATCAAAAAGTAAAAAAATACAATTTCAAGGATTTCGACTTTCCTTACAAAAAAAAAAATGAAAAATCGTGGCAGAAATAACAAATTTATTTGCGGAAGCAACGGAAATGAATGTGGGCTATGGAGCAATATACTAACACCTCATGATCGTGGGCTACTGTTTTTCGATTTCACCAGATATCACACATTAAAGATGCATCTCGCTTCAGAGGATATGTTGAAGTGTGACATTGGAAAAGTGGAAAAAATTCATTTTTCCTAGATTTGATATATGATTATGGAAGAATCTATAAATAATCCTACTTACATTGCATTTTTCGTAAAGAAAATTAATTTATGATTTAAGTGCAGGCGAATAACTTGGCCTGAAGTAATACACCAAATTAAAAAAAACCATATTGATATCCAAACCAATCAACATATTGATTGGACTCCGACACAAGGATGATCTGGCCTGCAGTGAAGAATACAAATATCGATAGACTGGGGTGAGCTGGGGTACCTAGCTCGAATGGGGTGGCTGACAACAGGTTTGTCAAGATATGGCCTTGACACAAAGAAAATTCGAAAACCTAATGAAACATCAGGAATAAGTTTTTCATTAAGTGTTGTAACCCTGAATTTAATGTTCACACCTTTCTTTCTTAAATCTGTAGCGGTTTTAACTGAACTTCAACATAGAACCGTGACAGATCCAAATTTTATTATGTAGTAACAAAGGCTGTATTTCAGAATTATGCATTATATAATTTGACAATAAAAATGCAGAAACAAATGCTTACTTCCTTAAAACTTAACTAAAATTTTAGGAAAACCACCTCAAACTCAAGAAGTGCTTCTCATAAAGTTATATCTTATATTTCAATTCCATTTCTTTCACCAGCTGTAACTTAAACTCCTTAAAATGACATCAAGATAGTAATGGAATACGTTCCATTAGTCTATTTTGACTTCAAACTTTTAAGAGAACAAAGTTTAAATAATAGAGATAAAATACCAATATCGCCAAAAGCCCCAAACAAAACATTTTTTAAGTAAAGGATTAATTCTTTATTGGAGCCTCTTATTCACTTAACCTTTTCTGATGTTGATTCAGTGGCGGATTTAGGTTTTCTGCCGCCCTAGACCGGGTTGAGTACGCCGACCCCCTTATATTTTTTTAACGAAATTCTTTTAATTGCCTTTATTCTTAATTGTTCTTGGAGAGCAGGTAAGTGCAGGTATATTGGGGAAACACAAATCAATAACAACCTTTGCAGGTGTGTATACGTATTATGTTGTGAGTTATGATTATCTTTTTTTTAGACAAACATTATGTAGGAATAGAATAAGGTGATCTTGAATTTTTTTTAAAAATCTAAAATTTCAAATCTCCTAAATAATCTTTAAAAATTTCTGTGTGTCAAGTTTAATAAAAATACATCAAGTAGTTTTTGAATTAATTAATTCTCAAAAGAAAAAAAAAATCAATTTAAATAAAAAAAAAATAAAATTTTGGTAGGTATACATTTTATTTACAACTGATCAAAATCAGTTGATATAATTTTGAGAAAATCGGAAATAAAAAAGAAAATGATCTATGGGAGATAAATTTGAATTTTTCGTATATTTTTTTTTTCATAAAATGGGGAAAAAATTGTAAAAATCACTGAGTTTTTTTTTAATTGTGGGCATGTTTTTTTCAAAAAAAAATGAGATTTTTACTATTTGATAAAAAAAAATGTTATGGCGGATACCGTTTTTTAGGTTAGCAAAAATGAAAACAACGTGTGGGAGAATGCCCAAAAAAAACGCAAAATGTTTAAAGAAAATCGACCCACTCGTTAAGGCTGCAATATAAAGGACAGACATATGGATGAATTGCGAGACCCATTTTTTTCGACTTTGCTATAATCGTAATGTCAAGTTTGATCAAAATCTCGAGTTAGAATTTTTTTTTATGAATCCATAACTTGCCATAATGAACCTATATATCACTAGCAAAAATATTCCTACATGCAATGGGTTTTTACTTACATGTTCATATTGCTTAGAGATGGAAGTTGCAAAAGAGAAAAAAAATATATGTAACACTAGAAAAAATATTCCTACATGCATGTAAGTAAAAAAAAAAAAGTACAAACCTATTGCGATTTTTGTTATAAAAAAAACGCAAAACAGACCTTTTTTCTAAAATTTAAATATGAAAACCTTTGAATATATTATGGTTTTTATTATTAAATCTAATATAAAAAACGGTCAAAAAAATAATTTAAATAAATAACATTTCAAATGTTGATAAATTCAATTGCAATTTTAGATGTGCATATCATTTTTTTATTTTTTTGAAAGTTCAAACATAATTCATTTATTAAAAGAATCAATTATTTTTCAGCTCCCCCAAAAAAACAGATAAAATATTATTTCGCCATTTTTTTAAATTAAATTGAACATTCTCAAAAAATTATCCATAGTCCTCCAAAACTACTTTTCAACACAAAATATTCTCAGTTCTGTTGCCGCATCCCTGTGACCAACTAGAGCCCACAGGCATCATCGTTCACTTTGAGAATCAATTCATTTTCTGCGCCCCCAAAGATTTTGCCGCCCTAGGCCCGGGCCTCACGGGCCTAAGCCTAAATCCAGAACTGTGTTGATTTATTGATTAAATTCAAAGTTTTGTATATCAAGAGTACCTATAAGAGCTTTGATACTCTTAAAAGAAAAAAATTCAATTCCATTCGGTCACTACAACATCAGCTCCTTGTGCATCGTTGCTGGTCAGATTTTTTACTATTCAGAAAAAGATCTAATAAATTGGTAAAAATATTCATATTCGGAAAATGAAATGATTGTATCACTTGCAAAGTTCACATCCCGGACTATTAACCTGGTCAGTTGTGTTTATTTCGATTAAAACCAGTATAACCTCAAGAACTTAACCCTTTTTTTAAAAAATTAAAAAACCAAAAAAACAAAAACCATATGGTCACGGTATTTTATTGATTGCACAACTCCATATTATGTGAATTTGCTATTTTTGGAGTTTTCAGTTCTTCGTCCAAACACACAAAAAAAATCAAAAAGAAAAAAAAAAAAAAACAAATAAATTAGCCAATTCATTCGCGGTGCGAGCACGAATGAATAAATCTTTAAAAATCTGTCCCTGAGGTATAATAATGTAACAAAAGCTGAGTCGGCTTGATTGATTGTAGAGTATTGTTGGCAATTGGCAGTTTTATTACATTGCAACGAGCAACTTTGCCATACATATGTATGCTTGACTGTAAAGCAATTATGAGCTGAGCGCTGCGCTGACCATATCCGACCATCCAACGATCAAAGAATCGGTCGGTCCTTTTCTGTGTGCGATTCCCTTTGGATATTACGATGACAGCTTGGAAATGGGTCTTATAATTTTCTTTGTTTTTTTCTTTCTTTTCTTTCGAAGTTGATGTTTCTAAAATATCAAGTGATGGACAATTATTATTCGGAAATTAATATCAGTTTTATGTGAGGTGAGACGGTATAGTGTAGTGACATTTTGACTGATTAATGAGGAGTGACTGAGCATAACCATCAACAACTCACAATCAGTGAAGATCTCAATCACACAGAAGGACTAATGTTGCATTATGAGTTTTAAACGAGGAATGTTTGGAAACTTGTGAAATCTTGTGAAATCTTTGGCCCAAAAGTATGTTATACAAAAATATATGATCAAATTTTCAGTTTGATGGTTATGGGATTTTATTTATTGCATACTTCTTGGCAGTGGTAAGAAAAGATCGTTGCATAGAATTGAATTGCTAACCAAAGCGAATAGACATCAGTTTGATCGTTCGAAATGTAACTTGGTTGGGATCAATTAACTTTTACAAACAGTTCTTAATTATACACACATTTGAGTTTTCTATACGTAAAAGGTGAATTAGTTTTGTTTCATTTTGAGCAGGAAGATATTTACTCTCATAGAAAAATTTGATTGTGAAATTCTTAAATTTCATTTAAGTCTACGAAAACTAGGAAAACAACCACGCTGATTTTTATTGACCAGGTTTTATTTAGA
This sequence comes from Leucozona laternaria, assembly GCA_932273885.2. NCBI lineage: Eukaryota > Metazoa > Arthropoda > Insecta > Diptera > Syrphidae > Leucozona > Leucozona laternaria. Next base: position 6,411,177 of record OW026368.1, read on the forward strand.
AGGCTTATAGAGAGATTTATTTTTATTTATACTTAGGGCCAATTTTTAAGTACGAGGTCTAGGTCATTAGATTTTCTGGATTTAACGTTTTAATTTGAATGTTGATTGGACATTGTGTCTTCTATTCTATTCTTCACATGTCTTCTATTCATTATTGACATTTAAAGGTTGTTAACATTGATTTATTAGAATCTTTTTTATTAATTCAAGATTATCTCAATTTTACTTGCTGATGAAATAAGGAGTATTTTGGACTATGTTTCCGTTCTTTCAAATGGTAGGTAATTGATTTTGCTAGCTCAAATTCAACTTTATAATTTAAGAATTCAATTTTTATTTTTAATATTTACAGCTGAATATTCATGAATGCTTAAACTTCGATGGAAACATTTTTCGCAAATTTCAATATAAGCTTATTTCGGCTTTAATAAAAAAGTACTAAAATGCCCTGCTGTTAATTTTCAAGGTCCAGAGTAGAGAAATTGAAGGTCTGGTGTATTTGATTTATAATTACACACATTCTTTATTCTTTTAATGAAGGAATTAAGTCTTAATTTTAGAGGCAGACATTACAAATAGAAAAAAAACCTAAAATAAATATTGGCAATAGGTAAGTTTGTTCAGTTTCCTTAATTTCTATTTCATTCAATTTCATGCTGGGAACTAAATTATTCTCCAGAAACAGAATATGAATTAAGAGGATGAAGCCAAATCTTACATGGAAACTCTACTCATTTGCAAATCATCATTCTCATGAATTCAAAAAACAAATTCCTTCAAAAATTATAATTTTAAGATGGCTTTTGATAAGAAAAACATAGCCCAGTTCTCATTTCATTGAGCAGGAGGAGGAACAAGATTTCACCACAAAAAGTCAAAAACACTTTAAATGTCTTTTTTATATTAATTATCAAACTGCAATGCAAAACAATTGAAGCTTGATTCACAATGAGGCGAGGAAACGAGACGTGAGCGTGACGAGAACCGCTGTCATCTTTTTCTAGTTACAAAATCGTCGCCCAATTCACAATGCAGCGGGCGTTTTTAATACGGAAACTCATTTTTGTAAAAAAAAAATTAACAAATATAATCAAAATAACATACAAAACAATAGATATATTAATAACTTTATTTGTTAAATACATTTGATCATTTATTTTCTGAAAAAATTTGTAAACGAAAATCGTCGTCACGACGCGTATTTTTTTCAATTTTTCTAATTCTTGGCGTGATGTGACGATAAGAAACGCCGTATTGTGTATATCCAGGTATACTTTCATTGTTTGAAATTGGTTTGACAACTACAACGATTACTCGTCACGCTCACGTCTCGTTTCCTCGCCGCATTGTGAATCAGGCTTGAGCAAACTTATCCCAAAAATTCAGTCTAACTATTTTGGCAGCAAAAGGTAGGAATTGAGCTGAGAAATGCTGTTGAGATTGCTGCTGACTATATTAGAGAACTCAGAAACCTGAATTAGCACTCTTTTTATTTGCTTTGAAACTTAATTTCGTTTAAATGTATTTGAAGATCGGTAATCGATTCTGGAATTTAAGGACAACCTCACGATTTTTTTTATTGGGTTTAGTGGTGAGTTGATAGGAAGACAATCCATACGAGAGGTGTATCATACTATATGAATCCAAGTACGCAAAGTTACGGTTTGTTTGTGCACCACCACCGCCGTCATCAATCAAAAGCCCTTCTAAATGGCACATATTTAGTAGGTACACATATTAAAAAAAATATCACTAGCGTTTTCATTTTGCTAATTTCGCATCTGTGGAAATTGATCCCAGTGCCTCTTCACCTGTCAAAATGTCAAAGTTTGTTGTTATTTCTACTAATTCGATATGCAGTTTTTGCGGACACTTGAGCAGCCATTTTTAATTTCTGACACTTTCAATTTTTACAACCGGTGCAATATATACCTATTACCTTAGATTTGTGCGTTGTGGCCGTTACAAAAAAGTGACCATCGATTATTTGTTTCCAATTCCGGACACTATACTATCGAACTAACCACGATTAGTTAACAATGTCAGTTTTTGTATTGAACCCTCATTTACAACTACTAAACTAGACCTCTGAACCTGCTCATCGTCAAAGCTCAAAACGTAGACATAAATCTCAATCTTCTTCTATTTACCTCATCGTTTAGTGTCCTCCAAATTATCAAAACCATACATGCTTCCTTCACTACTTGAATCAACCAACATTAAGAGAGACCTATGAAAACATCAAGTTTTTGCAAGATACATTTAATTAAGATAAAATAACGCTTGACTTTCGCTCTCTCCTTCCATTGATAGAATCATAAAAAAATGTGTTCCTCGAATTGAAGCGACACGACCAGACCAACTACAACAACAACAAGAACAACAGGAACAATCAACAACAATTCCATGGGTCTACTGCCACTTCTGCTGTTGTTGTGTTATGTTATGGCAATAACAATAACTAATCAACCTCTCCCCCAAGGCAGCATAAATCCATTCGCTCTCAATGATTATTGACCATAAGTAGGCATCAACATCAAGTAGTATCATGGCCAACAAAGTTGGCCACCGTATTCGCTTGTGCTAACTAAGTGAATTGAAGGCTGAAGCTGAATTGTACTGGAATACTTGGAAGTAGGGACAACCTGGCCAACCAGCCCCACCAGGCAGCCGCAGCCGCAGCCGCAGCCGCAGGTAGAAGTAAAAGCTCCCTCGCTAAATTAAATTGTTGGCTCTCGTTCGGCAATCTGCATCTCTGATGAATTTACGATTTCTGATTGCCGAGCACTGATATCAATTAATTGACAATAAATTCCATCGAACTGTAGCATACTTTTGGGCTTCATGATGATGTTTCCCGTTAGCTGCCTGCCGCTATTGCAGTGCACTTGACGTTTTAATTATAATGTAAAATGAACGGAGCTAATCGAAACCAATTGACCGACAATAGGCTTTGAGACTTATAAACCAGGGAAAGTTACTTTGATGCCGCAATATTTTACACTCTCGAGAGACTAATAATCGTTTATGTGTCCTTAAAAGGCATTCTATGCGAATTGTCGAGAGAGAAGGATAACTTTTTTGGCGGCGTTGTTTTCGAGCCCAAAACGGTCGATGACAAGAAGTCTCTATACATAGGAAAAGGAATTAGCGCCATTTAAACCGCATATACAATGGCTCTGTGGCATATCAATAAATTCATTCCAGCCATCAAACACAGGCATCGTCTTTCGTGTGATCGTAACTATATTGGCTTAAACGACTGTGCGCGCGGTGCGGCCAGATGGTGAAGCTCTTAATTTGTGATAAGCATTCAAGAGAGCTTTTTGAAGCCAAATAGCTATTAACCGCACAGTAGGTACCATGGCGATGCCGCTGCCGCACCACCCGTAGCCGTAGGCTATGTGTGACCTTAGAGGTTCTTTGATTTGTGCAGCGCGCATGAAATTGGTTTTCTCGGATTTGAGCTTGGGATCTTGCGGTTTTTGGTGGGTAAAATTGTTGAAAAGGTGCAGCATACGTATAGAATATAATAACCAAATACAGGCATCAGTTGGCCGAAATTGATTTGATTTTTTTTTAAATTGAACTGCCAAAACGGAAAGTGGGTTTAATTTGCTAATTTATTAGACATATAGCGGGTGTTAATATCTGAAGTCAAGGCGGCAAATTTAAGTTTTTAGTGGCATTGAGTTATTTATATAGAAATTAATAGTGGAGGACTGTAGTAATGTTTGATTAAGTAAAGGAAATAGGCACTGAATATTGGGACTGAATTAAGATAAAATTACAGCTTACCATGAAACAATGATGTTCAATAGAGTTTGATACATACCTGCAGACAAAAGAAGATTAATGTTAGTGTTAAAATAAATTCGAATTGTTTTTAATTTTATTAAATTATTGCTATTAAAATAAAAAAAGAAGAAACAAAATTTGGTTATTTGAACTTCAACATCATCGGATAATTTTTAACAGTTAAATGGGTAAATAAGTGCAAAACAGTAATTTATGTTTTTTCGAAAAAAATTTGTTGGTAAATCCCGAACAATTCAACACTTTTATATCTACCATTTTCTTCAGCGATGGATTTTCACTATTGACGGGCTAAGAGTAAATCAAATTTCTCATCGACAAGATTTATATTTAAGGACTTAGTTATTCATCTAAGCGAAATAAAAATTTCTTGTAAAAATTACTTTTTTGCCCATAAGTGAAAAATAAAATACAAAAAGTAGACCATTTTTTGTTTGATGGTTAAGACTTTAGGAGTGTGTTTTAAGAGATCTAGATTCGCCAAAACATTTATTTCATCGTCTAAGGAAGCTTAATCACTTTGCGGCATTTTTAAGTAACGTCTATGGTCGTTCCACAGAAAGTGGTTTCTAAGAACTTCAGTAATACACATGCTGAGAATGGAAAGTTTTTCTGTTTTATCTATGCAAGTACCACTCATGAAAAGCGATATAGGGGGTAGGTTTCGCTTTAACAACAGTAGATATACAGCATTGAGTTTTTAAAGCATTACATTCAATTCGGTTTCGTAATGTCTCACTAGATAGCGCTTTTGAGGTTAGAATTTAACGAGATCATCATACATACGTCTCACTTCCGAAGAAAAAGTGTCGGAGATAAAACGGAGCGCTGAGGTACTCCGGAATTGATTTTGTGAATTTCAAACTTGAAACTATCCAATACGACTTTTATTAAAAAACACCGAAAAGTAATTTCTAATTCAACGAAGAAGATATTCAAGTGAACGTAATTTTGATAAAATATAGTTTAATGCCAAACTCTATCAAACGCTTTTGAAATATTAAATGCAATAGTGCTTCTACGATTGGTTCCACTGCCCGGTAACATATACCATCAGATCACAAGTGGATCTATTCCCAAGAAAGCGGTTCTTCCGGTTATTTAGAAGTTTTCGAAAGAAAGAATAGCGAAATTAGATGATATAGTTTAGTTAGTGCGAGCATTCGCATTTTTGGGGACAAACTGGGGCAAAAGTTGTTTTCCATCCATACTTGGAAATAGATCGATAAAGTAGAACAGATCGAAAAGCTTACGTAGTGGTTTTGCCAGAGTGGAAGAACGCTTCTTCAGAACAATCGAAGGGATACTATGTGTGCACACTTACAGTCTTCTAGAAATGTTGCAACTGCACCAGTACAAACGAAGAAGTACAAGAGGAGTCATTTAGTTTTCGTCATCAAATTATAAGCTGTACATTAGCAAATTGGATTTCTTTAGTGAGCTGAAAGAAGTGGTATTATTCAGCTCTATCACAGAATTCATCGTAATCGATCGCAGAGTCCATTCGTAGCACATTCGTATTGGAAAATCTCCTACGAATATCGAAATTCGTGGAATTTCATATCACTGAATCCGAATAACACGAAAATTATTTCATCCTTCTCTACGATACTCTATTCCTTTCGTAGTCAGAGTGGAATTAGTTATTAACACTGAAAAGAAGTTTTTTTTTCAAATATTTACACTCAAAATAAATACAAAATTTAATAAAGTTGATGATTTGATAGTTCAAACTGCTATTCCATTCCACCTCCTCCGAACATATATGCACTCTATATTTTATCAAACAAAAAAAGATTCCACTTGAATATAAAAAAAAACTGAATACTCATATGCATTTCTATCTATTGTATTTGTAAACTTATATAAAAACGAGCGGATGCATAATATTAAAGCATCAATAATTCCACAAATGAATAAAATTGTTTTGCAAAACTAAAATAAAGCTAAAAAAACACTTCCAATAAACAATTTCTGTAGAACTAATTGTAAGTCTACAACAATGAGCCATAATTTGTTTCTTTACAGTGATGGTACACATATAGGAAAAAATTCCTAACTCGTAGGGAATTTTCGCAAATGACACTGTTTGAAAAAAATACTAATAGGTACATAGCTTTCTGTTTTTTATTAGTTTATTGACAATCTTACTTTTGTCTTTCTATGGAAATTAATATTTTTTTTAATTTTGTTAATTCAAAAATAAAGCCAACTTAAATTTGTGAAGAAATGCGCAAATGACAAATTTTGGTTAACTCTCCGGTTATAGCGATCATGAAAAACTATCCTTTGGATAATTTATTTATATTCATAATGATTAATTATTAATAAATGCTTTTTTAAGAAAAAATATTTTCCCAAATGAATATATTTGTTTGCTTACAAATTATTTAAAGTGATTTTTCATAGATTTTTATTTTCCAAATTGTAAGTTAGCTCATTAAATTATATAAAAGAAATTTTTTCCTAATTAAATTAAACCCCTAACCTAAGTAAATTAAATTCACAAAAATATTCACAAATTATCAAAAATTTTCTTCTTAAAGTGTGTTCATTTCTTTAGTGTAGGGAAAAAATTGGGATTTTTTCAAATATTGCAGATATTTTTTTTTAATTTGATGTATATCATCACTGTTTTTTTACTTCTCTCAATAATTTGACGTAAGACAGCTGATTTCGAAATTGAGAGTGAGTACGATGAATGAGGCAATACTTTTTTCGATTCCATTCGGATTCTGTGAAGACAATTTTTCGTGATTCGTAGCGTGGAAATTCGTTCGGAGATTTGTTACAATGGAATCTGTGATAGGGCTTCTCAATGATGAGCTTTGGAATCTTAGACGAAGATGTATAGGTATTTCGTATATTTTTTTACAAATGACCAAACTTTTTTACTGCTTTTGTGACGTTGCATTCGCATGGAAAATTTATAGCATAGTAGATATTTTCTTTTTTTTCTTCTACCTTGGAAAAAATTCGTTATTGCGGATCCTGTAAATTTTTTTCCCATATAAAAGTGTTTGCCTTCGTTTCAGGTGAGAAAAATAATTCAGCTTATTTAAGAACCCCAAATCAAACCCTAGTCTGATCACGCTTACCTATGTACATCTTTAATTATTTGTATTTCAAAAATGAACTTTAAGGCTCTGGACTACTACTGTAGTGATTTTATTGGGGAATATAAATTTGTCAATCGATTGGGTTAAATAAGCACCTCTGGATGGGATCCGCCCCAAAAAAAAAGAAACCGAAGCTCACGATTGGTAAGAAACAAAATAGCACACCTTAGGAAACAAATCACCTTCAACTCTCCATATAATATCAAACAGAATGTGAACAATCTTGTGGACATGTTTTTGGCTTAATTAGAGGTTCAAAGGCGGCTTAACTATATCAGAAAGTTCACCGTAGAGTCACTGTCGAATAAAAAGTCCTGCCCCAATCTGAAAATGCACTTTACATAGAGAAAATTTTCAAAATTCGTGTGACAATTAGATGGGGGCACACAGAGAGGTGTCCCGGGCCGGTTTCACTTTGACCCGGCACGAGTACACGCCTTTCTTGCTTGCTAACTTGCTTTGCTAGCCTATGTATACGGAGCTGGGCGGTATTAAGAAAAACCACTGCTCTCCACTTACATAATATTTTCTGTCTAAGTCCGCAATGGCATAGAGCCGAAGCCAAGTTGAGTGCAGGATCCATACTATGCATAAGTCCACGATTGCAAGTTATCGCCAACCTCAAATCTATTGAACTATGATTTCTTTGCCACACGTCTGGCATGCTGCTTTTCAGCGATAGTTGGGGTGTGCGCGCGACACTTTTTTTTATTTTTATTCAAAAGCTTGTTCTGTTTTTTATTTAATTTATTTTTTGTATTTACCTACGAGGCTGTGGGGTTCCAGAATCAAACTAATAGCACTGCGAGAGTAAAAACCAAAAATGAGTCGAAACCGAACGAAATACATACCTACATTCGCTGTGCAGCGCGAGTTTCAAATGAGGTTTGGACAGAAAACTAGCAAACATTTTATAAAAATGGGACCCGTTACTTAGCGCACGCGGATAAAATGCTTCGATTCAACACAAGTTGTGCAATAAATCGTGCACCAGAGGTCTCTCAGCAGTGCCACATTATACTGTGTATATAATATTTTATTATAGTTTTTTTTTTTTTTTTGTATTTCTTGCAACTTAGCGGATGTTGGCGTAGATGCAAAATGCTGCATTTATCTTAAGTAGGTTGAAGACTTAGTGACATAGGAAAATATACTTGGAGAGTATTTATATCTATTATACTGAGTGCAATTAAAGGATTGTTGCAATAGAACATGACACACTGAATGCAAATATCTTCCTATCATCCAACACACGTGCGAAAAATAGTTACGTTTGTCAATACAAAAAATCTACAACTAAAGGTATCTACAATTTTTCTGTTGGGAAATTGAAAAACATCTTCATTAATTTTACTGACCAATCAGTGAGATTGAATAAACAACATTTCAAAGGTAATTTTATGGACTAAAATAAGAACAACAGTAAACAAACAATGCTTTTTGTACAGGTTCGGTTTTAGGTTAAATGGCGCCCAGGTGAGTATCAGTATACCAACAAATCAGGAAACATGCCCCATAACTGGACTACCAAGATCAAAGGACCGTCTATAAAAAACCATCCGAAATGGTGTGTTTGGATGCTTAAAACTTAAAAACAACTGGATCAAATTGGATACTTCCGTTTACGGGTTTGTTCGTAATTGCTCCACAGAGGTTTAGCAAAAAAGAAATCTCGGAAAATTCTTATCAGATGGGGCTGTAAACGAACATTTCGTTTTTCAGTTCAATTCAATAGGTGGCGCTGTAGGTGGTTAGGAAATGGCTTTTGGGATAATCCTTTTCCTTAATTGTAGGGTGAAATAGGGAAAAAATAAGAAAACGATTTAAATTTTGTTATTTCTGGGGTGAAATGGGTCGAAAATAAAAGAAATTGTTCGATTTAATCAATTCGTTTTCTGTTTGAAAGGTTTTTCTCAGGAAATGGATTTAAAGATAATTTTTTAAAATTTTGTTATTCATAGGGTGAAATGGGATAAAAATAAGAAATTTTCAGATTTAAGAAATTCTTTTTTGTTTGAAAGTTTTCTTATGAAATGGCTTAAGGGATATTCTTTTTCGAATTTTGTAATTTGTAGGGTTAAATGGGGTAAAAATAAAACAAATACCCGATTTAGGAAATTCTTTTGGTGTTTGAAAGGATGTTTTTTAGAAGATGGCCTTAGGGATTTTTTCAAAAAATTTGTATTTATAGGGTGAAATTGGGTAAACACGAAAAGTGGCATCTGATTTCAAAAATTTTTTTTGTGTTGGGAAAGTAATAAAGGTTGGACTAAGAGGATCACGTTTTTACATACATATGCAATCATAAAGTAGTACTAGATTACAAAAATTAGCTTAAATATTTATTTATATTTTCTTTTGTAATTTTTATGCGAAGCTTAGGATTGCCTCGCGTGCGAAGCCAGACGGGCTAGCTAGTAAAACTATAAAATCTTATCCGGCAGTTACTAGTCTGACTTCCAGCCCGCATGCAAACCAAATCTTTATAAAGGGTTTTTCAATAAGAGCGTGACAAGAGTTTTTTTTAAATAAAACAAAAACGGTTTTGGATATCAATGAAATTCTTTATTCCTGTGAAAGTACGTTCGATATTCGTACGAAGTTCATCAATCGTCGCTGGCTTGTTGGCATAGACCATAGACTTGATGTAGCCCTACAGGAAATAGTCTAACGGCGTCAAATCGCACGACCGAGGCGGCCAAGCGACTGGACCATTTCGTGAGATAACATGTTCTCCATCAAACTTGGTTTCCAATAAATTGATTGTGACATTCGCTATGTGGCTTGTGGCGCCGTCCTGTTGGAACCACATGTCCTCCAAGTCCATATCATCCAATTGGAGCCAAAAATATTCGGTTATCATTGAACGGTAGCGATCCCCATTCACAGTAACGTGCCGGTCTTGATCATCACGGAAGAAGTACGGCCCAATGACGCCGCCGGCCCATAAACCACACCAAACCGTAATTTTTTCGGGATGCAATGATGACTCATGGAGTACGTGTGGATTGCTGCCTGACCAATACCGCATTGTTTGTTTATTGACGAAGCCATTCAGCCAGAAATGAGCCTCATCGCTGAAGATGATTTTTCAATGAAAATCCGAATCATTTTCAAGTTGCTGCTCAGCCCAATTCACGAACATGCGACGCCTCTGGTGGTCAAGTGGCTTCAGTTCTTGCGTCAATTTAATCTTGTAAGGATGTAGGCCAAGATCTTTGCGCAAAATAAGCGCCGCAACGACGTCACAGAGATGCCCAACGCTTGAGAACGACGTGTGAGAGACACATTTGGGCTTTCTGCAACTGAAGCCTCAGCGGCAGCAATATTCTAGACACTACGGGCACTTCTCTGTCTCACTGGCACGGGCACATTTTGTACTGTGACTGTGGATTCAAATTTTTCCACTAGACGCTCAATTGTTGATCTGCTAGGACGATTATGACGACCATAAATTGGACGTAGCGCTCTTAACGTTGAGGCCACTGACTCCGAATTTCGGTAGTAAATTTTAATAATTTCGACTCGTTGTTAGCTCGTATATCTTTCCATCATAAAATGGCAAACCTTACAAAAGAGCGGCAAGAAATATGGCATCATTTGCTGTCCCTGTTGCTCTACTTTTGTAGCGTCCCTGTGGAAAAATCCTTTACTTAGGCAAATCCTGGAGAAAAACAACGAATACCAAGTCCATGCTAGCCTTCACACGATAAGGAATGGCTTCTATACACAGAGTTTCAGCTTTGAGATGAGCTATTATACAAGTGCAAAATAAAAAATATTTGTACATTTTTTAAACTGGATTGTTAGTTTTTTGTGTATTTTATCATTTATTAAACTTCAAGCCACTGCAAGTCTGATAGTTAAGATTGAGTTTCATTTTGTCATAAATCTCCGAACAAAACATCTCGAGGTCAGTAAATTTCACTATCTTATGCCTTTTATGGTTTGCCCATTGCCCTAAGGATCAAAAATGAAAATGATATATTGCTAAACCAACTCTATTCCATATTCGACCTCGAAATGCCAATCCATATAATTTATTCACTCATATTTACATTTTTGCATAATGTTCAATTTATGTTATTTTGTGGTAATAGTCGCCTACATCAACATGTGTGTCAGGTAAACCGTAGACCATGCTTGATCTTATTCTTAGAATCTATATGATCACTTCCAAACAATCACCTTTTTATACTTACAAATATATACCTACTCCAAAGGTAGGTGCGTTATTTTGCCAAAAAATACCTTCAGGCCAAATTTGCAAGTGGCTTCATGCTGTGTTACCTGTATTCGGTCAATGGAAGTCAAATCAATTTTAAAACTTCAAGTCGAATGAGTCGGATAGGACATAATTTTTGGTTAGCATAAAAATGTCACTTTCAAAAATTATGAGAGCATAACCAATGAAAGATTTAGTGCGGTATAGAGACCGACAAAAGTAATCAGCATCATCAAACCTTTGAAAATCGGTTGGGTTATTACGGCGGCAGCGCGGTGTGCAGCACGCGTTGTGATATTTCTGAATTGAGTGATCAATAAATAATTTGAATTCAAATTGATTATGCACATCAGTTAGAAATATAAGTCATTCAATTAAAAGTGATAATGACTGATCTGAGTTTTCAAAAGTGAATATTCTTTAATTTGTTGTAGGTAAGAAAATGACTGCATTTGTGATCAAAAATAGCTGTAAATTTTCATTAAACCTGACACTTTTATGATATAGAACAGACGACAAAAATATGTCCTGAAATTATATCTGCCAATATGACAAAAAAAATGTCTTATTAATGTTTTTATTTTTTATATGAAGATCATCTGCAGAAGAAAGGCCCAAATTATGCAACGAAAATAAAGGACAAACATATTTAATAGAAATTGTATTCGTGCTATAGTTCCAAATTTTATTCCAGTAATTTTTACTTGCATATTAAGATACCAAATATGGCAAGTTATGGATTCGTAAAACAATTTGAATAAGAGATTTTGATCAAACTTGATATATCGATGATAGGGAAAGCCAAAAAAGTGAGTCTCGTAATCCTGTCCGTCTGGGTATATGTCTGTATGATCAGCCTAAATGGTTTGGTCAATTTTTCTTTTAACTTGACATTAGCGTTGTTTTGGACATTTCCCCGATACGTTGTTTTAGTTTTTTATTTCTTAGCACCAAACATAATAGTACCAGTCATACAAAATTTTTGGGCCAAAAACGAAAATCTCATTTTTCCCAAAATCGACTCCAAGCATTAAAAAAAAATTCAATAAATTCTAATAGTTACAAAATATATTTCCGAAAAATGTAATGCAACCATATTTTCGATTTTCGCTCTCAAAAACAGTTGAACTGATTGTGATCAATGTGTTATTGCGTACCAAAGTTTTGAATAAAATATTTTTTGAATTTTTAAATAAAGTTTGCATTTTTTTTTTTGAAAAATTATTACATAAATATCAAAAATGATATGGTCGATTTTTATTAAACATGGCGAAAAGTAGTTTTTTTTACAATATCTAAAAGATTTTAAGCAAAAATTATTGTTATAATCAAAAATAACGGTACCTCCCATACAAATGTTTAAAAAAAAACATTATCAAAAAGAACTCGTAAGATTTGGATAAAAGAATTGTGTGTATCGAAATAAGTAGGTACGATTTGCCATTTAAAATTATTAAATTTTAGTATTGTGTATTAACAATACCTACCACTTATCATTTTCGACTATCACTCATTAAATCAGATTTAACGATTAAAACTACATTTCTTATACAGAAGCTTATAATTAGTATAAATTATATTGCATATCAAAATTGTCAAAAAAATATTTTTGAATTAAAAAAAAATATTTTTCGAAAATTCGATATTTCGAAAACGGGTGGAAGATTTCTTGCAAAGGGTTTTTCAAAATGGACGCTACAAAAGTAGAGCAATAGGGACAGCAAACAACGCCATATTTCTTCTCGCTCTTTTGACATTTCTCTTCAGTAAGGTTTGTCATTTCATGATGGAAAGATATACGAGCCATTAAAATTTACTACCGAAATTCGGAGTCAGTGGCCTCAACGTTAAGAGCGCTAAGTCCAATTTATGGTCGTCATAATCGTCCTAGCAGATCAACAATTGAGCGTCTAGTGAAAAAATTTGAATCCACAGGCACAGTACAAAATGTTCCCCTGCCAGTGAGACAAAGAAGGCTTCAGTTGCAGAAAGCCCAAATGTGTCTCTCACACGTCGTTCTCAAGCGTTGGGCATCTCTGTGACGTCGTTGTGGCGCGAATTTTGCGCAAAGATCTTGGCCTACATCCATACAAGATTAAATTGACGCAAGAACTGAAGCCGCTTGACAACCAGAAGCGTCGTATGTTCGTGAATTGGGCTGAGCAACAACTTGAAAATGATTCGGATTTTCATTGAAAAATTATCTTCAGCGATGAGGCTCATTTCTGGCTGAATGGCTTCATCAATAAACAAAATATGCGGTATTGGTCAGGCAACAATTCACACGTACTCCATGAGTCATCATTGCATCCCGAAAAAATTACGGTTTGGTGTGGTTTATGGGCCGGCGGCGTCATTGGGCCGTACTTCTTCCGTAATGATCAAGACCGGCACGTTACTGTGAGTTGGATGATATGGACTTGGAGGACATGTGGTTCCAACAGGACGGCGCCACAAGCCACACAGTGAATGTCACAATCAATTTATTGGAAACCAAGTTTGGAGAACGTGTTATCTCACGAAATGGTCCAGTCGCTTGGCCGCCTCGGTCGTGCGCTTTGACGCCGTCTATGGTCTATGCCAACAAGCCAGCGACGATTGATGAACTTCGTGCGAATATCGAACGCGAAATTGCAGCAGTATCGATTATGCTTGAAAACCGTCGAAAATTGGGTTCAGCGTCTGGACTTCTGCAAGCGTGCCCGTGGCCATGCAAAAGAAATAGAGTTCCATACATAATGCCATCAAACGTACTTTCACAGGAATAAAGGATTTTAATTGATATCCCAAGCCGTTTTTGTTTTATTTAAAAAAACTTTTGTAGCGCTCTTATTGAAAAACCCGATATAATTCAATTTTCTAACTCGACAGTAATAAATATTAAATAAATAAATTGGAGTACCAATCGTTTTTTCTTAAAAATGTTTACAACATTTTATACACACAAAAAAATTAATTTTAAACCCATTCCTACGATTTTTAAAATTTAACCAATGTAGTTCAGACTTTAGAACCACATTGTGATCGCACATAAGAGGAAGTTCGTGCAACCCAGTCGTGCAATTTTTAATATGCGCTATCATGTCTGAAAATTTCATCGTTGTTTAACAAAATACAAAATTTTGTATCAAAATCGTTTGAGCCGTTTCAGTACAATTATTTTCATTTGGAATGACACCAAATTTTATGGTTCAAAGCCTACAGAAAATTAGTTCAGTGTTGATTTATTCCATAATCGGTATGATTACTATTGAAAGGTATCGACAGCGAAGTAGAATTTCATATTCTACATCATAATTATTATCAAAAGTCTTCAAAAATCCCCGAACTGAGCTGAACCGATTTCCATGAAAATTCCTATTCAGAAGCTTTTTATATTGCCCAATTTGAATATGATTGATTTTTTTTTTTGCAAAAATTAGTTTTTTTGTCATTTTGAACTTTATAAACTTCAAATATGGTAAACATACCAACATACAAATATTTAACCAGATATATACACCTACAAAAATTCATTTAAAAATAAAAAAATGCAGAAAAATTCAGAATTTGTATTTTTCCTTTGCGACCTAATCTGCAAATCCTTAATTTTCAGTAAATTTGTTTTTTGATGTGTTAACATCTATGCCGGAGTGAAATAAAAACATGGACTTTCCTCTTTGCGACGCTATACGAGATCACACTTTACGATGTTACGTTACGTTATGAAAATCTGGTAAGTGCAATTACAAAAATCTGAAGATCCCCTTCAAGCAAACTTGTCCGTTTTGGATCCGTTAAGATTTCCATATTAAATTGGCTTCTTATAGTTCCAAACAATCTAACTCTACATAGTTCAACGTAAAAGCATGTTTGTGTATGACCGAAGTCATGTATTAACATTTCTTAAATGCAAATCTGTGGAAGCACCTATTACACTTCTTGCAAATGAACCATTTTCTGCAGAGGCTTAAGCAAAAAAATCTCTTTCGAGAATTTTTCATAGTTCACATGCCTCATCGATTAATGTCAGTCTCAAAAGGTAGGTACACTATACCATTCTCATAGGAGAGTCAAACAACAAAAGCCTTTATTTCTGAGACAATCGTGTTTCATAATCCAATTAGGTAAACAATAATAAGTCTTTTACATACTCTGCATCCATCATACCACTGTTTGTTGCAAGCTATAGACAAATTATTTTTCTTTTGGTTGTTTTAAGTGGCGCACCAATTCAATCACAAATAATAATCTGCAACTGAAACAGAAATTTGAAATCGAAACCGAAAATAAAGTCAAACTTCATGGTCAGTGCCAGCTTTAGACCACGTAGTATATTTTAAGTGTAGGCAGCAGTTTAAGTACAGCTTATAAAAACTGAAACTCTTAAGAAGCTCTATAAAGTTAACATAAAATTATTTCGTCATAGGTTTGAAATTGTATCTCTTCGATTTTTTACCATTGACATTTATTTCAATCGAACATGTTTACTAACAAAAATTAATCATGATTGAGGAAACAACATCAGGTTAATTGATTTTGCTGTCCGGAATTTGTCTGAAGAATAAGAAAGAACTCAGATTGATGGAGGACAGAATGCTTGTTGTTCAATCAAAGATTATCAACCTTTCGGCCGAATTGAGTGGTTGTTGTTTTTTGAGGAATGTACCAGCAAAACAAATTTTTTTCATAGCTGAGATCACCGACATACATAAGGCCTTGAGTTCAAAGCTTTATAACCCACCCGATTATACATTTAGTAAAATAATAATAACCAAGGTTAGTACAGAGAAAATGAGCCACGGCAAATAATTTTTTTTTGTTTTGGAGGTAGGCTTCGTTTTAATAAGTGCAATTGATTTCTGCAAAAATAATAAGTGTACATAGGTCAATCATCTTTCAAAGTTCAATAAACATTTAGAAATTAGGAGGAGTATCATATAAGGTTATGAACCCAAATATACTCAAATAATTAACTTGTTGTGAGAAAGGGTCAAAGACCTAATCGACATTATTCACATAGAAATGGGACAATGGGATTGAGTTTCAACATGATTTTAATCTATTAACCACCCACTTATCTGGCCTCCGAATGCTCTTTCCATTACTCTTCCATTACTCACGACATAATAGACTTCTTTAACAAATTTCACTACAATTCGTCTAGCCATTTAAGTAAGCTTAAAAGACGATTATGCAAAAAAACACACACGAAAACTATGTTTGGTGTACCACAAGGAGCAGTTTTCTATCCCGTCATGTTCTTTTTTACAATATCGCGATATAGTGCCAGAAGGATAGGAAACAATTTTGATATAGCAAAATTAAAGATAACATGGATAATACTATCTAAAGGGTTTTTCCATTGGCCTGTGGCGGCCATTTTTATTTGGTGACATCTGTCAAATCTATTGATTATTATTCAGTTATTGATGCAAAATTACCATGGCAAATTACACGATCGAACAGCACGTCCTAATGATAAAACTTAAATATCAAAATCTTTTGGGGCAAATATACGTGCGTTGCGCCTATTTTATGGTTTGCATGGTGGTTTATCCAAGTTGATTATTCAAAGTTTGGTGGTAGCCAAATTTGAGTCAACCTCGACCGATTTAGTGAAAAATCAACCAACGCCTTGCGTCAACGAAACGCAAGATCTATACTGAAAACATCGCCACTGTCCGTGAGAGTACCTCTTTGTAAACCTTTGCTGATGTGATTACCAACACCATCCAAAACATTCACGGATAGTGCTACCGATCGATGATAACCAATTTCTTTAGGCCCAAACTAGATGGCGCTACAAACCACACACCGAACGCAACAATGGATTTGAGGGAAGAGTTTCTTTCGCAGAGGTGACATGAATTGGCCACCATGATCGTGCGATTCTACCCCGTTAGACATTTTCTTGTGTTTTCTGAAGTCGCAGGTCTTATGTGTCAATTAACCCTTATTGACCGATGCCCTCCAAGTTAATAATAACCCAGCCCATCGCTCAAATTTAGCCGGAAGAGTAATTGAAAATTAGACCACTCGAATCCGTGCCACCGTAAGAAGCCGAGGCGGTCATATTTCATACATCACACAAAGCTTGTTTTATTCCATTTCAGCATCTACCCGCCTTTATTGTAAAACCATAACTACACAGTTCCAAAGGAACCATATAAAATTTCAAAATATTTTAAGTTCTCATTAAGTCTAGATTAGAATGATGTATGGAAATATATGGCTAAGTTTCAACAATTTCTGCGTCACTTAGATAAATTTAAATAATATCAAGTTGGTCTTTGTTGCCTAACTTCACTTTAATGCAATGAAAAAAGGTCAAGAGTCAAAAATCATTTTTAAGTCGAACTTAAGCCTTGAACCTGAAAACACTCGTAGTCTTATTGATTTACAATCCGCAAAAAAAAACAATGCGGCTTTCAAAGGATTCGTCATGTATTCGTTACTTTGGACATTTAACCATTCGTAGGTTCTTACGTATCTTTTAGACTTCAAGTATGTTTTTCTGTACCAAGTCGTTAATTTGTTCAAACTGTGCCGAAAAGAGGCTTTAAAAAATTAAAAAAAAAAATAAAGCTGTAAGCAAAATCGTATTCCACTAACACACACACACACACTTACCTTAATTTACTGCTGATAGCGATTGGTTGAATTGTTTGACTGCTAATCGGCATCCTCGGCTTCAAAGGTGGTGGTGGCGGTGAAGCTTTCAATCCATCACTTCTTAACGGTGATTTTTTATGATGAAGACTACAATTGTCAATATTATTGAAATTCATTCCTGATGCATTCTCATGAATCGGAGGAATCACAGCCGGATTGTGGGGACGTTTTCTAGCTACCATCACAGATTTATGATCACCCGCCATAGGCGATGAACTTAGTTTCTCGTTTAGGATTATCTTGTGAGCTTTGTTCGATTGTTGGGCCATACTGGAAGCAGGACGCGATGTGTGCATAAGATCCATGTTTGTGGGTTTCTTCGGTATTGACGGAGGTGGTGGCAGTGCATTGAAGAAGGTTTTGCGGGACGGTGAGCCAGCAAAGCTATTCCGTCTATTTGGCGAAAGCGGTTTGTTCGTTGGCGGTTGGCGAAGGATCTCTGGCGGAGGTGGTGGCAAGGGTTCGTCCTGGTTAGACAGATTACTCTCAATATCCACTGTGACCAATGCTGGTGGCGGCGGTAGGTCTGGACTGGGGATGCGTAAATTCGGATTCTTTGGAGGCCGTTCAGGCACCCACTCATCGGTTAGGAAAACAGGAGGGAGGCCCATGGGACTGGACAATTGCCGCTGGATATATTGCTGCTGATTTGCCACATGTTGCATTGCCTTCTCCCGCATTGCTGCATATTCCGAGGCAGATGAGGTGCGTCTCACGGTCAGAGAAGCTTTGCTTCTAGGCGGTGGAGGTGGCGGTGGCATACCACAATCATTGAACGATATCTTTTCGGGCTCCGTGACATTCTTAACTGACTGCGATTGTAGTTTCTCCTGTGTTGCCGCTCGATGATACTGATCTCGGAACTCCGCATACTCGGAGGCAGAGGAGGAGCGACGCACAGGCATCAGTGATCTGGATCGCGGTGGAGGAGGAGGTGGTGGCGAACTACCGCAATCAGGAAAAGAAATGTCGTTGTTGATTTGATTCGACAGATGGTGGTGGTTGGAGTACCGTGATGGCACAGCCGCTGCACCGACATTATTTGGCAACGAATTCCTGACCACCCCAGTACTGGAGACTTCCTTGGGAGAACCAGCCGGCTGTAAGGAATGCGGCCGCAGGAGATTGTTACCACTGGCACTGTGCTTCAGGTTTTCTTTGGATTGCTGCTGCTGTCGCTCGAAGTACGACTGGACGGCGTTTTTTTGGAACGCCTTCAGGGCAGGATTGGAAACTCGATGAGTCTTGCTGGGATCTATGAATGTGTACTTCTGCATCACAGCGTTGTTGACCTGATGATGGTGGTGATGATGCAAATGCTGCTGTTGCCGCTCGAAGTCGTTGATTCGATCGGCCACTGACTGCCAGCTCGTGGGTTGCGGCGAATTTAGCCTAAAACAAGAGGAAGACAGTATAGTTACAGTTAAAAGATTGTTGGAAGGTAATATGTCACATCCTACTTACTTGGCTTGCGGATAGTGTAGTGGCAGTTGCTGGGGAGTGGGTTGCTGCGCAGCAGCTTGTTGATGACTGTGTTGCAAATGGACGTGTTTTGGTCCATTTGGTTGTTGTGGCCCACTGATAGGCTCTGTGTATGTGGAAACAGGAAAGAGCCGGTGGTTGTTGCGATATGACGAACTGGAGGTGGTCGTCATGGCGGAGGATGTGTTCGAGGAGAAGGAACTGGAGCTGGACGAAGGCGAGGAGGATGCTGTGAAATTGCTGGAAGACGTGACGGCCACCGAAAGAGATGCCATAGATAAGGTCGGCGATGCAGATGA
Organism: Leucozona laternaria; assembly: GCA_932273885.2. Taxonomy (NCBI): domain Eukaryota; kingdom Metazoa; phylum Arthropoda; class Insecta; order Diptera; family Syrphidae; genus Leucozona; species Leucozona laternaria. The sequence continues at coordinate 6,430,772 of OW026368.1, forward strand.
GGACTTCTGCAATGGTGCGGCGGACGACAGTGATGGTGACAATGGAGCAATTGACAGCAGCGACTGATGCAGAGTTTGTTGCTCGTTTATGGCTGTACTCGCTCCAATTCCAATCGCACTACCATTTGGCGATGGAGCTCCCGATATTGTCACCGATAGACTTGATTTATTCAACTGATCAGTGCCGTGATTGGGAAAGAGTAGTGTGGGGGAGGATGACGAGATAGCTATTGCTGCTGCCGCTGCCACTGCACCTTTTGTCAAAGAACTACTTGCTGGCGACAGTGACAATGTCGAAGCCGAAGCCGAAGACGCCGTTTGGGGAATGTAGTGTTGCGGATGGTGTGACATATATATTGCACCACTACTAGCGGAACTACTGCCACCACTTCCATTCGGGCTTGTGCTGATGGCTGGCATTCTTGTGGGGGAATTGCTTGTTGAGACTGTTGGACTCAACTGCTGATCATCGTTCATGTAGAGGACACTTTCACTCTGGTGCCGTTTTGGGGTGAGTACGCGCGAACTGTGCACTATTAGTTGCGACGAAGATGCTGCAATTGAAAAGAAGAAGAAGCAATTTAATTGGATATTTTGTTGTGTTGTCGTTTGGAATTGTAATGAATAAATGCAATGATGTAGGTATTTGGAGTTGAAGTGGCTCAAGGTTGCGGTATATAATTGAGTTAGTTAGCTAAAGTGAAGTGGCATGAATAAAATGTAAGTTAATATGCTTATTCCAACCAAGTGTAGTAGGCCAATTGACTGGAACAGATTTTCAGAAATAAATTTTTTGATTTGAAGGTTTTGCAGAAAAGCACGATGTGTTCATTGTTCATGCTTATAGGATTTGGAGCTCTATTTATAAATGAATATTATCTACGCTATGTTTTTATATTATAAAGAAGTAAAATACGCGTATTTCTAGATAAAGGGTCATCTCTGAAAGTATCAACTGAACCGAAACTGATTAAAAAATATTTTTTTTTAATACAAATCTACATTATCAATGAGTAAGATAAGCTATATTTTATTTTGATAAACATGTGCTTTGAGGTCACAAGGCTCAAAATGTGTAGTTTTAGCACAGTACGACCGTTTAGGAAGCGGAGGGAGAACTAACGATGTACTTTAATGCTTGGATACTACAATAAAAAGGAAAAACAGAGTTGAGTTTGGAATTCTAGATTTGTGTAGTACGAACGGCTTGGGCTCAAGTTAAGCTCAAAGGTATAGTATTAAGCATTTATGGCAGAAGGGTATTATGGTTGAAATGTTTAAAGGTAGAAATGCAGCTAAATATTTCACTAGAATATTGTTTAATAACGTAACGAAAAAACAGCGATAGGCAAGAGACATCTAATGAAATAAAAGCTTTCTAAATTTATATTTCACCTATATCAGCTTTAAAGCTTTCTTCTGCATTCCATCTATAATGTGGAATGGTGTTTTCGATGCGCTACACCAGATTTGAGAGATGCACTTAAGCTTTGGGGGTATGTACGCTTTACAAATTCTTTGTAGATCAGAAGTGCATGTTTAGCAATACCTAATATGCACAGAAAGTGAAAAAGCATTTTTGGTTCGAAAGTGAAGAAGCATTTTTGGTTCGAATACCATTTTTGTATAACCGTAATAGTAGGTATATATTTATTAAAATTTAACTACTGTAATCAACTTTGGGTTTTAGAAGCATTAAATTCTTCCACACGACTACTAATACCCTATTTCAAGATGCTATGTAGATTGGAATTTATCGAGCTTATAATAATATCATCCACATCTGAAAAACAGGATGAAAAGCTGATGATAATGTCTACAGCGAAGGAGAAGTGTGGATTAAAAGTTTCAGAGACGGTACGGAACCTTGGGGCACACTCGCATTAATTTTATGAGACTCAAATCTTCCAGAACAACTTATATTGATCGGTCAGAAAGGTAACTAATATTCCAACAAAAAAACCACTCATCAATACCAAATTCGTGCATTTGCGATAAGAAAGCTTGGTGCTTTAGAAAAATATCGACTGCGTACTCTGTTGGTCCATATTGTCCATGAGTCCATGGTCCATTAGTGTGCACAGGCCAAGATTGTAGTTCATTAGGGATTTTTAAAAGTGAGCTTTGAGAAATGTTCTTGAAAAGGGTCCTAGACCGATACTTCTCCATATTATTCCCTTATAGTATTGTTCTTATTTGGGAGAATCCTGAACACCTATGAGTTCATTATCATATCGCCTTAAAACTGAAGCATTTTTAAGTAAAGAATTTCTTCAACTGTGGTGATAATGTCAAAATCTGTCTAGAAAGTCGTTAGGTATAAAGAAGTTTTAAAATATCAGAAATAAAATTTAAGAAAAGGAAAATCCATAAAGAAAAGATCATCTGAAGATTTCTGCTTTTTTGCTGAAATTCAAAGAGTATTTGTTTCTTCTTCATGCCCCTTCTGCTCCTAAAAACCCTCTTCCATTTTAACACCCAAAGAAGTTGTATAGTTTATTTAGACTTTTGAAATTAAAATTTAAAATTTATATTTGTACTTATAAGTTGAACACAAAACGAACAAATCGTTTATGTTTGATTTATTTGAATATGCAGTTTTCTATTGAGTTTCTTAAACATTTCTAATCAAAGTCACGAATTTTTTATAGTTCATACTTATACCATTCCCCTTAAATGCAGAAATCAGCTATTTGAATTTTTTTAAGAAAGCTAAATTTCAATATCTCGTCACGATCTTAAAGTCCACGTTCTTTTCAAGCTTAACATACCTACACATTTGTACCTATATAATTTTTTTTCCAGCATAAGAGCCGAAGAATCATTTGAAATTCCTTGCTCTAAATTAGAATTACAAATACTTTGAGAACTAATCAGAAAACTCAACAATAGCCTAATCATTATACCTCTGAGCAATTACTCTTGAGATTTATTTTAGAATTACTTGCTGACAAAACACAACACAACAAAAAAAAAAAAAACAGAAAATCTTAACAAACCCCACGACACAACGTCTGGGATTCTTGCAAAAAAATAATGTCCAATCTCGTTTTTTTTTTCTTCTTTGCTATACCTACATATTATATGCTCTGCAACGAAACTATTTCATGGATTATCCAATCTAAAACCAAATTACCCACAACTCAACTTGCGCCTCATGCAATTCTGCACCTTTTTGATCAGTGGATTGGAAAATTAAACGGCAGCCATGAACGGGCGGTGGCGGAATTAACGTTGACGTGATGTAAAAGAAGCCGCCAATTGCCAATTGGCAGCTTTTCGTTAAGATTTTCAATCCGGACTTTTGTGTGTATAGCTACATAGTTCTTTGGAGATGCAGGCTTCAAATACCATGCCTCCATCCAACCAAGTAGCTTGTCTCTCTAATTAAATTCGAATCCGTCAGATTAATCGATCTGGAGTGCTAATAAAAAAGAATTTTAATTGAAAGATACGCTCTCTACAACTAAGGAGGTACAATAGTGCAGTCTGCCTGTGGGCAGAAACAAATTTTCCAAATTATTGTTCTCTTGTCCGAGGTTTTGAATGGCGGCGGCTGACTGGGACAAGAACAATAATTGTTTACGAAAAGTTAAATAAAAACCAACTATATGTAGGTATACATTCTGGCGTGGGTACTCATGCATGCACGACTATAGAGGCCCATTTCGGCCAAAACTTGATGGCTAATTTAGAATGCAACTGCGGTCAAGGTTCCTAAAGTGTTAACAAGATCAATCACATCGATCACGCACTCAGCACTAAGCCCAACAATTGCATGTGGCATGAGTTTAACAATAAAACGAGATCTTTTTGATATTTATTGAGATAATTACTTTGCGGTCCCAGTCCCAGGTCAGGCTACTTTTCGAATTGGAATTGTGAATTTAGCTTAAAGCGTTAATTTTTTGGAGACTGGATCAGATTTCGTCAACCTTGAAAGAAACACGACCGACGACGGTACAGTTGTATTTATTTGCACAGACTATCTCCGATAAGTGTAAAAATGGATTTTAAACTGGAAAACGATTTATTTCGAATTATATTAAATTGTTCTGTCAAAAGTTTTAAATGACTCAAGGCGAAATAGGGTGTGTTTTTTTTGTTGGTCTTGAGTTTTGATTATATAGTTTTTTTTTTTTTAAATGATTCTTATGAATCCCGACTGAATTAAGACTTTATAAAACTCTGCAAACGATAAACATAAGGTTTTTCTTTTTACTTGCTCTAAAGGGCAAGTATTGGTTTCGTGTAAAAAAAATGTTCGAAGTTGTAATCAAAACTAACACTACGATGATCTCGAAGTCCCAAAAAATGAGTTTCGCCATACCGTCCGTCGTGTGTCCGTCTATGTGTCGCGTCGGTTCATCCATTGTAATTTGAACTTGGGCCTAAAAGGGTGATCGGATTTGCTTCTAATTTGACACAGAGCATTTTTATGTAATTCCCTCAAAGGAAAATTCGAATTTTTGTTTTAGCTCATCTAGAACGCATATTACAATTTTGATTTTTTAAAGTCAAATTTTAAAAATGGCTCTTAGGAATGTGATTGAACTTCGTACCTGTAACGACCAAAATAATTTTAAGAAAACAGCGTTTCAGGTTTTTGGAAAAAAAATTCACATAACGTTAGTAGCCGTTTCACGTTTTTTGAGAAATTGGACTCATTTTTAGCTTTTTTGCGTATCTTTTCAATGAATGGACCGATCTTATTATTTCTTTTCAATTCAAATCAACATTTTTTCGTTAAAGATTTCACTACATTTAGGGTACTCATGCAACGTCGTAAGCTTACGAAATGTGTTAAATGGTAAGTTTACGCAAATGTTTGAATGAACGCCTCCTTTAATCATTTGGGTAATTCCTGCGTAAATGAATCAGCTGTTCATTAAACGTCAAAGATTAAGCATCGAAGTTTGTTTTTTTTTCAAAAATAAGCAACAAAAAGAAATTTCTTCAATTGTAAGAAAAATGCTTTTTAATGACTTACTGATTTTAGAAATAAAGGGTGTTTTTTTAGACGTGTGGTTTTCAATCTGGCAATACTTTTTTTGGAGTTGGTCTTTATGACAGTTGTCACTAGATTTATGCTCAATTTGGTTTGCCATTTCATAATTGATAGACCTACTCCTGAACAACGTTTTCAAATCTTGCAAATTTATTACCAAAATAATGGTTCGGTTCGCACGACGCATCGCGTGTTGCGTCCAATATTCGATCGGCATAATCGGAAAATCGCATAAATTGGAGCAACCATGAATCGGTTTCGCACCACTTTCACTCTAGTGGATAATGCGCATCCTCTGAGACCCCGTACAGTACGCACCGTAGACGCTATTGCTGCTGTGGAGCAGAGTATCGAAGAAGACCATTCTTAAAACATAATGGCAAGCCTTTATCTTTATAATAAAGCTAAATTCTTGGCCATAGCATTAAATTATATGCATTTTATTTTCACCACACGTCTAAAAAAAACACCCTTTACATATTCGGGAAAAATTTATGGTTTGTACTTTTTATTTTACATAGCTAAGTCACTTTCTTCCTTTCAGCTTGTCGTTTTGTTTGAAAATAGTTTTTATTTGACAGATTAGGTGTGTGAGAGATTAGACATGTTCAGATTTTTTTTCAGAAATATGTTAATTTTGAACTTCCCCGATTAATAGTTCTAGTAAGAAGATATGAAAAATAAACAACACAAAACATTTGTTGTCGTCTCTTGAATTTTTTTTTGTGACGATGTTGCATTTTTACTTGCGATATAGTAAATTCATTAAAGAAAATTAAACTCATTAAACTCATTAATCAGACTTTACCTACGATGATTAAGGACATGAAAAAGAGCGTTTAGTATAAGTCTGTATGTCTGTAGCTTGATCTGCAGCTCAAACTGTTGAAGCGATTCCCTAGACGGAAAATTGAAATTTTTTTACCTACCATATCCATTATGCAAAAGGTTATAAATTTCGAAAACGGATCTAAAATTGTTTTTTTATTTTCGATTTGTTTCTTAACGGCTCCAACGATTCAATTCAAAATTTTTGTACAAGGAGTCACAAAGGGTAGGTATGTAGAAATGACTGCCATGCTAGCCCAGTGAACCAATTAGCGCTGGATTTCGCTGGATGCGAATGTTATGTTAAATTTATGTTAATCATCTCCCGTATACATTTTGACATTTCATTAACGCAATGGTAAACTTATTCAGGGTTTTACATCGGCGTTGCATGAATACCCTTAATTACCCATTGCTATATAGGTATGTGCATCTTTAAAATGTGGCTGTAGTACAGTTGTTATTTACCACAAGAGCAAGTTCGTGCGATCCAGTGGTGCATATTTTTGTATTTAGTTTTTAATGATAATGATTCATGATAGGCATACAAATATTCAAAAATTAAAAACGAAAAAATTTGTATGCCATTTTTTTGAGTATGAATATACAGGGTGTTTTTTTAGACGTGTGGATTTTTTCAATCTGGCAATACTTTTTTACGAGTTGGTCTTTTTGGCAGCTGTTACTTGATTTATGCTCAATTTAGTTTAGCATTTCATAATGAATAGACTGATGCCTGAACAACGCTTCCAAATTGTGCCCAAATGGGCCCAAAACGAGATTGCCGTTGATCGCGATTTTCACAAGAAAATTTTGTTCAGCGGTGAAGCTCACTTTTGGTTGAATATGGGTACGTTAATAAGAAAAATCGTCGTATTTGGAGTGATCATAATCCACAAGCCATTGTTGAGACGCCGCCGTTACATCCTCAAAAAGTCTCTGTTTGGTGTGCTCTATGGCCAGAGGGAATCATTATTCCATATTTCTTCAAAAATGAAGCCAGCTATAATGTTAAAGTCAATGGGGAACGCTATAGAGCCATGATTAATAACTTTTTCGTGCCTGAATTGGAGGATGTTGATGTGGACGACCTTTGGTTCCAACAAGACGGCGCTACATGCCATACAGCCAACCAAACAATCAATTTATTGAAGGAAAATTTTGGAGAGCGCATTATCTCGCATCGTGGGCCTGTGAAGTACCCTCCAAGATCGTGCGATTTAACACCGCTGGAGTATTTTGTGTGAGGTTATTTTAAGTCGCTTATCTAAGCAGATAAGCCCGAAACGATTGACGCCTTGGAAGAGAATATTCGGAGCGTTATTGCTGACATACAGCCCAAATTGCTTCAAAAAGTGGTCGAAAATTGGGCCTCTCGGCTGGTATTTATTCGAGCCAGCCGCGGCGGCTATTTGCCCGAAATCATTTCTAAAACATAATGGCAAACCCTAATCTTTATAATAAAGCTAAATTCTTGGCTATAACATTAAATTTTATATATTTTAGTTCTTCTTAAAAACCACATGTCTAAAAAAACACCCTTTATTTAAAACTTAAAAGCTTAACTTCGAAATGAAAACAAGCTGTCAAATTTTGAATAATTATTTAAATTTAAGAACAATGGCACAAAATTGAAAACAGCCTGATGTTAACGTATTAGTATGATACAACTTAACAATTTGTTAACCTTAGAACTTAAACTTTACTAAAATGTTCTTAGTTTTAAACAATTTTTAAGTAGTATCATACTAAATCTATTTTCTTACGAAACTCGAGCTAAACACGCCTAAAACAGTGACATTTCACGCAGAAAAGTAAGGAAACATACCTTTTTTCACATCTGTCATTGTCAAAGTGACATATGGAGTTAGTATAATACTAAAAAGAGATAAAATAGCCATTTGGTGATTTTAACTTTAGTAAAATGTTAAAAAGATAGATCGATGCTAACTCCTTTAAAATTTGGAAAAAAGTCTTTTTAACCTATAATCATACGTCAAAGACTTAAGTCATCATATTATGTCAAGCCATTATAAGAACAGACAAATTTTGAAAATAGTAATTTTGTATCTATTATGTAAATAAAATCAAACTGATTGTGATTAATGTCAAAAGATTTGATCCACTATAACGCAAATAACAGTTGTTTGCAATTGGTAGACTTTATAATATTGATAACATTGGTGGGGCAGAGCTTCTCTAAAATAATCGCGTTGCAAAACTTCATTCATGATTTTGATCAAGATAATAATGATGGATTGATTTTCACAGTACCTAGTTACTAACTATAATTTTAAAAACCAATTTATTCAGATCATGAAAATACTACGAGATGTTCAATAGAGGTTGAGTTTCCATTAAAATTCCCAACAAATTTGTTTTCCACTCCAAAGTATTACTTAACTTTTGTGTTTCAGCTATATACAGCCCTTCAATAAACAAGATCGATCGACAACTGCTGATAGGAAATTCAACATTGCAAATAAAAAAACTAATAAAAAAAAATAAACAAACAGAAAAATACAATAAGATATAAAATAGTTGGACAAAAATGGAGAAAAAAGATAAAATTTTCGCGATACAATTAAAACATAAATCTTCCGTATTGCAACATTTTGACCAAAAGATTCAATACCGTCAGTCGAGTTAGAGTCGAGTGTGGGTCCATGATGGCTATGCCATGGAAAAGTATTTAGACCTCGATGCACACAGCGCATAATTTTATCCAAACCACCCATTGTAACGGTACTTAAACGAAGAATAAATAAAAAAAAAGAAAAACGAAAAATAAACAAACATTTCCAAATCGTGCTACGAAACAATCGAATAATAAAATTCAAATGGACCCACGACGACGACGCGGCGGCGGCGGAGCAGTTTAGTGCGCCTCCTTCTGTACCCACAAACCACTTCTTCCCATGGCTGATGCCCTCATAGCATCAACACCAAACATTCGAGATCAAACATTTTGTTAGTTTTGCATTGGAACAACACTAATTTTTTTGGGGGTTGTTAGTTTTTATTTTAGTTGTGGGGAGTTATAGGCCCTCTTGTGTGCATTTTGCGAACTTACCTGATCCCGAAATCGCTGAATAGCCAGTTGCATGACTTGCCTCCGAAACGTCGCTCATTGAACCGAGCCACTTTAGCGTTTCCGTAGACGAGTGACTTTCGGAGCTATTGTTGTTGGTGGTGCCGTTGTTGCTGATGGTGCCGCCGCTGCCATTGCTGGCACTGTTAGCCGAATTGTGATGATGGTGATGATGATGATGGTGATGGTGGCGATGCAGCAGCGGATGGCTGTTCTGTTGCTGTTCGCCGCCGCCAATAGTTCCGGCATTCAAATTGCCATTTGTTGTAACGGCCGTAACTGGGGCTGTTGTTGTTGCTCCTGTCGAAAGGTCATTCTGTGACCAGTGATGTGATTGACGGGATAGCAGATCGCTTTCTTGACGCAGTCTAAAAAAAAAAATAAGAAAATACAAAAATAAATAACGAAACACTCTTGCAAAAAGTCTCTAGTCGAAGAATTTTGTTAATAGTTTGGCGGATAGCTGTCAATTTCAATACATATACAAAGGTATAATGAAAAAGTTGTTGTGAGGGTTCCGTTTACGAATGAATTTTGTAGTCGAAAAGCGTTCACGTACCTACTTACTCAACCAGAGCTGCCGTTTAGACAATTTGCATGGGAGCTTCAGAGGATTTGAGGGGAGTATTTCGTGTTTGTGGGCAGTACGCAAAAAAAAAAAAACATCTACCATTTAGTTCAGGCTTATAAGAATGCAGATATTCAGGCTATTTAAGGGTTTAACGGACCAGATGGAATCGGAGATATGACATCTTTAAATTTTTTTTACTTCCACAATTATTATTAATGAATTTTTGCAAAAATTGTTGGATATTTTCGAGGGGAGTACAAGTATTATGAAGGGGTTACGGAAATACAGTGAATGATAAGGGAGTGCGATTACTCCCTTAGTACTCATTTCGCCAGCCCTGCACTCAACTAGAAGTGACAAAATTCGGCTTTTAAACTTGTTTTCGAAATATGCCATAAGCCAAGTGACTTACGAATATATAAGGATATTCTTTTCTGTAATGACACTTTATGATATATTCTTTTAGTACAGGAAAGTTCGTCAAAAAACACTCGGTCTGCGGTAATGAAATAATCCTTGATCAGTACGTACATTTTTTTCTGTGTTTACAATATTTTCGATATTTCGTTATTACTTTAGTAACTTGTATGAACTTTTCCAGTTCATTAAGAATTTGGTAAGGACAAAATTTCCTTTCATTCTGCAATCAGTTTTAAGCGGCAATTTAGTTTTTTTGGCTAAAATATTGATGTGCGTTTAATGGTTAAATAAAAAAGTACATGAGTTGATATTGCAGCACTTAATTAAGTAAGAGTTAAATCCTAACTCTTGCATCATTAATTGTTTTAAATTCTTTTGTGGTGTTGCTTTCTCTTGACGTTTAGTGAGAACTGCCACAGGTTTGATGGGGAAGCCAATAATTATATGCCCATCAGCTAGGATTTCAGCACTGAATTAGCCCCCAACTAGGCCCTAACTTAGTCATCATTAGATTTTTTTTAAATTCCATTGTGGCGGTGGACTTTTGACGAAACAAGTTTGTGGGAAGGTACAAAGAAATGAAATTAATTTCAAGTCGATTTAAAAAAACCAACAAACATTTTAGTGAACTACCACCAAGTCATTAAAGGCTAGAGTTATTGCTATTTCACGGCTGCCAGGCTGATCTTCAGACTCCTTTTAATAGTATTTAGTCTATTACTTTCAATTTTAATTTGAAAAACTTTTTGCCCAGCTAAGAGTTGAACCTAGACCAAGCGTCTTCAGAGCCATATGCACTAAGCATTGCGTTACCAAAGTCAAGTGATCAGGTCCAACCCAATGTAGGTTTTATTGTTTGACCATTGCATTTGAATCAACTATCATTTTTATTAGCTACACACAGACCGATTGTTGTACATTCGAATTCTTTCTTTTTTCGCCGTACTCGATTCTTAAGCCAACAATTCGTTAGACATATACGGAGGGAGATTGTGTGAAAGATTTGAATCTGGTCAAGAATTGACTTTAATTTTTTCCAAGTTAAAAACCGCTTCAACCGTTTGGATCCAATCCTATTTAAAAATAATAAAATATGGATAGTATCATATTTAGACCAACTGTATCTGGCAATATGCCAGTAACTGCAGGTGTCCCACAGGGGAGCCATCTTAACCTCCTTATCTTTATTCCAAAGTTAAAAGACTCATCGGCTTATCAATGATAAAAAAACTAAATCTTCGTACAAAAAAGTTTGTGGCACATTTTTCGTAAGAGTGATAGATTTTTAAATAAAGTGTTCTAGTGCTATTTTTGGTAAAACATGTAAGAACTTGAGTAAACAAAATAATCTCCAAACCAGCCTCATTTCTTAGAAAAGGTTTTGCAATTTAAATTAGTTGCCTGTATTTTTGTCTGAAATTTACAGGCAATATGTTCTCACAAATGATAGCCAAACCCAATTCAATTAGTTGGGCAAAATATTTCTTCTAAGCTTATAAAATCAACACCAAACTCAAATGCTTGAGGCAAATCTACATTATACGACCTCTTGCTGAAATCACCATTCCCAGTCCCAGTCCACAGTCCCACCTTGCTGATCAATAATTTATAATCACCATGATCACACCTTGGTCCTGATCATCTAAATCCAAATCCGGGCATCAACATTGCCTGGTCGCAATGCGACAAGTTGTGCTGTCTTGTTAATTGATTTCATTTCCGTCGTGGCTTAGATCGTCGACAAATATAAAAACAACAACAACTTTAGAAAGAAAGCAAAAAATAAAAAAAAAAAAAAATACCTAACACACATGCACTTGTCGTACGATCAGCAAAATAGGATCGCGCGATACCAAACGACATATTTCAAAATCAGAAAAGCAGTGACTTTCAAGTAGGTACTCGCTTATATAAAACATAGAAGGAAATACAAACAAAATAACAAAAAAAAAACTCACCTATCCAAGAATGGTGTTGCTGAACTTGAATCCGAGCTGGACACATAACTGTGATAGCCTTCCGATTGGGCATACGATGATTGCTTCTGATGATGGAAGACGGCTTGATCATAGTACGATCGGCTGTTGTATTCCTCTAGGCCAGCTTGTGTCAAGCTGCATTGATCACTCATGTTGTCGTCCTAAAAAAGAAGAACAAAAAAAACGACGTTATAGAAAAAAAAACTTATGAAAAAATTATGGAATGTTAGGGAGAAAAAAGATTCTTCTATCCAACCAAGAGGACCCCAATCATCTTGAGCTGACCAATGATGATCAGATCACACGACGCGACACAGCGAATGAAGAAATCATCGTCTTCTCTTCTGCAAATGCTGCAAATGCACAGCCTCTCAACGCTAATTGCGATCTCGCATAAATGTTGTAACATCTCAATGTGGATTCGGATTGAAGTTTGGATCTAAACTCGATCAGTGATCAAGCCATGTATGGGCATCATGCATGCCAGGGGATACTCTCTCACGCGGAAAAGGTCACTTTTGGTTTTGAAATGTGAGAGGAGTTCGACGAACTCTTCGGCCATTGAATATTCAATGGAAGACGAACAAATGATCATTTTGGTGATCGATGAGGATCCGATCGTTCCGACATTTGATATCCCATTGGCTTTTAGATTCATCAGGAAGAAGAGATAATTGTTGGATTTAATTGAAGACCAAGTTATAAATACAAACTCCAATTAGGTTTGACTGACCGAAGATTACTGATCTTCGATAGGCAGATAGCAGATGGAGGAATTTGTTATTCCTTTTTTTCATGCTATGTATATAGGTAAGTTACGTATCGTTGTGTTAAGAGTTTAATGAGCAATGTTGGCATTAACCATCTGCTCCAGATCACTTCAGAGCTAAGACTTCCGCATTTAGTGAAGTGAAAAGTTAAGCGCTTAATTTTCTAATCACACTCTCACGTAGCGCCAGCCGGACGAATTCATGCAACTACCACCACCGACACTGACGAAGAACGGCGGCAGCATCTACAACCGACGACGCCATGTTGTCCGGGAGTGTATAGGTAATCCTAGGATAGATTTGCATGCGGAGGAGTGCCGAAGCCGCAGAGTGACCTTACGCCCTCTGGCGTCATGAAGTTTGATATGATCGCTGGATCACGTGTTTGCATGATTTATTTCGGACTCTTGCACTCCGACTAGATCTCCGTGCACAGAAGAGACATATGAAGTCAACTGAAAGTTAATTTGATTTATTTTTCAAGCATGAGTTGTTACTTAGTCCCGGAGGACAGCAGATATTAGACAAGGAGGTATTTGCTAAGAGTATACGTGTAAAATATGGTTTAACTTATGTCATGAGTTTAGTTAAAGATTACGATCAGATATGTATATATATTCAAAGTGTAAAAGAGAGTACATAGGTATCGTGGTAACTAAGTTACACAGGAAACTTATTTATATGCGTACGGGCGGCTTTTGCAAGAAGACTTTTTTAATATCAAAACCTATAAAATGTTAATGGAAGTTAAGATACGTGAGGGGTCCAATAACACTTTCTAGACATAAAAAAAAGGGAAGGAGTTTGGGGAGGAACTATTTTAAAAGAAATGTGATGAAAACTCGTTATGATTTACGGGAAATTTATTTGAAATTGCAATAAGGCCCAATTTATTCACACTCTAGTAAAAACTTAATTGTGTTGTTTAAACTAAAAGTGTCTTTCATAGAGAATACTCCATTTAATATCCTATAGTCATTCAGACCCCATTATAATTAGCTAAATGGTTTTTAATGCTACTTTTATATTTAAATAGGTACCTTAAAAAAAACAAGTCTCTTAAACTAACAAAATTTTATCAAAAATTTAATGGCAGATGGGCACCTTAGCAATGCGTTTCTGTACTCCGAAACACCAATTAAAGTTTTGTTACGATCTCACATAACCTATAATACTCCATAATACTACTGTATTGATCGGTCCCCACACTTTGAGCGCTATAATAAAATTTTCGGCTATAAAGAAGTGTGGATTGAGAAGCTTGAAAGCACAAAAATTGGATAGGATTTTTTGAAATTAAAATTTTGTTCAAGTAAATTATGAGTGGGGAAAAATTATTATTGGTGTAGCTATAGGTGTAGGTGTAGGTGTAGGTATTGTAATACTTCGTCTCAATAGTGCCTGATTGCATGGTCCTATTACTCAAAGGCAGTAGAATATACTTGCGGAAAACAGGGTAGATTCCACCTAAAATCCACCGGTCGATGCACCATTTTGGTGAGACCGTAATATTATATTGAAGTGTAGATTGAAATGAAAGGATTTTTCTTCATCGTGTATTCACGTGATCAGTCAAACGACCATCGTTGAAACGACCAGGTAATCTGGCATATCAACGGCGCCTTGGAAAGAGGCAGAAAACTCCAAGAACCATCTGGGACCGTTATGCGAATATGCCAGAGCATATTCAGTCCAGTATTCGCTTACCGACAAAGACTCAGAGAGGAACGACGAGTATATAAACGTATTTATTCCGAAGTGCAGTATGTCTAACCAGGCAGTGAATCATCGCCATGAGGAAGAATTCAGGAAGAGGCTTGAGGACATCAAACCGGGACCCGATGCCTTCAAGGAAATTAATCAACTCGTTGGGAAGAAGAGCTTGATACCAGAAACCAACCTGCATGGACAAGGATCTGCAACAACTCCAGTCGAGAAAGCAGAAGCTTTCGCCATAAACTTCGACCAGAACTTTAAAGATCACCCACCAAATCACCTTCCTGGATTCATCGAAGAAGTGGAAAGCAGGTATGAAGAAATTACGGCCTTCAACACCACAGTCGCCACCTTCAATCAGCACAATTCCGCAATGGACCCACTAACTGCAGATGCTTTCACTTCATTGGAGGAAGTGATTGACGTCATACGTGGGGAAACTCCAAAAAGTCGGCGGGAATTGGAGGAAGTGACTGACGTCATACATGGTGGAAGATCATCTGTAACAACTGCCTGAGCAACAGCTATTTCCCTGAAACATGAAAAACGGCAAAAGTGGTATCTGTATAGAAGGGTATACGATATCGAAAAGGCTTTCGTCATAGTTTGGATAAAAGGTCTTTTATTCAAGCTGTCCAATTTAAGACTAATTGACCACTTGGTAAAAATTATATCATTAATTTTCATACCCATAGATTTTTTTATATACAGGTTAGCAAGGAACAATCGATAAGAAGAGGATCAGCGCTGGAGTACCATAAGGATCCAAAATAGGCCCTATTATTCTCAACATATATACAGCGGACTAGCCCACTAATATTCAAGCGATGAAGGCAAAGCTGTATGCCGATGACTCAATTACCTACGCAACATCTTTTTCACCGGAAATCAGTGCCAGAAAAGTGGAGGAGTACATCAGCAGTACAGCTTGTGGGACTACTACTTCAAATGGGGAATGAAGATCAGCAGCAACAAGAGCGAACTCATCTGCTTCAGAACACCAATAACATCAGCAATCGAAGACGTTTTGCATCACACTGCGGAAGCATTAGCTCTTTATGAAGAGGCAAAATTTATTCCAATAAATCAATTTATTCTACAGCTGTCCACAAAAACCATCAGGAACTTGGAAAACTACAATTACTTAGAAGTCCAACAACTTCTCCAGCAACAAATAGAGCCATTGCTAGCTGAACGTTCGAGCCATAACTGACCACCAATATACGAGGATATCATCCAAAAGGTTATTGCTCTTCGAAATCTGACGTATTCATCAAGTTTAAGTCATAAAGAATTCTACCACCCCCCCATAAATATTCCCCTATCTACGGCTTTGCATGAACATAGTTGCATCAAATTTGTGCAACAAAGAACTTCTTCTTCCATCATCATACAGAAGACAACCTTAAATCTTAACACAAAAATCCTCCAGCATAGATATGGCACTTTCTCTTCGTGCAATCGTGAACTAGGCATTTCGAATTTTTATTGTTTCTTCTGCTATTATCTCCTCGTGATGATGTTCCTACAACTCTTCTTGGTTGTCATTGAAAAATAAATAACTATACAGATAGTCTCTCGGCATTCGAAGAAGATACATAGTTTTATGGTTTTATTTGTCCATATCCAAACGGGAAACATTTCTGACTTCTTCTTCTTCTTTTGGGTTGATGTTGATGGTCAATTCTCATCCTTAGATGATTTGTACATACAGACAGTGATTTTCTAAGGGTAATGAGCTGTAGAATGGGAAAACTGATTTGGAATTCCGCATAATCATGCTAAACAGTAGTGGTGGAATAGATGCATCTTTATGGTTCTGATGATGGCAACACTCTAGGGCTCCAGACACGATTGGAAAAACGATTGTCGAGAGCATGCGCGTTGTTTTTGTTGTTGTTTGACTAACTTAAGCTTTTAAATGTGCGCAAGCGTGCAAGCATGACTGTTGTTCCACAGCCACTGCCACTGCATGCGCTATGAGGTGTAGAATGATGTGTGTTCCTGATGGCTATACATGTGCGCCTCGAAAGAAGAGGCACATAAAATTCTGTTTTCTGTTTCTGATCGGTCAAAGTCGAGTCCGAATAACGAAGCTGTGATGATGATGGATTATGTGTATATGAAATGGACTGACTATAGCACTATAGATGAATGGAATGCAATAAACAAGGTCGTTGGTTGGTCGGTTGAACTTTACGGGAAAAGTGTTATGGGTGTGACAAATCATGCCGGTTGGAATTTTAGCATACTTGAAATAAATATTTCCTTGTTTAGGTGGTGCAGCAGCAACTTTATGGGTTGGGTTTCAATTTTATTGCCCATAATTTTCAAACTGAACGTACATATGTGTATGAAAATCGTATTGATGGACAATTATTATTGCTATTATGAATGTTCGGTTTATTTTTAATCCGGGTCATAAATCTTATACAATTTTTAGGCACAGTTATATTCAGTGCCGAGTTAAATCAGAGTAAGCTTACTCTAGAAATAAAATAGTTAAGTGAGGAAGCTTTGGTGGAGAATGGACGGGCTAAAACATCAAAAACATCTGTTCTCTTAATCCTGAGTTAGCTCACCAAATTTGATAAGTTAACTGGGATTTAACTTTAATCTCGCACTGAAAAACTGGACCTTAGTGTGAAATTATAATTATAAGTACACTTAAACTGAGACCAGAAAAAGTTTAAAGATAATATTTACTTAAGTCCCAAATGTTAATCAAATCATCCGATAACCTTGATTAAGAATCTCATGAAAGTTATTTTGTTTAATATTGATCTTATGCGAAGAATTGTAGAAGCAGCCCTTACAGAGCCATGGTGGCACAACTTTAGAAATACCTACATACTTATTATTTTTAATCTCGCATAGATATCGGGTTTTTTCAATAAGAGCGCTACAAAAGTTTTTTAAATAAAACAAAAACGGTTTTGGATATCAATAAAATTCTTTATTCATGTGAAAGTACGTTCGATGCCATTATGTATGGAACTCGATTTCTTTTGCATGGCCACCACGGGCACGCTTGCAGAAGTCCAGACGCTGAACCCAATTTTCGACAGTTTTCAAGCATAAATCGGCCGATACTGCTGCAATTTCACGTTCGATATTCGTACGAAGTTCATCAATCGTCGCTGGCTTGTTGGCATAGACCATAGACTTGACGTAGCCCCACAGGAAATAGTCTTACGGCGTCAAATCACACGACCGAGGCGGCCAAGCGACTGGACCATCTCGTAAGATAACACGTTCTCCAAACTTGGTTTCCAATAAATTGATTGTGACACTCTCGGTGTGACTTGTGGCGCCGTCCTGTTGGAACCACATGTCCTCCAAGTCCATATCATCCAATTGGGGCCAAAAATATTTTGTTATCATTGAACGGTAGCGATTCCCATTCACAGTAACGTGCCGGTCTTGATCATCACGGAAGAAGTGCGGAACAATGCCCATAAACCACACCAAACCGTAATTTTTTCGGGATGCAATGATGACTCATGGAGTACGTGTGGATTGCTGCCTGACCAATACCGCATATTTTGTTTATTGACGAAGCCATTCAGCCAGAAATGAGCCTCATCGCTGAAGATGACGTAGCGCTCTTAACGTTGAGGCCACTGACTCCGAATTTCTGTAGTAAATTTTAATAATTTCGACTCGTTGTTGGCTCGTATATCTTTCCATCATGAAATGGCAAATCTTACTGGAGAGAAATGTCAAAAGAGCGGCAAGAAATATGGTGTCGTTTGCTGTCCCTGTTGCTCTACTTTTGTAGCGTCCCTGTTGAAAAACCCTTAGATGGGAGTCTACATCAAGCATCTTTAGACAGAGACCTTACATACATATATAGTGATGAGTAAGCTGACGAGACTCCTTGGTTTGCTACAACAGCACTTTTAACTATAGACTATCTCACAGAGGAATTAGATCAGAGGTGCTTTGAACCAGCCAACAAAGTAAAAAGCATAATACAAAAATATAGTCTTCACAAACTCAAAGCCTTTAACCATGACTTCTCTAAAATAAAACTTCTAATTTCTATATGTAATCCACTGGTTGCGAGAGAGCTATGATACTGAAACGGCCGCCGTGCACACGAGTGCTAATTGGTTCACTGAGCTAAGCTAGTCGGGACCAAAAAAAAGAACACAATGATGGAGTAACTATTCAAAAATCATTCCCATGTACTTTTAACACATTCCCTTCACAATGGCTTCAAGATCATCTTCTGATCCCGAAAAACTCTCAAAAAATATCTGATGGCATTGCATAATTTCTCACCACACAAATATATTTGTAAACATATCAAACCTGTATTTATTTGCTTCACAAACTTACCTATAAATAAGAACAATACGGTTGCTACTCTTTAACCCTGTGGTTTTTCTTTCATCTTCCTAATAGATACTCCGGCCAGGAATAACACCAACAAAACAAAACAATCAAAACAATAAAACGTTAATGAACGCATTTGGTTAGCAAATAGTTGCGATCGTGCCTTCCTACTGATAGCATTCATTTGACTATGACTGTGACCCTTTCAATGTCAAATAAATGATCTTAAAAAAATATTTTGTAATCATCGAATTTGAGATATACATTTAACGAATAAATAAAACTCACGTAACATTATTTGTGTGTTAATTTGTGCAATCATGTAACATTTTTCCACAAAACCATCATACCCTAATTAGCTGTTCTACAGTGCTCTTAATTATTATCCATTAAAATAAAGTTGCTCTCAGTTGCTATCTCTTTTGAAGTCGAATTCGAAATTAAGAGAGGTTCAATTCAATTCTCATAACCTTGAGAAATAATCATCGACAAAAAAAAATCCTTTTAGCCGAGCGATTACAAAATCCACAAAACTGCCGGCGTAGTCGGTAATTTCCCGCGCTGTACGTAAAATGACAAAGCTAAATGTTTACGATCTCTGACTCTGACAGATGATTGTCTGTTCCCACGACAAACGTGGATGTTACCCGCGCACTCTCACAGAGGGCACACGTAAAAAGGTTGTTTTTGCCGGGCCATCTGACAGATAAAATCAGCGCGCGCAAAAAATAAAACAGGCACAATAAATTTGATTAATATGACACACGGATGGATACTCTGGAGTCTGAAGTCCGGAGTGCGTGCGTTATGACGACCAAAACAACGACGACAACAACAACGATGATGATGATGATGCTGATGATGACAACGAGCATAATGCTGGAAGAGCAGCTGCTCTGTCAGAAATTATGAAAAATCTGTCAGCGGAAAAACTGCAGTAAGTGTTAATGTGGTGTCAGGCAGAAGGCGACTTGAAGCCTGCGGCATTGGCTCGCGTTAACAAAAAACCGTTTATGCGACAAATCGTGGGATTGTGTGCAACATGCAATCCTGACCCGGTAATCATGGTTACCACTTTATGAGTACAGATTATCTTTTAAATGTTTAAACAAAATTCATTTTTCCAGCTTCGAGAGTCGTGTATAATTCTTTCAGCCTTGTACATAGTTTGAAAAGCGGGAGTAGTCAAAAAGTCTTGCAGTCAACAAACTGCTATTTATTTTACTGGTTTACATTAATTTTAAAATTAAAGTCATTAAGGCCCAGTTTTTCAGTGATGAGTTAAACCAGAGTTAGCTAACTCTAGAAGTTTGAATTGACCCACAGTTAATTGACAAAGCAATTATTCGGTGAAGAATGGATGCGGAACGACTAAACAAGCCTGGTGGATAAAACATCAAAAGCATCTGTTTACTTAATAATGAGTTAACTCACCAATTTTAATGAGTTAACTCGAGTTTAACTTTGATCTCGTACTGAACAACTTGGTCTAAAAACTTACAAAAATGAGATTTAAAAAATAAGTGCTTGAGTCAATTGACTGCAGTCACTAACTGACTGCAGTTTTTACATCTCAGCTATAAAGATAAAGAGCGAGTGACAAAGTTACCAAACACTGTTTTTTCATATTTTGGCCTGAGGTAGTTTTGGAAACTTTGCCACCATATTTGTGACACTTTTCGGTTTTCAGCGAAGAGGGAAGAAAAATTTTTAATCCGTGCCATACTGTAGTTTTATTTGTTTTTAACATTTTTGTATGTCACAATAATTGATATTCCTAGTGGCAACCATACTGGTGATGACTGCCACGATATATGCAGCAATCAGTGAAGAAAAGTGGTTGTGACGATGCGAATGCATTCAGCCTTGAGATTTGTGAGTTTTCGCTTTCATTTTCCGTAATGAGAAGGATTACAACGCAAATTTGTTAAGTTATGTTGCTTCGTGTTTTTTTTTTTTTTTTTTGGCTTGTGTTGTTATGGTGAGTTTTATTTGCCAGGCCAGATGGAATTTTTCAGATCATAAATCATAATTTTAAAGGATTTGTCATAATTTCAACATGCGGTTGGGTAATGAAGATTGAAATGAGATTTAATGGATTTTTCGAGGACAATAGTGGTTGGTTTTTTTTTTTTTGCGCGCGGAGAATTATATGAAAGGATGGAATATATATCGAACATGGCAGAAATCACAAAACTGAAACTTCACAAAAGCTTGCTGTTTGTGGTTTGACGGTAATTGTCATCCTCAGTTTTTTTTTTTACTTGCCATATAGTACAGTTACTGGTTTTGTGTAATCAAACCCATCCAGAACCTAAAGTTTCTTAGAGAAAAAATTCCAATTTTTTTTTTTTTAGCTCTGATAGCATTAGTTTTTAATATTCTCAGAAATGACGCTAGCTATTTTGATTAAACTTCGTATTTGTAATGTCTTGAATGATTATAGTAAAATTTCTTTTCAGGTGTGAAACTTGTAGAACCCAGGGCCTAGTGACTTACTCTCAACCATCCCTGTGTTCGTCTTATTAACAGGACTGGAGGGGGCCTATAATTTTCTGCAAAATCCGAACGGCTAAAGTAAGAGGTACTTATTCACGACGAGAGATGAACATTTTTGTTTTAAGGTGGACGAGGCTGGGAATTGAACCCAAAAAAATATTTGTATATTATTTGTGAATTGAATTGTTTTTTTTTTTTAATTTTTGATGAAAACAGCCCGAATAAAGCCTGTGATTCCTGAGCAAATAAAAGATACGTTAATTTTGTTGAGGAAGATTTATCTTTAAGAGAAAAATATACTAAAATGTTCGGAACCTCAAAAACTTTGTTTTTAAAATTCATAATTCTTCTCATATAGATCTTTAAGCATAAACGAAAACTTCCCGCAGCACCATTCCTTCTTTTTTTTTTTGCAGAATTGTTTTCTTTAGATTTTTTCCAAATAGCCATTTGGAACTTTTTCATAAGGAATGGAATAGCTCTAAAGAACATCCTTAGTTATAGCAGTGGAATCTAGGTTAAATTATGATTTACACGCCTTCACATTCTAATTCGTTTGCATGCATCAGCCAAAAATATGAAAACGATAGATAAGTCCTTTCCAGAAGTGACTTAGGAATTTTAGAAAGGCCTTTTTTTATCGATACGAGTATAGCCGATATTATAACCTCCATATACTATATACTATTACCTAAAGCCTGGAGCAATAATTGCGCTCAAACTGTAACATCGCATGCTTAAAGTGATTGGTTCTATTTTGTTGTTTTCTTCTATAATAAACGATATAGAGCCCTCTTCCGCTTCGTGTGAATAATTTAGCCACAAAATATAGACCTCTGGCTCGATGGGCTATCGAAAAACGGTCAAACACTCTCTCGAATGGCATAGACGTCTGTAGATTTAACCGATATCGTTGAGCATAAACCATTATGCTATACTCTATACTAGAGAGCCACTTTCGAACGACTAATTTAAATTGATTTACTCATGGGGCCAACATTATCTCATCCTATAGCCTTAAGTTGCCCAGAACTGACATCTCCTATTTAACTACGACACTTCTGCGTCCAATTTCTATTGCACCGCTGCTGCACCGCCACCATCACTATGCAGCAGCAAAACACCACCATAAGAGCCGTTCCCCCTAATAAAAAGGATTGCACACGATTCTCGGATCTCGGCAGTTTCCATTGTACTGTCCAATTGAGCCGCAGACAAACTGCGCATGCGGAAACGTGCCTTGCGCCTATACCTAAGTATATAAGTAAAAGGTTACCCCCAGCTAGAGACACATTATTCAAGATTACCTTGCCAGTTTCAGCGTGTTGTTGTAGTTGTATATCCCAGCGACAGATGTTGTGTGTTCTTCTGGAAATCTGGGGTCTCTGGTTGCGCTTGCGCTTGCGAAACGTAACTAGCACACAATGATAATTGCTGTCAATTGAACTAGTCCACCATTGCCGGCGGATAACCAATCCCAGTCTTGCTCGATGGTGGTCACTCCAGTCACACAGAGAGACGTGTCCATGCAGCGATATACTTCTCTCTCCAAGCTATAGCCGACGACGCGACGTGTATAGCGTGTCAACCCCATTTGCTTCTCCACTCTGGCCACTAGGTCAATTGGAATGGAATTCATCTTCTTGTTTTTTTTTTTTTTTTTTTTATTCTTTGATTCTTATTTTATTCTACCCTCTTGTACTGAATCTTGATCTCCAAACAAAAGACTGTAGGTACCTATATTCCTAGAGCTATAAGTCGGACTATGATCTCGAGTTTGTTCGATTAAAAAGTCAAAGTTTTGTCGGTTACGGCGCGATGGACGTGTGGCGAATTATCTGGAGTGCTGCCGAAGAGATGTGCAAGCGACCGCAGAAATGATGCGATGCACTCTTCGATCAGGATTGGGATTTTTTTTTTTTGGGTCAGTAGAGTATCGACATAAGAATAAGAAGAAGACGACGACCGACGATGCGACTTAAATTGACTGGACTCGACTCGACTCGGCGCTACGTCTCCGAAAGCGGTTAAAGAAGATTCGAAACAAAAGTCGGTTCAACGAGACGAAGCATATAATAAAACCACCAAATGAGAAAGTTGAAGGTTTTTTGGATGATGCTGATGATGCCAATAATGTGCCGAACATGCAAGTTCATTAACGAACGCTTCTTGTAATTGGCTATTTATGAATTTAATTATGGAATACAAAAGTGTCATAAAAAAACACAATTTTTAACTTGGGCTTTGTTAATGTCTCAACGAAACTTGTTATTTTTTTTATAGTCGAATTTATTTATTGCTGATGTGGGTACTTTCTGAGAAAGGAACTTTAAAAAAGGGGAAATTCGAGAACAAATAAATTGAGCTGTGTGTAGAGTAGAAACTTAAGAAATCCTTTGGAATTTTTATGCCAAATATATTAGAACTATAGATCTTGTCTAAGAGCTCAAAGTCTCCCTTTTTACTCCTTTGTGTGACATTCGTACCTAGGGAATAGTTTCAGGTTGTTTTGATTAGATATCCTGTTACGGTAAGATTTACCGCAACAAAAACCATTCCTTAATTGGTTCTTAAAACCTTCTTCTGACCATCCTATTTTCCGACCCCCATTTTGAGTCCGTCGTCCTCTGGGAGTTTAAGGGTGACTCGGAGAGGATGACAAAGTAGGTAACACTTGACTCGACCGTGTTGAGCCAGCGGATGGGCTGGAGACTCGCACGCCATCTATATAGAGAGCGAGGAAGCTCATAATACAAATAATAATATTCAGAGAAGACGCCAGAACGAAACATACACGTACACTTAAAGTGGATATTACCTAAACAACAACACAACAACAATGTCATTAAACCAACCTAAATAAATAAATATAAATTTAAACTTAATCTAACATCGACCGCAGAAAAGAATGGAACGCTAAACGCTAGTCCCCAATTCCCCAAATCTGCACAAGGGTCCACTGAATAGTAGATTGCGCGATAATTAGTTAATTTGAGTATTTGCCTTCCTCCTTCGTTTCCTCAATATGTTAAGAAAATCGATATTAAATTGTAGGCTCCTTCTTCGAAACATTTTCAAAAAATTATATTGAGTAGCTGAGAAAATGCTCAGAATAATATTTTCAACTTTTTGTATTCTTTTGCTTTTCTCGAAAATAGTTATTGTGAATAAGTCTGAATTCGGCCGAGGATTCGTCAAGTTTTGGAAGAACACCAACAACTTGGGGAATCCATTGAATGTGTGAGAGATAGAGAGTTTCGATGGAACTCAACGTCGGAGTGGTACCGCAACCGAGTTCCACGAAAGCTTTTGTTTGAGAGTGTGAGTGAGAGAGGGGCCAAGGAAGACGAATAGGCTAC
Source organism: Leucozona laternaria (assembly GCA_932273885.2). Lineage (NCBI taxonomy): Eukaryota > Metazoa > Arthropoda > Insecta > Diptera > Syrphidae > Leucozona > Leucozona laternaria. The sequence continues at coordinate 6,455,354 of OW026368.1, forward strand.
GCATGACCAACCACTTCTTGGTTGACCAGTTAAGCCGATAGAGGTTTTTTTAGAAATTTGAGAAATTTAAAAGAAAAGAAAAAAAGTTGAAAAGAAAATATTAGTTTAAAAAATTGGCAAAAGTTTTTAGAATTTGTTTTTGAAAGTGTTTGGGTGAAGGAGCTAGTTTCCAGAAAGGAGTTTAATTTGGAGTCGCCAGAACGGGGCGAATCAATAAGTGAGGAAGAAGAAGGAAGGAAAAAGAACTAGAAAAAAAAGAAGATAAGTAGAGTGATTATTTAGTGTTTAATTCGTTTTAGAAAGTGTTGATTGAGAAATAAAATATTCGGTTGGCCCTTGAATACTTTTCGTTTTATCCCTGTAATTTTGTGGGACTCGTGACCCATTTTTAAAGTTAGTTTTCTTTGTCCGTTTTATTTCGGGACCGAGTGATAGCGGTCCATTCTTACGGTCTTTGTTTTTGTAATTTTTCTTTGTTTCATTTTTCTTTTGATTGTTCTTCGAACAATAATTCATTTTTGTACTCATCTTTTTATCGAAAAAATTCTGGGTTTTAATCCAGGCGCAAGCCAAGGTTTCCCAGATATTTTAAAATAAACTTCTAAACTTCCCATTGGGGATACAAATATTTGTGTTTCCTTCAAAATTTTGAAGACGAATTTCAGCTTCCCGGTTAAGGCAAACGACCCTCAACAGTTTCCTGGCGCCCACCCTGTAGCGTAAGTACGCCCCTGTATTTACCTACCTACATTTAATTCGATTCCTTTTTTTAAATCATCAACAATTGGATATTAACAAAATTAATTCGATTACATTTTTCCACCTCTCGTGTTTACATACATAACATCTTCTTAATTCGACGAACCCACCCCCAGCTGACTAGCCGGTTGGCTGCATCGTTGTTACAGTGTTGTTGCAATATTAGGTCTTTCTCTTGTCTCACATCTTTGGTTGATCGTTTGACAGTTCGTCAATTCGATCTTTTCTTTCGCGCGTGCCGGTTGCACAATTTTAATAATAAAATAAAATCGTTTGTGTTTTTAATTATAATTGGATTCGTATATAATCCTGAGTCGCGGTCTTTTAGTTTCCTTCGTCATCCTAATCGTCTTTTAACATTCGCGAAATAATATTGCAACAATCCAACATAGAAATTACAAAGGATGAGGCTAGAGAAATGCCAATTTATAGCAGTTATAACAGTTGTTCACCATTAAAAATAGGTGTGCATGAACGCTATTCGCGGGACTTAAGGAAAAAGTATACCCACTGGTAGAGAGCCCTGTCCCTGTGCGCCCGCATAAACAGTACTTTTATAAGAAAAAGTGTTATAAATAAAAATATTGCGCAGCGCGTCAACGCACGCTTACTTTTAATGGCGGTAAACTGTTATAACTGCTATAAGTTGGCATTTCTCTAATCTCGTCCAATCAGAATGCCAAGCGCAGGAGGGCATAAACAGTACTTTTATAAACAAAACAAATAAATCTGTTATACATTGGCATGGGTGGAGTGACTTTCATTTAGAATAGCTCCAGTTGGAGCCTAAACCTAAAGTTTAAAACAAAAAAATAAGTTTGAGAAATTACGGACACCCTATTGCCCGCAAGTATCTCATAATGCAATCCTTTCTCAACCTTGCATATAAACTGAATGACGAAATTAAGCTCTAGACATTTTACAAGGTCATATTTTCTAACAAATCGTAAAGCATACCCTCTAGCCTCTAATATTCAACTATTATAAATAACATTTTGGAACAAATACAATTTAATTGGTTCGTTCGCTGCGAGTTAACAATCATCAATAAGGTTTATCATCATGTACCAATATAATAATTATGTTGTTAAGTTAATACAAATACATTAGTTAATTATTATTGTTGTTCAAACTGTATAAAAATCATCAATAAATGCTTCGTTTATGCCAATTGGTAAACTATTGAAAAGAAATAGTGGGTACATATACAACCAATAGCCCCTTCAAGTCTTGATCTTTCCATATTAAACCATTAAAACCAACTCGACTGGAAGATTAATTCATTGCACTAGACGTAGACGTCTTATGTAATCTAACAAGCCTCACACCTTGTGTCAAAGTGGATTTAATTCAAAAAAAAAAAACACCAAATCAAAATCAGAAAAATAGTTTTCCCGTCCAAGTCTGAAGAGACATGGTAAATAGTGTTGTTGGTGGTCATGTTTTTTTTTTTTGTGGGAACACCAACGGGTGGTATTGAGACAAGTCTGGGTGCTGCTCCATTGTGGTATGGTTACTCAAACATGTTTCTTATATATTCCTTAAGCACACAGTAACGCCCACCTTAATTGCTGTTCACCCTGCATGTGATACCATACATTAAATTAATCATTTGTTACGGTCCGAGTAGAGTATATGCGTTTACAAAAAAAAAAAAAAAAAATTATAAGAGACACTAGTGTAAAGCAGTCTTTAATAGGTAATTTAGACAATGGTGAGTTAACTCGTGTAACTCTAGATAATCTATGTTTAAGTAATATTTCCCACTTTGAACTTTCACTTAGCTAGTTTTTGTAACAATCAACGAAAATCTATGAGAGAACTTTGCACAAAAGAAACATTCAAAAATAATATGATGTTTTTTGGATTTGAATTTTGGGTATACATATGTAGAAGTTAAAAATAATAATGTTTTATGTTTTAGGTTTGTTTTTGTTTCTTTGATGAAAGAAGATTGGTTGTAAGTAAATTAATGGTTTTAACCAAAGGTTCAAGGTAAGATTTGACATTTTCGAATTAAAGATTAGCCCACACTTGAAAGGTCATATTTGATTAAAGGGCATAGAAGGTAGGAGGGCTTAACACATATAGTAGGGGCTAACGAATGGTTTTGGTAGATTGAAGTACTTTTTTTATACATACAAATTTGAAGTTGCAAAAGTTAAAAGTGGATGCTGAAAATTGTATTCTTATCGACACGGACAAGTTTACTTGACAAACAACTCTATACCTATTGTAAGATTATATTTTTCCATAAGGAAAATTATATAGTTAATTACTAATTTGAAGCCTGACTTACACGTTCAATCATTTGACATCAAATTTGTGTAGTTCAATATCAATATTATGTAGTTTAAGAAATAAAAAAAAAAGAAACCATAATATTGGTGAAAATAAAAGAAATTTCTGGTAATTGGCTCATTCCCCAGAGTTCTAACTTTAGACTGCGATAACGATTCATCTTCAAAAATATATAAAAACTAACTGGCACGGCTGGACAAACCTAAGCTTCGCATAAAAATTACAAAATAATATATTTTAACACCTTAACTGTCCAACAGTTTTTTTACTTTATTTATAATCGAATACTACTTTCTGGGTTTTAACCCACTTCACTTGATTTTGAAAATATGATCCTCTAAGTACAATTTTTATTACTTTCCCAACACAGAGCGAATTTTTGTATTCGAAAACCACTGTTTTGTTTTTACAATATTTCACTCTATAAATAGCAATTATTTTAAATAACCCTTTAAATGCAAAAATTATTTTTGAAGTCGGATACACTCTTTTTTTACCCTATAAATAGTAAATTAAAAAATAACCTTTCATACACAAAAATAATTTTCAAATAAAACAAACATTTTAGCTTACCCCACTTCACCCTATAAATAGCAAATTTACAAATAACCTTTAAAACACAGAAAGAATTTCTTAAATTGGACATTTTTTTATTTTTACCCCATTTCACCCTAAAAATAACAAAATTTGAAAAAAGAATATCCCTAAATCCATTTCCTAAGAATAACCTTTTAAACGCAGGTAGTTTTTTTTTCAATCGAACACGTCTATTTCATTTTACCCCATTTCACCCATCATCGTTAAATTAAAAAAAAAAATAATTTTAGCCATCCCCTAAAAACAACCTTTCAAGCACTAAAAGAATTTTTTGAAAGCGGACATGTGGTTTCTGAGACAAAGCAAGAGTTCAGCTTCAGCGCCACCTGTTGAACGGTAATTGGATTGAACAGAATTTTCCGAATTTTTTTAACTTTCACGTAGCAATTATGAATAAACCCGCAGAAAGATGTAACGGGTGATTTTTAAGCTGGTTTGGTTTTGGCAACACTGGTTTTGACAGCTGACGTGTGTTTAGTACCTTGTGTTACTTTCAAACAGCTTCAGTTTGGTTTGCAATTTAACCATGGATCGTCTTACAAATGAACAACGCTTGCAAATTATTGAATTTTACTATCAAAATTCGTGCTCGGTTCGAAATGTTCATCGCGCGCTGCTTGTGTTCAGCGATGAGGCTCATTTTTTGTTGAATGGGTACGTAAATAAGCAAAATTGCCGCATTTGGAGTGAAGATCAGCCAGAAGCATTGCAACAGCTACCAATGCATCCCGAAAAAGCCACTGTTTGGTGCGGTTTATGGGCCGACGGCATTATTGGGCCTATTTCTTCAAAGATGATGCGAATCGCAGCGTTACTGTCAATGGTGAACGCTACCGAGCGATAATAATAAACTTTTTTTTGCCCGAAATGGAAGTTCTTGACTTGCATGATATGTGGTTTCAACAAGACGGTGCCACATGCCACACAGCACGCGAAACAATTTCACGTTTCGGGCCGGTCTATTGGCCGCCTAGATCGTGCGATTTGACACCATTAGATTATTTTTTGTGGGGGTATGTCAAGGCTAATGTCTATAGGGACAAGCCCGCTTCGATTGACGCACTGGAAGCCAACATCCATGCATTCATTCGTGAGATACCGGCCGATATGTGTGAAAGAGTATGCCAAAATTGGACTCAGCGGATGGGCTACCTGAGACGCAGCCGCGGTCAACATTTGCATGAAATTATCTTTAAACATTAAATTGCAAGGTTCAAACTATCGATTCAAATAAATATTTTATTCATTTTTTCGAATTTTTTGTGTTTTTTTTTAAAAAAAAGTTCTAAACCTCTTAAAAAAACACCCTTTATATAATTTAGTTCAGTCGTTTTAAAGTTTTAAGCTTCCTTACACACAACGATCCATTTTTTTAAAATAAAGAAGATATAGCTAGATATTGGAGGAAATTTTGGAACGATAAAAGTTTGAAAAAGTAAAACAAAAACATAAAACGACATAACCTCGATAATATTGCCCACGCAGAAAAAAAATTATGTACAAAGAAAAGATAATTTTATTTCCAACAACTTTGATCTTGTTAACATAAATATGTCCACCTAAAACCAAAAGTGTCAGAGATATAATTATTCCAAAATGTCGGATTTTCCCGGGGTATGGTGTGCGGAAAACCTGGAAATAAGCTTCTCTAACAGCCTTCTTTCAGATATGAAAAATCAGCCATCCTATATTTCTATCTTTCATATAGGTATAATCAAGGATTTCAGTTAAACATAAAAAAAAAACATTTTGAATTGATTTTTTATTTCCGTTACTTTAAGGTCATTTTACTCGAAATAAGAATAATTCACAAACTATATAAACTGTGTCCTACTTCGCTTTCAAACATGATCGCATTGTTGACCAAAATGACAAACGTCCATACTCACGTGATAAGAAACCGCGATATGCGAAACGCATAATCTGCCCGCAGGATGTTAACCCAGTTTAAATCAAACACACCATACTCATCGTTCCACCTTATATTCAATAACAAAAAAAAAAACTTAAATAAATAAACAAAATTCTCTGAAATAATACTGAATTAGCGATTCAGCTCAGGCATGTCAGCATTACTCCAGTGCGCCGCCGCCGCCGCCATACAAGTTGTTGTTAGGAATTGAACATACGAGTATTTTCAGGTATTCCTACCTATTCTTACCGGCGAATCGGCATTATTGGGCATGCAAACATTTTTCGCATAACAAGTTCTGGCTTAATTTTTTTGACAATGGATGATGTCATGTAAAGTAATGCGGTTTCAATAAACCTTTATTTCTGTTCCATTCTTTGAGGGTTAAGGTAAACCCAAGTTTTAAGTTAAGATAACTTGCCTCATAGTATATTGTATGTGTCCGGCTGGTGCGGCGTAACTAAGCCTACAGAATGCGATTGGACTGCAACATTGATGTATTTTTATTTTTACTTTTTTAATGCTTCGATTTTTGTTTGCTGTTGCAAGATATTCAGCTTAAAGGACTGCAACATCTTCGTCTTTGAATTTCTGACCACAAAAGAATGAAAAACCGAAAAAATCATGCATGAGTTACAGAAGTTCTTAATTTAATCGGGTCTGTCTCTCTTTCAACACGAATTTGATTGAAAAAAAAAGAAATAACGGTACTTGTTTTTTTTTTTTTAACTCATTTTTATTTTGTATCATACGATTGCCTAACCGTCAAGTTCCAAGAATGAATTCAAATAATTACATGTAGAGGTTTGGCCATGATCAATCATCATTCAGTTTAATAATGTCCGCAAGAAATATATATATATATATAAATCGGTTCAATCTGACATGGAGTAGTGACATGACCAGTGCGGCACGTTTGTTTAATTCAATTCAATTGAACTTAAGTACACTTCTTGACTACAAGAGAGCACGTGTTCGGACAGTTGTTGGCTTTGTTTGGTTTTGAAGTAATCCTATACAATTCAGAAACACCCTGATTTGGGGTCTCCATTTTCATGGTAGTGTATAAAAGTTGGGGGCGGGGGGGGGGGGTATATGTATTCTGAGATTTATTTCTTTTTCAACGCAAACCAATAATAAATCAAGTGGTGCTTTATGTTGTGCACAATTGAGCTATGGTCCTTCATTAGAGCAGAGTTTTGTTTAGTTTTTGTGGTTAGAGTGTTTCTTAAGGAAATAGTTCTGACCTTGGGATTTATACAGTGTGATTTGTATGAGACAAAAATGCAATAGATAGAACCCACAAAAATACTACTTTTTCTATAAAAGAACTCTTTTTTGCGGTTTTAGTCCTTCCTGATTAAAAAAGCACTGGAGAGAAACTAAGTAAAGGGTTTTCCAATAAGAGGTGTTGTTTTGATATTCATAGAAAATTGGCATTTTTTGAGATAAATGATCGGATGTTTATTTCATTATAAAGAGAAAGGTATGCCGTTAATAATGGAATACAACATCAGCCAAATGGCCGCCACGACCACGCTTACAGGACCATATCCTTTTCATGAAATTTTCCATAACCAAATCGCAAAGTGGCTGCCCTATGTCCTCGATAGCCTCACGAATTCCATCTTTGAGGTCTTGAATCGAAGCTGGGCTATTGGCGTAGACCTTATCTTTCACGTGGCCCCAAAGGAAGAAGTCGCAAGGTGTTAAATCACAAGATCTCGGTGGCCAATTGTGATCACCTCTTCGAGAGATAACACGGTCCGGAAACTTTTCCCGTAAAAGATCGATGGTTTCATTGCTTGTGTGGCACGTAGCGCCGTCTTGTTGAAAGTAAACGTTGTCCAGATCAATACCATCCAATTCCGGCCATAAAAAATCATTAATCATCTCTCGATAGCGCAATCCATTGACCGTAACTGTTGTTCCAGCCTCATTTTCGAAAAAGTAAGGTCCAATGACCCCGCGCGGACCATTAACCGCACCAAACAGTCACGCGTTGAGGATGGAGAGGCTTTTCAACAATAACTCTTGGGTTTTCCGAGCCCCAGATGCGACAGTTTTGCTTGTTGACGAAGCCTCCGAGGTGGAAATGGGCCTCATCAGTCAAAATGATTTTTCGATGAAATTCCGGATCATTTTCATGCATTTCAAGGACCCAATCAGCAAAGACACGACGTTGTTGATGATCAATCGGCTTGAGTTCTTCTGTTAACTGAACTTTATAAGCCTTAAGACCCAAGTCTTTATGCAAAATACGGTGTAATGACGTTTGTGGAATGCCTAATTCCAAAGAACGACGAGGAATGCACAAACCTGGGTTTTCTTCAACACTTTGGGCTACAACAGCAATATTCTCAGTTGTTCTTGAGCGACGTGCACGGGTTTTATTCTTCACATCACTAACTTGTCCCAACAGCTCGAATTTGTCCACCAATTTTTGTATTGCGGTCCGACAAGGTGCTTCACGACGACCCAAAAATGTTTTAGTTTTACGAACCGTCTCTGCCAAATTTTCACCATTTTTATAGTGAATTTTAATAATTTCAATGCGTTGTTGAAGCGTGTATCGTTCCATTTTTATTAATGGCGTAGTTTCTACTTGTCAAATGTCAAAAAATTACAGCTTCAAAAGTGACAGCTACCGAAATAGCGGGCTATTCAAAATAACAATAACGCAAGCTGAATTTAAAGCTAACTTAAATATCAGAAAAATCGTTTGATCTACAAATTCTGGGTAGGCGAAACAAATTAGCATTTATAATCAGCTACAACAACAACAACATTTTTCGATGCCGCCAGAAAGTGTCCAGGAAAGTAATGTCTGTTGGTATTTTTCGTTAAAGATCACATTAGTGCACCATTAGTAAGACCCTTAGGGCCAGTTTCACAGTCGACACTTACCGGAATAAGTGGCACTTAAGTTTCCCATATTTTTATCTTAGCGTGAGTGGAACTTTGCATACTTAAGTGCCACTTTTCTGACTGTGAAACTGGCTTTAAAATCCAGCTAAATTATGTTCTTAACCACAAGAGTTTGATGTGCTATTTTTGGCTTTGGCAAATAATCTCTCTCAGCGCGGAGACATAAAATATCTTAGTTCTTATCATAAAATAATTTAAAAATCTATAGATATTTGTAAAGGGTCTTCCAATAGGGACTACCGAACTTTGACAGTTGATAGCGGCCATATTGTTGAAGCTTCATCATCTTTCAGATTTGCTGTCATTTATTCAGTCTGTTTTGCAAAATCCTACTGTGAGCACTATTCACAGTGTGGTTCAGTAAACGATCAATCAACACCCATAGCCGTAAGTCGACGAAACCTGAGATCTGCCGAAAAAATCGGCCTTTCGCAGAGTCATGGAAAATTGGATATTTCGGATGCACACCACAGAAAGAAGACGTTATATTCCATACATAATGGCATCGATAAGCTTTTCAAACGAATACAAAATTTCAATGATATCTTACTCAAACATTTTACATTATTTAAATTTAGAGATAGAAAGCGCTTATCGAAAGACCCTGTATAAACTAAAACATTGAGTGAAAGTACACTAAATTTTGCATGCAAAAACTCCCCCACAGCTGTTTTGCTATAAAAATAATCTCAAAGAAAAAAAAACTCAATAAAACCTATTAAATATAAATCATAAAGTCATAACAATATAGCTACCATATGGGTACTAACTCATCGTATAAATTGGTTTCAGATAACTTAACACGCCATCTTCGAATGCAAATTTATTTGCATATTTAAGTTATTCACTTTTCATTTCAATATAGTTTATATAGCTAATTATTTTTAATACTTTTTGCATTCAACATAAAACAAATTAATTGCTGGTCATGAATTGATATCCACCCATTTTTAGTTTCATAATAAGTTTAAAACTCTCGCACAGCAGAGTTCCATACACGAAATCAATAGTTTTGTCAAAATATACAAACATAAATCTGCCAAATTCAATTTATATCATGCAACCTTTCAATAGTTTGTTATGATTGTGCGCATGCCAAAGTCATTAAGATTCAATTTTGTGCTGAAAAATTCAGATCAGGGAAAGTATGTTATTGTCTTGAGTTATAATTGAAATAAAAACAGTAGTTTGTGGCTTTGCTACCGCATAACACCATAATTTTGAGCTTGAGATCTTGGAATGAATTTCCGAATTGCGAAATCTTCAGTTTATAAAAAAAAAAAACACAAAAAAATATTGCCTGAGGCTGCGGAATGCTTCTCAAATCTCAAACGATAGCGATGGTGGTGGTCTTAACGAATTAGGAACTTAACTCCCCACAAATTATTTAATAGGATGTGTTTTTTTTTTTTTTGATTTTGTTTTCGTTTAGTTTAGCTTTGAGCATTTATTTTGTAATACTAGTTAGAGGAATATGGTGCCGAATGGGATACCATGTAAGATGGTATCCCAAAGATACAAAAGCTTCCTCAAAATAGATATCAAAAGCACAAAGTAAGACAGGTCCTATTAATTTAAACTGACCATCTGCCTTTCTGAGCTTAAAATTATCTTGGCGTTAAATCGTTTTTTTTTTCGGCTTGAAATTACCCTAATATGCGAAGGACACGTAAGACTTGATGTTTTATTTCACACTTAAAATAGTCTTTAACAGAAATTCACAGATTCTTTCGCGAGCACTCTCTTCTGTGAATAACCATGAAATTTTTAAGTACGTTTGGGCTTAAATACGTGAACATTCTCATAAACTCACTATAGGGAAACGTAGTCGCTATCTGTCAATCCTAATATAATACTACATTAGTTACCTAAGAATTGATAGTTTAGCTGTCAAAACGAACTTTTCCGGTGTTGTCAAAGAATGTAGGTATTCCTTTTTTATGTTATTTTTGTTACCCTCTGTTGCTGTACAATTTTAGCCCATGTTCCCCTAAACATTACCAAGAACCAACTATTTTTTATTTATTTCCTTTTTGATGATCATTGTAATGGCCATGTTGATTATTTGATCGACCTCGAAAGTAAATATCTTCAAATTTAGATCAAAAGTATAAAATTTAATCGCGCAAAGTAGGTATGTAGGTACTCGTATAATTGTATAGCAGATTATGAAATGTAAGAATATTTCTCATAACGGAATGTTTTTCAAGTATAAAGTTGGCAGACATTTTTCTATCACATTTTTGTCAAGATTAAGAAATCAATCATCTCACAAATATGTTTGTATATAATAATTTAATATCTAGGCAACATAATCGAAAAGGAATTTAGAAACTCTTCTCTTTAAAAACAAATTTATTCACACATGTATGTGGTGCTGCGCTGATGGTGCCTATCACTTTTTATCCCCCTCTCATTATTAAACCTACCTCGAGGCAGAGTACATACCTATCTTTATTTTGAGTGTTTTTTTGTTGTTGTTGTGTGTTTTTGAAAAAAATCTTGATCTTCAATCAAATACCAATTTATCAACACATCTTCCTCACGCAATGATATCATATTTCGAAGCACACTCTCTTAAATAATTTACACTAAATTCGAATTTATAAACAAACTATCATAAAACCGAAGAAGTTTCATGTCAAAACTGAACACTGGGGCAGCGGGGGCTAACACATTCAACTGATTGATTAAAAATAAATTGATTCTTCAATCTTTCTTTTGATAGAAAAAAGTAGTGTTAGAACCCAGAGACGTGATCTTAAGAATGTAATTTCTATTCCTAGGTCATTTGCATGATGATGAGACTGAATGAATTTGAGTGACAAGGATTGTCGTTAACCCTTTCCCACTGAGAGTTGATAAATTTCCCAAAAAAAAAAAACAACCTTCAAAAAAAACGCACACTAATTTGACATTTTATGTGGACAACATGTGTCTGTCACTATTTCGAAAAATACCACTCGATAAATAATTATAATCAAAAGCTTCACATTAAAATACCAAAGTCATTTATTATAAACTAGTTGCGTCAGTTTAAACATCACGCAACTGCAATGTCTGCATCGAAATGACAGCTGCAGCAACTAACGTGACTAACTAGCGCATCATCGATATACTTATCCACATACATATAGTCTCTTAGTAAAAATTCAAATATTGTTAACTATTTTACATACATGTATTTTTAGTCATATCAAAGATAGATAAGTTAATTGCATTTACTTGCCAGGGCAATCAACATTGCATTGAGACTGGATCGCTGGTCGTATACACATACATGAGTGTCCATCACACCGCAACATAAGTCATCATTTAACGATAATTATGATGATTTCATCTAATCCGCAGCTACCACCGCGTACCGCTTGCCGACCACCACTCACTCATTCGTCTTCGTACGCCACAACCAATGGTCACGGATTGGTTCATTGAATGAATTCATCAGCAAAGCATGAGGAGCATTCTGCCGTCTATCGTTGCGAGGCATTCAATTTTCAAAATAACACTTTGGAGGCGATCAGTGGCACGCGATAAAATTGCTTAGCGATTAGTTCGATTAAAATTAATTATAATATTGTGGGCATGTTTTGATTTATTTGAATTGTTTTACACGAACATTATTCTCGTGAGTCGAAGAGCATACACAATAGGTGGATTTGTATGTATATTGTCATTCAGAGCTAGGTTCTTAGTCTAGTGGCCGAGCTTCAAAAAGAGAAATTGAATGATCTACAATGACCCATAGCAATAAGAAGTTGACTTTGAAGTATCACCTCTCAAATTATAATAACAGCACAAAATGAGTTAAATTGAGTATTTTTGCTCAAAGTGTGTTTTTCTTATAGTTCACATCCACTTCATGCAGCTGAAAAAAGTTTACTACGTTTCTAAAAATTTACTTTAAACGTAACTGCCGTCTAATATCTCTAGAGGTTATTTAATCTACAGAGATGAATATTGGTAAAATTACTCCTTAGCTTAACACGGCTTCTGGTTAAATTAAACCTTAAGTCATGTTGATTATACTGGCTGTCAATTTAATAGTATATGAAAAGCTTAGTGGTCATCTAGAGCTGCCATTGTGTCATATAGATTTTACAATTAATTCCTGTTAATTCAACAATCTGGTATTTTGTGTTAAATATATAACATGATCAGCCACCGTGTCTTGAAAAATAACAACCTGATAAATTGGTTAATTTCTGTTTCATTTTATTTAAACTCTTAGTAGGTACACTATAGCTATATGAATTCGTAAGGAAAATTAAACTTGAAATTTTTATCAAACTTGATATGTTGACAGGAAAGACAAAAAAGTGTTTTTTTGAGTTTTCGGGTTAAAAATTTTAATTGAAAAGCCGCCAAGACCAGACAGAAACTTTGTTAACAAATTCCCAGATTTTCAGGTGCCAAAACGTATCCAAGACCAAGTGAAAAATTTAGAACAGTTTCTATCGAATCAGTGTGGTTGTTTATTGAAACAAATTAGCTGCTAGACTCGATAATCTTAAAAAATAAAATGAAAAACATTCAGCAGACGTAAGCAGCAGACATCTTTGACTAAGCTGTCACTGTCAGAACAATATTAATTGATTTTCGATTTCTTACTTACATATTATAGGTCACTGATTTATCCGGCTCGAAGGACCAAAATATTTGGTATTAAAAATGTTACATCGCCTGCCAACTACAAATGTCTACAAATCAAATTAAATCTCCAAATTAAAAACGACTAATGTATTCAGCTGATAAAATGCCAGTGTTTATTCGTTTTTGCTTTAAGTTCTGACAATTCTCCGAAACTAAGTATGAATGGTCTAAATGTTGGTGTGTTTTCTGAATGCATTATACTGGCCGAGTTCAGTGGGTGGATGACGTAGGTACAGAAGCAGCACTGAACATTTCGTGTTTCTGTATAAAATATGCTGCTTTTCCTATTTTTTTGTCTTATTTTTGGAAATTTTGTTTCCTTTATTTGAATTTTGGATCTTTGGGTTGGTTGCTCTAGAATGCGTTATGATAAACTTCATTGGTTGATTTAGGTTTAATAGTTCTACCAAATATAACCTAGTACGACATAGATTTATCCTCGAACCTAGACGCCCAACGAACAAATCTCTGAAAGATGAATAGATGAAAACATAGCGAAAACAGTAAAGGTCTCAGAAATCACCCCGCCAGTATTGATTGGATAACCATCACTGAGAATTAGATGCAGCTTTGATTGGTCCTAATTAGTACTTTTCAATAACAGCCACCGCTGGAATTTTGAAATAAAAATTATTTATTAATATCAAAAGCATGGCACACGACCGGTCTAAGCCAGTACGATATTTAAGCAGCAAAGAAAGGAGAGATATAGAATATGATAAATGGCAAATAATTCTGATCTTTAGATTTGTCTTATCTTATTCAATTTGCTTTGATGACATTATAGTGGGGCTTAAAATATACTTTGATAACATAAGACAAGAAAAATCTATTAACACAACGCCTTAATTAACATTTCGGAAAGCCTTAAAAGAGCACTCAATATGACAAAGCACAACTGACCAAATAGTGATTAATTATGATATGATTTTTTTTTTTTAATAAAGAGATATTAGCTACAAAAATTATCTTGCTCTTTATTGTACCTATGTATGTACATATTTCAAAAAAAAATTATGTCAAAAAAGTTAAAAATAGCATTTCCGCTTCAGTTTCCTCCTTATTGTTTCCGAAAATAGAGTTCCAATTTCTCCGAATGACAGTTCATATAACACAAAATTCAATTTCATTTTCATGCAACAAAACATATGTCATTTAAAGGAATTTGACAGAAATCCAATTTACTACACAAATTATTCCATTGAAGCTCTTGCTGGTGTTAATAAATTTTCCTGTTAAGCCAAAAAAAAAAACAACAATAACCAACGCCCTATCTGTACATACATAAATATTCGAATTGTAAACCGTTTAAGTCCAAATTTCCCTTTCACTTTAAAATATATGTTCGACATTATTTACTTTCTCAGCCGTCTCCTTCAATCCCAAAAAAATAAAAAAAAAAAACAAAATACTGACCCAGTGCCTGATGGCTGACATGAACGGGGACACCCAAAAACTCGAACACAGCCAATATGTCTGAGATGTCGTCTCGACGGACGTGTCAAAGCCGCCCAATAAACTTTGATTTTTTATCGCAAGTTTCTGGAAAAGAATTTCCGTGGGACGACAAGCGCAGACCAAAAATAAAAACAACAAAAAAAATACACCCAAACGCACAAATCTCGTAGGCATTTCTTATATGGTTGCAACTTGCAAGCCTGGGTGTGGCTCTGACCATGCTCAACATTGTAAGTGCATCATTATTATCATGAGAGGCAAGACCATGCTGCAAAAAATGTTCATTTAACCACAAGGACAGGATGCTGGCTGGCTTGCTGGCTTGGCTGGCTGGCTAAAATGAAGACTGATTCTCAGATATGTGCACGCATTTGCAACTTTTATAATAGAACCTTGGACGTGTAGAGGTACAGCAACGATAACAAAAAAAAAAACCTGAAAAAAGCAGTCAAATGACTTCTGGTCTTACCCTCACCTAATGCATCTGTCCAAATTCAGAACGCCTAAGGAATGCATCATAAATTGCCCGAACTTCGAATAACTAGACAAGCTATAATGGATGCCAAAGTCGAGATCATCGAGACTCGTCGCGAGGAGACGACATTGGAATGCATCTTCGCCTGCATAGTGCACCACACCATCACCACCACGTGAAGAGATACATTGTTGGCCTTTTGAACCTGCAGCTTGTTTCGGGCCGTGTTGTCGAAACGTGTTATGAGTTTCACACTTTTGCATCGTGGTTTGGTGGTTTTACTTTGGCCAGCATCCATACTATAATGCCGAAGCCGAAGCCGATTCCGAAATGCCGGCTTCATAACAGACATGTGGGTTGAGGGGCAACTAAAAAAACCTGTACTACTCAGACTCACGCCTATGCAGACATCTCTTAGATTCTTACGTTGGAGACATAAAAATTCTTTAGCAATCTTCAACAATTCGATATTCCCTAAGCCTGGAATATGTGGGTATGGGCACATTTTCATTTTCTTTTTTTATTTCTATTTTTTTTTTATTTTGTTGCTTTCCTTTAAAGGTCAAGTATTGGTTTCACTGAATATTTGAATTAGATGTTTCAGATCGAATTTGAGATCAAATAAATTTAATTACAATTAGCGATCCATTTGGGGCGTAATATAGCGAATCTAGAACTGCTTTGACCAATGAGGTTTGGAATGAAAATATCAACAAAACTGTTTCGCAGTTTTTTTCATCGAAAGATTAGTTCGACTTTTAAGTAAAAATAGTTTTTCAAATTCTTAAAAATATTCTTTATTTTTTCGCCTTCACGGTGTGAAGGTTACCCCATACTGGACGACGCACGTACAATAAATAATACGCATGTACGGAATGGTGAAGAGTTCAAGTCACTATAGGTTTCAGTTCTCCACGAGATAGATCCTCAATAACTTAAATATTTTTTTAAATTTACGATGTTAATGCTTTGTCAATAATTACTACCATCAGTAACCAATAAGCGCCTATTCCCAACAAATAAAGGGTGTTTTTGATGTGTAAACATCTATGCTGGCGGTAGAGTGAAAAAAAAAACGTGAACGTTCGTGTGCAATGTTACGTCGTGCAACGTTACGGTGTGCAACGTTACGATCTGCATACTAGGATGGGTGCGTTCAGTGAAAAACATCTTAAGATCCCCTTCAAGCAAAAACAAGTCCGTTTTGGATCCGCGCACGTTGATGTTTACACATATAAACCGTGAGTCCCGGCACTCACACAATTTTTTTTTTTAGACGTGTGGTTTTCAATCTGGCAATTCTTTTTTCGGAGTTGGTCTTTTTGATAGCTGTCACTTGATTTATGCTGAATTTGGTTTGCCAGTACATAATTAATTGACTTATTCCTGAACAACGTTTCAAAATCGTGCAAATTTATTACCAAAATAATGGTTCGGTTCGCTCGACGCATCGGCCATAAATTCGAGAAACCATGGATCGGTTTTGCACCACGTTTACTCTAGTGGATGATGCGCATCCTCAGAGACGCCGTACAGTGCGCACCGAAGACGCTATTGCTGCTGTGGAGCAGAGTATCGAAGAAGACCCGAATGAGTCCATCCGCCATCGCGCGCAGCAACTGGGGCTGTCGAAAATCAGGTCTCTCGGCTCGATTTTATTCGAACCAGCCACGGCGGCCACTTGCCCGAAATCATTTTTAAAACATAATGGCAAACCCTTATATTTATAATAAAGCTAAATTCTTGGCCATAACATTAAATGATATGCATTTTATTTCTTCTTGCAAACCACAAGTATAAAAAAAACATCCTTTATTTAAATCACTTTGATAAATATTTTTTGAGGAAGTCCATCAGACTCATCTCAGGACTTAATTTCTCCAACAGATCGAATGAATTAGCAATGACCTTCAGCGAGCACGGCCAAAGAAACAAGCGATAACTACCGAACTGGAGATGCTGGTAAGGGCAAGTTAATACCTTATTTACTTTGGTTCTTATCTTGTGGGTACATAAAGGTACAAAAAATGAAAAAAAAAAAAAACAAAAACAGACTACACACATTCTTCTCTGTGGTCAGAAAGGCTACAGATAAACAGGCTCTATACCGCATGCTCTCTGTGTAGATCGAGGGAAGCATAACTTGTGGTTTTGTGTGGAGGAATTTTTCTCATCTCAAAGTGGATACTTTATCGCAAGTCATAAATTGAACTTGTAGACGTTTTTTTTTTTTTTGTTTCTGTCCCCTTGGCCTATCCTGCTGTTAAGTTGATAAAAAAGGATACCAACGCACACGATCCTGTTTTAATTAATTTTTTTGTTCTTCTTTTTTTTTCAAGTCACAACTTTGTACCAATGCGATAGTTAAAAGTTGCTGTCAGAAAATATCTCCACACGCTCTTATGGTAAACGTCGAATTCGGTTTGTATGGATAGTTATATCAGCTACATAGAAGGTGAAAATGTCAAAGCCTATTAGCCTTTAAATTCACCTAAGGCTGTATAAGAAAACTCTCATAGGAGCAAGCCTGTTAGTTTGTTACATTTTCTGCTACAATGTAGGCACAAATTAAAATTTCTAAAAGCAAGGCCGTAGACAGGTTTCTTTTCATATTCTTCGATGTCGTTAAAAATATTATTCTGTTCCGTGGTCGTTAAAGAAAATTATAGGACTATAAAAGTAGTCTTATATAACATAACGTTGGTCGATTGCCATAGCAACAACAATGTATGTAACAAATGATAGCCAGCAATAAAATTCTAAGACTTCTAAGAAAGTAATAATTTTATAAAAAGAGTGCTGATCTCCTCGCCAAAAGCGAAACACTATTTAACGCTTTTAAACTTCACTAAAAGACCATAAATCAAAAGTTATTGCACTATGATGTTGGTGTGGTTGGTGTTGTTTATGTTGGGCTTGGCACAGGCTTTGCAAATAGCTTCTTTTTTCAACGGTCAAGGGCAATAGATTACAATAACCATTTAGATTCTGAATTGTATACAATGGGAAAGACCATCATTTGGAGTTGTATTGTATGCATTTAAAAGCCTCAGTATTATTAATAATTAATAATCTTAGAAATAAGGTTCATGACTGGATCGCTCTTATGAAAAGGGTGGGCCATCTGTTGGTTTCTTTTAAAAATGGTTATGAAGAAACAATGTTCAATATTTTGTACTTTATTGAAAAGAGTTAAATCCTTCGATGAAGTACGAAATATTAGTTCATTCAAATGAATGGCTCGTCGTCTGGCTCACCAGATTGTTTCGGCACCTATTTCACGAAAAGCTTGACCAATATTGTTTTTAAGTGCATGAATTGTGCAGTGAAGTGTTTGCATGGCATTGATCTTTAATGATACCACTCACAAATAAGACCAACAGCTTGAAATTTTAGCTCCGTGGTGGGCAAGCAACTTCACCAAAACGGGTAACTAAACGATTTTTGAACTTAATGTGCAATAAATCGATTGTTGGACGGCTAGTATGGCACGTAGCGCCATCTTGCTGATGGAATCATCGCTCGCTTAAATCTAAATCCTCGGAACATACAAAATCCATTGATGTTCAAGTTTCTTCCATCATCGTCTTGCAAGAAAAATCGGCTTATAATGTCACCACTCTAAAAACCGCACCAGGTAATTTTTACCTCCTTGAGCGCACAGGACGAACTGGAATATAAATGGTTAAAAATAAGCAAACCATTCCAACGAACTTTCTTCACAAACTTGCGTACTATAGTAGCTACAGTTTGTGCATTATTTCGACCGAAATTTCTTTCCAAAATTCAAACTATATCGGCAACGACACTTTGGAAGCAACTTAACTTTGCAATATTTCCCAACGTTCTTCAAATGTTGATCGATCCATTTGCTCGGAAATAAAATGCAAAATGAGATTCTATCACTGTCAGTCTCAAAATAATATTTACTTCAAAACGAAACCAACAGATGTCCGACCCTTTAGAAGGAAAAAAAAGGGCGAAACTCACAATAGATTTTGAAATTCCGTGCAAACAAAAACTTTTAAGGTGAAATATTTTTCCACACAGCAGAATAATTTTAGATGCCGTCTTCGATTAAAATATGATTTTTCTTAACGTTTTTAAAAATTTTAACAGCTTCTAGAGGTCTTGTAAAAAGTGTAAGAAAAATGGTAAAGTGTCAACTTTCAAAGAAATTTATGGCTTCAAGTACCGTTATTTTGGTTTCTAATGGGTGATTTTTTAAGAGGTTTAGAACTTTTTTTTAAAAAAAAACACAAAAAATTCGAAAAAATGAATGAAATATTTATTTGAATCGATAGTTTGAACCTTGCAATTTAATGTTTAAAGATAATTTCATGCAAATGTTGACCGCGGCTGCGTCTCAGGTAGCCCATCCGCTGAGTCCAATTTTGGCATACTCTTTCACACATATCGGCCGGTATCTCACGAATGAATGCATGGATGTTGGCTTCCAGTGCGTCAATCGAAGCGGGCTTGTCCCTATAGACATTAGCCTTGACATACCCCCACAAAAACTAATCTAATGGTGTCAAATCGCACGATCTAGGCGGCCAATTGACCGGCCCGAAACGTGAAATTAACTGTTCACCAAACTCGCCTCGCAATTGCGCCATTGTTTCGCGTGCTGTGTGGCATGTGGCACCGTCTTGTTGAAACCACATATCATGCAAGTCAAGAACTTCCATTTCGGGAAAAAAAAAGTTTGCTATCATCGCTCGGTAGCGTTCACCATTGACAGTAACGCTGCGATTCCCATCATCTTTGAAGAAATATGGCCCAATAATGCCGCCGGCCCATAAACCGCACCAAACAGTGGCTTTTTCGGGATGCATTGGTAGCTGTTGCAATGCTTCTGGCTGATCTTCACTCCAAATGCGGCAATTTTGCTTATTTACGTACCCATTCAACCAAAAATGAGCCTCATCGCTGAACACAAGCAGCGTGCGATGAACATTTCGAACCGAGCACGAATTTTGATAGTAAAATTCAATAATTTGCAAGCGTTGTTCATTTGTAAGACGATCTATGGTTAAAATGCAAACCAAACTGAAGCTGTTTGACAGTGACACAAGGTACTAAACACACGTCAGCTGTCAAAACCAGTGTTGCCAAAACCAAACCAGCCAAAAAATCACCCGTTATAAAAAAACATACAAAAGTGTTGCTTGGGTGTATACTACTACTACTAATTGCCCGTTTAGGCTGTAGTCGAACAGACAGGCAGAAATAGGAGACTCACTTTTGTGGCTCCGGGAGCACTCCATATGTGGGATATTCGCAAAAAATAGTATGCCATCTAAAAGGTCAGTAGGTCATTGGTCAAAAAAGTCAACTACTTTCAGAAATTTGTCATCCATAGGTTTTTTTTTAAGATTTTTGTCAAGGTCACCTAGGTATACGACACTGAAAAAACTTTAAAAATTTGCAAAAAAAAAACTATCGCTGATCAATTTCTGAAACCAGTTGAACTTTTATGAGGTTACTAATAGGTTGGTTAATATCCCCGGTAATGTCAATCAAAATCTTGGTTTCATTAATTGATTCCCTCTCTTTAAAATTAATGAGCAAAATATGTACCCAGCTTCTGAGTAGGAACTAACTACGTATGCCACAAATAATGTCAAAAATTAACAATAGGTACTTTTGTTTGGTATTATTTATACTTGCTCTATAGGGCAAGTATTGGTTTCGTGTAAAAAAAAAAAATCAAAACTAACACTACGATGATCGAGAAGTCCGAAAAAGTGGGTTTCGTCATGCCGTCCGTCGGTCTGTGCGTCCATCGGTGCAACTGTGCCTCCACTGTAATTTGAGCTAGAGCCTAAGTGCGTAGACCGCTTTGCTTCAAATTTGGTACAAAGCATTTTTATGTGATTCTCTAAAGGGTAAATTCGAATTTTAGTTTAAGCTCATCTAAAACGGGTAGCTGCCATATAAGACTTTTAGGTTTTTCAAATTTTCTCAAAAACCAATAATAACCAAGTCAATTAGAAGAAAACTGCTTTTCAAGTTTTCGTCAAAAAAAAAATCATATAACGGAATTAAGTATTCCACGTTTCTTTTTGTAAAAAATAGTCTTATTTTAAGGTTATTCAAGCATATCTTTTCTATGGCTAGACCGATTAGGTTATAATTTTGCAATCTGATGCTTCTCAATATTTTAAACAATTATTCATTTAAAATTTTTTAAAAACATTGATTTATAAACAAAAAAAAATTAAACAAAAAATCAATTTTTTAGTACTTTTGAATCTTTTAATATTTTCTCGTTAAATATTGTATATACATCATCCATCTTCAATGTGTGCTTACACACAGTTGTTACCCACAAGAGCAAGTTCATGAGATCAGGTCATGCATATTTTATTGATTACTTTCGCATGTCAAGTGGCGCTATCCACGACGATATTTAATGTATTTTGTGTTTTTATCTATATGTATCTGCTGATTTGTATAAACTTTATGTCTAGCGAACACAGCTCGATGGTAAAAACAAAAAGCGAAAAGTCGCTGCATCAAACCGTCTATAAAATAAACCTGTTGTTCAACAAACATTTAAATCTTTTCACTTTTTAAAACGAGAATAATTGATTTTTGTTTTTTTCTTATATACATACCTACAAACCTATACAGAAAAATGACTAAATCAATGTCAATCTAATATTTTAAATATTTTATCAAGAGTTTCGAGTAGAAAGTAACATCAAAGCCAATACACTTCTTTCATTGTATTGTATATTGTAATCTTTATTGGAATAAAATTAAAAGTTCAGTCGTTCGCTCATTATATGCATTTTTATGTCTCCACCTTATCAAAGAATAATAAATTTCCAAAAAAATGCAATATCTCCGACCGTTTGTCTATTTAATATGCTAATTTACGCATTTATTTTTTGTGTTTTGTTTTCATTTTTGGATAAAAGTCATAAAATTATTTGGACTATAACCCGAAGACACAGGTTGAATTTTTAATTTTCATCAATTCAAAGCCGTGTTATAGCTTGGGAGGTGATATCTACTTAAATTTTGTTTGAAGAAAAAAAGTTTGAAAAAAAGTTATAGGAGTTAACTCATGTTTGACCCCAAAATCTTTCACTAAAAAACTTGGCTTTTAGACAAAATTGTCGAAAGTTAAAGGATTTTCTAAGCACAAGTTGAAAAAGGGCTTTAAAAACGGCTGTTCCTTACCTGAAATACCGATTATAGTTTGTTTAACCATTAAAACTTTTAAGTACATAATTCTTTTTTTTTTTGTATTCTATTTTCATATTTGCTTTAAAAATATTCTACTAGCTACGGCCTAGTGTAAAGGTGTCTGTTCTTACTGTTTTCTTATTTGAGAAAAAAAAAAAAAAAACATTACTATGGTTCTATTGTCTTAAATTTATTTTTTAACCAAATTCCCAATAAAAAATGATCAACTTGTCGTAATATTATTTCTTGATTTTTATTTAACAGGTCAGTGCGTTTGTGGGTCGTAAATTAGAGTTTGACAGTTCTTTTTTTTTGGAGAGAGATTTGAATTTGAATTGATAGCTGTTCTCAGCGCGGAAAAAAAATTCGAAACTTTGTTTTTATTTTGTTTTTTTTTTTTTATTTTTTTAAAGAGAAAATTTATTTAGTGAGGAAAATTGGGTGTGTAATAAATTATTATTCAGGTCTCAAAAGCTATAGATGTTGTATGCTTTAACACTCTTGATGGGTATAGCTTTATGGTTTTTCAAAAAACTTCATTAAAATTATGTAGACGTTTTGTTTTTGTTTTTGTATTTTTTTTTTTATTTTATGAGATATTGCTGCATTTGGAGCTATAATTTCACTGAACGAGGCCATAAATCAATACAGAAAAAAAATATAATGTAGGTGATTTCGTTTAAAAGTCATGATTATTGGGTGTTGGTTTCCTCATATGTATGTCTTGGAACAGTGTAATTTGTTGTGTAACAAAACGTGCATCAAATTTGAATGACTATATTATTGTTAATTCATAAAGATGATTAATTTTTTACTGTGAATTAAATGATGATAAATATGTATATGTATTTTGTTAGGACACACATTTTCAGACTTGGAAAGTGAAGGTCTCCAATGCAATTTAGTTCCGGAGTGTTCTGGTTTGTGTGACGTTAATATTTTGAAATACAGTTTACGAAAAAGACAACACCAGACGAGTTCGTAGTTCTGAAGGTGAAATAGAGGCTTTTATAGCTTTACATAGGGATCCATTCCATACCCTTACTTGGAAAATTAATGTTTGGTCTGTAAAAGGGATTTTTATTGTATACTTTCAGTTTCTTTTATTAAATTACTAATGCTTACACATATATAATACGGTAATTTGGGTGTTTAAAATTGTTACGAGTATGACACAAATACTCATAATTTTATAAAAATTATTCACACAATACAAAATAAAAAAAAAAACATTGAGTATAGATCTAGAACGTATAATAAAATAACTATACTGAGTTAAAAGAAAACATAATTAAGTTAGGGAATCAATTTAAGTTGCGTTACGTGTGTGACCTAAGAAAACATTTCATGAAGAGTATGTTTTATACTTTTTAAAATACATACCTTGACATTCATCTTCAATCCAGTTTAATAATGGAAAATAAAACCATGAGCAACTTTCCCAAAATTTAGTTTGAAATTGTTACTGCACTGACAGGTTATTGTTACGAGTATGATCATGTATGAGTTTTACGCAAGAAAAAAATTTACTAACTAAACGATATTTGAATGGAAAATTATTTTTAAGTGTAATCATTTATAACATGAAGTTGGAAAATATATACCTCCACTGGAACAGTGAAGTTTTCCACCTTAAAATTTGAATAATTTGCGCTCCAATGGGATTTTTAAAATTTTGATCAATATCCACTTAAAGTTGATTAAATTTCTATGTTAGGTTAGGTTAGGTAAGGTTTTTGGGCTAATAGAGGATCTTATTCCTACCACACTTAGTTCAATGTAGATCCCTTGTGATATACTCGGAAGATTGAGCACTCCCAATAAGTTAACTTTTAAAAGTTTTCATGGATTGTCAAGCCATTTGGAGACTTTGATAAAATTCGACAATTTTACCCGGAAAAAGTTGGAGAGCTCTTCTAGGTTATCAAAGAAGTAGTTTCCTAAGAGTTTTTATCTTAGTTGCGAGAGTGCTGGGCAGTGACATAAGAAGTGAGAAGAGCTCTCCTGAACTTCTTCATCACCACAGCCTCTGCATAAATCATCTGTGCTGATCCTCAGTTTTTTAAATTTCTATGTAGATTATATTTCCCTAAAATTCTTTCCCTTCATAAAAAACATTTTATATCAAAAAATAAAACTCAAATTTGTTGAAAAGCAGAAAGATTTAGTTTTAAAATGCCAATTTATTACGGGTATGATCCATAACCTAATGTACATAAATTAAGGTTTAGAATTGGTTTTTTAATTCAATGAAATTTTGTCTGATCAATTGTCAGATTGTTAATTAAAATTAGTTTTTGTATACCAAAAAAAAAAAAAACAAAAATATATTTTTGTTACGGGTGTGACGGAAGCGGGTCAAAATTCTGTTTTCTACATTCTACTGTTTATAATTCTTCCTTTCAACACAAAAACCAAGGAAAATACAAAACAGTTGCCTTCTTTGAATTGTCAATTCGGTTTTTTTTTTTAACTTTTACGGCACATGACAACGCAAGTTGAAAAAATAACATCGCACTTTTTTATACCTACGCAAAATTTTTTGCGTTTTTTTTAATTTTGACGAAAAATTTCATCCGTAAATTTGCAAATTTCCGATTTTATTTAAACACTATTTACCATACATCGCAGTTCACCATATTACACGACAATTTTTGTTTTGAAAATCGAAAAATGCGATGCTTACTTCACGCTAAGTAAAAACTATATTTTTAGTACGATTTTTTTTAAATATTCACGCAACCATTTTTTATGAAATTTCAAAAAATCAGTGCCAATTTAACGCATTTCTGTCAATTCTCTATCTTGGAAAATAATGGTAATAACGTTGGATCTACACGATTGAGTAACAATAACGTCAGTACTATAGCCATATGTTAGTGCTTTTTTGACATTATTACGTTTAATGACAAAAATGGGTAGGTGCCACCAGGGGCGTAGTACCTGCTGATGTACCAGAGCGTTTTAGCCTGGTGTTTGAGTGCCACCAGGGGCGTAGTATCTGCTGATCTACCAGACCGTTTAGCCTGCTGTTTGAGTGCCACCAGGGGCGGGCGTAGTACTTGCTTATAAAATTGTGAATACCGCCTGATCCAGTTCCAAACCTGACATCGGAATAGTGGTACCAGTTTTGAAGCCGAATAAGCAGAAGCCATATAACCCGAGACCAGACACCATGTTTTAATGCCAAAACTCGAATCATTAGAAACCAGTACATCCGATACCTGACAGCTAGACTAGGGGCTAGAAACGCAAGTCATCCGTATACCCGTGAAAAATCCAATTACCAGATTTAACCGAAGTACCAGTGAACTAAAGTAACAGAATATTGTGTGTTATAATAAAGATAGAATTGTATTCAATAAAGATTTTGTAATAAGTTTCTAAGATCTCTTCCTTTGAAGTTTCGTGTTTTCTTCAGAACGACCCTGGCGAGACCGGCGAGCACAACCTTGGCTGGAAAGCAAAAAGCACATCACAAATTTGGGCGATTTTTCAGTCTAACAAATACAGTTTAAATGACTAAAATATAGCAGAAGTAATGGAATTTTTCAAATGTTTAGAACCAGCTTAATAATAACTAATAATTCAAGTTAATTAATTTTCCTAAAATTAATTATAACAAATTATAAATATAATAATTATAAAAATTTTACAAATAATAAGATAATTTCTTTTTTAACGATTCCGAAACTTTTTTGTAATATTTTGTGAAACAACATTTTGAAAGGAGAATCTAAAAAAAAATTGTGTTAGTGCCGTTACTCACGGTTAATATGTGTAAACATCAACGTTTTTCCAAACGCAGTTTTGAGGATATATATTTGGATTCATATGCTAAGTCGTCCATACGTTGTTGACTACGTGCACGGATCCAAACCGGATTAGTTTGCTTGAATTGATCTTCAGATTTGATTTTTCTCACTGAACGTACCCAATATCCTACTTTGCAGATTTTCGTAACGTAACGTGTTATATCGTAAAGTGTGACCTCGTAACGTCGCACAGAGGAAAGTCCACGTTTTTATTTCACCCTACCGCCAGCATATAGATGTTTACACATAAAAAAGAATTTTGATTCAGTCAGAATATTGACCCCAACCAGCAGCAGCGGGTGTGACATTTGCCATTTTATGATTCAACTGCATAGTTTGTAATTCTTATACTGAATTTTCAAATCACACCAAAACATGTTCTGAGTTTAAGTATCGCTAGTATCTTTCAATTTAAGTCAAATTTATTGTTCTTCATTGCGACTTATGTGGAATCCAGCTTACAATGAATCTATTATCATTGAACATTTTTCGAAGAATTAAATAGCAACAAAAGCGATGACAGAACTAATCAAAAAGAATAAGTACCGTCTCATACTTACAATCGTACATATATCTTATGTATGTACGTAGATACAAATACAAACATATGTCTGGAATGGTCTCTATGATTCTTTGGAATGACCAATCGATCTCTTGACCTGCTTTCGTTTAAATGCTCTTTGTTGGCTGCCAGATGATTAATGAACGGACGTTTGTGAACAAAAAATTGAACGAAATAGCAAGAATAATATCTCAAGTATCGAGCATTATACGACCATTCGATAGAACTTGATGAAGTGGTAAATTAATATTGGTTGGTACCTACTTCTACATATATTAATTATTTCCTCATATATCTCATGTGTACCTATCTTGTATACCTACCTACATATACATTGTATCTGAAGTTCTTCACAATTTGGCAGATTGGAGCTCTATTCTTTTTTTCTGCAGAGTATTTGCTTATTTTCAACAGTCTATAAGTGTTTAATTATGCCTATCAAATAAAAATGCCATAAATTGTTTTCGATAAAAGCCAAAAAGTTAAATTGGTTTTTAGTCAGTACAAATAAATAGTTTTTTTTTTTAATTATTTCTCTTGAGCCCGAAAGACATGTTGACAGATTTGTTTCGTTTGTACTTTAATTTTGAGCAAGAACATAGGGTGTTTATTTTGTATTAAAGTGTTTCCTGTTTATTTCTTAGCAACTTCTTGTTTTTGAGATCTTGCTTATTTTCCTGGATTAAAAACTAGGACACTTAATCCAATTTTTGCTTTTTTTCGATGGTAAAATTTTTACTTGCTCTATAGGGCAAGTATTGGTTTCGTGTAAAAAAAAAATTTCGAGGTTATAATCAAAACTAACACTACAATAATCGAGAAGTCCGAAAAAGTGGGTTTCGTCATGCCGTCCGTCGATCTGTGCGTCGCAAAGTGGTGCGAGAGCGGAAAAAAGTCTTTTGAAAAAGTCATATCTATCCTTTTAAACTTTATGTTTAAGTACTCTTAGATAACCCGAGCGTATGATTTAAAAGTATTTTTTAACATACATATTGTATGTTTTGATTAACAAGCCCTCAAAGTTGAAAAATAATTTTACTCAAATCGCGAACCGTATTTTCAACAAATTTTGAGATGTTTTTTTCCGAAGTTCCTTTAAATAAATTCTCTAGCTTCTTAAATAATTTAATTGGTCTATTTTCGATTATCTAAAAATAAAAAAAAAATATTGATTATTTATAAAAGATACCTCCTATAAGTAGCCTGAAGCTTTAGTACTAAGAAAAAATGTTTTTTTTTAAAACTTTTGATTTAAAAAAAAAGCGCCAAAAGATACCAAGAAAGTAAGTATGCCAGCATTTGCTCCATACATTCATGTTAAAGCACAGAAAAAATCAGCTGCAGATACGTGCAGATGTGGAAGTTATGCTCAAAAATGTTTCACTGAATCGGATTTCAAAAAACTCCATCTTGACGGTGGTGTTTATCTAAAAGTTTGATTTCTTCGGTATTAATTGTCAAAATGAACTGGTTAAGCCCATTATTTTAAGAAAAAATGTCAAACTTTATTTTAAAAATAAAACAAAATTAATACATTGTCCCAGGTCTGAGAATTTAGATTTTTGCGAAACCATTTATTTCTGCCTGGAAAATTTTTCAACTTTCAACTCAATTTTCTTGAAAACAACACACGAAAAATAAAAAAACCTTATTTAGGATTATAAAATTAGTACTTCATAATTGTTTTTTTATTTATTTTTTGTATGTACAATCTATTTATTTATTTAATTTTATAATATACATAGTTAATAATATTATTTTATTCAAAATAAAAAGATAAGATTTTACTAAAAAAAAAAAGATCAAAACCCTCAAATTTTATAAAAATGTCAATAACTTTTTTTCTAATATTTTTTTCTTGACCAAATTTTGAACAAACATGTATAAGATTAATCTTAACATGTGTGTCAAATTTCATTAAAATTCGTTCAAGAGTTCAGATCTTACAGACTTTTGTCCGCTCTCCCATACAAACATCAAAACACTGAAATTTTAGAAAAAAAGCCAATAACTTTTTTACTAATGATTTTTTCTTACCCAAATTTTGACAAAATGTGTATAAGACTAATTTTAAAATGCGAATTAAATTTCATCTTAATCCGTTAAACAGTTCAGATTTTACAGACTTTTTTCCGCTCTCCCATACAAACATCAAAACCCTCAAATTTTAGAAAAATGTCAATTACTTTGTTTCTAATTAATTTTTTCCAACCAAATTTTGACCAAATATGTATAAGACTAATCTAAACATGTTTGCCAAATTTCATTTAAATCCGTTGAACCATTCAGGTAAAACAGACTTTTTTCCGCTCTCCCGTACAAACCGAACCACTGTGCGCCGCCCGTCCTGCTGAAACCAAGTGTTGCCAATATCCTCCTCTTCAATTTTTGTGAACAAAAATTCGTTCAACATGGCCCAATAACGATCGCCATTGACTGTAACGGCCACTCCTTGTTCATTTTCGAAAAATGGCCCAATTATGCCTCTGGACCAAAATTCGCACCAAACAGTAACTCGTTTTGGGTGTATCGGCTTTTCAATGTATGCGTGCGGGTTTTCTGTGCCCCAAATGCTTGTTTACTACTCGCCAAGATCAAAATGAGCTTCAACTGAAAAGATTTTTTTTTTGGCAAAATCGGCATCTTCTCTAAGTCGATTGCAGGCCCACTCAGCGAAGCGTATTCACAACCAAATTCGTTCAGCGGAAGGATAAAACTAATTATCTGTCAAATCAGACATGAGCTAAGTGTTACCATTCACGAAAGAAGCACTAGTTGAAAAAAAAAAACGTTAGATGGCGGACCCTATAGAATTATGGAATCTATCCAATATAGCTAGCTAAATTTTGACACATAGTCTAGTCGTGTGCAGTAAGAAACAAAAATTAGTTTTAGCTGCTTACCACTCGGCTTAAATACTTGGCTAAATTTTAGCTCAGCTAAATTTTGGAGAGAATAATTTTGTATGAAAACGAAAATTTAGCCCGATTTGCGGACTTGGCTTTAGGAAAAAAAATTCTTTAACAATTTGGCAAAACACATTCAAACTCATTCAATGAAATAATCAAAAGCCCCAGCACACAACAACTAAGGTAGGTAATATATTGCGCAACTTGACACTGAAACTATCAATATCGGCCCGCAATATCCTTATGTGATCATAATTTAAATAAGGTATCTCAGGGAAGACATCTTAGGCCGTTTATTTTTAAAGCCGCTGCATCATCAATTAGTGAGATTCTGTTATTTGATGACGATTAAAAGATTGTTTAAACAACCCTATGAAATTATGACAACATTTTCCTAAACTGCATTACGATATTGACAGCTTAGTGTAGTAAAAATGGCATTTCTTTATAGAAGCTTCAATACCAAAGAATAGCTCAGCCAGGAGACTATAGTCATGACTCATGAATGTTTTCAACTATTCCATTTTTTAACTCTGCCGTAAAAAAAAACACTTCAGTGGAATTACTTAAGGTGGAAAATAATGTTTATACAAAAATTCATTCAAGCCTTTCGAAGGCTCCACACAACCGTTTTGTTCGCCATTTATTAACAGAGTTGTTATAATTTAGCTAACCAACCCTTTAACCGAGCCTCAGTCTATAGAGGCTTGTTTTTATGTTTTAAATGATGCATGTATGTCATAGTTTTTTTTGTTTTTCTTAAGTTCTCTATTTTGTAATTAAAAAATAAAAAGAAGACATCCTCATATTTATTCTAAGCTTCCTGATGAATATTTAGAATCAAGAATCCTACACTTTTTTTGAAAACACTAATTTACCTCTACTTATCAAACCTTCAGCTACTGTTTAACACCTTCAAAATGTATTCTGCAACCATCCTTAATTTTATTAACACACAAGTTCTCTATGAGAGTCTTAATTTAGGATAAAAATTTATGTTAAATAAAATCTAGACAAACCTTTGTCTCAAGAAGCATTTAATAAATCATATTAATTTGAACAATACCATCCCACGACATATCACCTAGTTATAATGAATATCTTGATTTGTTGTTTGAATACACAATAATTATTTGATTTGAATGTGACGATTTAATATCAACTTTAATGTTGAAACCAGATTTCGATAGACAAGATGAAATAAAAATACATAATTATAAGATTCTATTTTGAATTGAATATTAAACGAATTTTTAATAAGATTCAACCTGAATTCAAATTTGAGTTCATCATAGTATAAGTCTAAGTGGGTGCAAGGAAATCATTTCGAAGAGTAAAAAAATATGATTTATTTATATAAAATTTTAGCAGCTTATAAAATTAAGGCGTCTTATAATGTTATTTTATGCTAAATAATTTCCTTGACATTATTAAGCTAATTTTAACTTCTGACAGCTTAATGGTTTCTTTGGTTGGGATTTAACAAATTGTTTTCCATCGAAAAGTTAACACACAAACACAATTTTATTCCTTCGGTATGTAACGGTAAAACTGATAAACGTTATTTGATCCTTTTATTTTTATGAGTTCGCTGCCAAAAAGACAAGCTGTATTAATAAAAGAAACTTTCGTTTTACAAGAGAGAAAGTACATAGCATAAAGTGTCACTTCAGGTTTTAACAGAACAAAAACCTGGGCCCAGGACTTTTATTGTCAAAACGACGGCGGTCAGAGCTGTTTCAAAGGAATCAAACTTTTAATAGGCGTGTTACTTTGGATCTGACGAACTACTCATGAGTGGATCCAACCGATAATCTAGAAAAAGGTCTTCCAACAGGGACTTCTGAATTTTGACAGTCGATAGCGGCCATATTGTTAAAGCTACATCTGTCAAATTGGCTGTCATTTATTCAGTCCGTTTTTCCAAATCACCATAGACGGATTAAGCGTTCAACAACACGTGCAAGTGATGAAATTGTTTTATCAAAATGAGTGTTCTGTTCCGGCAACTTTCCGTTCGCCTCTCCCATTTACGGTCATCTTCAGCGATGAGGCCCATTTCTGGATGAATGAGTACGTCAACAAACAAAATTGCTGAGTTTGGGATGATACCAATCCAAATGAGATCCAAGAGCGTCCAATGCATCCCACAAAAGTGAATGTTTAGTGTGGATTTGGTGGATTTTGGGCTGGCGGCGTCATAGGTCCGTATTTTTTTTAGAACGACCGCGACGTTTTTCAGGCCATCACCGTCAACGGCGAGCGCTAAAGGTCGATGATTACCAACTTTTTTTTGCCTGAATTGGAGATATAAACACCAAAAACATGTGGTTTCAACAGAATGCCGCTACATGCCACACAGCTCACGCCATATTGGAAATTCTGCACGAGCGATTCGAGGGCATGGTCATCACACGTGGAAGTGATGTAAAGTATCCACTGAGATCGGGTGATTTGACTCCGTAAGACATTTCCTTGTGGGGTTTTCTGAAGTCGCAGGTCTATGCGAATAAGCCACACACCACAGTGGCTCTCAAAGCCAACATAACCCATGCCATCTGTTAAATTCAACCTCATTTATGCGCCAGAGTCATTGGACATTTCGGATGTGTGCCTCCCAGAGAAGCCGCGGGGGATATTTGAACGATGTTATATTCCGTACACAATGGCATCGATAGGCCTTTCAAACGAATAAAAAATGTCGATGATATCTTACACACACTTTGTTTTATTAAAATTTAAAGATAGGAAGCGGTCAATAAAAGACCCTGTACTACCAACTACTATTGTGCATTCATATGGTGAATCAGAAACCAATTCTGTGCCTTTCATTGAAAATGGCTTGCAAGGTACTCATGAGTAGGTACTTTCCCACGGCTAATGGCACACCATAATTCAGACATTGAGTTTAACTACATCGGCTTTTATTTTCTTATATATTTTTAATGCTTTCCAATTGTAGGTTTACCATAGGGTGCAATAAGTCTTTTAGTTCACATAGAAGGCAAAAGCTTGGAGTAGAAATCGATCTATCTATTGGTTTACATCAATTTGAGATAAGCCCTTGATAAACCGTTAACTTATTCTGTATATAGTGTGTATTAAGCTTAATTATGCATACTTTCATTATCAATCTGTTAGACTTATTGCCACTTATAAGTTATTACTACGTATTGCTTTCAAGAAATAATACAAATTGATATATTAAATTGCTTTTGCATAGTCTTTTTATTAAGCTGACTCTATGGAAATGCATTATCTTGTCAAATGGTTTCCTCGTCACAAGGAGAAACCCCAGTTCAACTAGGTACATACCCATATATAACCACATTAAAATTGCATTGCAATCAAATTCCTAACACACAATTATGTCTGTTTCTATATTACGAAAAGCACTCAGCTTCAGCTTGTTCGAAGCTTAAGGGCACATTTAGCGAACTCCAAATTCGTGAATAAGTTCAAATTACTCTCCTTCTTACAAAAAATCAACAACAACAAAAAACTGGAACCAATTGTTTGGCTGACATAAAAGACAATCAAATCCACTCTGCTCGAGGCACATTTTTAACAGTCAGTCTCGAAACGAACTCGAATGTAGCGCAAAAGTCTTACGTCTTAAAATTTGTCTCCACGTTCACATTCCATTCACAAAAATATACAAAAAAAAAAAACTAAAAGGAAACAAAATGTTGAAATAATTTTCTACTGTTCGACACTGTAAACAGGTAAAATGCATTTATACCGATTAAATTACCGAGCAAGCTCAGATCAGGTGATCACACAAGCACAGCAACTTGAACTGGATTTTTTGCTGCACTCATATGTGTGTAACCACAAACCACTGTGAACTGACCATACGAATTTGATTAATCATCAGGAACTGTTTATTTTCACAGTCCAGTTTCGGTCCTTCTTTTTTTTTTTGATTTTGGTCAGTTGATGGCCAACTGGTATCTCTGTACAAATTTGGTCATCAAACAGGAACTTCGCCCTCTTAGCCCAAATTTCAAGTTGTTTATAATAACGGGAATATTATTCTGTCAACCTGACATTGCGGAGCTTCATGTTGCACCCAATATTTTGAACCTGTCATGCACATATAGTAATTGAGTCAACTGACAGGAAATCAAAATTATTGCAAAACGGAAGAGCTGCCGCATTATGTCAAATTGAAATAGTGCATTGAATTTAATTTATTTGCAAACGAACACTGGGGCTTTTTGGCAAGACCATCATTGTGGACACTTGTAGTGGGCTGATGTGGAGTGTGTACAGCCCACAATCTAAACGGCACAAGCTTGCATTATAAATGAGCTTCTTCCGATAGAATGCACAAAAGGTTCTGGTAAATAATAAATTTTAGGTCACAACTGATGTTAACTTGTCATTTTGTTAAATTTAAGTTGGCAGCTAGTTAGGATTGACAGCTCTAATACTGTTGCTGCTGCTGCTCCTTCTGTGCGAGTAGGTTAGTAAGGTTTGTTTGCGCGATTTGAGCACGGAAACAATGGGGAAGATGGCGCAACTAGTAATATTGTTTAAATTGTCCCAATGATATTTTGACATTTTTGAAGTAGGCTTTTTGATTTTGTTCATTTTAAGGAGGGTTTCGGTTGACAATTGAAAAAGCTTTTTGATTCGAAGTTTTGAAGTAGTTTTTTTCTTGATTTAAATGGGTGCAGTGAATGAGGTTTAATGGAATCAGTAGTTTTGACAGGATAAGTAGTTTTTTCAAGCTAAATTTAGGTGTGCTTTATTTTATAAATTGACTTGAAATTCTTACCAAACGTCATTGTTAATTCTAATGAAGTCGGTGTCATTCTCAAACCCGATATCAAATCGAACTTTTGGTGAAATCTTACCTGTAAAGAAAAATTAAATTATTAAATAAGATTATAAAATAATGAAGTAAGAATAAATAATAATCTTAGTAAAAATATAAAGGGTCTTTCAATGTGGGGACGTTCGAAATTTGTAAAGTCACAGCGGCCATGACGGTGTTCACATTGGACTGACTCCTCCGATTTTTGTTGAAGTGAATCCATCTTATTTTGTTCATACACAATGTGAATGTGATGTGAACACACATCTGACTCACTTTGACTTTCAGCAGACGTCAAAACAAATCAAAAATCTGTGCTCTCTTATTAATTAATTAATTAAAAAAATTTCACTTACAAAATGTAAATTTTCTTTAATATTTACCTTTGTATATATTGAAAAGAATTGGATTCTGTAAAGGATTTAAGTGCCAAAGATAAATTACAGAAAAACAAAACAAATTTCAAAAAAGAAAACGTCAAAAAATCCAGTTTTTAAAAATTCTGCCTTTCCTGGGCATCCCTTTCTCACCATCAAGTGGGAGTGAGCAAAAGCACAGAGACGTTAAAAAAAATCGGAGGAGACAGTCCAATGTGAATTCCGTCCATGTTTTTACTTAAAACAACATAATCTGTCATTTTTTTTTGTGAATTGTTCAGTAATGTGCTTCAATTCACAATGGAAGTTAAAAACGTCCGAAAAACGTTCGGCACATTAAGCCAATTTTCACCAAAAAATAATTTTCAGCGACAAAGCGGATTTTTGAATGTATGGATGAGTGAACAAGTTGATTGTTAATATTTAAAAAAAAGCTTAAACTCTTTGGGGCGTATTCATAGACGTTTGCTAAGGTCATGTTTAACTAAACTTCAGTTAAAATCAAATGGATCAACGAATCCAGCTTCTATTTTTAACCGAAATACCTCATATATGTTGATTGAAATATAGGTTTATTGAATTATTCATCTTAAATTATAAAAAGTCTAAGCCATAGCAATCAAATTTTATAATAGAAAATACAATTAAACCCAGTTTTAACTTAGTAACAGTTTAAAAATGACTATATGAATAGGTACGTCGCCCTTTGTTAAAATAAATTGTTTTAGTAAGAATTATTATTAAAGTAGTAATAATTTTTAAATTTATGGAAAAATGTATTTTCTCTGTGATCTCATTGTAATAAGTGGCATCACTTATCAGAAAAACCACTTCAACACTTCTATAACAGAAGCTTTGTTTCTTTATATTTTTCATTTACTCCTCTTATTTTGTTGGAATTCATTAATTTTAAAAACTATTCGTATCATTTTTTTTTAATTTATCTTACCTTCCCAAGTATCTACCTACAGTAAATGACGCTTATAAGAAACTCCAAAATGCCACAATTTGTGTTTCTTATTAACACGGATATAAGAAAAGTTTCTTATAAGAAAAGCACGGAAATTCTTTCAGAAAAAAACGTTAATTTTTAAACAACAAGAAAATTCCCAGCTGAACTGACATTTATGACTTTTCCTTGAGAGTTCAGAAATACATGTTTTTCATAAGGGCGTGTTCGTTCACATTTAAGGAACATTTAGATGGGACTTTTTTTGTGTCATATAAAAGTTTCTTATACACATCATATTTCAGAAGAAAACTGAGAACCGGTGTTGTAAAAAAATATCACTAGATCAGTGTTTTTCTTACAAGGTATATTTTTTACATTGGTGTAAATGTGCTCGTACACGGTGCTTTTGTTCAGGTTTCTTATAAACGTGATTTTCTTATAAGCGTGTAACTTATAAGCGTGTTTCTTATAAGCGTCATTTACTGTATACTCTTATTTGTAAGAAAAAAAAGTAAAATAATACCGACTCAAATTCATTGCGTGCAATTAAAAATCACTTTATGACTAATATCAAAAAAATACACCTGCACAAAAGCTTTAACTCTAAAAATTTTGACAGGTGTAAAATGTATCTTTTTATCTGCAGGAAACCGCGAATAAAAGAATTAATACGTTTTTGTTAATGAACAAGAAGGCCCTCTCGTATATATTTTGTTCGTTTTTAAGAAGAAGTTAATGAAGCTTAATTGCACCAAAGAATTTCCTTGTCCTGCTGTGTGCCCCATAAATCGATTAAAATATTTTCTCTTTCAGTTTTTTTTTTTCAACTTAAAATTGTATTTATACTTAGTTTTATTATGTCTTCAACAAAATATTCTTTATGTATCATTTATCAGGTGTGTTTACGTTTGCATCGATTTGAAGTTCGAATTCAGTATAAACATTTTTATTTTAAGGCCTGTTTCACATAAGAACCGAAAAGAAGAGAAGGTTGACCCTTGAGAGTTGTAAGTCACTATTAGGCTCTGTTTCTACATACATGAGCTGTCTCACAACCAAATTTTATTTTATTTGTATTGACATTTTAAGGCCCTCAGTAAATATTACAGGATAGAACCTTTAATTGCATATAAATAGGAAAGATAAACTGATTTACTCTTACCCACATGGCAAGAAGGTCCTGTTATGCCTACACAATTCAACTAGCTAAATCTTCTTAGATTGTCCAGGGCTCTTAAACGTTATATGTGTTGCCTGCAGGACTACCATAAGTACATTAATGATTTGGCTCATATTGCATTGAAGATTTCCCATGTCAATAATTTACTATCAAGATCAGATAAACTCTCAGATTTAGTAGGTAGGTATATGGGTATCTAAATTATGATAGAAAAAATTATTATTTCTATTTTGCTCTGAAAACTATGGGACAGTGGTTCTGGTTTTGAAATTGGCAATTTTCATATTTCAAATGGCCTGTGACAGTTGAAATAAATGTAATACCAAAATTTTATTTCAGTAGTATATAGAATTTGTATTATAAAAACCTTCATATAAAAACAAAGCCTGGCCCTGGGCAAAATTTCCAGCTTAATGATTAAGAATATTAATCTTGTTGGATATAGTTCACATTGGATTTTTGTCAAAAAGTTCATGTAAGTTGAACTGAACTTAATAAAAATTGCGTATTGACAAGGCACTCACTAGTCAACTGATGAGTCCAAGTGGGATCGCCGGGACGAAACGCCAATTTTTATGGACTAAGGGCCGATAAAAGCTATTTTGAATACCAAAATTTATTTCTGACTCAATTCAATTCTAATAAAATAAACACACAAATGACGCATATTTAAGAAATGAATTTGCATTCTTCATCGTTGGTGGCCGAACCCAGTTCTAAATAATATCACCCCCTTCGACTTTTGGGAGTGAGCTCACTTAACATTTGATTTTATTACTCTATCCATGTTAATTGAAAGCGCACTCAAGATATCCATAAAGTACTTTAAACAATTATCTGTGTTCGAGCAACCAGAAACGCAATCAAATGCCCTGAACTGAAGAAAATTAAATGAACAAAAAATGCAAATTCCATTCCGAAGAAACTTATCACGTATAAACATCATCACATCAACGAGCCGCCAACACGCCACCGCAACATCATCTGGACACCACATGTGTTGGCAACGCTACCATGATGGTGCCGCAGTGGCGGCGCGGCGGCGTGAGGGGTTTTAACGTGACTGGAAGTTGCACGGTCTTGAGTTTATTAGCAAAACTATACAAAAATACTTTTATGTATATCTAGATGACATGCGTTCGTTTTTGCATACGAATAGGTTAGGTCTGGAACGGATATATGTATATATGGATAGACGTGCCATGATAGAGTAAACCTATATCAAAGGAACAAAGTTTATCACTTGTTCTCAAAATTACTCGTGTAATATTATGTCAGCGGGGGTGGATGAAGTACCGATGGCAGAAATAAATATGTTTCCCGGGCCAGCTGCAAATTGGTGCAGAATTATTTTTAGAAATACGATCCAATCCGATCCGACAAAATCTTTTCGTTTGCAACAAAGAAGTGATGAAAAAGACTCCATATGTGTATTAACCTCACACAACATCAGTGACAGTTGGTACCTAACCTACCTACTATACAAGTTATAGATTTAAAACAGCAACAAAATATGGCAAATTAGTTTAGTAGTCTCGGATTTCGAACGGCCCGGCGTGGAATCCGATACATGATTTTTTAATCTATCCCATGTTCATAATGTCAATCAATAGCAATTATAATGCGCGAACGCCAAGGCTGCTCCAAACGCACGCAAATCGTTGTAGCTCTTTGCAATGGCCTGTCAAGTGGGTAATAGGCTTGGGCGCGATTTATGCAAAAACATGATTGCCAAAGCGAGGTGAATTTTAACGTTTATTGATTTATGTTGGAGGTCGGAAAATAAGACGATTGAATGAAATATAATGTTTGCAAACTATGTACGTAGAAATTCTTAGAATGACAAAGTTATTTTTGCCTAGCCCAGAAACTACAAAATTATTGCCATAAATAAGCCGTGAATACAAAAAAAACGGCTCCCTATTGGTTGTCTAAAAATAGCCCAAAAATTATTAACATTCAATCTGGCATATTCAGAAGGAAAGAAATTTTTGGCCAATAATGATCCGTTTTGGCCAAGTTCAGTTTGAATTCTCCATTCAAGTTGAGTAAAACTCAGGTGGAAATTGCGTTCAAATCACAACAATAATAACACTATTAAAAGCTTAGAGCAAAGTTCGTTAATGCAGTGCGTTCATTTTTTGTATGGTAGAGTGTAGAGATTTTTGCAACACTGTGGGCAGAGTGGTATGTTCTCATAGAGAATGACAGTGTGTAGTGTAGGTGTCAGTTTTCTTCGTGTCAGATGTTGTTGACCCGAATCGAAGCGCATTTTACCGTTTGAGTTGGAATAGTTGAATTTCGTTAACTGGGTGATTTTAGTCCGGGGTAATCTTTGAAACGGCCGAACTGATTTGGACAGGACTTTACATTCAGTTATAGAAGACTTTCCTAGCAGTGATCTATGTAGACTCCTATGTGATCTAAGCTAGAAAAAATGTAAATTTTGTAAGATTTGTAAATTTATAGAATTTTGGAATAAAGGAAGAAACTTTGGGAGTGTGCTGATTTAAAGGTACCTTCCTATCTATTTTTTTGTGTCACTTTATTTTTCATACGGTTTGCAGTTTTTTTTTTTTAAACAGAAATGATGCCCAGTTTTTCAGTTGTGACTTAAACCAGAGTCAGAAGTAAATTAACCCCCAGTTAACTGAGGGATAATTTTGTGTTGAAGAATTCATGTGAAACGTCTTAACAAACTCGATGGATAAAACATCAATGGCATCTGTTTAGTTAATCCTGAGCTAACTGACCAAATTTGATGAGATAACTCGAGTTTAACTTTAATCTGGCAATGAAAATTATGAAGAGAATCATAATTTTAAAACTTTAAAAGATCGAGTGGGTTTTTTTTTTATTTAAGACTTTTTTGTCGAATTTTGTTAGATTTGCATAAAACTGCTCCTAGAATCTCACCTCATTTATTCAGACTTGTAGTTAAACTTTTGTAAGGGATGTAAATTGTAAAGCTTTTTGACAACTTTTTCGTTCTGTATATACATATGCATGTAAATATGAACATAAATAAAATTGGAATGTCTGTCTGTTATTTAAAAATAATTCCATTCCTTGAGAAGACATTAGAATATGATTATATGCACAAATGTTTTTCTTTCTATCCCTCTCAATTCATGTCTTTTTTTTGTTGAAATCACTGACCTGATCTACACGGAACTTTACAAACAGGTGGAAGACTTTAAAATGTGGGATTAAGTAACGTCAAGGGATCTTTGGAAAAAATAAATCTTAAATAAACAAAATTGTTTTAAAACAAAAATAAATTGAACCCACAGACTCTTCACATTGTCATCAAACCCTTAGAAAAGGGCCATCAAGTGAAATTTTCTATCCTACCTTAATTCCGAAATGTGAAAATAGAAATGTTAAAATCTCCAGAGCGACACCTTTTAAACTCGGTATAGTGACACACTCAAGTACTTGTTGAATTTTTGAAACAGCAATAGCAACCTATACGCTTTGCAGTTTTCCTTACATCACATACAGAAAACCGAATCAAATAAATATATCATAAGATCGAACTAAGATGGCAACCATAATTATATTCAATGATATTTTATATGCCAAAGTACTTCTCATATATACTCGTATGATAACTGGTGCTGATAAATGTTCTCTTTCCAGTTGATTTAATGCGCGAGAGGTTTAAAATATCATGACGGACTATTTTCCAGTATAACCAGATTCTTATATATTTACTGAGGCTTAATAAACTGTCACTTTACGTCAGAACTCAGAAAGAACGCGAAGCATGTGTTTTTTGTTTTAAACGTGTCTTCGCTCAATTCAGCCCGTAGGGCTCAAATCAGCCACAATCTCTATAGCTAATAAAAATATAAAAATCTATTTAGAACAGATAACAGAGCTTAAAATTCTCCATCATTCTTTTACCCGAATAAGATACATATTATTTTTGTTGCTTTGCACACAATCAATCTCATATTAACAAAAGAACACAATTAAAAATGAAATAAAATCTAGAATGGTTTTTAAGGTAAATTATAATCTCATAAATTTAAATGAGACAACGAAAGTCATTTATCTAAAGATCCATAACCGGTGGTTTTTTCGTGTCTGTGTGTGTGTGTGTGCCTTTGGAGATAAAAGTTGAATTTGTCGCCGCAAGGCGATGTAAACATGTTTGTCAAATGATTTTTTAACTTCTTTTTGTAAAATAAAATATAAAATATTTTTTTTTTAAATAATTTGTTACTGCGTAGCTTATACTGTAGTATTTAATTTTTGTTCTAACACTTTTCAAACCAATTTTGTTGGTTCATTAACCCACCTGGGACTGGGATGAGAGATGATCATCGTCTTGTTTGTTATACAAATTTTGGAACATAGTTGAGTGATTAATCGATTTCGGATCAGCCTGATGGCGTAGCATGGCACCTGACTTGAATTCTATGTAGGGTTCTTTTTTGTTTGGAAAAATTATATCAATTAGGTCTTCGCAACTGAATGGAAAGATGAATTATGGTTTTTTTTGTTGGTAGGTTTGTACCTATTTCTGTTTTTGAAAGAAAAGATAAGGAATTGACTTTTCGTCAAAATATAGTTCATGACCTAGTTTGGGTTTTTTTTTTCGAAAGTCAGACCTTGTGCCGCGCACTGCGCCGATGGCTTATTGATTGACATGGGTCAGCAATCAAAAAGTTTAACATTTGGTTAAGTAATTATAGCCAATTAATGTCAAAAACAATTATGTTTGGTTAAGAATTTAAAAAGTTTGAAAAATAATGACAAACAAAATATCTAAAGTGAAAAGTGATGTTACTTCGGGCCTTAATACAAAATTTATAAATAATTTGAAGTAAATCAGTAAATATTCTGCAGAATAGCATCTTCAATAATTGATTAAGCTACAAGCGAAGTGAAATTAGAAATCAATTTCACACTTGCAATGGGAAATGAAAAAAAAAAAAAAAACATTCTTTACATAAAAAAAAATAATTCAAATGTGTTCAATATTGTCGACAGGAGGTCTTTAGAAATTTCATCTTAATTCTCATTTTATTTTATTTCACATCAAAGAAAGTTTTGGCTTTAGCAACATAAAGAAATTTTTTTCTAAAAAGGGATTGCATCCTAATTTGTTGGTTAAGGCCCTAAAATTCAAAAATGTTGATTAAATTGGTAGAATGTTTGGCAACTCTTCTAAGGGCTTAACAGTTTGTGGATGATCATCAAAATTAAAAAAAATGTTTATTCCTACTTACTCCTAGAAGAAGTACATCTCCAAGATTTATACTGTCCATCACTACTTTTTCTTGAGTACCTCTTACACTCCTGCATATTAATTAAGTTAACGAATACTAAGTTAAAACACTATTCGCTTCTTGGCACATAAAGGGTGTAGTTTTCAAGAAGAAATAAAATGCATATAATTTAATGTTATGGCCAAGAATTTAGCTTTATTATGAAGATAAGGGTTTGCTATTATGTTTTAAAAATGATTTCGGGCAAGTGGCCGCCGCGGCTGGCTCAAACAAATTCCAGCCGAGAAGCCCGATTTTCGACCACTTTTTGCAGCAATTGGGGCCGTATGTCAGCAATAACGCACCGAATATTCTCTTCCAAGGCGGCAATCGTCCCGGGCTTGTCTGTGTAGACAAGCGACTTCACATTATTACTCCACAAAAAATAATCCAGCAGTGTTAAATCGCTGATTGTTTCGTTGGATGTATGGCATGTAGCTCCGTCTTGTTGGAACTAAAGGTCGTCCACATCAACATCTTCCAATTCAGGCACGAACAAGTCATTAATCATGGCTCTATAGCGTTCCCCATTGACTGTAACATCCAATGATTCCCTCTGCCCATAGAGCACACCAAACAGTAACTTTTTGAGGATATAAAAGCGTCTCAAAAATGGTTTGTGGATTATATGAACACTCCAAATACGACAATTTTGCTTAGGAACGAACCCATTCAACCAAAACTGATCTTCATCGCTGAACAAAATTTTCTTTTGAAAATCGGGATCAACAACGATCTCGTTTCGAGCCCATTTTTCACGATTTGCAAACGTTGTTCATGAGTATGTCTATCCATTATAAAATGCCAAACCAAATTGAGCATAAATCAAGTGACAGCTGTCAAAAAGACCAATTCCGAAAAAAGTATTGTCAGATTGAAAACTGCACGTCTAAAATTAACACCCTGTAGTTTTTGTTCAATGCGAGAAATGAATCAACAATAATTCCATGGAAAACATAATGATCAATATAAAAACATACGTATTTGAACCCAGCTTGAAACTCTTTAGGTAAGACACTTGGGCTTATCAGTTGGATGCTGTCGTATCCTTCTAAGACGAAAGGTTTTAGCGGATGAATACACAGACTTTCGTTCTTCTTCTTCACTCCTTTGGTACGACTATTCACAAACTATAATTAATTTTAATTTTAGCTTATACTTTAAGGTACTAAGGCTTATTTGTTGAAACGAAACTTAAGAATTTAAGTTACAGATAAGTTAATTTATGTAACAGTTTACGCTGGGGAAAAAGTAAACCATAGGCGTTTAAGTAGAACATAAATATTTATGTTTCGTATATGAGCAAACGGCTCTAAATTGATCAGGGTTTCAGATATTGGAGAGAAATATCTTTTAATTTCCATATGATCTTTTTTTT
The DNA here is from genome assembly GCA_932273885.2 of Leucozona laternaria. Classification (NCBI taxonomy): domain Eukaryota; kingdom Metazoa; phylum Arthropoda; class Insecta; order Diptera; family Syrphidae; genus Leucozona; species Leucozona laternaria. Next base: position 6,498,911 of record OW026368.1, read on the forward strand.
AAGTAAGTATCCAACTTTTTCGGCCCTATGGAAACCGTTTCATCTAGTTTTTCACCAAGAGACCATCACATCAAGCTCTAGATGATATATATCACTGACAACTTCATTATAACATTCAAAGTTCATGATCTCTTTTAAGTGTTCTGTGTATTAGAAAGTAAATTATGTTTAAATTTAGAACCCTGCTTTAGTTCAACTAAAGACCATCAGCAACCTAAGTTCATTTTGTGTTTAGAGACAGCTTATGTAACCTTCTTTAGCAGTCTATATAATAAATCAAAGCACATCTTTCTAAACACTTCACACACAGTCTCTTCCACCTCAACCAATGTCGTTCTCAAACATGGTCAATCCATTCGGTCTGTGTGTGGTCTCATTATCCACCTGAACTTGAGCCCTTTCCCAGTGGTTGTTGTTGTTGATTTTTTTTTCCAAGAACTACATAAATAAAACAAATCAAGAAAATTAAAAAAAAAAAAAAAAAAAAACCTTTGGTGGCGGTTTGCTTGCATAGCGTATCCATAGCGTCGTTGTTGCCTATGTTGCTACATAAATAGGCGAAGAAGTTAGTTCACCCATCGCATCGCATGGGTTTGTTTTTCACGTTAAAATGGATTCATAGTGCATATCTAGTTTTCTTGGACTTATGTTGACTATGTGTTAAGGAGAATCAATGTTTATCGTAATAATGAATGAACATACAACAACATACCGTAGAATGTGTTGCAACAAAATTTTGTCGGTTTCTTTAAAGAGCATAGTTCCATTTGATATAACTTGCTGTATATTAATATTGATTGATACTTTATTAAATAGCGTTTGTGTTGAAATATTTTAACTGAGATTTTATCAAAGTTGTCATTGAAAGTTCAGAATGATTTAAGTCAACAAATACTAAATGCAACAACATCAAACTGAGGATCAATGGGTATTCTACTTCTACCGAAACCTTAATATCACAATTAAATGAGAAAATATCCCAATCATAGTATTTTAACATTTTCTTTTGGTAGTGGTATGGGCCCAAAAAGTCAGTAAGGTACTGAATTAATGTACAATGTACATATTTGAAATTTTAATAAACTTTTAATTGATTGCAAACGCCAGCAAATACTTCCAGCAGAAAAAAGTACTTACTTAAAAAAAATACTGAAGTATACTTTAACTTATATTAATAAACGCAAATCAAACATGAATTATCTTTAATCAGTGAGTCAAGGTCAAATATTAAAAATAAATAAAAATTGGAGTTAATTATGTTAAATTAAAGGTAGCAGAATAAGCTTTTCACTAGAGCTAAAAAAGTGTATGTCATCACTGATTTTTTTGAATTATCGGTGTTGGCAAAGACAGGGCAAAAAAAGTGGCTTTTCTAGAATTCAAAACTCAATATCTCAAAATGTGTTAAACATATCAAAATGACTTTAGTATTATTTTAAAGACAAGAAAAATACCTTTCATTTGATATCAAATTCACGTCAATTATTTCGCAATAATTTTTTGGAACAAAATCTGAAATACTTATTTTGCAATCGGCAACTTCAAGCCCGAATATCTCGAACTTTCCCATGAACGATTTTGAAAATATTTAACTCATGTATTGGGCTTCACGTCACCTTTCATTTGAAAATGGGTATTCTTTGTGCACCGAGTCTGAGAACAAGTATTTATAATTATATCTATTTCAATTGACCGAACCTGGGAAATTGGAATCCGAGATCATTCATGAAGAAATAGCTGTCAATGTTGCGTCGAAATCGTTCAATCGATACAGAGACTGCCACCACAAAAACAACCGCATTTCAAGGAAATATTCAGTAATTGTGAGGACGATGAAGATAAAGTACGAGTACGAGTGCAACATCAAAATAAAGTTCGATCTATTCCAATAAATTAAAAAAAAAAGTGTTATGTATATTTTCTTCGAATGAAAGTGAAGATTTTTAATAAATACATAAAATAAAATTTTCTATTTCATACCATTGAATAATGACTTTTTTAATTTGTTGATAATTCAGATTTTTCCTTAAAACAGTCTCTGACATGAACTTTTCAGTTGTATGAACTATGAACTCTAACTAACAATCATTATATCATAAAAGTAAGAATTCATTTTAATGTGAAAAATTCTGTTGATTTAAAAAAAAAAAAACTTTATATTTTTTTCAAATAACTACTTGAATTTTCTTAAGTAAAGAATTTATCAAAATAGTTTTTAGAAAAATAAGGATAGTTTTAAGAAATTGTATTTCGAAAGTTTTAAAAAATCATCAAAATCGTTTCAAAAAAAATGTCTTTATTTTATTTAAAAAAATTTTCTTCAAAATGTTGGTTCTTGGCAAAATATTCACATACCTAACGGAAATAAGTGTTTCGCATTTTTTGAGAAAATGGTCTTATTTTTGTACATCTTTTTGACGGTTAGACCGATGATGTTACAATGTCGCCATCTGGTGATTCTAAATATTTTAAATTATACTGCATTTAATAATTTTGAAAAAAAAAAATGTATTTATTTTTTCTTTAAAAATATCATAACACTATTCATCTTCAATATGTACCTGCACATAGTTGTTAAGGACAAGAGAAAATTCGTGGAATCCAGTCGTGCATATTTTTTGTTTTTTTTTTCAATATCGTAAGAAACGTTTTCGAGAAAACCAAAATATTCATTTAAGGTTAAAAACAATTTTATGGCATCAGATACTGTTTTTGTTGGTCCTACAAAATATTTTCTAAAAAATTAATGTGTCGGGAAATTTTGCAAAAACGGGTAAGTACTAGAAACGATAGTCTACTATACTAAAATTTTTAAACACACATTTCTAAAACCAATGTTTTTCGAGCTAGTCGATAACTAACTGCCTGTCTTACAAATTTTAACTGCATTTTCTAGTAAAGATCGTAGGATTTATTTCGATTTTTTTAAATTTCTCTACTCAACGGACAAGAAAATGACTCAGAAATTGGTTAAATGTACGCATAGTTACCTTACCTCAATATTCCAGCTTTTTATACAAATTTTTTGAGTCTCAATATCAAACTGTATTAAGTGCTAAACGTTTTGCACCTTTTATAACAACTGGAAAATATTTGAAGTTTCTCAAACGATTGTCTTATTGAAACAAATTTTAACTCTCGATTTAAAAAAAGCCAACACTTTAAAATAAAATTAGTTAAATAAAAGCGTTCCAATTGCATTTTGCAACTTTGACAAAACAGGGTTGCCGTTATTATAAAATATTTGGAATTTTTTTTGCTCTTTTTTTTTTTGTTTTCAGACCCCTTTCTTGTCAAAAATTCTCTTTGATCAGTTTCAAAAACCATTAGACCTTGAGAATTTTACATTGTTTGTCCGCCTTAGGTCAGTGGGAGATTAAAGTTAAACCTGAGTTAACTCATAAAATTTGGTTAGTTAACTCAGGATTAACTGAACAGATGCTTTTAAGGTTTTATCTTTAGGTCGTTCCGCATGCTTTCTCCACCAAAAAGCTGTTTCCTCAGTTAACTATCGATTAATTTACTTCTGTTACTAAACACTTAACACAATAAACTAAGGAAATAAGAGTTTGAGTTCCATATAAATCACTTCGGTGATTGAGAATGGAAAATGGAGATAAACCTAACATAAACAGAGAAATTAAAAAAACATATTTTCGAACTCTCAAAAACACACGTGATGCGGTGACTCAATTCTTTAAAACTTTAAAAATCCAACAAAAAAAATCAAGGCTTTTTTAACCCGAACAATTTTTTCCCAAGAAATCAACCTTCTACTTGTCTTTTCCTTTCCCTATCATCCTGTCGAAGATAAACTTCTTTTTCGAAACACAATCCACGCCGAAAACTAACAAAAAAAAAAAAACATACAACATAATTCGATGCAGGCCCAAGAAGATTGATGATTCACCGGATGCGTTCGGCAAATTCTCATTCTCAATGAAAAAAGGATGAAGATCTTCTGAAAATGTGTTTCCTTGGCTCCTTCCTCACAAGCTTTAAAACGAAAAGTTACAGTGACTAGCTATATGCCTATACCCTATACGTATCGAAGAACCAACATCTTTCAACCCAAAAAATTCTGATGTCATTCATTGTTCGCTACAGAATTTTTTTGTATTATTTTTTCGGTTTGTTTGACCAACAATATTCCACCAAATACGGCCTAAGGGGACATCAGCCCAGCAACAAAACACACCCGCACTTCGGTGTGGACCACGCGAATTTCAAAAAGTTTCTTCTGAATGGAATTTTAATTCAGTTTCGGTTTTGTTACTATTTTTATATGTTTCTTTGGACATCTCTTCGGGTTTTGTTCTAAAAAAAAAAAAAAAACAAAAGATAAAAGATAGATGTGGTACCATCATCATCAATTGAAGAAACATGCGTGTAGCCAAAGCCAAAGCCAAAGAGTGGTTTATGAAATGAAACACGAAAAACCGGTCAACGAAATAATGAAGTATTTCTGTTTAGTTTTTTGTATATCTTGACTTGAAGTTCTTTTATGGAGAAGAACGAATCGAAAAACAGAGAAGAGAGTAGTATATGTTCCTATATTCTTTTCATCCCATTAATTAGACGAATTTTATTTGAAGATGTGGATAGGTTGTTTTTTTTTTTTAAGGGTTGCCATCTATTTGTTAAAAGTTTTTTTTTTCAATAAGTACATTCTACTCAGCTTTTCTAATAACAACTAAATTAATGTGAAGTAAAAGTTATTAATTTGACAAATAATATCGAGTGACTCACTTAAGTTATACTACTAAAAATCAAAGGTCACAGTATTTTTTAATCAAATGGATGTCCGAATAGGAGACAAATTTCAAACAAATCGGCGGAGAAAATTGAAAAGTGATCAGATAATGTCTACATCCTGTCTGAAAATCTAGACAATATTTAAGAACATTTGCGAATAGACCTCGGACAAAAATTACTTGGTAGGAATGAGATTTATTTCTCGGAGTCAAATCGATTCCTAATCTCTCCAATCCTATTGCTACATTCTTTTCTGCGATTATTTCAAATTTCATAGATTGAACTCTGTCTGACGAAGCAATTTCGAATATTTTGTATTTCCTACACATATTGGCAACACTGAATTTCATGATCAAAGGAGGCAAGTTCAAGGACACACAGTAAATCAGTACCGATGAAGTATAGAAGCAGGTAAGTTACCGGTCGGGTACACAAAGCGCACAAAACGGCCCGCATAATATATTTTTGTTTTTATTATTATTTATAATTTGTGTTCGAGATTCAAGGAGATGTTAATAAAGTGAGAAAATAATTCTTTCGACAACTTAAATGTGTAGAGTCAATTGATGGTAATATATTTATTTGATTTAATATAATTAACTGAGAATCTATGGTAGGTAATATAGTATTTTGTGGAGGCGGCACTCAATGGGTTGGGAATCTCACGCACGATTTATAGGTTTATTGTTCCATGTGTGATTAATGAGAAAAATATCAAAGCACAACGACTTAACATACTACAAAGGTATATGCGGATTTATTTGTTGTGCGGAATTGGTGCTGAATTATGTAAGCGTTATACTTGGATCCGAATGTTTTATGTCAAAGTGTTTTTTGACAAATTATTTTTGTTTTAAAATGGATAGCGTTTTGTTTATTTTTGCATAATCATATAATATAGGGCTTTAGGAAAATTAAGTTTTGAATGTATGAATAATACGATGATAATTTTGTCAGCGGGACTGGTTAATGATGGAAAATCAACCTGGACAGCTATACAATGTTCTTTTATTTAGGGTACGTATCAATGGTCAATCAATAGAAATGATTTCAATCTTATCACTCTGAAAGAATCCAGAAAATTGGCACAGATAGATAGACATAAGTACATAATTTTTTTTTAATAAATTACCAAAAGTTTTTACTTCCTTTGAGATATAGTCGTATAGTTTTGGCACTGTAAAAACTTTGTTCTTTGAATATGAGTTTTGCATTATTAAAGCTCAACTTAGACCAAGTTTTTCAGTGGCGAGTTAAACCAGAGTTAGCTAACTCTAGAATTAAATTATCGCATAGTTAACTGAGAAAGCAGTTATTAGGTGGAGAATGCATGCGGAAAGATTAAACAAACTCGGTGGATATAACTTCAAAATCATCTGTTCAATTAATAATGAGTTAACTCACTAGACTTGATGAGTTAACTCGGGTTTAACTTTAATCTTACACTGAAAAACTGGATCTTAATATCTACTTCTACTTTGAAAGCATTTATAGCCACTTGATTTCAAAAGACGCTAATCAACTCAAGTTACCAAATTGCTCCAACTGATTTTTACTATACCATTTCTCGCATATGGATTTATCCAAAGTGTTGTTCTCGAAGCGTTTTGACTTTGCTCGGCCTGAGCTGAGATGATTCTTTTACAATTCCTCTATTTGAAGACCGTAACCGTTTCGCATATAAAAATACTTATACCTACACAAAAAGTCTTCTCAAACATTGTAAACATTCTTAATTGCAAAAGTATCTATATATCCAAAGTCTTATATATTCATCTAACATTAAACCGTGTCAAATGACCATCTCGCCATTAAGAACAAAATAATTTCTGCCTGTATAATTTAATACTATTTTCAGCGTTTTTATAGTCCACCTCTGGTAATTAGTTTGGTACTTCTTCGACTCTATATAAAATCCAATAGCATTTTTGCATGTTCAGCTGCCATCTCTATCGCTTTCGGCATAATTATTATCGTGTACTTCTAATTGCGGATGTTACACTCTATCCCATCCCATTCCATCCCCTTTATATTTTTTTTATGCTTCAAACTGTTTCCATCAGTGTACCTAGTACGAGTACCTATAAAGCTAAGCTAATACCTCAGGATGCGGAGAATCTTTTGGAATGTGATCTGGTTAGTCTGTTGGATTCTCCATCATAGTTTTACTTATATAGACACTCTTCCAGTGCAGTGCATCAGCATCTGTATTTCTCTTTGATTTAGATTCTTATCTTTCCTCCCAAGACATCTCACACTAGGAAATTTACGGCCAATGCCATGCCAAAGGTATTCTATTTCACCTGGTTGGCACGATTGATGGTGCCGCTCACCCGACTTGGCTTGACTTGATATACTTTTTTTTTTCCTCTTTTTTTGCTGGCGCAAGTTTTCACAGAAATATGCAAAAAAAAAAATAAAAAGTTCCAACCAACCATGGAATGCCTTCGGTTCACGGTATCGGTCAAATTGCTCGGCACTTTTTCAAAGGAATAAATAGCTCAACGGACAATAGCATCACCGCACATTGCACAACATCATGGGCTGCAAACGCTAATGGTGGCGAGTAGGTAGGTAGGTACACCCTAAAAATTCTTCTTTTTCAGCAGTCTGGAAAGGTATTTCGCTGACAGCTGCTAATTTGTTCTATACGAAAACGGAAGCTACATAATACAGTTTCCATGGAAAAAAACAAGTTCATGAGAAAAATGCATTGGGATCATTGGTTCTTGTGTGGCTTGGAATTGGCGACATCCTTCGTCATACCTACACATAATTCATGTTCTTTGTGGTTGTCATTAATATTTTCCATCATGTGGATGTCAATAATCTCGCTGATGCTTTGAAAGTGTGGATCATATTTTATTACCAATACTCTCGTCAAATTTTTGTTTTATGGCGCATCAGATAGGTTTATAGGTGGTGGTAGTTGACTCGTGTTTTAGATATACCTACCAACTTACACCGCACTCGCGAGTTAAAACCGCAAAATTTACTTTTGGCTATAAGTATACCGCAAATTGTTATTGCTAGATATTTATTATAGATCTTGAACTTTTGGAGCAAAGCTTAAAATATACATTATAATACTACTTTTAGTTTTCGATGATGACTTTGAAAAGTAAAAGTCATGGCAAAGAGCGACTTTTTACGACTTTAATAGATTTAACCTCGCAACTTTCACAATTCAATTGATTTATTTATGTCTTCCTTCACTCCTGCATAAGGTGTCTTATGACAATATTTATGGTAGGAGGTAGGTAAGGTGCATATAAGTATTGTCAAACTAGGATTTAAGATCACACACACATTTATTGCAGGCTGGATGTAGGATTTCACTGTTCATTAATTGGTGTATCCTAGTTTTCCACTTGTCATTGAAACACGCACCTTGATAAATTAAGACGGAAAATATCAACCTTTTACTACTATTGCATTTTTTCTTATTTTTAGTATCAGTCATCATTTTCTTGTCTACGTAGGTCTTTCAAAGTCTAAAAATATGGCTATTTCGCTATTGGTTGATTTTTTTTCCTCTGAAGATACACAGTTTATTCATGAATACTCTCAACAGCTACTTTCAAAAAAAAGAAGTAGACTTCGTCTTTACAGATTTTAGTAAGGCATTTCATAAACTCTCGCATAAAATGTTGCTAAAAAAGCTAAGAAATCTAGAAATCTGTGGCTTCAGATCTTACTCAGTGTTGTTTAACAGTTGTCCATCAATTTTTTTTACTGTAAATTCGGGAATACCACAGGGTAGCCATTTAGGTTCTCTTTTATTTATTAATGACCTTCCATCTGTCTTAAAGCATTCTAATTATCTCATTTATGCGGACGTTGTTACATTTTTTAATACTTTTTCTAGTATTCGTGATTTTGAAATGTAACAATGTGACCTTAATTCATTTTTTGACTGGTGTGTACGTAACTCGCTTTGTCTCTTAATATCCGTTACTTTAGTTTTATGAGCTTTACAAGAAAACTGTCAGTAACTCTTTTTAATTATTTTTTAAATGAAGTTTCCTTGCCATGTGTGGAAAAATGTATCGGTCCTTGGTGTCCTATTTGTTCGCAAGCTTGAATTTGTTCAACAAAGCAACTCAAATATTAAATAGAGCTTATTCACTTCTTGGATGTATTAAGAGGGAGTCACGGCAATTTTCAGACCCCTATGTTACAAAACAGATTTTTATAACACTTGTTCGACCGATTCTTGAATATGCCTGCCAGGTTCGGTCACCCTATTATGAGTGCAAGACTAAAACGTGTCCAAAATAGATTTCTGCGGTTTGCCTTAAGAGGCTTACACTGGCAGAATATCCCTACGAGCTTCCCGCATACATCAATAGACTAAAATCTATGGACTTGGCTATATAGTCTTGAGAACAGACGCTATTATTTAAGTTTCGTTTTTATTGTTAAAATAATTAATAGAAATATTGACTCTTTTTACCTTCTGTCCTGAATAAATTTTAATATTCTTCAAAGAAACTTGAGAAATTTACCCAACTGCATATATATATTTCAAACTGTCGTACTAATTATGAACGATATTTTCCTTTAAATAAAATTTTTAAATTATTTAATTTTCTCAATAACAGCTGTAATGACTTTTTTGACCTATAAGTAAATTATTCAACTAAAATATTTATTTTCATTCAATTAATTTTTCTATTTTAAGTTTAATTTAAATTGAATTTTATTCTGAAGGTTAAGTGTGAGTAAGTTATTGGTAAAAAATGCGGAATTAAATCTATTACGACTGTTTTTTCATATCTGAAACAGTGCAATTAGAAATGCTTAAATTAATACATATTCCGCCATTTTGTAAAACGCTAATTGCTCATTATCTCATAAAATATTGGCACAGTATTTAAAACAACCTGGGTGTTAAGGTGTTAGCTCTTTACTAAAATGTACGAAACTCAATCCTTAATCAGCAACATTTTGTGCAAAAAAAAGGCAAACACACCTTTCTCACATTTGTTATTGTCAAAGTGACATATGGAGTAAGTATGATACTAAGGCTATGATTAGACGGTCAATGTAAATGGTCAACGCATTGACTCTCTGACGTCACAAAAAACGTCATCAACACACTGCCAATGGATCGTCAATGCTGACCATGTCAACGCATAACACATTGACGATCACACGAATGACGCTATTCCCTCAACGTCACACGGAAGTCAACGCAGACTATGTTGACGTGGCAGAAAAGTATGCCATGTCAACGTTGGGATTATGGTCAATGCTTTGCGTCAATGTATCCTAACATTTGCTCAGGGTGATTACATGTTCAATGAAAAAAGGTCAATGCGTTGAAGGTAAAAACAATTTCAACTTCGGTGTTAACGCAGCCGTCAACGCATGGACAGTATTCTCCGCTAACGATCACACGACAAAACAACTTTGGGACGGAATTTGACAACATTTTGACGTCAGAGGGTCCATTGAACATTTTTGTTGACCGTGTAATCGTATAGCTTAATAAAGGCGGTTTTCGAAAACGTCAAATCAAAGTCAATTTTACCGACAAATAATCGTCATTTTTGACCCAGAAGTTGCAATCGTCAAATATGTAATCGTCCTGCTTGAACACAATCATATCTTTTTATGAACGTCAAATGATATTTTTTTTGCAATCGCATTTGACGTTTCGGACAAAATCTAAAATAAAACAAAATGGCTCTTCAGATTTCGCGAGAAAATGTGATAACAATCTCTCGAACCACCATGTCTGTCTCTTTCGTCACCTTCATTTTTTTACTGTACAGCTGCACCGCAGATGATTTTTTTTGGAATATGTGTGCAGTAAAATTTGTATTTGCACTTTCGAAGAGAAGACTTTGCAGTTTGCCTTTAGGAACATTTTGCAAATGCATTTTTGACGCAGACGGCGTTTTCGAAAACGGCCAAAATTTAAGAAAAAAAACTCGTTTAAAATTTGGTAAATACTCTTTTTACCCTAGCATCTTAAAATGCTTTAAAATCGTGCTAAATCGTCCAAAACTTTGCGCCATTGGTTTAAGTAGGATCAAATTTGTAGGCAATGCAATTTTATTTTATTATTCTTCAGAGTGGGCAATGTTTTCGAGATTATGTAGTTTTTAGTTATTTTTTTTTCTAGTTTTTTGGATTTCGTTTAGTGTTATGGTATGCCTCAAAACTATTTGTTAAGCTTCTCTAATAGCCCTCTTTCAGTAACGAACAAATCTTCATAAAAGAAGAACAAATCAGTCTTTTCTGAATTTTCTGTTTATTTCTTTTTATTAAAACTTGATAGTGTTTTTCTCCTCCCACCGATTCCCAGGAAGGTAATTTTTCAATTATTCTTTAGAAAAAAAAAAAAAACATTATTTGTTATTGTTTTGAACTTAATGAGGAGGGTTACACAAAAAAATGTCTTTCTTATGGTCAATGATCAACTCTGCAACAATCTACAAAGATTTTTTTAAGCTTTCACCAAAAAATTTCTCCCAAACTAATTTGTTATTTTTTTTTTTTTTTTTTTATTTTGTCCACTAACTCAATTTCAAAGGTCTAAAAATACATAAATCAATGACATTTGAAGAAACCAAGTTATAAAAAACTATATGTATATACTTCTTCTCATCTTGATAGTAAAGATGCAAGAAAATGATAAAATTGAATCGGCGCGCGGCCAGCGATGGTGGTGGCGGCAGCGTGCCGCCATGAACTATCAAACAAACGAACTGAAGCATACAATATACGACTTTTGGTCAGCTATAGCAGTAACAGTCAACTCGCTCAGTGGCAACAGACCTCGGAAAATTACCTTGAGTCCAACCACACACACATTTTTCATTGTTATTAAGTGGCAAGTCAAAATCAACGTCAGACCAATCCACTCCTATAAAGTCTTTCCATGTGGTTTCAAGTTGTGGTCGCCGTTGTATAACCGTATTCGGGTTGAAGGCAAAACAACCATCAGCGTATTGCGAGCTCACTGAGATGTTAATGAAAAATAGGAAACCCCTCGAGAGAACCCTTTGCGCATGCGCAACACAACACAATCAACAAAGAAACACAAATAAATAAACAAGAACTAAAATTAAATACTTCAAGCCCATAAGATGCCCTTCACTGGGCGTCCGTGTCCATCGCTATTGTCGTCGGGGTTGTGTCATCGGGCTATGGCGATGGCGACTACATGCAAGCCAGCCTTTATGACTCATTGGAGACTTATGCTGTTTTAATAGCCAGCTGCAGGCCGTGTTCTTAAGTATCTTTTTATCTACACGCCTGAACGCCCAGTCGAACAACTTTAAAAAGCAATTCTGCATTCAGACATTCAGAAATTCTGACTTGCTGTCTAGTATGCTCTGTGCATGTGCATGTGCACCTTTCAGAGTCAGGTATTCAAAAAAATAAAATAAACAAAAATACGGCCTTATTTTGTTCAGAAATTCCATTAAACTCACTCACCTGTGGCCAGTTTGTTAGGTTGAAGGTAGAACAACTGGACCAAGCCCTCGCCTCCACGCTGCACCCTTTAGTTTGGCTTAACTTCGGCGTATAATCTTCCCAGGAATAACAAACAAACAAAAAAAAAAAAAACAATTAAGTTGCTTCTCCGAGAATCTTAAAGGTCATGATGACTCTCCTCGAACTCAAAAAGCAGTTTCAAGTGTTCCCGAGAATGAATGAAGGAAACAACGAAAGTGTCATTATAACATCAGCATTTAATTGTTTTGACTTTTCGCCGGTGGTTTTATTTTTTTTTGTTGGTTCTGTTTGATTCTTGTTCTGGTTAAATTATGTAAACGGATATGTTTATAGTGTTTAATTGCTGCTGTTGCTACTGGAGTAGGTATGTTAAACTTTAAAAGGGCGTCGTCATTTTTAAAGAATAATTGTTTAATGTGGACTAAATGGTGTAGGATTTCTTCTGTTAATGGGGCCATTAGGAGATTTTCGCTGTCGTAGAAAAATTAGGTAATATTGTCTGTGGTTATGGGTTGTAATAACTAAAATTTATTTTTTTAATTAATTTTAATCGTTGAGGTATTAATAATTTTTTTGGAATTCGTCGGTCACTTCTGTGAAAAGAAGAATAATTCCTCACTGTGTTAAGAAAAACTAAAAATCGAATTCTAAGAAACAAGATTGAGGAAATCGAATATTTTATTTACCAGCTGAAGTCTTGTAAATATTATTCCATGATGTAAGGTGAGAAATTTTAATGATACTGTTTATCTTATCAATTCTTAGTTATTTCTGAAGCTAAGAACTGCTATACGCGATGTTTGTCTTATCTTTTGTGTAACATTTTCATAGAAGGGCTTTTATTCTGATCCAAATATAATTTTTTTTATAATACATAAATGTAATATAAAGTTGAGGAATAGTAAATATTGAGAACAATTTTGGGATTATTATCTACTATGACTAATCTTCTTGAATTCATTATTTACATAAAAAAAAATAAAACGATATAGAATGGCCTTCAAAAGTTTACTGTATCTAAATATAGCAGTCTTGAACAAACTGTTGTGCCTTGCTTAACATCAGCTTTTGTTTAGTAAATCAAATTATATTTAAAGGAATGGACTTGATTAGTTGCTTTCAGATGATAATTTTTGATTATATAAGTGTGGACCCTGGATTTCCCTAAGGTAATCACCTTGGTCCACAGCTTTTTAAATATGGAAATGAATTATTTTCGATAAGAAGATCCTACAGGACTCATATCTTTGCTGGATGATATTAATTTGTTTTTAATTTTAGAGGGATACAAAATTTAGTTTTTCTTAGGGAATCTTTTAGGCACGTCACGCGTGATTTGACTTATCTATACTCAAAAGATTTCTGCAGAAGCTGCATGGGTGAAGGTTTGGACGTCTTCTAATTACTACAACGATCCGTGTGATCTAGCAAACACTGAACAAATATGTAAGTCTTTAACTCTACATAAGGAGCTCAAAATAGTTTAAAAAGTAGGGAAAGGCTTTACTAGATCAATGTGGAATTACAAGGGTCAAAATTTGGTCTAAGTGTTTCGGTTATCCATGCGACAGCCACTTCTATCTAAATGACCCTAGAGGATCACCTAAAATCCAAGTTCAGAGAAAATCGTTTCAGTGGTTAAAGTAGTAGATCGCGATATGAGCAGACAGATAGACCAGAACCACGTAATTCTAGGTTTAATTTAAATCTCGAGTTTGATTTTCTAATGTGTAAACATCTATGCCGGCGGTAGAGTGAAATAAAAACATGGACTTCCCTCTGTGTGACGTTAAGAGGTCACACTTTACGATGAAGCACGTTACGTTACGAAAATCTGCATACTAGGATGGGTATCTGTGACACAAATCTGAAGATTCTAATCAAGCAAACTAGTCCGTTTTGGATTCGTGCACGTAGTCAAAAACGTATTAACGACTTCGCATACGGATCCAAATACCAAAACTTGGTTTTCGAATATTTTTGTATTCTTCGAACTGTCAAATCCGACAACATTTATGTGATCAAACTTCCTGTAAAGCAGAATTTTGTTTGAGAGCTTTGTTTTGGCTAGTTAAGCTTGTTCTTAAAAAGTAACCTTAATTTGAACAACGGCTGAAGTTTTAAGGGGGTGAAAGTCAATTTTTATAAATATGTCGTTGTTCTTAAAAAAAATGTGAAGGTTAAAAATGTGGCCATTTTCGAAAACGTCATCTGAGTCAAAAATGTATTTGCAGAATGCAAAGTGCAAAAGTCTTCTGTTCGAAAACAAAATTTACTGCATTACAATTATGTTCGATAATGCAGTTTGCTAAAGTCACAGGTTCGAAAACATCATCTGCTGTACTGCAGTCTGCAGTGCAGTTAAAAAAAATGGAGATGACGGAAGAGACAGACACGGTAGTTCGAGAGATTGTTAGCAAACTTTCTCACAAAATCTGAATAGCCATTTTGTTTTGTTTTAGCTTTTGTTCGAAAACGTCAAATGCGCTTGCAAAAAAAATCATTTGACTTTCATCAAAAGACATGAGTGTGCAAGCAGGACGATTACATATTTGAAGATCATTTTCGGGTCGGATTTGACAGTTTCGAAAACGGCCTGTAACTTACCTACGCAATTCTACAGATAAAATATTGTTATAAGACCAAAAGCTTTTCAGTAGTTTAAATTTAAGATAAATTTTAAGATAGCTTACGACGACAGTACAAAGCTTTAAAACTTGTTCCAGCATTGTCGGAATTTCGAAATCAGAGTCTTGTTTCTCTGGGTTATGGAGGCAACAGTTTTTTTTCAACTATGGAACTTGATGCCTGACAAAGATTTTTTTTTTTAATCATATTGCACTATCTAAAGAAATAAACTTCGATTTCGTTAACAATAGGTATACCGTCAATAAAATATCTTCAACTCACCTGAATAGATCCAGCTACCGACGCAGAGCTAAAGCTTCCACTGCTTATGTCAGAAATCGGTGTAAACTGTTTCCGCATGATGGCGGTTGAGTTTTCTTTATTTTTTAAATTGACACTTTGTGTTTGTGATTTCATTGACATAATGACAAGCGTAGATTTATGTTGTGCTTTGTATTGCTCTTGTTGCTGTTGCAGTTGGTGCTGATGCTGCTGCTGTTGTTGTTGTTCGTGTTGTTGTTGTTGTTGTTGGTCTTCTTGCTGATGATTATTGTTTCTCATAATCATGGCAAAAATTTAAATATTATTTAACAATTAATTTCTAGCTACCGACACTAGCACTATACGAAACTATTTTAGTAGTACCACAATAACTTTTTGACATATTGATTGACATTACTATTTTGCACCTTTCCCCTGTTCTGCATTTTCATATTTAAAAAAATTTCTTTAATAATTTCCGATATTAAGGTTAAGAAATATAACAAAACATAATAGCAAAATGGAAACAAAAATTATAAACAAAGTAGGCAAACACACATTTGTTTGGCCTTAAATCACATTAGAAATAAAAATGTCGTATACACGTTACATATCCATATGTATATGAGTTTGCTTATTGTTGACAATATTTATGTATAATCGTGTGTATAGGCAAGGAAGTTGTATCTGTAAAGCAAAAAGATAAAATAATTAGTTCGACTGTCAATTCTGTCAGCTGAAAAATAAAAAAAAAACAATTTGTAACAAATCACTGTCACGCATTCCGCGCTTGACACACAAACAAAAACACGTGAGCTAGTTATGCAAGATAAAAATACTGGATTAAGTTCTTGGTGTGGCGCCAGCCTTATATGTGAGTAGTGCAAACGTCACCTAGGTCAAGAGAGTATAAATATGGTATACGACAGTGGAATCAACCACCCTCTAGAGAAGTATTGATTATAAAATTTCAGTGGCATGATTGGACTTTTTTCGAAAGGTTTTAAAATAGTAAAACGTACAAATTTAAATCATTATATGTTATTATTAAAAAAGGCTATTCACCTTAAAGCTAACTTCTTGTGTTATTATGTAAATTATATTTATTTTTTTTATCCTCACGATTTATTCAAATTTTATTTCCCCAGGCGATGGAATTAATACACTACCGGCTGGCTGCTGCTATGGTGGTGCCAGAGATAATTATCTTTTAATAAATTCTTCTGAGTTGATACCGTTTCTATTATTGCTGTTGTATAATAATGTTTTAACATACATATATTGAAAGATTGATATATAGAACAGAATTTAATTCCATTCCATTTGCGGATTATAATTTAAAATGTGATCAGTTCAAGGTTTCGGCTTGAAGTACACTCCGTATCGCTTATTAAAGGACAGCTTTGTTTATTTTTTAACGACATTACAGGATGGTGTTTTTTTTAACGAAAATATAATATTTTCATTTATTGTATATAATTTAAACACAGGAATGCACAAACTTATAACAATTTAATAAAATAGGTCAACACTTTGGAAGGTATTCTTATTCGTATAGTCAACTGCTAAACTCTTGTCTAACTAAACTTAAGTTTATGTTAAGATCAAATATGGTTAATGAACACAGCTCTTTTTCATGACCAAAGTTCTTACTGTAAAAATAACTTAATTGAATTATTCTTTAATACAAATACAAAACTTAAAATATTGACAAAACAAATCATAAGAATCAGAATTTTTTTTTAATTTTGAATTGAACTTACCAATAGTTTAAAAAATACTCGGTTTTGAATTTTGTTTTCATCTGAATAGGGACTTAAATTTAAATTGAATAGCTACATACTTAAGCATACAAATTTTGAAAATGATAACTGATGTAATTTAGTACATGAAACGGAGTGTACCATCTATTTATATTATCAAGACTAAGGTGCGATCAAAATTGGAATGGAAATGTTTATCACAAAAGCTTTCGATGAATATATTGTTAACTGGAGAAAGGTGTTTTGGTCATATAATATGTATAGGATTTACTTTTGTATGTCATTCCACTTGCAATAAAATTTTTAATTGAACTTGAATTAAAAATAGACGAAATGGAATTCAATTAAAAGTTTTTATCAAATTGCAAAACTTGAACTTTAATCGTACTTTATTTAAGAATATTTCCAGCTGTATTTAGTTAAGCCGTCACGTCGTAGACGTCTCGAAGAAATACTATTTAGTCATTCTCCATTCCATATTTGTGTTTAGCATCATTTTCTCAAAAACGACTGTAACGATTTTTATTGAACTTCGTACCTGCAATGACTAAAGCGATTGTAAGAAAATTGCATTTCAGGTTTTTGCCAAAAATTTCAAATAATGGAAATAAACATTCCACTTTTTTTCGACAAAATGGTTTTATTTTTGAGTTATTCACGTACGTATATCTTTTTGATGGTTAGACCGATCTTGTTATAATTTTGTAATCTGGTGTTTCAAAAACATTGCATTTAAAAATTTTGAAAACATTTTTTTTAAACACAAAAAAAAAAAACAAATTAAAAAAACTATTTTTTTAGTACCTACATTAGTACAAGACCAAGTTTGTGGGATCCAAATGTTTGATACTAGAATTCTTTGAAAAATGTCTACGAGGTTATTAAGTTAAACGTACTTAAATCTATACCCTATGGCCCTTGGTCACGCCATAACTTGAGAACGACTTTACCGATTTCGTTCAGCTGTGTGACATGTTCGGGCGTTTTGTTGAAACCTCAGCTCCCTCACATCAAGGCCATTCAATTCAGGAACGAAAAATGTATTAATCATGGACATGGCTATATAACGGTCTCCATTAAATGTAACATTCCGCCGAAAGAAGTAAGGAATTATAATGATCCCACCAGCCATAAAGCACACCAAAAAAAAAAACTGTCAGTTTTTTTGTGGATGTAACGGCGTCTCAAAAATGGCTTGAGGATTATCTACACTCAAAATGCGGTAGTCTTGCTTATT
The DNA here is from genome assembly GCA_932273885.2 of Leucozona laternaria. Taxonomy (NCBI): domain Eukaryota; kingdom Metazoa; phylum Arthropoda; class Insecta; order Diptera; family Syrphidae; genus Leucozona; species Leucozona laternaria. The sequence continues at coordinate 6,517,028 of OW026368.1, forward strand.
GACGTAGCCATTCAACCAAAAATGAGCTTCATCGCTGACAAAAAAATTTCTTTTGAAAATCGGGATCAACAACGATCTCGTTTCGAGCCCATTTTGCACAATTTGCATGCGTTGTTCAGACGTCAGTCTATTCAAATTGAAATGCCAAACCAAACGAAAAATAAATCACTTGACAACTGACAAAATGGCCGACAGTTAAAATAGTTTTGCCAACTTAAATTTTGTTACCCCTAAAAAAAACACCCCTTACTTTGTAGAGGGTCTTATGGAAAGAAAAATTAAGAAAATTGCTCGGAAAGGTGGATAATTTCAGAAAACTTATAACGATTATTTTAACTTATGAATTTTTTAAATGAAAATTGTCTGTTTATCGCTTAGGTCGCAGAACTCAAAATGCTGCAAGTCAAAAATATACACGAGTAACTCAAACCGACGAGCAACACGAAGCGCAAAATGAAGTTGAACGGAATCGAAATTTGGAACTTATAATATGGTGAAATGGGGTTAAAATGAAAAGTTGTATTCGATTTCAAAAATTCTTTTTAAATATCAAAGGTTTTTTTAGCCGAAGGCTTTAAGGATTTTTTTTTTAATTCGATATTTTTAAGGTGAAGTGGGGTTAAAACAAAAAAGGGATATCTAATTTTAAAACTTCTGTTTGTTTGTGTTAGAAAAGTTATTTTTAAAAATTTGATATTTATAGAGTAAAATGGGATGAAAACAAAAAAAATTTTAATGGAATTCAAATTCGAGTTTTAAATATTTTTTGTTGTTATTGGTGTATATTCAAAAGCGGCAAAAGAATCATCAATAATTTGTGACGGTTTTTAGCTTAAAAAATTGACTTATAGGAGTCAAATGTTGCAGTACAATTACGGACGAATTCGATTCGATTGAAACGTCTTATTAAGCATCTTAATTTTGTCTGATACAGTTTATGCAGTTTGAACGATATGGACAAAAGTCTTTAGAAAAATTGAATTTTTGAACAAAAACTAATACAACAAATTTATTCTTTTTCATTATATTATAAAATATAATTTTTTAGACTGTCTTAGTAAACGGCACTTTACCACGAAAGATGATTGATATTTTAAGAAACTTTTAAAAAATCTTGAACTTTTAAAAAGAATGCATTGATTTTTCTTATTTTTCAACAGAAAATAATAGATTTTTCTAGAAAACCACAAAAAATAGGACGAGAATCACAGAAATTTGGCTTTGCTTTAGATTTTGAAACCATATTTAACTTGAAGTACCATTAATTTATTCCTAAATGCCCTCATATGTATTAATAAAAATTTCAAAAGAGAAAAGATTCAGGAAACCGCAAGAAAACAAGTGTTTGCGTTTTTTATTAGAAATTTTTCTGTTTAAAACATTAAACAAAAAAATGTCAGGAACCCACTCATGCCGCTCACGATTCGCTTAAAATAATTATCATTCTCGTCCAACAGCACATAGCCAGCGCTCTGAATTAATTTTCACCTCGTTAAGATATTTCTAGCTTTTAAGTCGGCCTTAACATTTTTCTTTTTTTTCTTAAGACATTTTTTTCTTTTTTTTTTTAATATAAAATAGTTGCAACACAAGTTCTGCAGATTAGATGTCACAACATAAATAGAATTTAAGAAAAAAAAAATAATGTTAAGGAATGCAGAAGACCATCTTCTTCAATATTCGCACACACACTCTTCCTCCCGCCACGCACCCCGACAAATAATGTCTGGCGACTTAGAAAAATCTCATTCTAATCTTCACAGGGGGTTCCAAGTAGCCAACATTAAAGTTGGCATAAACAACATACAAGTGGTGTGCAGGGGAAATTATGAATTTTCCGCCATGTTTGTCCTGTCTCTTTGGACATGACACAACGATGCTATGCCACAACCTGCTGGCACTGATTATTACTTATAATTCGCGCAACAAGCCTTAGGCTTCTAATAGATGTCTGAGGAACAAAAACCAACGAACCCATGCCAACTGATTGAGTCTTCTCGGCGATACCTCTAGTCTTACGATGGTGGTGGTGCGTATAGATGGGCTTACTGGTCTTACCAATCCCCGATATGGTTTGTTCAAGTCCGCAAAGAAGATAATGTGATCATAGAGGTTGGGCATCATGACGACCATGATAATGATGATGATGATGATCAAGATGATGGAACTGTATAGAAGAATAAACTTCGCATTTCTCAAATAGCTGCAGTGGTTCTGACTATCGTCTTTGGACGGTTGGTCTTGAATGTGACCTTGTGCATCCTTGTGCATGTGCCGCCCAACCAACTCGTAATTATTGTGTTTTCCCTCCTCCCAGCCTTATCTTCATATGTACATCTCTCTGACAGAGGAGGCTGGCGCGCCAGTAAATTTGTCCAGCTCTATACGAAGTGCTTCAGCTCCAGGTCTAGTCTTAAAGTAATGATGATGGCCATGAAAATGCGGAACATTTTCTTCTGGCTGCACACACACCATCACAATCGCTGACTAACCATACCCACTCATCATTTTCGTTTAAATCGGATTGCACGCGCTTCTACTTCTACTTCTTCTTCAACTTGTCTTCTTCTTTTTTTTTGATCATCTTACATCCCTCGCATCATATTGCTACTTTATTTCGATTTCTATCACAAATCGGATTACAGATTTTCAAGCTTTGCAATCGGATGTATGGTATTTAACCACGTAAAGTATAAGAAGTGAAATTAATAATAATTGTTAATGGATGAACGCGTTGAAAATGATGAAGCTAATTCTTAGGCTTTAAATGAAAATTAAAACGATTGTCTTTGAGAATATGCGACTTAAAAGGTCAAAAGGTTTTGAATGAAGGGAATGTATAGTGAATTTTTAATTAAAAGCAATTCGCATCAGCCAAAGATGCCAGTCATTGGGGCTTAAGAATTTTATTGGAGTTAATGACTCACATTAGCTTTTATAATAATTAGCTAGAGGTCTCTTAATTTGAGATACAATAATTTTAACTATACGAGTGAGTATACATATACGCCTGCAAAACCTAAAGTCTTTGAAGTGCCATCTGGCGGGATGCACAGGCACTACAGTTAAAAAGGAAAAGAAAGTTTGTTGGCACAGTTGATTGTGAGAAAGGTGTTAATAGGTCTTTTCCGAAGATTTTTCGCACTAAATCTGACTAAATGTCAAATTTTGGGGAGTGGGCATGAAATGCTCTCAGAGAGAAGGAAAATTGCCAAAATTTCAAGAACGGTTTAAAATAGCCATAGAAGGTGTCTCCTACTAAAACAAGTAAGGAGGGGAAATTTTTTACTCGGCTAAATCTGGCAGTTTGGAAGTGTTTGAATCTAAACGAAACAAACCAAAATAAGATTTCCCTTAATGGTTTTTAAACATTTGTGTATGGGAGTTACCATTAGTTTTGGTTATAAGACTAATATTTACTCAAAATCTTCTAGACAATGTTTAGGAACTGAATTTTTGCCAAGTATAATTAAAACTAACCGAGTCGTTTTTAAAATATTGAGTTTTCAAACTAAATTTTTGAAACTTCTTTTTAAAATCCAAACAAAAATGTTGTTTTTGAAAACTACTCGCACGATTTTTGTTTTTTGTTCAAATAAATTTATTCTTTTCTATAATCCAGACGCAGGCACGCGGTTTTCTTCATTTTGAGTTGGAATAACATTCAAGGAGTTGTTTAAGCAATTCATAGAAAGAATTTCTTACTTCTTGCCATTTTATCACATAAATAAATAATATTAATTATTATCATTTACATATCTTAATATATAAAACAAAGTCGGTTTAGTTACACCATTTATAACTGAAGAACGGCTATACCAATTGTAATGATGCCCCGAATAGCAGAATAACTATTAAAATATCGGAAAAATTTACTTTGTATTGTAGTGTGAAATGGGGTAAAATGAAAAAAGACGTATCTGATTGAAAAAAAACTCTACCTGCGTTTAAAAGGTTAATTTTAGGAATGGCTTCAAGGATATTCTGTTTTAAATTTAGCTATTTGTATTCATTCTTTTTTTGTTTGAAAGTTTTTTTTTAAGTAAATTGCTTCAAATTTTGTTATTTGTAGGGTGAAATGGGGGTCAAAATGAAAAAAAATTGTCTGATTAAAGAAAATCGTTGTTTTAGATTAAAAGCTTTTTCTTAGGAAATGGCTTTAGGGAAATTTCTTTTGGTGTTTGAAAAGTCATTTTAAGTAGATGGCTTTAATGACATTTTTTGCATACAATTGCGGTACTTATAGCAGGGTAAAATGGGGTAAAAACGTATGTTTATATCAACGGTTTATTTTAGGGCATAGCTTTAGAATTTTTTTTTTTCAAAAAATTGATATTTATAAGGTGGAGTAAAAACTAAAAAGGGATATGTATCCGATTTTTAAAATTCTGTTGGTTTTTGAAAGGTTATTTTTGAAAAATTGATATTTATAGAGAGAAATGTGATAAACATAAGAAAAATGGTTTTTGATTACAAAAATTCTTTCTGTGTTGGAAAACTAACAAAGGGTGGGCCATATTTTTAAGAATTCAGTTATTCAAAGGGGAAGTAGGTTAAGACCCAGAAAGTAGTATTCGATTACAAAATGTAGTTTAAATATTTATTTAAATTTTCTTTTATAATTTTTATTCGAAGCTTAGGTTTTTCTATCTGTGCGAAGCCGGGCGGGCCAGCTAGTGTACATATAAATGTCTAATATACAGTCTTTAAAATTCAAAGCAACTTATGAAGCACAAGAACAAGTTCGTGCGATCAAGTCATGCATCTTTTGTCGTATGTAGTGCAAGTGAGATAGAAAGTTTAATTTATGTCAAATGATGGAAAAGAAATTCCATTTTCCAACGAATGCATTCAGTGCTTTACCAGCATAGGTTTGTTAAACTATTAGCCCTATATGAAGGATTAACAAGATTAATTTCTAATCTATAGTTACTTGATTCACGGAATACCTTTGTAAATATATAGTGAATTTTCAAGATTTAAAGAATCACATGAAATATTGTTTTTTTTTTCATATGTTTATGTAAGTATATTGTAAATAATAAGTATGTAGGAATTACATATATATTTATATAACATTTTGTTGATCGTAAATTAACAATTGCAATAGGGTTAAAAGCCAGACCAAATTTCACAAATAGAAAAGAGGTTTAGAACTTTTTTTTAAAAAAAAACACGAAAAATTCGAAAAAATGAATTAAATATTTATTTGAATCGATAGTTTGAACCTTGCAATTTAATGTTTAAAGATAATTTCATGCAAATGTTGACCGCGGCTGCGTCTCAGGTAGCCCATCCGCTGAGTCCAATTTTGGCATACTCTTGCACACATATCGGCCGGTATCTCACGAATGAATGCATGGATGTTGGCTTCCAGTGCGTCAATCGAAGCGGGCTTGTCCCTATAGACATTAGCCTTGACATACCCCCACAAAAAATAATCTAATGGTGTCAAATCGCACGATCTAGGCGGCCAATTGACCGGCCCGAAACGTGAAATTAACTGTTCACCAAACTCGCCTCGCAATTGCGCCATTGTTTCGCGTGCTGTGTGGCATGTGGCACCGTCTTGTTGAAACCACATATCATGCAAGTCAAGAACTTCCATTTCGGGCAAAAAAAAGTTTGTTATCATCGCTCGGTAGCGTTCACCATTGACAGTAACGCTGCGATTCGCATCATCTTTGAAGAAATAGGCCCAATAATGCCGCCGGCCCATAAACCGCACCAAACAGTGGCTTTTTCGGGATGCATTGGTAGCTGTTGAAATGCTTCTGGCTGATCTTCACTCCAAATGCGGCAATTTTGCTTATTTACGTACCCATTCAACCAAAAATGAGCCTCATCGCTGAACACAAGCAGCGCGCGATGAACATTTCGAACCGAGCACGAATTTTGATAGTAAAATTCAATAATTTGCAAGCGTTGTTCATTTGTAAGACGATCCATGGTTAAATTGCAAACCAAACTGAAGCTGTTTGACAGTGACACAAGGTACTAAACACACGTCAGCTGTCAAAACCAGTGTTGCCAAAACCAAACCAGCTTAAAAATCACCCGTTATATTCAAATATCAATTTCTAATAAATTTAGGTACAATGCAATCGAAAATTTCCCTCAAAATATAATAATAAAATCCCACTTGAAAATCTTAATCAATTTGCATTTAACACAAAAATCTCATCTCAAGCAAACCATCTATCGCTACTGGTTGTTATAATAAATTATATATGTATTTTTATTATTTTTTTTTTTTTGTTTAGATATCAAAAGCCAACTGTCTTAGCTTATGGCACAGGAATGTTGCAGCAGCGACAGCACTCTTCGGTGCGGGTAAAGATGAAACTAATATAGGAAATAACTGACAGCTGAGGTTCATTCACAATTCAAATTGAATGTTATGTTATGGAAATTTGATTACAACAACAATCTTGGGTCGCGCAACAAAACAAACAAAAAAAACACACTCTATGGACAACGACAAAGCTGGCGGATTTGACAGCTGTGCGGATGGCGGCTTGGCGGCGGTAGATGAAATTAAAATGCACAATGACTAATGGTGTCGTTGTTCGCGCGCGTTTACATATTCGCATGCATACATCATGATGCACATTCAATGCATATTGTAACGTAGATACATGCAGTGCACATGCTTTTGTTCTTCGCGTACATCGGATTGTGGTGTGAAACTAAGCGATCGACAACCGAATTTCTAAGGTTAGCGGGTCATCCTTAAATCGCTCATTCACAATAGAGTATTCTTTATTAACAAGAGATATAGGGCAAAAACAAGTCGCAGTGGTGTAAGGAATACATTTGAATCGCTGGCTGTTTCCTGAAATGATCATCATTCAAGGCCTCAGCCTCAGAGGTTATTTTAACAATCAAAATGCAAGTCCCCTCATAAATCATGGTTCTAGGATTAGATTGGAGCATTCTTTGGTTTTGGGCATTATTACCCCCACACATAATATAACAACAACAATGTTGAATGTGGCGGTGACTGGCTTTCACCTCATAAATATTTTAATCTGTGAAAAGCGGACGGACAGCAGCAGCTGTTGTCCGCTTCTGGTGCTTGCTGGCATTTGATGAACGAGAACAAGTATATGAGGAACAAACGAGGCTGTAGTGCATAATCTAGCAGCTTATTCTTAAGATTGATTCTTTCTCAAAGAAGGCTCCACAATATATAGTTGCTCACTTTTTTCTATATAGGACAAGTTGAATCTTGCAATTCTGCTCTTGGAATAACATTAACCTAAAATTGTATGTATTATGATGGAAGATGTTGATGTGCATCTTGAAGATACATAGCTGGGTTTAAAAAATAGAGAATGGAATTCCGTGGATATTGATTGGCGGTGATGTTGACCTTCGTACTGATGAAATGGAATTCTGTGTATAAACTTTTCCTCGAGATATTCATAGTAGGTAAGTAGCATAGTCAGTCAGGTTGAAGTTGTATTTCTAGTGGCATACATACAATTCAGCTCAACCGACACGACACGAGTATCGATTCAATATAATCTCTAAACCTACTTTGACAGATTTCCTTGATTCTTATACCGTGGCCACATACATACTATGTATGTAAATATTTCTCGCAGTATAGACAACCCATAATTTAATTTATGCAAATCTTCCAACCGGAATTCAAAAAATCGTTCCATTGTAATGTAAACATTAACGTCGCGTCGTCTGTTCGATACAATATTCATATTCTTAGCATATTGTATATACATTATGCCTATTTAGTAGGTAGATATATTGAAAAAAAAAAACTATCAAAAGTTGAACTTTTTGACACATGCCGCCTACGATTGTGTCAAATAGATTTATTGCCAAATGGCAGGGTGTCAAGATTTTCAACTAGATGGAGCCAAAAATAATGACAGCATCAAAACGAAATATCGAACCATGCATGAGTGGTGTAAAGATATTTGTTAACATTAATTTATATAGGTGTATATTGTTTATTTATTGATTCAATATTTTGTTGTTAAGTATTTTCTTTTTGAAATATGCAGTATTATGCAATTGTTCCAGATTCATTATTTCGCTTTTATTGATGCTCGGAGAATTATTTGTGCGATTAAATATTGATTCCTTTCAAATCATCATCATGTGTTTTATTTATGAACTTTATTAGAAACGATTTGCATTATTTGTAAAGAATCGCCTTGGACTAAGTATGTAACTCAGCTTCGTTAAGTTTTCTGTCAACTGGTATCATCTGCATTTTATGCACTTAAATAAAGGTTAAAATAAATTACTTAACGATTTTCGCTAACATTAACTTAGATCCAATTCATGAAAGTTGTTTTGACAACAGAGTAAAATTTTATAAATCAGTGCAAGTTAGCCTTGGTCTATAAATAATGCTCTCCTAGTCTCAATCTAATATAAGGTCATCACAAAGAGAGAGGCGAAAACTAATAACTATTAAAACAAAAGTCTTGCCCTTTTTAAATAGGTAAGTTATGTATATCTTTTGATTGATGTTGCATATGTATGTATGTTTTTTTTGTAAATATGTATAACTGTTTTAAGAAATTGGATTTTGTTACCTATATTAGTTTTCGGGTTTAACAAGTGAAAGAATCAGTTAGGCCACTATATGGGTTCTCTTGGCCTCATATAATGACCTACTTATAAGCAAATGAATACGAAGAAAAAGTAAGAGTTTTGGATTTGTTTTTGTTTGCTATTGATCAATCTTAACGTGTGCAGTACACATACTTTTATGTTCATTATTGTAAGCATTTCACCGTTGTGGCCGCCATTTTGAAAAAAAAAGACGGTGGGAACTAAAGTTAATACCTGTCAATTTCAATTGAATCCATTCGAAATTAGAGTGGGGAATTTGAATTCAAAATATTTGTAAGTGGCCTTGAGAAACTGAAAGAAACATCACTTCAACTCCGTCCGGAGCATAGGGCAGCAACAAAATCCTTCCATCTGTCCCAATTTGACGCAATGGGTTTCAGCTGTGGCCACGTTTAAACATTCTGAGACCTAGCTTCCACCAATAGAGTTGGCCTTAATGTTGTTTTCGGTCTTCCAACATGCCTTGCACCCTGCGGACTCCATTCAAAAGACCGCTCCGAAATGTTATTGTCTGGTTTCCTTATTGTACGGCCAATCTAGTGCCATTTTTGCATCCAGATTTTTCTGACCGGTCCTATTCTACAGTTCGATGTGTTGGATATGGTTTGTGGCCAACGGATCTTCAGAATTACTGCAGACAGAGATGATGGTAGAGCATTTGTTTCACACGAGTAAAGAAGCACGGATTTTACGTTAGATTCGAAGAGTTTCAACTTCTTATGTAGTGATATTTTATTATGGAGTTCCAGACAGGAGATAAGGTTCCAAATGCACAACGGGTTTTGTTTTTTCTTTTGTTTACATCTAGGTCTGTTCCACCATCAAATTGCTATACATAACTACAAAGATATTTAAACTACATGACCTCCTCTACGGTTTCCTGCGTTAGAATAATCTGCTGTGGTATATTTGGCCTGTCCAAAACCAGCCACCTATCCATTAACTTGCAGTGATTGACACATTTGATTCAAGCGAGCATTGCCTTTCGTAAGGAGCACATATCATGGCTAATTCCATCAAACTCTCTCCATTGTATACCATGCCCCTCACTTGAGAAGCTTCCTTAAATTGTATTAGTTTCTTCTAAAAAATTAAAATACCTTAAGAAACAAGTTCAGTATCTTGCTTGGACTCAGTTCTTCCGACCCAAAACCTACTGAGGTCATTTTCTTGAAATATTGAATACGATAAAAAAATACTTTTTATCTTAATAGCTGTGTCATCTTCTGTATAAGCTTGTCCTATTTCAAAATTACCATCACACGACCAGGTCACCGAAAATTTCCAGACTTGCAATAACCAATCAGAGACCTTTGTCTCCGAGAATAAATAGATAAGACTTTAGTCTTCGTACTTCAGACAGACAGACAGAAGAATGTAAATTGCATTATTTGCATGCAGACATACGAAACAGAGAATTGAAGCGTATATAGTAACAGATTTCCCCGCAAGGAGTTCAAGTTCTTCCTCTTTCACTACGCTTCTGGGAATCTATGTTCGAAAGAAGATAAGGGGGCAGTAATTTATTTCAATCACTTTGCAAGCAGCAGCACAGCATCTTCGTACCGTTAAAATTCTTCATTCTTGTCGGATGATTCTAATGGTGTGTGTGGTGTAGACGCTGCTGTAAGTCGATTCCAAGACTTCCATACTCTGATAGGAAACAGAGCCTAGCTTCTAAGTCCATATAGAGTCTCCAAATGACAGCTAGTATGGTTGAAACCGGGAATTAGCTAGAAACAAAAAACGTTGTAAGATTATAAAAATGTACATTGACGATAGAGGTTGTCGCGTTGTCTTCATCCATTGCTGTTGTTGTTGTTTTTGTCATAGTCTTCGTCGTCTTCTTAGACGTCACCACTCACCGTCACCATCCTCCAGGTTGTCGTCCCGTCCCTGTCTGTTAATACCTTTCAAAGATGCGAAATGCTTAGTGGAGAGTTAGTTCTTCTTTTATTGTCATATGATGCCCACTCTCCTCATCCATGTTGATAATAATGACGATGGTGATGATGATGATGATGATGATGATCGTGAGGAACTGTTATCTAACTAAAGTCAATTCGCGTGGTTACCCTTTTTCTTCTTCCATATATAACTATCTACGGATGAGTGCTGGATGGACTGCTTGATGATAATGATGATGGCGAGTTCTATCATTCGATATTGCCATGGATGGTGCTGATGATCGACCATGGGATGAAGACGCGAGGACAACATAGAATTCCTTAAATACAGAACATGAGAGCTCCTCACAGCCGGCCATGCCGAAGGCAGTCGTCATTTTTGTTGTCCGTTGTCGTTGTCTTGGGATGTCTGGTCTGGTCTGTTCTGGTCTGGTCTGCTGGTCTCTGCCAATTGAACAAGAGGATGTGTGGAGGAAGACGACTTTTTGAAGACGACAACTTCGAAGATGTCGACGACATACACAAGACATGAAGTTCTTCTTCTATCTAAGTTTTTTTTTTTTTTGGCATTTGATTTTTTTTCTTTAAACCATGTTAATTCATAGGGTAAATTGCATTTTTTGTTCAATTTTTTTTTTTTGAGAAAAACGTTTCCGTTTTCTATCGTTTTCGGGAAATATTATGAACAAATTTTATAAAAGTTTAAATTTTGTCTGGAAGAAAAGGTCAAACAAATCATAGGGTAATATAGAAAATTACTGATTGCTGCAAAAGTTAAGATTTGTATGTACATGAATTCGAATGCTCCACGACTTCCATTTATTCAAAACTTTAAACACTTTTATTATTTTAGCTTCTTAGTTTCGTAACGTCACAGTGTCGCATTAGTTAAAAGAAATTTTTCAGACACGTGACAGAAACTAAAAACTTCAGTTACAAATTCTATCTTCTAACAGAGCTTCTAAACGCTGTTAAGAGTGTTAAGGTTTTTTATGACTTTTTTGAGTATTTAAATTTAAAGTGGAAGATGTTGATTTTTATTTCACGCGAAGGAGAAAATTAGTTAAAAAGTCTAATACGAGCACCTGCTTTTGCGGCATACATAATATGTTCCCTTATGCATAGTTGTTAACTTCTGTAAATATGACGTAAGAAAGAAAATTTGACGATTGGGGATTGATCAGTGAATCGATCACTTTTCATCCCATGGAAGGTAAGCTAAGCTTAAGACTGGAAGCTTGAATTAAAAAATAAAATTACATTCAAATCTACACGATTTACATTTAATCTATGTTTGTTTCTAAATAAAAAAATGTCAAAAGGGTTTTTTCTAGAACCAAACATAGGGTATAGGTTTAATAACACCCATATACAAAAAAAAAAACAAAATGTAACATTTTTCTTGTGATTTTTTTTTTTGGTTTTTTCTACAGCCCATCATCGTCGTCTTGAGTTTGTGGGTTTTCTTTGGATGATTTTCTTTTTCTAACCACATGCCATGATGTAGTCAGGTATTTTTAGCCAATTGATTGGCTCCAACGTAATCTCGTCTTATCCCAATCCGCGTGTCTTGCTCCGTCGAGATAATGACGACGACAACCCAAACTGCTCGATGTGGATGATGCTCTGTGGCGCGATGGTGCTAAAATACGCTCCAAAGCGATGCTGTTTCCATCTTGTTTTCCATCCTCTGTAATATATGTATATGGAGACTCTTGTTCGCCTTCTATACTATAACCTAGGCAATGCCGAAGGTATTTGTCCCAAAACCAGCCAGGCGACGACCGCACGATCCACTCCGTCGCCACCGCCACTGCCGGCCGACAACTACGAGTGTATATTGCCAGTGGGGATGGATGCAATGTGTTTGGTTTGATAGTTCTTTTTTTGATGGTTTATATGCATTTGCTTATGTTGCAACAAGAATTCCGGTTTTTTAGTAGGTTTCAAGTTCCTTGCAATTTTCTTCCTTAACTCAAAGATCGAAGAAGTGAGAGGAAAAACTGGAAAACCGGACAAGAAAAACTATACAAATTTTCTAACTTCTTGCCTTAGGTATTCCAGTTGACAACCAGCAAACGACAATCGATGCAGGCATTTCCTATGCAAGAAAGTGTAGACAGACCCTTCGCGCACAATGACATTTTGTGTCCCGTGTCTCCTGTCGTCGATATTGCCGAGAGGTATTTTTGCAGCAGCGCGCACCTACAGGAGGTGCTGATAAGCTTACAAGGCTTCAAATATATGTTCATATACTTAATGCCTCAATGGCGCCAACAAGCATATCCTTCGTGTTACTTCGAGCTCTCTTCACCACCTAAGGAGTAGTATAGGTACCAATACCAACCTATGTAGCTACTTTGGAATTTACGCAATTAGTTTTGTACCAAAGAGAGGCACAAGCGCAAGAGGGTGCACAAAAAAAGTCTGAAGACATTGAGAGAAAAGTGAAAAATGTAAAAAATTAAAATTCAATTAAAATTGACGAATGGTATGGTTGTCACTGAAATCGCAGATAGAAAGATACTCGCAAAAGAGATACCAACATTTCGAACACAAACAATAAAAAAAAAGTAATTTAATATGGACGAACGTTTGACAGAAAGACTTAAGCCTGTGGAAATGACATTTCAGCAAAAACTACAACAAAAAACAAACAAAAAAATTGCAAGATGGACGCTTGTCTTGCAAACTTTTGTATACCTACCTCTGGCTCGTATAGCTTGTTGTAAGTTTAAAAAAGAACCCCATATTATGTTTTTGATGATGGAAATTATTTTTATCGGACTGTAAGAAGTGTTGTTAAGAGTCATCATCATCATTATCATCAACACAATTTGAATGACAATTTGTGAATTTTCTGCTTTGTGTCATGTTGATGACATTTAGACACAAAGACTTTTTTCCTTTTTTAATATCATTTTTCGTTTTTACTGTCGTTTTAAGAAAATTTCAAGGCAAAGTGGGCTGTGGCAAAAAGATTAGATAGATGGCGGACAGAACTTAATTGCGGGTTTTTGTTTTGCCTAACTGAAGATGGTATGTGGCTGGGAGAGTGTGATTCTTTCAATTTAAACAAAAAGTGAGACTTTAAACTTGTACCTAATCGGATGTCGTTAAAGTTAAATTAGAAATACAAGACAACAAAGAAATAGAGATTTTAAAGTATTCAAAAGCATCAAGCTTCTCAATTTTCTTTTCTAATTGGTAGAATATCTTAAACAAAGTAAAAGAGTTCAGTTTAGTAAAAGTAAAAGTGTTCGAAGGTACCCCCTACTCCCCTACCAGACTTTTCGAGTTTTAGAAGTTCGTTTTGTGACTGGAGATCATATATAGCAATCAGTTTAATTTTTGAAAAAGCATGAACTCATAAAAATAGTATTTCCACATACCTACATACTTGCTGATCAATTACACCCCATCTTTATTTCAATCTGTAAATCTTTATCACACGAGCTTGTTAAAATATACTTCTGCGTGCTGATACGGTGATAGTAAAACTTTGCCATCGATTTCGTTCCTGATCTTTACCTATTCAATGATGCTACCTGGATTTTATGTGAAGTAATAAACGAAAAAATGAAAGTTTTTTTCCACAACATTTGTTTGCGGGTTTTATGATTTATATACAGTTTTTGAGAACTCATGACCTATTTTAATATGGATAGAAAAAAAAATTAAACACAAAATAAAATCTAGTGATTTTAAATTATATTTATGAGCGCATTAAGTCATAAAGATAGGCGAAACTTCTTGTTCCTAAAGTCGATAACAAAGTAGTTATACCTTACCTATGTATGTGTGTATACGAAATTGTTCATTCTGTCCTGAGCAAATTCTGTATCTTCTTTTACATTTGCCTGTCACCAGTATTATCTGTATTGTATTTGTATTTGTATTATAATGATTATTACACGATAATGTAAGATTCTAAATAAGCTTACCGAGGGACTAATTTTCACAATACTCTGGTTAATAACAATAATTTTTAAACAAATGTACATAAATGTTTAATAATAATAGTATTTATTTATTATTAAGTATAGATATTAAATGTAAAAATAATGTAAGAATAAAAATTAAAAAGATAATTTTAAGTACAAAGGAAGGAATTAAACAAAATCTGCCACACTAACCAGGTAAAGCTCTGCTGGGTTCCCGGACATAGCAATATAGAAGGGAATGATATAGTAGATGAACTAGCCAGAAAAGGGTCAGAAGCAGACACAAGTAGTAGGGACCATTCAGTTAGGGGACCACTCGTCCCGATTGGGGTACTCAAGAGGAAGATAGACCTCAAACTAAAAGAGAAAATCAATATCTCATGGAAATCCAGGAACGATTGTATAATCTCTAGAAGTTTATGGCCTAACACAAATGAAAAGGAAACTCGGTATATTCTATCGCTGAGTAAAAAGAACATTAAAATCTTGATAGGTGTACTAACAGGTCATTGCGCCATTGGCACAATGGCTAACAGAATAGGGGCATTTGCACCCGATTTTTGTAGGAGCTGTCAGGATGAGGAGGAAATGGAGACCATTAAACACCTGCTCTGCGACTGTCCGAACCTCCAAACCAGCCGACTCCGTCATTTAGGAAACAGCTTTGTTGGAGAACTGGATGATCTAGCACAGGTCTCAATGGCAAGCATGAGGAAATTTATAGATAGCACAGGCTGGTTCGTTAACGAGCCAGTCTACGCTAATCGACAGAATTGAGGAGCATCGATGCTAAATTTTTACTTTTACAGGGGATCACAATGGACCAGTAGGCCCCCGTGTACGCAACAGCTTCATGCTTTGCACACCCCTTACAACCTAACCTAACCTAACCTAAGTACAAATTAAAAAGATAATTTTAAGTAAAAAGTAAAAAGATAATTTTAAGTACAATTAATAAATTTAGTGTTGAAAAGTAAGTAAATATTGCTGGTAAGATAATTCTTTGCAATACAAATGCGAAACTATTCCATATTTGAACTTTAGTTACAAAAAAAGATCGTTCAGCAATGGTATGCATAAAACGTGGCAGAATTAGTCGAAATCCTT
The DNA here is from genome assembly GCA_932273885.2 of Leucozona laternaria. Lineage (NCBI taxonomy): Eukaryota > Metazoa > Arthropoda > Insecta > Diptera > Syrphidae > Leucozona > Leucozona laternaria. The sequence goes on from OW026368.1 coordinate 6,532,596, forward strand.
GTTGAGACTGTGCAAATTGAAGCATTTTACCTAAACACTTTGGACACCTTCCGTGGATTATATTGTGAAGAAAAACCGCATTACGAAACATTAAATATTTCTCTAAGCTCAGTCCAATCAACGAAGTTTTATTTCTAGATATTTATTACTAATAAAAAACCTTATGGCGAATTCCTTTCAAAAAAGAAATCGATTTTTTTCTAAACAGAATCGATTTTTTTCTGTCAATTGAAAGGAATTCATATTTCGTAAGAGAATCGATTTTTTTTGGTGTGATTGTGTTTGTGTTACTTTATAGCTGCAATTGACGCAAAACGTCAAGAAATTATTAACAAAACTATTAAGGTTGTTTTTTTTTATTGTGAGAAAAATGTTTTACCAATAGAATTAGGTAAATTAATAAATAAAAGATATTAGCCAGCTTATACGGGACCAATTTGTTGGTGCATTTTACTTGTTTGAACTTCTAGTTGCACATATATTTTTAAAGAAAAAGTTTTCCCTTGCACTGAAAGTTTTGAATACGTCTTTCACTCGTGAAAGCTATTTTTATTTGTTAAATTTGTGTTTGATAATGAACAACGCACAATAAATTATTTTTATAGCTGTATTGATTGAATATATTGTTCAATATTTTGTTAAATTATGTAGAATTCATTGCAACCAAAAAATAAACAACTCGTCTTCCAAATATTCCGCTACTTTCAACTTGACGTATATTAGAAATATCAAGTCTTCATAGTGTATGTGTGCAAATCAGTGTGAAATCTTGCTAAAAACGCAAGATTTGTTTTGACAGAAAAGAATCGATTTTGTTTAGAAAAAATTCAATTCTGTTTAGAAAAAATTCGATTTCTTTGTTGAAAGGAATTCGCCATTAGATAAATAATCAGTGTATAGGATACAGGGTGATGCAAGACTTAATAACGCAAACGATTTAGCTTTGTTATAAGTGCCTTATCCTCATGAGCTGCGACCTGCGAATGCGAATAAATCTTTTAAGGCAATTTCTAAAGCAAATGTGTACTTTTTTCGACAGAAGAACAAATGATCCAATCAACAAAATGTCGTTTTTATTAATATTTTGTTCGCGACCAACAACTATTTACTTATCTTCTGCGAACTGTCAAACGTTAAATTGTAATCCACAACATCAGGACGCTTTCCACAAACTGGCTAATTGAAAATTCTTTCGAATTTAACCTCTAACAATAAGATGTTTTGTTGATCTTCTATGGCAATTCGAAATTGTCAAAATTTGCTACCATTTTCAATTAGCAGTTCCCTGATCGTGACACATGTGCAAGGCACTATACTGATGCCTCATTCACAATGCGACGAGGAAACGGGACGTGAGCGTGACGAAACTCGTTGCAGTTGTCAAACCAATTTCAAACAATGAAAGCATACCTGGATATACACTATAAGGTGTTTCTCGTCGTCACGTCATGCCAATAATTCGAAAAATTGAAAAATAGACTCGTCGTGACGACGATTTTTGATAAGTAATTTACAGATTTTTCAAAAAAAAAATGATGAAATTTATTTAACAAATAAAGTTATTGATAAATCTATTGTTTTGTATGTTATTTTTATTGATTTTTTTTTTACAAAAAAGAGTTTTGTCGTCAAAATGCTGGCTGCATTGTGAATTGAGCAACGATTTTGTAACTAGAAAAAGATGACAGCGTTTCTCGTCACGCTCACGTCGGGCTATCCTCGTCGCATTGTGAAACAGGCTTCAATAAACTTTTGTAGCTACATAACTCTAGAGGACATAAGTCCACAATTCGATTATGGACTTAAGTACTTATGTCTCTCCTAAGTGGGACATAGGTCCGTACAAAAAATATATGAACATTGCCCATTGCCCAACGTGAAAAAATTTATTTTAAAAGTTTTCTTCACATGAGGTAGACATAAGTAATTTTAAAGTATTTTGAAAAAGTTGAAATGAAATGGAAAACATCTATGCCGGCGGCGGCGGTAGAGTGAAATAAAAAAGGCAACTTTCCTCTGTGCGACACATTACGAGGTAAAACTTTACGGTGTAGCACATTACGTTACGGAAGTCAGCTTAGTAGGATATTGGGTACGTTGAGTGACAAAAATCTCCTTCAAGCAAACTAGTCCGTTTTGGATTCGTGCACGTAGTCAACAACGTACGAACGACTTCGCATACGGATCCAAGTATGAATCCTCAAAACGGCACTGGGACAATCGTTTATGCTTACACCATTTCGACTACATAATATCTTTAACAAAACATCAAAGCAGCGGTCGAATTAACTTCATTTAAATGTCGTCACTCGTCACCTTATCTTCTGCTGTGTGAGGTCACCAAAAAATGATTTTAGTAAATAAGATAATTCCCACAGTTTATTTTCTCAAAGACATTAAATTTACCTGTTCTTTACTTTTCAACATCTTCTCAGTCAAAGATCACTTTAACACACCGTCCGAAAGGAAAATTCATCCCAAGATTACTAATTAGTACATTTTTTTTTTTTTTTTTTCTTCCAGAGAAGTGCTTGCCTGTTCTGGGGAAAACCTGCCTAAAAGGATTATACCCGTTTCCAACTGCAACAACAAACAATTATAAATGTGTACCATGCTTCATCTTGCACGCATAAAACATTATGCATACAGAAAAAACTACCTGCGGTAGCACCACTTAACTTTTCACAAAAAAAAAGGACAAGTTAATAGATCCCTATAGGGGTCTTAGGTCGAATTATTAAATGGCTCATTCTTCACAAGGTGGTTAAGTTTGAGGTTGTGAATTTGTTGCAAAATATGTGTAAAAATTAATTCTAGAAATTTCTCACTAAGAAAGTCTCACGCAACGTCATTGAGTTGGCAAATAGGAATATGTTTAGGTAGATAGTGGGTAAATATGTACAATTGTACACATAAAATGAACCTTTATTGCCTTCAAGAACTGCATACTGCAAAATATACGTACAACACCTTTAAGGAAATGTAGATTTGGTACATTTTTATTGTAAGCTTTGTTTTTATAAAATAAAGAAAGACTTTGGAAGCTTTAACAGGATAACCATTTTTTTTACAGGTTTAAGACTTCCGACAGGATATCTGATGTCTAACCAACTGTCAAAGATGTTAAAAGTCTTTTAAATTGTAAAGTCTATCCGATTGCGAACAACAATTATTATTGTTAATCGTGAACACGTATATTTCTTCGAAAATGTAAGCCCTATTTTCTGATATAAAAATACGGCACTTATTCTACCTGTAATTTAATTTCTGAGAATTGTAATACAAAATAGACACGACTTTTCACATAAATTACCTAACCTTTGGTATGAACTTCAGATCAACTAAATAAGTCGGAAGCAAAACTTCAAGAGGCGAATTAAAAACATAGCTTCCGAAGAGGCCTCAAGCCCCCTGTGATATAACAACTCCATATACGCAATGTTTATGTTTGTTTCAACAACCAAAGCTTGGTTATTCATTTAAACCAATAGCCTTTGGCTTCTGAAGATACTGCTGAGTGAAAGTGATGAATAGTATAAGTGCACTGATAAATGAAACAAAAAAAACAAAAAAAAAAAAACACCTTAATTACTCCTGATCAAAACTAAAACACCCTGAGGGCTTAACATCTATTAAAAACCCACTTTCAGTCGATCTCGATGCGATGCAGCCAAGTGATTTCGTGACATGCCAAGCGCGTTATCCACCAACCACAACACGTGGTTATACAATGAAATGACGTTTGGATGGTTTGATAAGTTTTGTTTGTTTTTTTTTTGTTTTTGAAATTCCATTCCAAAGTTAATGTGTCATTAGGGTAAACACACACGGAGTGTTTTTGAGTAAAAAGAAAGTCAACATCAGTTTACTTTTGTGTTTTGTGGCAGGGAATGATCTATCAACTCTACCTACATATGACACATCACCCACATTCCATAGCATCTTGAGTTGTTTTTTTTTGGTTTCAAAAGGTGAAGGTCGATGGAAGAGAGGCAATTAATACTTACCTCAACGTGGTTTATTTTTTGTTGTTATCTGTTTGTTAATCAGAACAATTTGTGCAAATGAGTTTGCTTAGAGCCAGTCTGATTGAGCGATAAGATAAGATAAAATAAGACATGCAAATAAACGTTCATCACAAGTGTGATACAGTTTAAGAGGTTTTTTCTAGCAACAGCAGTCAGTTAAGTGCAAAATTATTTTTCCCAATGAAACGAACGAAAATTCATTTCAGGTTACAAGCGGAGGTGGAATGTTTGACAGATCAGCTTATCATTCAAGTGACTTTCAATTCGGAATGGTGTCGAAATTGTATTTTTGTATTTGTTTTTGCGCAATTTTTAGGAGGAAGTCTTTTTTATAATACAAAATGTGTAAACATGCAGACTGATTGTAAATAAGAATGAAACAAACGCAAAATATTTTTTTTAAAACAATGAATTATTGACTTGTCGAAAAATATATTTACATTAGGTATGTTTAAAATGTAAACCGTTGGTCGATAACATGGTTTGTATTTTCTCGAACCCTCTCATCGCTCCTCCTTCCAACCTCTTCAAACACATTTAAATGGATAAAGTTCCGGTATTTCCCAAAACTCTGTCTCTTTAAGTGGGAAACCCCTCAATCAAAAGGTTATGTTCTAAGAACATTGCATTGAAATTATTCTGTGCTTCTAATTAAAAAAATATGCACGACTGGGTCGCACGAACTTGCTCTTATGCGCGATCACATTGTGGTTCTATAGTCTGAAATAAATTAGCTATAGGAGTATATATTTTATCCATTTGCCAAATCTTAGTTTAGTTTCAGGTTGTATTATGTGAGTATACAAAAATTAACAATATAGCCTAGTGTTGCACATATGCAATATGCATAAAAGGAAATTATACTATTTAAACTGGTAAATTGTTTTAAATCAACAAAATTAGAAAGAAATTGATTAAAATACTTTGAATCCGTTTTAACCCAACGCGATGTACACCATCTGATTTCTTATATAAATCTTTATTTATGAGAAAAAAAATTTGAAAATCGTAGGCGCGGTTTTAAAAATAATTAATTTTTTATATATAAAGTTTCGTTAACATTTTTGAGAAAAATAATTGGTACGCCAATTTAAAGCATTTATTAATGTTGCGTTAAAAATTGAACTTCACGAAAAAATCTGCTACCAGTTTTCGAAATATCGAATTTTCAAAAAATAATTTTGATTTTTTTTTAAAACATCCAAAAATCATTTTTTAGAAAAATTTAATACGCACTTTTATTTATATTTGTTACAAGCTTCTGTATAAAAAATCTAATTTTATTCGGTTGATCAGATGTTGAGATAGTCGAAAATCAAAGAAACCGTTCTATGAGAGGTACTGTTAATAAACCTAAAATATAAACTTTAAAAATTTTAAATGGTAGATCGTACAAATTTTAATACATAAAAAAACTTTATTGAAAATCGTAGGAGTCGTTTTTGAGAAACAAAATATTTTTCTTAACGGTTTTTTAACATTTGTATGGGAGGCACCGTTATTTTTGGGTATTAGAATAATTTTTGTCAAAAATCTTCTAGATAAAGTTAAAAAACTGCTATTTACCAAGTTTAATAAAAATCGACCAAGTCGGTTTTGAAATATTGAGTTTTCAAAAAAAAATATTAAAACTTTTTTTAAAAATCTAAAAAATATTTTTTTGAAAATTTTGGTACACAATATTATTTAGAATGTGTCAATACTTCTTTATAAAAAAATTGATCAGAATCAGTTTAACCGTTTTCGAGAAAAGCGAAAATTAAAAAAATGGTTCTTTGGGAGGTACCATTAATAACCATTTTTCGGAACCATTTTTTTTATTAAATGGCAAGTTATAACTATTTAAATTTATTGAGTTCTTAAAAACAAATTCGGTAGCGCTGGATTTGAGAAAAATAAGTTTTTCCTTTTTGGCCAAGAAATTTTGTATGACAGCTACTGTTAGTTTTGGTCCTAAAAAAAAAAAAGAAAAAAACAGGTGGGGAAAATGTCCAAAAAACGCTAGGTACCAAGTTTAAAGAAAATCGACCCATCCGTTTAGGCTGTAGTCGAACCGACAGACAGACAGACAGACAGACAGACAGACGGACGTTTTTGCGAGACCCACTTTTTTTGACTTCTCTATCATCGTAATGTAAAGTTTGATCAAAATCTCGAGTTCGATTTTTTGTACGAATCCATAACTTCCCATATAGTAGTACCTATATCGCAAGTAAAAACAAAAATAAACATATATTTTAAAGAAAAAAAAAAATGTGGTACACAAATGCTAAGATGGTAGGTATTGATTATTATTCGAAAAATCGAACTTTGGAAGGGAGACACTCATTGTCATTATTATTCGAAAGATCGAATCTAAAAAAATATTTTTATTTTTTTTTATGTTAAGTATATTTTTTATTCAAAATTCTGATATGCAATATTTTTAAAAATTACTTCTTCTGTAAGTAAACAAATTTTTATTAAAATCAGTACAGCGGATAGTGACATACTACAATCAAAAAATTAAAAACTGTTCGAGCTAATGTTAATGATGGCTCATTGTAAATTTTTTTCGAGTTGAATGGTAGATTGTAGGTAGCTACTAATTTTGAACCAAACATTTTTTTTATCAAAATCCAAATAGTCGTTTTCGAGAAAAATACAATTTTGTTTAAAAGTCCTCAAACACTTGTTAGGTAGGTACCATTATATTTGATTATTAGATTAATTTTTGTTTTAAATCTTCTAGATAATGTTCAAACCACTGCGCTGGTGCTAAGTTTAATTAAAATCGACAATGAAGTATTGAGTTTAAAAAAAAAAAAACTCGATACTTTGTATTAACTGAATTTTCTTATAAAAAAATTAATTTTGAGGAAAATGAAATTTTCGAAAAAAAAATATGAAAGGTACCATCGTTAATATAATTCAAATATAATTCAAAAAAAAAAAAAATATGTCGAGTAACCAAGTTTACAGAAAACTGACTAATGCATTTAGACTGTAGCTAAACAGAACGACTTCGGAATTGCAACACACGATTATTTCGTCTTTATTATCATTAGTTTCACAAAAGATGTGCCTACATGGAAAGTCGAATGCGAGGTTAGATTTGCTTCAACACAATATGTTCACGACTATTTGAATTAGTGTTTTTTCGCTACACATTATTTGAAATCATACACTACGAATAACCCATTCAAATTAGAATCCGAGACAGCTGGATTTGGGTGTAAAGTTTTGTTTTGACATCTTTGACGTACTCTAAATATTCTAAATAAACAGAGTATGGAAGATTTTAAAGTTTGTAAAGGGTGATTTTTAAGCTGGTTTGGTTTTGGCAACACTGGTTTTGACAGCTGACGTGTGTTTAGTACCTTGTGTCACTGTCAAACAGCTTCAGTTTGGTTTGCAATTTAACCATGGATCGTCTTACAAATGAACAACGCTTGCAAATTATTGAATTTTACTATCAAAATTCGTGCTCGGTTCGAAATGTTCATCGCGCGCTGCTTGTGTTCAGCGATGAGGCTCATTTTCGGTTGAATGGGTACGTAAATAAGCAAAATTGCCGCATTTGGAGTGAAGATCAGCCAGAAGCATTGCAACAGCTACCAATGCATCCCGAAAAAGCCACTGTTTGGTGCGGTTTATGGGCCGGCGGCATTATTGGGCCTATTTCTTCAAAGATGATGCGAATCGCAGCGTTACTGTCAATGGTGAACGCTACCAAGCGATGATAACAAACTTTTTTTTGCCCGAAATGGAAGTTCTTGACTTGCATGATATGTGGTTTCAACAAGACGGTGCCACATGCCACACAGCACGCGAAACAATGACGCAATTGCGAGGCGAGTTTGGTGAACAGTTAATTTCACGTTTCGGGCCGGTCAATTGGCCGCCTAGATCGTGCGATTTGACACCATTAGATTATTTTTTGTGGGGGTATGTCAAAGCTAATGTCTATAGGGACAAGCCCGCTTCGATTGACGCACTGGAAGCCAACATCCATGCATTCATTCGTGAGATACCGGCCGATATGTGTGAAAGAGTATGCCAAAATTGGACTCAGCGGATGGGCTACCTGAGACGCAGCCGCGGTCAACATTTGCATGAAATTATCTTTAAACATTAAATTGCAAGGTTCAAACTATCGATTCAAATAAATATTTCATTCATTTTTTCGAATTTTTTGTGTGTTTTTTTTTTAAAAAAGTTCTAAGCCTCTTAAAAAATCACCCATTATATACAAAGCTATTTAAATATAATTGCAATAAATTAATCCACAGTGACCTGAGAAAGCAGTTTTCTGTGGAAAATGCATGCGGAACGACTAAACAAACTCGGTAGATAAAACATCAAAAGCATCTGTTCAGTTAGTCCTGAGTTAACTCACCATATTTGATAAATTAACTCAGATCTAACTTTAATCTCGCACTTAGAAAATGAACCTAAGAGTCATAAAATTCTACACTTGTAAACAAGCATTAGAATTTGTAAATTTGAAGCACTTTTTCTGATCCTATGAGCTAAAAGGAATAAATTTAGTTCTATTTAGTATTATTTTGTTCAGGTAAATTTGCATAAACTAGATTTTTTTAGCTGCCCAATAAAAATTTAAATTAAATTGAGATATCAAAACAAAGCTCTACACCAAAATTCAACTTTTTAGAATATGTTTATACATACGCATACTTTTTTTCGAAGTTTGGCCAATTTTTGTCTAATTTTCCTGAGCTAGAAGTCATTTTTCTCAACAAAACCATTACATTTTACTTTCAAATAGGTAACTTTAACTGTCGGAAAAATTAATATTTGAAATGTATTAGTTTTTTTACAACAGTGGGGATTTCCGGAATTTAGTAAGTTCAGGTGCAAAATATCAGCTAAGCTACTATTTATGATTTCTGGAAGAAGAAGGAAAAGAATAAAAGGCTTCAAGATTGATTTTAAAGAAAAAAAAAGCAATACTTTTACATGACAGAAAAAAAAACTGATAATCCTATTTTGATAACTACCAGTAAGTAAATCTTATGCTCCTTAATAAGAGTTTTTCGGGGCGAAGTTCAAAGAAGCCTTAAAAGCAAAGGTACAAATCAATGATTTTGAGTTTATACAAAATGAAAAACTATCTTCAACTTGATAGCTTCTTGAAATAATAGTAAAAACTCATGTGGGTCGGACAGAGGGCAGAGTTATGACTCTAATATCTAATGATATAATCTTAGATTTATATGCTTTATCACCAAATAGAGTTAAAGATTGTATGCTTCCCATGCAACTATGTAAAATATCATCTATCGAAATGTATCTGGAACAGAAAAAATATTTTATTTATGACACAATAGAAGATGTATTCAGAATTCATTGATTGTCTTCAAAGTTCAATTATATTCAATTATTATTATCTTACTTTTACGTAAATGTGAAAGAATGTTTCTTTGGATATTTATTCATCAATCACGTTTGAATGGCTGGACGAATTTTAATCAAATTTGTCATATAAGTCCACTATGTCATGGAATAGGTATACAAAGTACCTTAAGACTGACAATATTTTTATTAAATTAATTTAAAAAAAAATACATTTTTTAACTATAGGTACGTAGGTATACCTACCTTTTATATAATAACTTTAAAATGAATTACATGACAGTAGCAATTGGAATAGAATTTATTGTAAACGCAGCAATATTTACTTATTTAGGAGCATCGCGTCAAGGCGTCCGGTCAAGTTTAAGCAAATCTGAATGTTATTAATAAATAAAGGTTTACAAATTATAATTTTATAATCGCTTGATGGCCACACGTTACACTCAATTTCTCACAACTGCTGTAGCATATTTACATAACTTGTAAGATACCTAACACTTCCTATAAATGCATGTATTTCCCTTTTGTAATAATCTTTTATCTGGTAAGACGTGCTCCGTCTCATATAAACTCGGCTTAGGTACATTATTTAACTAAACTTGACGTTTCGGAATCATCTATCATCTGTGAATCCACAAAACAGGTAAGCTAAATATTCTTTGAAGAAAACTCTTTGGACAGCTTATAGTTCTGCAGTATTGATTGCAGGTACATTTGTTTTTGTGTTCTAATTATTTCGATAGCAGGTACCTTTCTCAATTTCAAATTCCTTAGGTCATTTTAAGGTCTACCTGGCTACCTAGTACCTACCCAACTGATAAGAACAATAAGGAAATTTTGTATGGAAAAAAAGTAAAAGTAAGTTGGTTTACCTACTAAACACACCTATTTTAACATTCCCTCTGTGCCACCATTGAGCATAGGTGTCTACCTGGGTCATATAGGACCTTTACACTATACATTGTTTAAATAGCGAAAAACCAATAAATTCAATATGTAGGATTTTCCATATTTTGACGTAAAGCATTGAACTTAAAAACAAAAAAAAACAACTGATTTTTTTTCTACACAAAACTCATTATTATTCTCTTAACGTTGCCCTGAAGTAACTCAGAAATGAACCTTGTCTGAGTTATAAAAAAAAAATGTAAACACTTTACAGACAAAAACATATTTGAATACCTGAACACATGACAAGATTATTACATTTTTGTATTGCCATTGCTGTAGAATATTATTATAATAAACAAAAGCAAAAAAATAAAAAAAAAAAACAAAATCACCTGCTATTTTCTACCTATCTTACTGAGAACAACAACAAAAAATACAATCTTATCTGCTGCTTCACCATATTGACTCATTTTATTATCAATCTAAAAAAATAAGATACATACAGCTACTTATAGCTATTTAAAACACAAAGTTTTTTTTAAAAAAATATAAAAACAATTCAACAAAAACATACCTTTCACTTTAAAATCGTTGTTTTAATCCAGTAAATTTCAACTGTACCAAGGTATTCGTTTTAATCCACAACAATAAACCAAAATCCAGTATGTTATTTTTAAATAAAACACATTAATTTAGCACCAAAGATAGAATTTTTGTTTTCTTCTTTAAATATCACTCTTGTCAGTTGATATCACAGGAACCGAAAATCACACAAACGACACGTTATTCGAGCACAACGACGACAAATTCCATTTCCGTGAGATGCATTTGATTATGATTCTTCATCAGGGCGACAGCAAAACAAGTTACAGATACCAAATCGTATATGTTAGATACAAAATAAAAAAATTAAGATTGAAAAAAACCAGCCCGGTGCACATTTGATTTACATAATTTTCTCACATTCCTCAAGTAGAGTTAGACTTGGTTTTTATTTGTATTTATTTTTCTCCTCGTTTAACCAATACTTTTATTTTTTTTTATTAATTTATTTATCAGATATGAGTGTAGAAAAATTTAATAAAAAAAACTTAAAACTGGAATTGTGTTTGGTAGGTAGGTATAATATCTAAGCAAAAACGTGTTAAAGATACAAAAAGAAAACAACCATCCAAACAAGTTGTTTCTTCTGACCAGAGTGTAGCTAGTGAACCTATTTGCCAGCACACATTGTATACGAATATATTTTTATTATTTTTTTTTTTTTTTCGAATCACTGCACCGTTAATAAACACTCTAGGGGGAGCTTCGCAAATTCAATGGAGGACCGCCACCGCCGCGCACCACATGAAAGACCTGCGACTGCGACCAAGAAAATGCACCACAAAATTTTGCTCCCAAGAATTATTTTGTTTAGTTGTTTTCTCCAGCTAAGAGTTGAGTCCGAGAGCTGAGACTTTGCAACAGATTTTAAATTTCCTCCTCCTCAAATAAATACAATAAATAGAAATACACAACACAACGAGTTTTGTCTATGCCTATTTTTTTTTTCTTATCTCAAGGAAAATAAAATAACCACCTTTTTTCTACATTGAATTGAAATGTATGAAAAGAAATGTATCTATGAGATAATTAAATATCTATTATCAAACACGGAAGTTATTATTTGATAAACCAGCGTATAGGTATTTATTTAATGTCTTGAAGTAAAAGATACATTTTCGAACAAAAAGATACAATTTAATTCGTTTATTATTAATAATGTTGTTTTTGTTGAGAGTTAAAGATTTTTGCGCGATCCGTTCCGAAAAAGACGATCTTATTATGCTGTTCGCGTCCGCGCAACTGTTGATTTTGGCCAGAGAGGAAATTTTTAAGACCTCCTCGTTAAAAGTTTTTCGTACCTATATCACACAGATACACTCGACGACAAAAGTATCTACGACGAGAAAAAAAAACCGCGAATTGAAGATTTTTTTTTGTATTGGTTTCTTGTCCGCAGGAGTGCAGCAGCAATATTCGTTCAGTAGTGAATAGTGATCAAAGAAAAAGGAGATTTTGCCGTTTTGTGCGCTTTGTGTAGCGGGAGCACACTTTTAGATGAAAAACCACATTTATAGAGAATCAAAACGAACGACGAACAAACGAACAGCACTCGCGGCGGACGTACCTACTCTTGTCTTTAATCGAACGAATGTATCTGTTCTGTTGGATTGGATATGTTTTTAGATAGTTTTTTTTTTTTTTCTTGAAATAAAGTTTCTCTCTATATCTTTCTCTCTCTCCAATACATCCAAACATAAAACACAATTCAATACCAACTTGAAATAAAAGAGAGAAAAACTCAAAAGGTGACTCACAAATACACACTCACTTATCAGTTTTTAAAGTCCACCAGAAAAATATAAATCGCTATAAAAATGTTGTGTGGTTAAAGAAAACAGGTAAACCGTAAGAAAGGTGCTTGCTTTAAGTAAGAAACTGTGAAGAATAGGCAGAATGGCTGGAAAAGATTAAGAAGAAACAGGGTAGAAGAACGTGAGGTGTATATGTCGCGAGATATACACTTAGCCAAGAAAGACTGCTGCTCCATCTATATATGTACCTACTACCTAGACGATGTAGATGATGATGGTGGTAATGGTTCCAAGACTTGAATTTCGTAGAGTAGAGTTCTGCGGTGGCGGAGAGTGGGTTGGTTGGCTTTTATATTCGATTCTTGATGGTGATGGCTAACACTATGCATATTTTGATTTTTTTTTTATTGAAGATTAAAATTTTAGCTTAAATTAAATGCTGAATAGTATTGAAAGAAGCTTAGAGACAAAATGTATAGATAGCTTACTGTGGAAATTTATAGCCTTGCTATTTATATTTGATAAAGAAGATCAGAGGGAATTACTAAAAGTGGCGCCCAACGAAAATGTGGGTATTAAAGACTGGAATTTGCCAGCAAAATTTTAAAATTTAAAAAATGTAAATCCTATAAACGATCAAAATTGTCGAAAAAAAAACAAAAAACGGGAAACTAAATCTTAGACAATAATTTCTGTTTGCACAATTTGCTTAATCCGTAGAGTAGCAAAAGTATTTTAAAGGGTAATTGTGCAGACAAAAAAAGATGAAAATTTCCAAAACATGTCCGAAGAGGTCAACGCAAGAAGTTTTATTTATTGATCAAGATTATAATTCCGATATTTTCAACCTCACTTATTTTTCCTCTATAAGTGGGATTTGATTTCTTACAGCAAATAAATCCACACAGATTTCCATACTACATGGGTGACACTTTAAATGACGATAATTTTGTGACAAAGTAGACTTTCGAAATACTTTTGTGGCAGTTTGTAACGTACACTGTGTAGAAGCACAAGTCATTTTTACAGAAGGAAACGATTAACCCTTAAGTCAAAATGCACAGAAAAGTTGAAATTTTCAAGGCTAATTCGATAGACCGCCTAATAGATTAAGAAAGTAGACTCTTGCCAATGTATCAAAACGAGAGCTTAAATGCAAATTTGATATTGAAAATGGAAGGAACCACTTCAGTTGCAATTATTAAACGCTAAAAACTAAAAATTTAACATTAAGCAATCTCAAGAAGGTAAGTCAGTGGTTTGACGTCTTACTTAGAGGCTCTGTTTGAGCGCCACTCTAGTAAACGTTCAATTCTATTATTTTCAGTTTTCTCTTCTTCAATTCTATAAGAGATAATAAGCTCATAATTCTGGTGGATAGCAGCAACTTGGAAGTAGCTTAGGAATTTATATAAGTAAGAAGAAGGATTACCTTATTAAACCGCTGCTTCTTCAGTGCTTCTTATCCGAAAGACAAAGTGAACGTTCTACTAAGCCTTTGTGTTGCTAATCGTGCTTTACGCAGCTTTGTTTGGACGATAAGAAGAAAGGGAGAGCTGGTACTGATGGGATGTTTGGGAAAGATACATTTTTCGACAAACATTTGGTCATATTTGCAAATGAAGGAGAAGATATAACCGTGAAATCTAGAATTCTAAAAAAATATTAACTACATTGGCCCAGCCACATCAAAACGAATGAACAGAAATGCTACACCCACTACATTCTTTGAATCCCAACTCCCAAGTTTGAGTTGAACCTCTGATTTAAACACCAAGCTGTTGCCAATACCAGAACCCTTGGTCATTCTCTAATTTGGAAAAAAAAAACACCAAAATAATTCAAAAGTATAATTATGTTTCCAACTTCGGAACGTATTTTTAGAAAATAAAGATCTTCTGAATAATTAAATTGAAAAATACTTTTTTCTACTCCTAAGCTAGTCAAATTTTGTTCTCCAATTACATTTATGTCTATTTTGTAATACTTAAAACTTATAAATACAATAATTGCTCATAAAAAGCTTAACAAGAACTCTCATATCAATACTCTTTGGAGGCCATATTGCAGACTGTTACTATTTGAAAAATAAAGAAATAAAGTTGAAGGCACAACAACCTCTAACCCACTATTTCTATTCCTTCCAACCCACATATATAACGTTCGCGTTGTAAAGAAACCACAAAACCAGATCTGTTCAAACCAAAAAAGGGATCTCTGCAGACTAAGTCTTCAACCAGCACCACCATCACCAACCAATTCGCTGCTGGTAGGTTATCATCATGAAAATAAGAACCACACCACTTTTAGTTCTTCCACCACGGCATACGGACTTGAAAGAAATAACAAATTTCATGAAAGGCACAGGCACACTCGACTCTGGCTAACCCACGATTTTGTGGCTGGATAAGGATCATGAAGTTATAGCAGGAGGTATAAGTATTTTCCCCTTCATTCCCATCGTCCATAAGCTATCACTGTTTCGTGTATTCCTTACGATGACTCTTCTATTTCTTTATACCATTTCATCATCTCGTCCTTCAGGTCTTTGTGTCTCTGTGAGTGACCATTACCACATCACCTTCGTTTAACACTTTTCTTCACCTTCTTCTTCATCCGTATGGCCGTATAGACAAGACTGATCCGTCTGATTTCTTTGCTATACAAACAAGAATAATGGAAATGGGAATATAATCCGTGGTCAGTGGAATAGGTCTAGAGCTATTCTCTCCAATCTCAACTAACCAGAAATCAAGGTTCCAAGTTCTTTCTATTCGAGGGCTCTGATTCTTTTCTTCTGCCAACTAGTAACTGGCAATAGCAATTGCAAACCACACCGACACCATACCAGACCACAAGCCTCCCTCTCTTCATTTCGTCCGTCCCTCCTTCACCACTTTCGAAGACGTCATTAAACAATGGACATAACACCGGTTTATTTATTATTATAGTTGTATCTGATTCTTGTTTCTTTCATTTTTAGTGCTATTTTACCATTTTTCTTTGTGTTTTCTTCTACTTCTTTAAATAATTTATTATACTTTATTTTGTTTTGGTTGCATTTTTTTGTCTATTATTTCATTATTATAAGACTCTGTGAAGAAACTTTACTAGGTATAGAGGTATACTCTGTTGAAATGTTTGTTTTCTTTTTTCATCCTTCATTGCATTTTATTCTTCGAGAGAAGAGAGACAAGGTTCAAGTAAATAGTCAACGATGCCAGGTGTAAATTTTTTAAATAAATTAATTGAGAATTTTATTTAAAATAAATTTGTGGAAATAGAAATTTGTAAGATTTAACTGTACAAGCTATATAACAGCGTAAGCCTTACTTTTTTTTCTAAAATGGCTTTAACGAATCTTATAAAAAAAAAAATATTTTTTTTAAGATAAAAAAGCAAAGGCAGTCTTTGTTTTCAATCAATGTTTGTTCAATATTTGCTGACTTTTCAATACTGGTTGCAATCGAAAATAACACTAAGCAGTCGGTAGCGAACTGCTATCAAAACAGTAAAAAACAGTTCTTTCAAAAAAGATTACTCCAACAGGATTGCTTTTTTAATTTTGTTATTTAGGGCCAGTAATCACAGTCAGAAAAGTGACACTTAAGTGGGGAATGTGAAAGATTAATTCCCAATATTTCAGTGCACTGTTACCTAAATAAGTGGCACTTAAGTCTCCGATGTTGGTGACTTAAGTTCCACTTACCCTGGCTATGAAATTTAGCTTAAATTCTTTATATGGGAAACTTAATTGCCACTTATTCCGGTAAGTGTCGACTGTGAAACTGGCCCTTATTTTTTTTTGTTAACTGCTTAGCTAGTTTTGATTCAATTTCTTACGCAAAAGCTGTGAAATAAGCTTTGAAAAAATTGAAGTTTTAGTATTTATCACAATATTAAATTTTTAATTTTTCTTTAAAAAATTGATGGGACAACGAACAATAAATTAATCGTTTTTAAATTCACATTGATTTGTTATGAATCTATTTCACTACTCTCTATACCTACTCTCCTATATACATATATCTACAAAAGTTTTACTTAAAAAAATTTGTACATGGGCGATAGCTTAAAAAAAACGCTTAACTTGACTTAATAATGGCACTGCTAAACCCTTCTTATTCGAAAACGTTATAGAAAATCTGAATACGTGAGACACATTTCCATTTACGCTCTCTCTTTTAATATTCATACTTCCAACTTCCAACTTGTCTGGCACTGCTGTTTTCTTGTGCTTTGTTTCTTTAACATGTATACATTTCTTTTACCAATGTTTCATTTGTAAGTATTTGTGAGAGCACTTAACTTTCCTATAAAGAGAGGATTTGCCATAATTTAAGATTGTTTCTCTGTTTTAAATGACCCAAGAGCCCAAGACCCAATACTGATCTTTTCTTCCGTATATACAGGACAGGTAGTAAAGTGAGGTAGATCAGACTTCCGAGATTGGGCTAGGGATTTATGTTTAATTGGTTTGAAATATTTGACGGGTAAAGCGGCTTCTGTTCTTCATGATTTAAATTTGAAGTAGAAATGTACGTAGGTAGAAGATCCCTAATAAAATTAAAAACGATCTTAATTTAATTTGTTTTCTTCAAATCAAAACACATATCTTACGGTTATCTCTGGAAAACTTCATTCTCATATCAAATAAAGATACAGACATAATTTTTATCTACAAAGTTCTAATCTGGTTCTAATCTTTGCTTGCTAACCTTGCTGTTGATGTTGTTGGTATATAATTATTTTATCATCTTATTATTTCCCACGATTAAGTCGACTTAGAAATTCAAATACCTCAGCTTTTTTTTTTCTTCTTCTAAATTTATGTTTAATTTGATATTTTGCTGATGGAACCAGTGAGAGAGTATTCGAATAAAGAAAACCAGGGTAAAGGATGCAAATACAATTACCTACATACTTTTAAATTATTATGGTGATTGTGTGTGGATTTTAGATGTGTTATTTTAAAAAGTTTACGACCTTTGTGAGTTTTTTTGATATGACTTTAAACACTGGATTAATGCATTTAATTTACACAAACATGATCGATCGTGTTTATTTGAATTTTAATGACTCATTCACCATTTATGGCACACATAACATACCTATCTTGTATATTGTCTTTGTTGAACGATCAAAAAGATACCATCTCGTGTTGTACCTACACAACTTATATTTTGCGTTTGAAGTAACTTGTTCTTTAAAGATACAATTAAAAACTTTTAAAACGCGTGCCTAATGATTGACTCATAATATTATGTACTTATGTAGGTATGTACAGTACATGCAAAAGTTATCTTAATGTGTAGAGGTAACAAATAAATTCAGAGAATATAAAAAAAAAAGATTTATGGGCTTCAAATTGGTATACTTGTTGCAGAGTCAATTATTTAAACAATTTGATTTTGATAAATTATTTAAATGATCATTTTAACTTTTCGTTTTCTTATTACATTGAATAATGAAAATTTATATTCTTGTAAAACATCATAAAATATATAATTTAAGGTGGATTTAATGTTACGTCAGAAATGTGGGTATATTAATGGAATCGATAACAATAATAAATGAGAAGTAATAATTATTGAATGTTAAATAACGGGTGTTTTTTTTAAGGTATAGAACTTTAAATTGGCAACACTATTTAAACTGTCAGCCATTTTGTCAGCTGTTAAGTGATTTATTTTTAGTTTGGTTTGCCATTTCAACATGAATAGACTGACGCCTGAACAACGCTTCGAAATTGTGCCCAAATGAGCCCAAAACAAGATTGCCGTTGATCCCAATTTTCATGAGCGAATTTTGTTTAGCGATGAAGCTCACTTTTGGTTGAATGGATACGTCAATAAACAAAACTGCCGTATTTGAAGTAATGATAATTCTCAAGTGTATGTTGAGAAACCGTAACATCCACAAAAACTGACTGTTTGGTGTGCTTTATGGTTTATGATTACTGACTTTTTCGTTCATCAATTGATCAACCATGATGTGCAGGAGCTGCGGTTGCAACAAGACGGAGCAACATGTCACATAGCTCGTGCCACAATTGATTTATTGAAGGAAACGTTTGGTAACCGCATAGTTTCACGTTACGGGCCCGTGAATTGGCCTCCAAAATCGTGCGATTTAACGCGGTTTGACTATTTCCTTTGGGGATATGTGAAGTTGCTAGTCTACGCCGATAAGCCCGAAACGATTGACCACTTGGAGGGCAACATTCGCCCCGTTATTGCCGATATACGGCCAAAAATGTTGGAAAAAGTAATCAAAAATTAGAACTCCCGAATTAGACTACGTCCGAGCGAGCCGTGGCGGTCTTATGCCAGAAATCATATATATATTATAATGCCAGAAAATAATCTTTCGAAGAAAGTAAATTTCATGTCAATTTAAAAAAATCATCTTTGTTTTATTCCATTTCAAAGTTACACCTCTAAAAAAAAAACACCCTTTATAACTTCTTACCACCTAAAAAAGTGACTAATTACCTCCAGTCACCGAAAGACCAATTCCCTCTATAAACACCTGGAGTATATGCGGTGCCCTGCAGTTGTGGGTCTTCATATGTAGGACAGACTCAGAGGAGTATTGCTACACGCTTAAAAGAACATATAAGCGCTGTAAGCAAAAAACAAAGAGAAAAGTCTGCCATATGCGAACATATACTCGACCACCCAGACGACCACCACTGGATTCACTTTGAACAAGCTAAGGTTCTAGCTAACGAGCCGCATTACATCCCTCGTCTGGTACGCGAAGCGATTGAAATTAAACGTCACCAAAATTTCATTCGGGACGACAGTTTCAATCTGTCGAGAACTTGGGATCCCATTTTAATCTCCTCACGGTCGATCCAATTACCGCTTAATACCAACAGAGATGCAGTGAGCACGGTTTGCTCCCAACCTGCGATTCAACAACAACAACAGCAGCAAGAGACAGAACCCTCTACGCACCGCTACAACTTGCGTAGCCAACATCGCTTATAACATTTTGATGGCAGTTTCCCGGTGACCACGCTCAATGTAATTTGAAGCGAAACGTTCGGGGTGAGTACTGTATTGAACTCGCTAAATATTAAATATTTATAACGCGGCTAATCCGAAAAATTTAAAATGTCTTATGTAAACAACCGCGAAAGCCTTAAAAGTTATACCCTTTATAACACCTGAATCCAAGGCCTTAAAATGAGATTTTTAACTAATCGTCATATTATTTTACAAAACAATTTTAGAAGTAAACAAAATTACCTATAGTTACCAAGTCTAGCTAAAAAGTTCCAAACACATACATACATAATATAAAATTAAAACAAATTTACCACCAAACAGATACTTACTTAAAAAAATAAACCCCGAAAAATTTGATAAGTTTCTCGGAAAAAGTAAAATTAAGAAATCATTCAATACAAAATCGAAAATGCCTGTCGATGTATTTTGAAATATTGCTGCGGTGACCCCACAAGCAACGCTAAGTCCCAGAGTACTCTTGTAAAGATCCCAAAATCGTCCTAAAATAATAAAAATGAAGTATTTATTCTTAAACTTCGTTTAGATGAGAAATTATAAAATGCAAGCAATGAATAAAAGAAAAAAAGAAGACGATTCCAAAACAAGTGAACTCACAAATTGGTTATAAATATGACTCGATCTGCTCGAAAGACTTAATGAAGCTTCTTATAGTTTTTATCTTCAGCTTCACATGTTCTATGCCAAACACATTTTAATAGATCGAAGCATTTAGTGTTTGAGCTTATAGCAAAATGTAAAAAAAATATGCAATTTTATGACCAGCGCATACAATGTGTGATGCATGTACAAAAATAAATTACATGTTTGCATGTACATACATATTATTCGTTTTCTAAATACATTAGCAAATTATTTCCATCATCATCTTTTGCAAATTAAAAATCATTCTATTCTAGGACTCTGACTTTTCTCACTTGATGTATGCAGGTGTTATTTATAGTCACTAGTCCAATCCCTACATGGCATGTAGGTGTAGCTGTAGGTATCTCTATTTTATTTTTGGAAATTTAGTTTGCACTTTCAATTTACCAGATGTTAACGAAATCTCCTCTTGATTTTAATTTGAGAATTTCCATTAGAAATTAAGTTATTTCTTCAACATCTTTAAGTGGTAATAATAATATATAGCATCAAAGGCTTGTGTATTTTATCCAAACTATGTACATAAATAAAATAATATGAAACATCATTTGATTTTTATTAATTTTTCTGTTGATCAAATCAAAGTTGTTTTCCATTAAGGAAAAATGTTTCTTTAGGTTTATAACCACACATAAGATCTTTGAAATCAATCTTATAAAATACGGATTTTATTTATTAAAAACAATTAAAAATGCTTATAATCCACCTTGAAGGCATATAGTGCTAATAAATAATTATTATAATGATGAACATTAAATATAATCAAACAAAGGTTTTTATAAAACAAATTCTTTAAACGTACAACTGAAATAAATCAGTCAAGTAGAAGACTAGAACTTTTTGATTGGACTTGTTGAATTAAAGATTCAAATGTTAATAAGAGACTATATATTAACATATTTTTACGATTTCAATCTAATTAATAACATTTGTGTCAATTTATCAGCCCAGTCGTAAATCCAGATTTAAAGTAGTAATGTTTATGTCTATACTCTTTGTCCTCGGGGGAAGTCTTAAAACATATGCCTTTTTTTGGCTTTTGTTTATATATTTTATACAAATGTGTTTATGGGTAAATATATTTTTAAATAAACTTTAACCTTATAAAATACAGCGAACAGAAGTAGACTTAACATTTTATATAAACCACATTTTATTTGTTAAATGTGGGTTAATTTCTTTTGTCGTTTCATTTCAATGTATATTCGAACAATAACTTCCAAACAAAAAAGGCTTATATTTAAAAATCATTATACCTAAATGATGAGTCTTCAATGTGGTTTTTTATATTCATAATGTTTCTTTAAGACCAAAATTAGCAAAAGATGATTCACACTCAAGGAAGTATCAAAAACTAGGTTCACACACATATTATGTATTTGATTTTTCTCGAGATGAATGAAATGGCGAAAACAGTTACTTGTTAACGTTTTGTTTATTAGATGAATCGACTTAGCTGATGAGCTGCTCTTTCTTCTTAATTTAAATTTGAATTTGTTGATTACATTTTACACAAATGTTTTCTAAAAAAACGAAACAAATATCGATTATTTCAAGCGCTCAGTGAATAACCCAAACATAAGGCAATCAAAAAACTTCTTAACCTTAAATCCGTTATGTGAATTTTTCGGCAGAATCTTAAAAAGTATTATTTCAGTGTTCTTATATAGTATTTACTATGGGAACAAGGTTCATTTAAAAACTAACAATCAGTAAAGGGTGTTTTTCAATCTGCCAATACTTTTTTCGGAGTTGGTCTTTTTGACAGCTGTCACTTGATGTATGCTCAGTTTGCTTTGGCAGTTCACAATAAAATAGACTTACTCCTGAAAAACGTTTGCAAATCGTGCAAATTTATTACCAAACTAATAGTTCGGTTCACGCGATTTTCACAAGAAAATTTTGTTCAGCGATATGAAGCTTATTTTTGGTTGAATGGGTACGTTAAAAATCAAAATTGTCATATTTGGAGTAATCATAGCTCAGAAGCCATTGTTGAGACGTCGTTACATTCTCAAATAGTCACTGTTTGGTGTGCTCTATGAGCAGAGGGATTCATTGGTCCATATTTCTTCAAAAATGAAGCTGGCCATAATGTTACAGTCAATGGGGAACGCTATAGAGCCATGATTAATGGATTTTGTGCCTGAATTGGAGGACGTTGATGTGGACGACCTTAAGTTTCAACAAGACGGCGCTACATGCCATACATCCAATGAAACAATCAATTTATTGAAGAAAACTTTTGGTGATGTCAAATCGCTTGTCTAGGCAGAGTCAATTGACACCTTGGAAGAGAATATTCGGTGCGTTATTGCTGACATACGGCCCCAATTGCTGCAAAAGTGGGCCTCTCGGCTGGAATTTATTAGAGCAGGCCACATGCCCGAAATCATTTTTAAAACATAATGGCAAACCCTTATCTTTTTAATAAAGCTAAATTCTTTTCCATAACATTCAATTATATGCGTTTTATTTCTTCTTGAAAACCACACGTCTAAAAAAGCACCCTTTATAAGTGCTAAGCTGTAAGAAGAGCTAGAACAAATAATCGAATTCTTTCTCTTCGGCATTACATATATATGCTCTGTTTTTAAATTTAAAAAAAATCCTCCATTCGCTAAGTACACCTGCAGAGCACATCAGACATAAAGACTGGCTTCTCAATCATCGTAAATGTTGGATTTGATTACAACCTCTCGAACTATTTTCAGCTGAAACCTTTTATTGCCCTATAGAAAAAACAAAAACCTTTGAAACAAATCCCATCAAAAAATATTATACAGACATTTTGAAAACGTATGGCGAAGAAGTTTTAAATATTCCTGATCCAAATTGTAAACAATTATGAATAAATATACTTTTTAGAACAATTGGACACTATGGCGTATACGCACTTTTTTATTTGGAGCTAATTTTGTTTTGTGTATGTTACGTTTGTTCGTGTCAATTTAAATTTTATTATATTCAAATGATAACCTTATAATTGGTAAAATGAAGCTTGTAATAAATACCTACAAATTAAAAAAAAAAAACAACGTTCTCCAAAATTGTCACTGGGAATAGTGGCTATGGTTAAGGCTTTCTAACAATCTAAAAATCTCTTTAATCAACTGTCATTTTGTGGTACAGAATACAAGCATTTATCAAATTTCCCATTTGTTAGAGTTTGTGATATTTTTTTGTATTTGAAACTTTTATTAGTTTTTAAAGTTTACATATTAATTTCTTATTAATTTGTTGTTAAAGCCGCAGGTATAATATTGTGTATACCTACCAATGATTTCAAAAATTGTTGGATATAGTTCCCATTGGATTTTTGTCAAAAAATTCATGTAAACTTAAAAATTCCTCTCACTAGTCAACTGGATGAGACGAAGTGAGGTTACCGAGAAAAAAGGCAATTCTTGTGAAAAAAGGCAGTTAGAATTCTCTACTTAAACTAACAGATTTGAAAGACGAAAATGAGTTCCTATCCATTTATGCATTTTATTTGTTATGTTCCAATTTTTAAATCTATAAAATGTCTCCTATTTTTAATGTAGTAAGTATGAATTGAAATACTTGATTTACCAAAAAGCCTTGAGGAACCTTTCGAGAACACAGCACTTTATTAAACACAAATAATGCTCGATGTAGAATCCCTATATATTTCATTAAATTTCCCTTCATTCATTTCCAATTTAACACGATGCTTAAACCTTTACCAGTTTTTCTGTTCTATCAGTTGGAATAGCGTAGGATATTTTCATAAAAGAATTAAAAAGATATAAATTTCAGTTTAACACTGTTCGAGAAATTGAATATTTTCCAAAAGTTATGACCTTGCATGATTAGTAGTTCTGAATAAACCACCTAGAAAAAGTCCTTGTTAATAAAGATTCCATTACTCTGTTTTGTATTGCAGTTACAATTTTGAACGTTGCGCTGGCTGACTGCAGTGCGAGTTAAAACCAAAAACACTTTCGCACAACAAAGCATTCAATATCAACATTCTTTGATCACCTTATTCCTTCCTCAATTAAATATCCAAACATAAATCATTCGAACGACCATGTCGACGAAGCACAGTGGGACAGTTTATTAAAAGTAAAAACATCAATCCGTACGGGTACAAATACTTTCTTACTTTTGATAAAAGTTTTAAATTAATCTGACTTTTTATTTGGCAGCACTCATATATCAAGATAAGAAGCATAACTTAAGAAAATAATTGTATAGTTCAGACAGAATGATATAGGGCCGTTCGTGTACTTACCAAAACTGCCACTTTCTACAATTTTAATTTTTTGTATATGAATTTTCAAAACGTTTAGTCAATCCCGCAACCGCAATTCAATCGTTTTGTTTAACAAAACATTTTTAAACTTATGTACATGACTGAGTTTATTTTTTTTTAATTTATTCTGACTGTATACTTCCCCACTGTGTTACGACGACATGATGGTGGTGGTGACGGTAACGGTGTGGTCCCCAGTAGGAACCGCATTTCATGCTATTTGCGTAGTATATGCCTCCATTATTTGATCGCTATTTAATTTCAATAAAAATCCATTGAAGTGAACTGCCTGATGTGTAATTGGGAAGGTATGTTTTTTTTTCTCTCCCTCTTTCCCGATTTCGAGGTAGGTCCAACTGAACCGGACGAAAACCAAGAAAAGTGTAGGTATGTATATTGCAAATAATATCGCCTGCCATGTGTGTGGGCGACAATGGGTGCGTTCCGTGCAATATGTTCCATTTAAAAAGCACTTTTTTGTTCTGCATTTCTATAAGCTTATACTTAATATATCGATAGGTAAATACTTATATACATTTTTAACAGTTTACATTGTGAGTGCAAAAGAAAAAGTTGAAGGACGTCAGAGGCCGTTCAGATTGAATTTCACTTCATTATGCTTATATGTGCATGTATACGTGAAACGGTGTTGGGTCGGTGTCCTTCTTTTTCCATTGCAAAGTGTAACAGTATCTGACAAACAATGTTATAAATATTTATACTTGTAAAATTCTTGTTTTCTTTTTCATTTATTTTTGTTGAAGTTTCATATTGTGTCAGTCGATAAATTTATCTTGCTGCCATATGTTGCGTAAATTCCTGCTCTCCAGGAACATGATCATTGGGTGTAACAAAATTTATCAGAAAATGAGTATGTGTTCAATTTAATGACCGTATATATGATTATAAGGTATCTTAAGAGGTTTTGTATACCTTTTATGAAAAAGGTGCAAATTGAAGCCTGGCTGTCTAAATTTGTTATTGTGTTAAATATCATTTCTAAGTTTGGCACCACTTTACAGATTAACATCATTCAAAATTTATCTAAATGGTTGACAGTTCGTGATATTTTCTGGGATTCGAGTTATGCTGGATTTACACTACCTAATGACAAATCTCCACATTCTTGCAATTTTATACCCATCTTCTACTGTTAAGTTTTCTTTTACTTTAGAAGTGTTTTTTGTTGAGTTTTCGTAACTCAGTCAAGCAATGTCTAAGTGCTTGATTACATGGGTCATTTTACTGAGGACCGCATCGGTGAGATAGGTAGATTCTATGTACGTAAAAAAGAGAAGGTAGATCCACCCAAATTTCACCGATGCGCCAGTTTCATTTAATATTTTCGGATTCAACATGAAACGTGTGAGTGAGATAAATATGGATTTTAAGGGTGTGAGATAGGGAAGGGTAGATTGAAATGAAAGGATTTTTCTTCACCGTGTAATCCCGAGTTCAGTAAAACAACCTGTAGTAAAAAGACTTATGTAATCAGGCACTTATGCTGGATTTACACGACTGACAAATTGGCAGTTTTTTGTCAGTAAATTGCCAAAAGAATGAATTCGTCCATTTCTTCTGACAGTTTTTTGACAGTTCGCTGACATAATACTGCCAATTTTTCATTCGTGTAAATCCAGCATAACACAACCAAAATAATGACTGACAAAAATCTATTAATAGGTCTAGAATGTTTTATTCTAATTATCCAATTTGAATACACCGTCAAAATAAACTGCACAGCTCCAAGTAAGGCATGAGTTTGGAATGTTATAAATTTTCCTATTCTATTCTATTCCAAATTCGGTACGCCCTACATCCCTTTTTAGATGATTATAATTATCTAGGTATATTTATGAAAACTGCCTGCAAGCCTAAACTGATAAAGATGCGTTTTCTTTGGAAATCTAACTTTGGCGTTTGACTCTATACTCCCTTGAATATTAATTTCTACTCGCTGCTGTACTCCTCCTCGAGCTGGTAAAATTACAAAATGTAATAAAACCACAAAACATCTTTCCGTACGATCAGTTGACACATGTGCAAAATGTGCATAGTGCATATTCATAGAACACCATCACAAGACAAGTTGACTCATAACTACATACTACACTCGGCTCTTAGGAAGGGGGGACTTGGAATTGCCTTTGGAGACCCACGAAGCTCTAATTGAGTAACCATGTGCGCACACCCCGCGTATTTCCTACGTGTGCCCAATTCTGATAAATTTTTATCATATATATATTTCGTACACTAGGTATAAACTTCTTCATGCTTTGTATTAGACTCTAGCGTCGCTGTCGTCGTCGCCCGTGTTTTTGTAAGGAATATTGTGACATAAATTTCAATTATAGATTTACCCAGATTTTGCTGGTGCGGCCGCGTACTCTTATAATAACAAACAATTTTATTTCTATTTACTACTCACAGATGGAGTACTTAATGGTGTTTTTGAGGATAGTTTTTTGTAATTAATTAGATGACACGAGGCAGAGACATGGACTTTAAATATTGTGTGGAGCTGGTTAAATTTAGTGCTTCGCGGAAATGTGAAGTCATTAATTGCGGTTCAGCTATGTTTAAAGAAAAATTGTACCAATATGTGCTTTTGTTGATATGTTACGTACTTTGAATTATATGCAATGGCTTTATGACTAATATTAGTGATTTATGAGAATAATATACCCATCTGTTAGCTTAGAGTGGTCATAGTTATTAAAGAATTGCTGCTTGGCGTTCATATGCCAAAGGAAATCATGGGTTTCAAATCATGAAATCATGGAATTGTTAGACAAATTTAACAAGGCGTTCGTTCTTTATACAGAAAATTGAAGACAAACAATATAGAGTACATAATATTATTGCATAAACCGATTTTTCATGAATAAATAAATATATTAATTCAATAATATTCCAGAGAACAGAGATTTCAGAAACATAAATAATAAGAACAAGAATTATAATGTATTCATTATTGTGAAGTATCAATAGGCAGAAAATGAGACCTTGAAGATCTAAGCAATATCATGTCGAATTCCTTTCAACAAAAGAATCGATTTTGTTCCAACTATTTTCTAAACAAAATCGATTCGTTTTTGTCAAAAAAAAAAACTTGTATTTGTTTCAATACTTCACACCAATTTGCATACACACTATAGGCGTTTTTCTTTTTTAGTTCAGATTTGGCAAGCGGAGTAAACTGTGAGCAGAATGTTTTCAGAGCACTCCAATTTAATTATGAAACACACCTGAGCACTGAATTGTCATATCTGTCAAATTGCATGAAAACTGTATGACGTGTTGGCTGTGCTCAGCATTTTACTCCGTTCTCTGCTATTTTATTCTGAGCTAACAGAGCGCGCTCTGAACATGCTCAGAACTAAAAAAGAAACACAAATTTTTAGCTCTGAACGATCAGAGCTAAAAAGAAACATAATTATTTATTTGACAGTTCAGGCTCTGCTCTGAACTAAAAAAGAAAAACGCCTTATATAGATTTCACATTTCTTATACGTCAAATCGAAAGTTGGGAATTTTGGGAAGACAAATTGTTTTTTTTTTTTGTTGCAACGGATTTTACATAATTAAACAAAATATCCAACAAAATTTTCAGTCAATATAGCTATACAAATCATTAATTGCAGCTGTCAAGTAACAAACACTCAATCACACAAAAAAAAAACAAATCGATTTGGTTTAGTAAAAACTCGATATCTGTTGAAAGAACTTTGAAATCAGTTACATGTTCAGGATTCTTCCGCTTTGCTGTTGAAATAACGGGTGATTTTTTAGCTGGTTTGGTTTTGGGAACACTGGTTTTGACAGCTGACGTGTGTTTAGTACCTTGTGTCACTGTCAAACAGCTTCAGTTTGGTTTGCAATTTAACCATGGTTCGTCGTACAAATGAACAACGCTTGCAAATTATTGAATTTTACTATCAAAATTCGTGCTCGGTTCGAAATGTTCATCGCGCGCTGCTTGTGTTCAGCGATGAGGCTCATTTTTGGTTGAATGGGTACGTAAATAAGCAAAATTGCCGCATTTGGAGTGAAGATCAGCCAGAAGCATTGCAACAGCTACCAATGCATCCCGAAAAAGCCACTGTTTGGTGCGGTTTATGGGCCGGCGGCATTATTGGGCCATATTTCTTCAAAGACGATGCGAATCGCAGCGTTACTGTCAATGGTGAACGCTACCGAGCGATGATAATAAACTTTTTTTTGCCCGAAATGGAAGTTCTTGACTTGCATGATATGTGGTTTCAACAAGACGGTGTCACATGCCACACAGCACGCGAAACAATGGCGCAATTGCGAGGCGAGTTTGGTGAACAGTTAATTTCACGTTTTGGGCCGGTCAATTGGCCGCCTAGATCGTGCGATTTGACACCATTAGATTATTTTTTGTGGGGGTATGTCAAGGCTAATGTCTATAGGGACAAGCCCGCTTCGATTGACGCACTGGAAGCCAACATCCATGCATTCATTCGTGAGATACCGGCCGATATGTGTGAAAGAGTATGCCAAAATTGGACTCAGCGGATGGGCTACCTGAGACGCAGCCGCGGTCAACATTTGCATGAAATTATCTTAAAACATTAAAGGTTCAAACTATCGATTCAAATAAATATTTCATTCATTTTTTCGAATTTTTTGTGTTTTTTTTAAAAAAAAGTTCTAAACCTCTTAAAAAATCACCCATTACTAAGGAACAAAAATTTTAGGATTCGCTTGATCACTTTTGAGGGAGCGACAT
The DNA here is from genome assembly GCA_932273885.2 of Leucozona laternaria. NCBI lineage: Eukaryota > Metazoa > Arthropoda > Insecta > Diptera > Syrphidae > Leucozona > Leucozona laternaria. The sequence goes on from OW026368.1 coordinate 6,561,941, forward strand.
CTTTGAAATGTCATTTTCCTGAACGGGCCTTATGTATCAAGAAATCTCATGAGTCACTTTGACATTGCTTAAACATGAACATGCTCCATAAAATAGTGATAATAAGGATATTCATGCAACGTCGGAAACTTTCCGACGTTGTAAAATCGTAAAGTTTTCGACTCACGTTTCGTGAATGCCCCTTTAACAATTCTGCATAAATTAAGTGGTAAACCAATCAGCTGATTCAGCCAATGGGGCTTTCTAGGAAATTTTTACGTGACTATCTTTATCATTCTTTCCTATACACAGCATTGATCACTTTGACGGAAAACAACGTTTTTTTATTTTCCATCAAAGTGATTAACCTCTCTCTTTCTTTTTTCACAGTCTCGTCGAGTCCTCTATATTTCATAATCCCATTGAAAAAAAGTTTACCACGTTTACAATTTTCGTTTACGACGTTTACAACACAAATTCTTGTCGGAAAGTTTACGATTTGTTGGAAAAGATTTTCCATACAAATTTCGACATTTCGTTTACGACATCGTAAACTTTCTGACGTTTACGATGGTTTTCCGACGTTGCATGAATACCCTAAATGATTCAAATTAATTTTTTTTGACAAAACAAAATATGTATACATTTAAGCAATGACAATTAAATCGAGGTCTGTATAATTGGAACAAGCCTATTACACTATCATCACAAACATCTTACAAAACCATATAAACTTTATGAAACCGCTAAATCTCTCGAGGAGCTCTTTAAAGCCTTAATGAAATTCAATAATGAACTGCATTTAAGATTAAAGGCTGATTGATATCTTATAAAAGCTTAAACACACAACCGTGTATCTTTCAATACAAAATATCAATTAAAAAACAAACTATCGCATCAGAGACCGAAAACTAAGCCCATTAAAAAGTCAACGTTCGCCGCACACATGCATCCCAATGCTGGAAGATCAGTGTTCTTCACAAGACATTTCTTCCATAAGTGTCACTTTTCGAAACTTAAGCTGCATCCCATTTTATGCTACTGTATATATTGCAACTAAAAAAGGTACCTCGAAATATATTTTTGTTAAACTTTGAATAGAGTAAATTAAAGTTAAGTATCAGTGAAGATTAAATGTTTCCAAATCTTAAAGACCACCGAAATTCAATTTAAATCGGGTACAATGGCTAGAGGAGAGATATAATTGCTTTTGAAGTTAAGCCATATTGCCTTTTGTCTATAAACCTTTGTCAGTTGTGTATAACTATAAGCAAGGGCTTTTCCCATATTCATAACAATAAAACTGAATCTGAAACCGAAAGTTGAAATAAGGGAAATGTGAATTTCACACTTTGTCGTGGAAATCTTTCATATCCCAGATCTCTTTTCTTGTTTTCTTTTATCAAAATATTCGCATTCAACTAAATATAACAGATACAAAAAAAAAAAAAAAAAAATCGAGAAACAAACAAACACCTTACTCCAATTTCACTGGCGAAACGTGCCTTGAGATTTCTTTGCTCCTGGTGCTTGTCCTTTGTGCTAAAACGATCGATGTAAATCTATACCTGCGCGGATAAGGCTTTTTTTGTGTGCGATTGTTGAAGAACAAATGTGCGGACAAAGGGCTGTTAAAGTTGAGCATTGCTTTAAATTAACTGGCCATATCCACTATGAGTTATTAAATCTTGTTCACTGCAAGCATCACAAGCTCATATAGTACTCCCTCAACTCCTGGAAAATTAAAACCCACGAAATAGAGAAGCCTCCCTTTGAATCGGGGCAAAAGATATACCTTAATAAGAGCTAATTTCATTCAAAGCTCTGATGATGGTAATGCAATTTCGAAGAATATACTTTCTTTTCGTGCAATCGTGCAGGCAATTTCTTCTTCAACTGTTATGCGGGCGCTATTAGATGACAATGGGATGCACAGCATCAAGTCTGTTTTTTTTTTTTTTTTTGTATTTTGGGGAGAGATGTATAATTTGCCAAGATATCCAAGAATTAGAGCTCTGTTGTTGAGTTGAGATTTGATTTGTTGTAAATGAAATCGGTAGACATTGTTAGGTGCACGTCTGTGGAAAGAACTACGGATATATATACTAACTATTGACATAGGTACCTACCTATATGTTCATTGTATGCTTCCACTTTTGTATTCAATTTCGCTGAAGTTTAACAACTCTTAACATTAAAAATTAATTTTAAATGTTAATCATGACATATTTTGATTTAATGTATTTGCTTTCAGTCAAGCATTTTTGTTAAAAATCTCTTGTCAATTGTAACCGCCTTTAATGCCTGATTACATGGGTCGTTTAACTGAACTCGTGACCTTCCCGATCTCACACCCTTAAAATCCACATTAAAATATTAAATGACCTTCTCTTTTTTACTCACTTAGAATCTACCTGTCTCACTGATGCGCCCTTCAGTAAAACGACTAATGTAATCAGGCACTTATAGTATTCCCGCAAGTCACTTTGAACATCATATGGTGGTAAGTTATGTTAAAGAAGTTATCAGAACTTAACTTAGATCCCGTTAGCTAACTCTAGCCGCCATAATATTCACTAGATACATCCAGATTAAAACTTAAATCCAGATGTATTTACATTGAATTTGTATGCTTTTTATCTGGATTTAAATTTTTAATCTGGATGAATCGAGTGAGTAATATGGCCGTAGAAGTTAATTAGACCACAGTTAACTTAAAACTCAGTTTTTTGGTGGAGGATGCATGCGGAACAACTGAAAAACTCGGTGGATAAAACATCAAAAGCATCTTTTTTAGTAAACCCTGAGTTTAATCACCAAATTTGATGAGTTAACTCCAGTTTAACTTTAATCTCGCACTGAAAAACTGGACCTGAGTTTTAAGCAAAGCCTTTTTTTCCTGCAAAACGTGCTCACTATCCTCTCGTTTAATCAGCAATTACCACCTGTCTATGTAAGGTATTAGGCATATAACGTATATGTTCTAAGCAAACAGTCAGCATCTTTTTCTATTTGGCTTAAAGAGTTTTGATGGCAATTTTTCCATTTAAATGGGACATCCAAGAACAGGTGAGACAATCGGTTATCTGATGAAACATCGAAATGTTTAATTTATTACCACAAATGTGTCCGAAATTGGCGTTTTTTTTTTCCTATAGATAGCTCAAAGAATTATCTCTACGTGTATGCACCACTGACTGGGTCTGTAAAGCCTAGAAAAGAGCAGCAACCTCTTCCAAAAGACATCAAAAAGTCCTCGCGTGTTATTTTACTGCAAGATTAGTCACAGAACGTGTGGGTAGCGCGCGATGGACGATTATCAATTAGGCATTCATAGCATGTCTAGGGAGCACTATAGTGAAAGCACAATCATAAAGCAACGAAATCCGAAATTGATGATCGGAATCATAATAAATGTGCGCAGGTTCCTGATGGGCCAGCAAATGGAAGGTGATGCGGGGATGGGTCTTCCTCGAGCCTTGGAATTAATAGGAATATCTAAGTTATTTTTTTTCACATCGCAAATTGTGCATCGAGTTGAAGAGTCATCCATCCAGATGCTCTCTGAGCTATACTAAACAGCAATTTCAATGAACTCCATTGTAGAGTGGATATGACAGAATGATAGTACGGTGCTTAATGAGAGGTTAGTAGATGATTGTTGGTTCCCAGAGTAATAATTTAGTATTGAAGACCATATATCTGGAATTGATATTTGCATGCTTGGGAATGAGGTGAAATGATTCAGCTTTTTTTGGAAATATCTTAATCTCTGATATCTGATATAATTTCCTGGTGAATACAATATGTTAACCTACTTTCTCATCCAATATACTTAACCTACCCATCACAAGATCCAAAAAAAAGTCTGACACAAAAATGATAGAGAATCATTTAAAATCATGTCAAAGCTAATATATTTAGTCGAAACCTAATAATATGTATGAATGTCATAAAGAAGCTCAACAAAGCAGATCTACAAGCTTCAGTTGGATTCCCACTGTTATCCTGGATACTGGTTTCTATCTGAGTTTACTTCAAAGATCCAACAATTAGTCTTTAATTTGGCAGACCATCTACATCTAGGCTTTTTAGTTTTCCAAATGGCGTCAGTAGTGTAAAGAAAACGGCAAACATAGCCCTTTATCTCTGCAGGAATATTAGCCGTGTTTTATTATATACGGATCTGGATCAGGAACATTTTTTAACACGTTTTTTGAACACAACTTGGGATCTATATTAAAGATCCAAAAATTAGTTCTTACTCTTGCAGGTAGGTGGCTTCTCATGGTAAAGTAGTTTGAAATTTAGTGTAAAGAAGAAGGACAACAAATACATGAAAAATAAATAAACGTAAGGAAAATAGAGACAGAGGTATACAACACAATTGCCACTAAGATCCGTATCGTTTATTTTTCATGGGATGATCTATATGGATCATTACCGATAGTAAAACACCGCTATTATCAAGTTGAAATGCTTTCCCAGATCTTAATTCGTATCAGAAATCCGATCCCAACTGGTTGTACGTCAGGTTATTGATCAGTCATCACAAACAAATGATCGGTTTAATCTTGCTGCAAATAGCTTTTTTTTGTTTACTCACTGACCTACAGTCCGAGTTCAAATCAAATGTAAATGGAAAAACTTCACATCCAATCATAAACACGTTTCGTTGATATTGACTTGCTCATCACATGAAGCAGCCTAAAGACAAAGCACTTGTAAAGACTAAGAGGTTCAATTTCAATCATTTACCATGTGAAATACCGAATCGCAAAAATAATCTCCAGAGTTCGCGTATTTGTCAAAATAATGCTAAGTTGATGTGTAAATATTAACACTGGCGGAACTGGTGCGGCAAGTTAAGTTGCAAGTTGATGTGGTGTTTCCTCTCTTAGTCATCGTTTGCGTTTGGTGTGCATTTGAAATTAATTCGTTATGAGTTTTGGTTTTTGGGCGTGTGCCAAGGTTGGGATTCCAGCAGCTACATCTCCTTGTATCTCTGCGTGGAACCGGCTTTGGAATCACCATAAATGAACATATGTTTCCGGGTCCTGGAGTTATACATATGTATATACAAATTATGCATTTATTATAGTGACTCAGGGTTTACTTATTTAAAACTAACAGAAAAAAAAAGAAATGTTGACCGAGTTTTGGGAAAGATATAAATTTTGTTTGCTTCTTTATAGAGGCCAGTATGGGTTCACTGTTTGTATTTTTTTTTTTTTTTTTTTTTTTTGCCATAAGGCCATAAATTTGGAATTGATCTGCCTTAATGTGTTTCACGTTGATTATTTCGTATTTTATCGATTTCATCACTTTAGTAGGCAGAGGCGGTGGTAAAAATATATTTGTGATTAGAAAATATACATACTACATATGGGTGAAAGGATTTTTGTGTAGAATTTATGAGTAGGTATGGGAATTTTTATTGCATTTGGAAGTTTATGGGAAATAAAATCATTAAACACTACATCAATCAAGCTATAATAAGAATAATAAAATTTTAATTGGTCCGCCGCCGGCCGTTTGTTTATTAAATTTAAGTGAAAGCCTTTTCGAACTATACCTCATTAGTAGATATTAAAAGATTCGTGCACAGATGGCCTTGTGGTTTTAAGACAAGGGAAAATTACTATAAACAGCGGTTTTTTTTATTATCAGAAATGATCCATATAGATAATCAAAAACATGAATTACAACAACAACACGGAATCCTGCTCTATATCGGGATCACGTTTTATAAAAAAAAAATTAAGTTTTTATTCTAGCGGGTAGATGGCTTCTCTTGGTAAGGTAGTGTTAAATCTAGTGCAAAGAAAAAAGACAACAAATACCTGAAAAATAAACAAACGTTAGAAAAAAAAGAGATAGGTATACAGCACAGTTTTCGCAAAGATCCGTATTGTTTTATTTTCCTGAGATAATCTATATGGATCACGAGCGATAGTAAAATACGGCTATTATCTCTTCTTTCTTTACGTTTGTTTATTTTTCATGTAACTGTTCTCTTTTTTCACTATAGTTTACACCACAGATTAGCCATATGAAGATGAGAATGTTTCGTACGTTTCACCCTCCAAAACCCATTTGTTAACATTGTTGTACTTGTAATTTCATCCCGCATCGATGAATAGATGTGAATTGCAACAACAATTTAACCAGGTGTCTGAAGATCCCTACTGTCTATGTGTTAGGTTTTTATACACACATTCTCATTTTGTATCTGTAATCTGACTGTTCAAGCTTGTAGGTAAATTAAAATGGCTGCCGGGGATTCTCATCTTCATCTGGGTAATCTGTGGTTTACACTACCTTACCATTTGCAAAACTGGAAAGCCATCTATCCGCCAGAGTAAAAGCTAAGGTTCTGGTTCATGAAACATGATCCCTATTGACACCTGGTAAGTTGCTTTCCACACCACCTGTCAGTCAGTGCGTGTACTGACAAATGGATATAGATTTTTTTTCTGATTTGACGTTCAATGTATTTCCCATAAGGAAAACTCAAAAACAGGGTTCGAAGAATATTAATTTTACTAATTCATTTTATATGAAAGGGTATACATATTATGGTTCTAAAAGAATAATGACATGTGTTAATTTCTAAATCAGATGGAAAATATATCAAAAAACATAATTAATCCTGTGTAATTTGTACTCAAAAAGTGTAAACAAATCGCAATTTCAGCAAAAAAACAACAACAAATACTTAAAAAAAATATAGAAACTAGTTTGGTGTGATTGAACTGTCAAATTTGTTTACTGATTCTGTTGGTGGTAATCCAAAAGATAACTAATCACTGTCGTGGAAAATAAACAATATACATAGATAAATAAAAGAATAAATAGGTACGAAAAATCAATGGCACAGAAAAATATGTAAGTTATTTGTGATCAAAAGTGAAGTTACTGCCCCTGTTATTTTGTGTAAAGACACACCGTTGCTTCTTCTTTGGGAGCACTGAGGTACTCCACACATGTGTGTATCAATTTTTGTATTTTGCACTTCACTTGACCTTAAAATGGATACACAGGAATTATTTTCTTTGGCACAACAATAACAAAATTTCTTACATTTTTCTGCTTTTTAATTTGTTTATTTTTTGTTCAATTACTTTTAAAGAACTACACAAAACAAAAACACGAAAAAGCTAACGATACACTTCGACTTTCGACACCCGACAGAATTATATAGAAAAATTAATTTACTCTTGAAACCTTGACCGAATACAACAACAATTCTGCTTGTAAAAGAAAAAAAAATGGTTTCATCTGTCATTCACATACGATTTGTTTACGTTTTTTGAAGACATATTCCAAAGGATTAATTAAATTTTTTGATATATTTTCCACTTGATTTAGAAATAAACACATATAATAATTCTCTTACAATCATAATATGGGTATCCTTTCATATAAATTTTAATAGTAAAATTAATGTTTTTCGAACCCTTTTTTGGTTTTTTCTTATGGGAAATACATTGAACGTCAAATCGAAAAAAAATCTATATCCATTTGAAGGTTCACGCGCTGACTGCCAGGTGCCGTGACGCCATTCGCCAATAGAGAATAACATGATCTCTTGGTATTGTTATATAGGATGTTTTTTGATGATCTAGTATATGGATAATTTCTGATAGTAAGGCATAATGGCTATTGTCTCACACTAAATAAAGCCGAAGAAGAACTGCGTTGAAAAGGGAGCGCTGTTATCTAGTTTTTTTTTTTGTATGAGAATACATTTATTTTATTAATAATCTTTATTATTAATAGTTGTTGTTGAATAAGTTTTAATGAGTTCCAATAAAACAAAACTTTTCGTTACATGACTTTCTTTCGTTCCCTTTTCAATTTTACAGGCATTTGAGAATCAACACGAAATATTTTGTAAAAACATAGTTTTGCGCTTAATATATTTTTAACAAACAAAACTGTCTTCAAAAAATTTCACTAAAGGCCGAAAACAAAATGTTCTTCTATTATTATTTATAAAAAACAACTTCCACAAATTAAAAAAAATTTACTACATGCAATTATCTTAAATATTTTATAAATTATATGTTTTCGCCCTTTTATTCGGTTTCATGTTCAATTTTTGTAGCCACTCTGTTTGATTGTTAACGTCATAAAAAAACAGCTGTTCTCTGAGAAGAAATTATTCAACCATTTCATATAATTTGTTGTATTCTTAATTGAATTCAACCAAATAAAATTGTGTCTTTTCCTTGGCTCAGGCTCAGATAAATAATTTTTTGCTCCCAAATACACCTCCATTTCAATTTTTATTCTCACAAAGCAAAGTTGACACAAAATTCAGAAATTAGGTACATAATAGCCGTGTTTTTTTTGCAAGCCCGGGGAGATTTGGTTGAAAAAAACGACATCGGGGAATAGCGACACCATTACAGAAACAAAATGGAGTTTCCATACAAACTATCGATAAAAAGTATGCAATTCACGCCGGTAACACAGTTTTTCTCCGTGCTTAAGTTAAGCCCCGAGAATTCTCCGCGCTTAGCTAAGCCCGAAGGGGATTAGTTGTTCTTGCATTTAACATGTAAATTGCGAGACAGGACGTCGTTTTTTTCGATCGATTTCCTCGGGGCTTGCAAAAAAACACGGCTATTATTGCATAAAGAATACCTACAGGTAGTTAGTAAGTGCAAACGGACATTAAAAACAATTGTTCTTTTTCTCAACCCTTTACTGTCGACCATATGCTTTTGACATTTTCGGTTTCAAATCTGTCAGAGCTGACATTACAGCTTACACCCCTATAAAAAAAAAACATCCAAGGGAAAAAAGAAAAAGTTTTTTTACTCTTTGCACAAGTTGTGCTTGTTGTTTTGTTTCTAATATCTCTTAAATCTTTGAATCATCCAAATTAAATCCATTAAAAGATTTAATTGTAACAAAAAACCTTATCTGCTGACATTAACTCGTAATTAATGTTCATCCTTTATCAATTATTATTGCTTCGGAATAACAAAAGAAAACATAAATGCAGCTCGACAATCAGTTCTAAGCATTGGGAACGTATTCAGTTTCGTATGGATGGCGACGTGATGAATTCCAATTATTGTGTTAGCTAATACAAGATTTCGTGTGTTATCCGTTCTCGAAGTAAAAGAAGAAAAAGAAAAAAACATTTCTTTGTTTTCTGTTTTGTAATCTTCTCGGTAAATTTTTCCAATGGCTTCGTACACTCGCGAGAAAATCTTCAAATCCTGGTCACTAGTTCCTGAAGTAACATTGATTAAGGAGGTGGCTACTAAAGGTGAGCATGTCCAGCTTTGCATTGACTATTTAGCCGCAAAAAAGCAAATCCCACTCGACAAGTGCAAGCAATATTTCCACGACGTTGTTGACTCATATGTTGCAAGGTTACTTGGCGAAAAGCTCGTTTGTAAGGCAGACAATGTTCTAAAAAACGTCAATCGCAATGTCAAATGTGTGTTCCTTGAATTCGGCTTCGAATGCTCCAATGAAGAAGTCAAAGAAGCCATTGTAGAGCATTTAAAAAAGAAAGATCCTGTGGACTTCGAGGAAGACATGAGAGAATTCTATTTCTATCACTGCATTGCAACTCAATTAAAGAATCATCCTGAGTTGCTGGAAGAGGCAAATAAAGACAATTCCGAACGGTTGAGTTTAGAGAAATTCCTCAACCTCTCCGAAGCTATTCAAAGGAAGCTCATGGCAAAGCTCTATATGGTCACAAGGAATCCGAAAATTCTATGTCGGATAAAGAAACAAGATTTGTGGGATTGCTTCGTAGAAGGACAGCATTTCTTGGAACTCATCCAATGGTGTTATGCTATTGAAGCAAATTCTGAGGAAGATGGCTTCTGTAAGTGGCCTGTGGAGGTCGAGATGTATGAATTTGCTCTTAACAAACTCAAGAGCCCACCAGATACTCTAAGGAATCACTTTGCTCGTAAGGGATTCATATTTGCTGATGAAAAATATGACGTTTCGATGGCTCTTCGAAGAATCTGCTCTTCGGAGAGCTTCAAAACAAATAAAGAAGTTATAGATAAGCTTCCCATTGGTCAATTCATAATGGACCAACCCAACCTCTATCCAATTCTACTCAGGGAATTTGTATCTACTCGAGAATTGGAAGAGATAAGAGACTCCACCGCCCTCGGAAAGGAATTCCTGGATATGATTCTCTCGCTAAAATATCATGACATCAAATCCAGAGCAGGATTCCAGCAGATTGCCTACTCGGTTCGATCATATTTAGACAGTGAGAATATCGCCTTCGATGATTCATCTCTGTCGCTGGTAGAATTCCTCATGAACGATGCCAATAGTGTGTCATCTTTGAACGCATTCCTTCATTCAAATCAAATGACATACCTCAGCGCTCTGGCCAAACGTCTTGAAGCGACCTCGCAAACACTCCCATCGCCTTATGATTTCCTCAAGCGTTTCAAAAACCTTGACTTCCAGGAGATCTGCAACGAATCGGGAGTCGAAGAAGTTGCCTCATTCTCAAATCCTCTTCTCTGTGAGAAGTTCTCGCGTAAATACCAACTCAACTTCCTCCATTATCTCAAACAACAAAGAAGTAGCTATGCGGCATATTTTTTCTTCGTTGAGCATTTAAAGAGCTATTCCCAGATCACCAAAGCGCAGCTCTTTACGTCCACTGAAACAGTCGCCGAACTGGCCTTACAAAGCTCGACAAATCCCGATCTGGTTGCTCACTGTGTTGCGTTCAGTGAAATGCTGGGATTTGACACCCAAAACCTCAGGAGCTTCATCAAACTATCGCACATGTCCGATGGGCAGGAGGAGAATGGAAATCAGTTCTTCGGATTTGGAGATCTCATCGTGAATTGTGAACAACGTTTGGCACACAATCTTGAGGTGTTTCCTCTCAGTGAGTATCAAGCTCTAATGAGGATCGCCGAGTGCAATCAGTACAAGAAATGGCCGGAAGCCATCATCGAGAAGTACTGCAGGGCGAATGACTGGTGGAAGATCCTCGTTCTCGTGCAGTTCTTCGACATGCCACTGGAGCAGATCAAAAAGATCGCAAGGCTCTTTCGGTGTAGAGAGATTGGTGAGCATATAATTCGGGCGCTCTCCTACGAACCCAGCACAGAAAAGCCCAAACGACGACCCAGTGTTTCGAGGCAGAAAGCCAGATCAATTAAATATGAGAACCTGGTAGGTATCGCCTCCTCCCTGAACCAACAAGAACAGTAATCGATTTTCTTTTCAGCCTTCGACGACATCAGCGGAAACTATGACTTCCTCAATGAGTTCCTCTAATGATCCCAGCGCTCTGTTCAAGGCATCCAATCAAATTCGCTTTCTCCATGAAAATGATTCGCTGGACATCTTTGCCATAATACTCCTCAGTTCCAATACAATTCCAGAGGAGAGAATATTCTCGGATCTGAACAAATTTCTCGAAATAATTCTAGACAGTCATACGTATTCAACTTCGGTGAATCTGATGAAGAATTCCATCATCTATAACCTTCCGATTCTGTCGCTCCTCTCGGCCACAGTGTCTTCTCAGAATCTCGATTGGAATTGGCTGATTTGGTTGACTGTTTCCACTGATTTCTGGAACAAAACCATTTCGAACATCAATACCCTTTCTTATGGAATAAATCAAACTGTTTGGGAGTTGATAGAGCACTGTGTCTGTGATGGTTATGTTCAAATGCTCTATCAAAGCTTTGATATATTTTATAAGGTACGAAGATGTTTCTTGATTTATTTCCTTTCTTATTAAGTTTTTTTTTTTTCTCCTCCAGGACACTCCAATGGCCCAGTTTACAAAATTCCTTCACGAAACGAATCAACATAACTTCAACGATGACGTCGTCAACGAGCTTCGAATGTTCCTTCTAGCTTGGAGTAATGATGTACTTGAATTGCCACTCTGTGAGGATCCAAAGAAGGATCAAATGATGTTCAAGACAACCAGACTGTTGATGCTTCATTTGAAGGAGAATTTCAGTTCGAGGTTCTATCAGGACAAATTTCTCACACTCATTTGTCACTCGGGAATCAGTGATATAAGTGGTATTGTAGACTTTTGTCTGCTTAAGGAAGCCTTCACGGTGATTCGTGCCATTCCTTCAATAGAAATCAATTTTCTGAATCTTCTCGAGCAAGGTAACTTGGAATACGATGACGTCCTTTCGGTTTTAGTCGAGACCAAGAGATACGATGAAGCTATCAAACTATCCTCATTGCTTAGCCTGCCCATTAGCGATATCGTGTATGCCAAGTGGATATCAGAGGTGGAATCTCTAGATTCGGAGATCCTTGACTTTGATCGATATGAGGAGGAAATCCGTGATCATAGTTTGCCGCCCGAGATTTTGGTGAACTTCTTTCTTTTCTCAGCCGGGAGACTCACGCAGTTGTGCCCGAAGAAGTACATGTTGCTGAAGCGGGCACTTGATGTGATCAAAAGCAATCACCTCTTCCCGAACGAATCCTTCGATCGCGATCAGATTGAGTATGATATGGTTCTGTGCTATTTACAAATTCCCGAGGAAGATGTGGATAAGTTAGACATCTATTACTCCGAATACTATGAGGAGATCATGTTGAAGGAGCGCTGTGTGTTGTATAAGTCATTTTTGGAATTGAAAGAGCTAGCTGGGATTGAAGATCTTACAACCAGTCTGAAGACAGAACTCACTGAGAAAATGAAACTCAGACTGGCTTTGTTGTTGAATAAACTGCTGGACGATGGTGATATTGTAGAGGCTTTGCGGTTGCAGGCTTTGTTCGAATATCGGCCTATTGATTTGCATTTCATTGTGTTTTGCATGGCTCTGGCTGAGAGATTGACTACAATGCGAAATTTGTCATTTGAGGAGCGACAGATGCTGAGTGAGATCGAAAAGAGTTCGTTTTCGAAGTTCAACAAGAGGACGTTAGGCAATTTGAAACCAAGTGGTAAATATTTTTTCTTCCTTCAGTTGTTACTGGTATTCAGCTGTTACTTATTTTCCTTTCAGGCACTTCTTCCCCTCTGAAAATGGGTGATCTATCCGATAGCAGTTCGACAATGGAACTATTGGAATTCGAAGAGATTCCACCAAAAGAGAAACAAGAAACTCTCAATGCCATTCAGGGAATCGCTTCAAAGTTGAAATTCGGAGTGAATTTGGGCAAACGGATTGTGATGACATATCGCGCTGCAATGTATTTGGATAAGGAGTACATAGATGTTCTGCGAACGAAGGATCAAGCTTATTTGTTGAAGAAGGCAACGAAGGAGGATTGTTTGCATAAGCTGTTGGTGGTGTCGGATATTTTTACATCAACACAAATGACTCCACTGGAGGTAAGAAGTAGTAATTGGCCTACCAATGAAAAGGGGTTATAAGACGCCGCTCGACTGCTCGAGAAAATTCCATATCTCCTCTGGGAGCATAGGACTTCTTGAATTCATCTGTAAAAGCAGAGATGAAGTGAGTGATGATCGAAAATAAGTGGTTCCCATTTAGGTTTCGGTTTTAGGTTAGATCTCTTCAGTATGGTTTGTATTAGTTCCGAACTTTGACTGATTTTTGAGACGAAATATGTTGGAATTAATCTCTCAGTGTTTTTTTTTTTTTTTGGTACACGGTAGTCGTGTTTCCATACAAAAAGAATTTTGTCTTAACGAAACCGGTTCCTTTCCCAAAATAGTGTTCCTGCTAGAAACATTGTTATAATTTTGTTATATGAATGATTCTCCTTTCAGATAGCAGAACACCTTTCTTTTGAAATCGCCACCGCAGTTATCCGTCCACGTTTTTACATCTTCCAAGTCGACCAACAGCCAATGAGCATCAACCAACTCAAAACCAGTGTCTTATGGGGTTTCAATCTCGAACGTGAACTCCACCTGTTTCTTGAACTATGTCCCAGTACAACGCTTCTTGGAAACAGTCTGCTCGATTACTGTGACGCCCTAAAAACCTATAGAAAATTCCAAGACGGCAAAGACTACGATGCCACGGAAGTTTTCCAAAAACTCTCCGAAATCATTCGTCTCTATGGACTGCCAAATGCTGCTCCCGGCACAACTCAGGTTCTCTCGCACAAGAAACAAAATCTCATCTATGTTGAGCTGCTGATCAAAGCTCACCAATGTTTTGTGCATGAGTGTTCGATGGAAGGTATTGCAAATGTTTTGAATAGAGCCAAAGCTCTGAATACGATATTGACAAATGCCAAATCGTGGTCTCTGATTGTCCGATTGCTCATTGGACTGGCCAGATATCGGGAGATGTTCTATTGCTTTGATTCTCTGATTAAAAACGACCAATTCGAATCGCTTTTGGGGCAGTTCGAGGAGTACAAGGCTGTTAGTTTACGGCAGGCAATTCTCACTTACATACGGGAATATTGTCCCGATAACAAGGACTACCTCAAGTTGGCCGGATTACATTTTTCCATGTACAAGGAGCTGGCTGAGATGTGGGAGATGGAGGGTCGAGATGTCCTTGCAATTGTTTCAAGTTTCTCTCAAGCTGGGGAAATCTCTCCGGAACAGCTTAAGATTTCATCACAGCATGCTTCGGCTATACCAAAATTAAAATGCACTCAAGAACTGTTGGGTCTTTTGAATCAGGCACTGGAATACTTTACCCACGCCACGGAGAGCTATCTAATGGACAACAAGCTGCTGCCTGCTCAAAAGAGTGTCTCCATGGCAGAGTTGGTTGCTATGCAGATTGATTTGGTGAACAAGGGATTGACTAGTGGAACGTGCGTTTCAGTCCTGGCTGTACAGTCTAGAGAAGATCTGAAGGAGCTAGTCTACTCAGAGTTAAGGTAATCATATGAGACAGAAAAAAAACATCTTCAATATTTATGAATATTTTCCTAGGGTTCCACAAGCCATGATTCTAAGTCGAGCTTATTTCCTCGAGATCAACTGGCCGGAAGCTATTCTCTTCCAATATGTGATTCTAGAAAGAAAGGCCTATCTAACAGAATTCCAAAGTCAGATGACTATTAGCGATACAATCGTTGAAAACGTTGTTAAGGGGTAAGTTAATCATTCCGATTATGGAATTCACAATAATGGATTTGCAGTGCTGTGTTCTCTTTTCTTTTCATGCCGAATGAGTAGAGAAGAACGAGTGCACTGCACTGCGAATCCAGAATTGCGAATTCCATAATCGATATGAATGTTTTTTTTTTTTCAAAAGTGAGGGCATTCTATATGCGGATTCCCTCTTTCAGATTCCAACTTTATTCCCTCAGTAACACAATCAACAGACAAATGGAAGAGAACTTGTGTGCATTGGTTGAGCATGTGCAATCAATTGCCCTGAAGTACAAACTAGCCTCGTTATTGAACATGAAATCGACGGTGATGTCCCTATTAAATGAGCAAACTGTTTATTATCTAAAGGATACAAATTATGGTCGTAACGAAGCCAATATTGCAGAATTGTAACTCAGTTAAATAGGTTTATTACAGTTATTTTTGTTAATATTTTTAATCAGGAATGTAGTTGTTTAGTGGTATTAATAGTCTTTTATGTTGTCTATTCCGTTATTTCTTTAGTTTATGCAATATTTTTATATAATATTATTATACAAATACATAATACACTAAAAATGTTTGTTTGTGTAATGACTAATTTTGAAGTCTCCATTTGGAAAATACTGTGTTTTTCTTTTTAAGCTAAGATAATGTTGATGTTAAATCGATCTTCAACGACGCAGGTGGTTCAACAAGTTGAAGGGAACCTCAACCTCAACTTGGTGTGCGAAACTGAACACAGCTACTGAAGAAGCTTGTGATATTGGAGGCCCAGATCCACGATAGTGTGTATCGCCACCTCCTGTAAGTTTGCTGAGGGGCTCTTCCACGTTCGGTCCAAAATGTAGAACCGAACGACTAGAAACGTTTTTTTTTTTTGTTGATACATTCTTAGATTTTTTCATTCGTGACGACGGTTTTTTTTCAATTATTAAAACTTTTTTGGTAAGACTGCAGCAGGAAATAACGGGTACCTTTTTTAAATTGTTCAGCAGACATGCGAGTCAGTTGTTATCGTATTCTCATTTAAGAAAGAAAATATGCGGTTTCATTAAAAAACTTAATGTTAACATTTAAGGGCGAGTTAACAAGTAAAAATTCGCAACAAAAAAAAATTTAAATAATGAGCAATTTACAAAAGTATACATATGTTTTTTAGAAGCATTTAAAATATTACATTGTAAAATATAAAATTTTCAAATTAAAGTGTAGTCATAGCTTTATTTTCATAGAAACAAATTTAGCCTCTCAGCCAGATGTCGCTCAAATCACCAAAAAGAACAATTTTCCATAAAGTTTCATCGCATGTCGCTGGATGTCATTCAAATTTGGACCTATAAAAATTCACTAAAGAAAAAGGTTAAAGTCCCGTGCGGTGCGGTGTTCGTCTTCGTCGTTTCTTTAAATTTTGATTTCATTCGCGATAAAATTTAAATATTTTATCGTTTTATCAATATTTGCATTTATTCACCATCTCTGTAAGCACCATAAATTCGAAAACAATTTAACTCCAAGAAATAAGCTAAAAACTTACACTTCCAGTTGATTCGAGTAGGAAAACAAACCTACGCACTAACATGGCACAGAGCAAATTGAATGATTTAGCTGGAAAATTGGGCAAAGGAGGACCTCCTGGACTGACGACCGGCTTGAAGGTCGTCGCTGCTCTCGGCGCTGCTGTCTATGGAATTTCTCAATCGCTATACACAGGTAATTTTGCTATGCGAACTGCGAGGTGTGACATAACCTAAAAATATTTTCTTCCGCTGCATGATGGAATTTAGGGAAGGAATCGTGAAATGTTTTTTATTTATTGTGAAATTCTGGGATTTCACAAAATTTATATAAATTTTCTTCTGTATTATTTCGAAATAAACTGCAAAAATTGTTTGTAACTAAATCGACGACAACTCCATGCCGGGAGGAGGGAGTTGCATAACAACTTCCCTCGGACTTTTTATATGAAAACAATTCGTGAATCTTGTTTCTTTACCAATTTCAGTGGATGGTGGTCACCGTGCCATAATCTTCAGCCGTTTGGGTGGCATCCAAAGCGATATTTACTCCGAAGGATTGCATTTCAGGATGCCATGGTTCCAATACCCAATCGTCTATGACATCCGCTCGAGGCCCAGGAAGATTTCATCACCCACGGGATCAAAGGACTTGCAGATGATCAACATCTCTCTGCGTGTCCTATCCCGACCAGATTCACTGCGTCTGCCAGTTATGCATCGTCAATTGGGATTGGACTACGACGAGAAAGTTCTGCCATCCATTTGCAATGAAGTTCTCAAGAGTGTCGTTGCCAAATTCAATGCTTCGCAGTTGATTACTCAGCGTGCTCAGGTAAATTATTACAAATAAGATAAATCTTGCATTTAATTTTAAGCTAATCTCTTGAGCATACCACTAGGCGAATGTATTGTAATTCTAAACAAAAAGTTTATTTTGTCGGCGTCTAAACTTTTATTGATTTGTTTTGTTGTACACAGGTTTCTCTGTTGATTCGCAAGGAATTAGTTGAACGTGCTCGCGATTTCAATATCATCCTGGATGATGTCTCTCTCACCGAATTGAGTTTTGGCAAAGAATACACAGCTGCCGTCGAAGCCAAACAAGTCGCCCAGCAAGAAGCTCAGCGTGCTGTATTCTTCGTTGAACGTGCCAAGCAAGAAAAACAACAGAAGATCGTTCAAGCGGAGGGAGAAGCCGAAGCCGCAAAGATGTTGGGTCTTGCTGTTAAACAGAATCCAGCTTATTTGAAATTGAGGAAAATCCGTGGAGCTCAAAGCATAGCACGAACCGTAAGATCCAATTAAATTAATTGAAAATAATTTAAATACAAACGCGCGTTGCACCATTTGTTTCTCTTATAGATTGCCGCCTCACAAAACAAGGTCTACCTCTCAGCCAACAGCCTTATGCTCGACATCCAAGATCCTAGCTTCGATGACATGACTGAAAAAGTTTACAAAAGTAAATAGATTTCTATAACTCAAATCCTTAAACTAAAGCTTTCCATTACGCGAATTAATAAAAATAATAATAACCATTTTCTTTAAAACTTCGAACAAAGTCTAAAGTAATTTTTAATCTTCTTGTTCTTCTTTTCTTCCCGTTTGTGACTTTTTTTGAATTTAGCCATTGCACTGGAATAAAGTCTTAATCAATAATACTATTTTCGTATTATTTAATTCGGAAAGCTTTGACTTAAAAAAAATTCGTGAGAATGGAATTCTTAAAGAAAATATGTTAAATTAGCTTATAAGAATAACACCCAAGGACATGTGCTTTCCTTATTAAACAAAAATTGTTCTCTTTTTTTTTTATTATTATTAAAACAGCCGTTATTTTCGTTGCATTTTTTAAAAGAAATTTGTTTAGTTTTTCACGAATTGTATGTGGAATGAATTATCCTCTGAGCACTAGTTTTAGTTTTTACTATGTAAAATTATATTTGTGGAAAAATCTCTCCTTAGAGAATAACTCGACTCTTTTGTCATTAACAAGCTTGCATTCTTTGTTATTTCGCGCAGTAAGGCATAAGACGGGTGTATTTTTTTTTATCGAGAAGAGATTTTTCTCAAAGCGCTTCATTTCAATTTTGTGAAAAACAATTTTAAATAAAACGGCAATTGAATACAAAAAAATATAAAAAAAAAAACAGCTTTTTTATTTTGGGAACAGTTGTCATTTCATAATATCGAGGGCTAAATCATTCCATTGCATTCGTTGGAAACCAAACAATATTAACGGTCATGTGTACTTTATATATGCTGTATTGTTTGTTTTTCAGCTGATATGGAATGGTTTGGATTCGCACCGAAATCAAAAGACAACGGTAGTCCTTCGAGAGACTTTGCAGTGATTGCTATGGAAACAGCGGATAGGATTGTATAAATTAAAAATAAAATGACCACACCTCACCATTCAACATGCTGCTTCATTCAAATTTATTTGTACCTACGATTCTTCCATCGTTATTAGTTTGTATTTTTATATATGTAATAGTGCAATAAATCAATCAAAACAAAGCTTTTGATAATTTGTTGAATCTATCTACTTTCCTCTTTTTTTTATATACAATTGAATGTTTGTTTGTGTATCACCTTCAATTTCAACATTAATGCCCTAAAAAAATTAAGTGAAACTCAGGGGTCATTCTGTTCTTTTTAAAACGATTATCGTTAACGTGATCGCGTCAATAATTTGCTGCCCTTAACTCATTCACTGCCAAAGATGTTCAGATAGCTTTGATTTTTTGTTTCATCAGCTGTTTTTTAACAAGTAAAAATTTGTGAAAAAATTCACGTTACCAAAAAGATATCTGATATTTTTGGAAATTAATGTAAACGCATATATGTATGTTAATACATAGGGCAAATTCCTAAATGCAAAACTTGCGCAAATTATGCTAAGCAAACAGTTCCTAAATGCAAACATAAAAATCCCTGCAAAGCTTGTCCCAAAGATTGTCCCAAAACGCAGTGGATTTTTTTTCTTGCGCAAATGTTAACGCATTCGTGCAGTTGTAAAAAATATCTTGCGCACTTCACTAGCATTTGAATTTGCTTGGCTCTGGCGTGTTAAATTTACTTTATTTTTTTTTTGAAGCAAATGGGTGAACAAAATGAAGAAAAGTTAGTAAAATTTTTAAAAACTGGACACATCAGGAGGTGAAATTGTTGTTAAAAATTGGATTAGCGCATGAGGAGGTTTTTAACTCAGGTAAATGCAAAGATCAAGCGTAAAATCAAGAACTTTATGTATTTTGAACTAAGATTCATAAACAATTGTTTTGTTTTATATTTGCATTATTTTTTTTTAATTTGTGTTGTGGTGCAACAATTCACTAAGGTCTTTATTAAAATAATTTTAGTTTGGGATTCCATTATTTATTCCAGCAACAATCAACAAATATAGTAGATGTCCGTTCCGAAACGTCATATGCATGAATTGCAGACATATGCTTTTCAACTTGCTTTGTGCATGTGTTTTGCCTTGCAAATCTTGCGTTTCGGAATTTGGCCATACATAAATATGTAGTCAATCCCTGCGTTCAAGAACCTGCCCCAGACGGTGTCAACCTATCCAAAAATATTCAGATACCTTGAGGTGTTGCATCAGCTGTTGTTTTTTCACAAGGGATTGCAACAACACAAAGCTGTCCAGGATCGCTTATGATACAAATTTGGAATTTTAACGAATTGTATGGATGAGCATCTTGCGTTGGCGGCATTATTGGCACAATTTCCTTCCAAGACGGTGATGGCAGACACGTTACAGTCAGTGGAGAATCCTACCGAGGCATGATGACCGATTTTTCATCCCCAGAAATTGTGGAATTTCGAATTGGGCGCGATATATGGTTCCAGCAAGATTATTACACGATTTATTAGCTTCGTTCGTTGAACTTTACCCAGGGTTTTCTTGACAACCCCAAGAATTGTCAAAAAAACCTGGGTTTTTCGGTTCTCAAAAAACGCTCAAGGGCTGTTGACATATAAAGCAAGAAAAAAAAAAGTTCTGTACTTAGATAATTAAAACTTAAAATTTGTTTCAAATGTGTCTTAAAAATTAATAAAAACAATTTCTACCGTTTCCACTTTGTATTGCTATTTATTAGCATTAAATTAAATTTGTGTATTCTTGCAATATGCTTTCCAAAAATAAACAATAACCTGCAGGACGTGAATCCACGACTAAACATATGCATAACAACTCATGTCACTTTGGCAGTTTTTGCTTTACCTTAACTCGCCACAGCAAAATACCTAGTTCTACTTCAGGGCGAGTTCAGGGCGACCCCAGGACTCAAAAAACACAGAATTTTTTCACCAGGGTGACTTCAGATTTTTCAAAAAACGCTTTGGGGCGACCCCAGGGTGACTTCAGGGCTCAACGAACAAACCTATTATTTATAATCAGTCGTTCTGGTTATATAAAGGGTCCGCCGAATAACTTCTTTTTTTTTTTTTAATGGCGCAAAACATCGAGTGTAGCTTCCGCTGTGTGGCACGTAGCGCCACCCGTCCTGTTGAAACCAAATGTTGGCAATATCCTCCTCTTCAATTTTTGTGAACGAAAATTCGTTCAACATGGCCCGATAACGATCGCCATTGACTGTAACGGCTACTCCTTGCTCATTTTCGAAAAATGGCCATATTATGACTCTGGACCAAAATCCGCACCAAACAGTGACTCGTTTTGGGTGTATCGGCTTTTCAATGTATGCGTGCGGGTTTTCTGTGCCCCAAATGCGACAATTTTGCTTCTTTACTACCCGCCAAGATCAAAATGAGCTTCATCTGAAAAGATGATTTTTTTTGGCAAAATCGGTATCTTCTCTAAGTCGATCGCAGGCCCACTTAGCGAAGCGTATACACAACCATATTCGTTCAGCGGAAGGATAAAACTAATTATCTGTCTAATCAGACATGAGCTAAAAGTGTTACCATTCACGAAATAAGCACTAGTTGGAAAAAAAACCTTAGATGGCGGACAAAATTGCTTGTAATTAGTTTCAGTTTCGGATACTTACTTGTTTCGATTTTATGATCCTCCCTGTCCGAGGAAGCTATATTTTTCTCTGTCTTGAAAAACAACAATAATTAAAATTACTAAACAAATAATTTTGATCTCATTTATTTCACTCAATTGTATAATTTAATTAACGAAATTCTTTCACATGGAACACATTTATCAATCCATTATAACTACAATGTAGGTATAATAAGTAAAGAACTTGTAGTCATACAAAAAAAAAAAAAAACCCACGAAACATAGTTTTTGTTTTTAAATACAAAAAGACACTTAAACAAAATTCATTTAGATATAAATTATACCTAGATATAATAATTATGTTTTCAATATAAATATTTATGTATGTATTATGTTTTTTTTTTTTTGCATTATAAGAACCTGAATCAAATTATATAAATGGTTCTGATTTATTCAAATATTTTTTGTTTAATATTTAATTTACTTAATAATCTAAATTTAATTAATTTTGAAATATTTTTTTTTTATAGAATTAAACCAATTTAATTTATTATCAGCCCAATTCTAAATGAGAATTTCCGGGGAAATTTTTCCCTTTTCCCTACTCCCGTATTCTAAACAAAAAATTCCCTGGAATTTCTCTCGGGGAATTCGGAATAAGAGTAGGTACTACTACTCCCGAGACAACACTTGTCCGAGGGAGTTATTTCCCGGGGAGTTATTTACCGGGGAATGTTTAGAATTGGGCTGTATGTTATTTGTGTTGAATGTTTTATTTATAATGTAGATAGCTTTATAATGTTTATTATTATTATTATATTTTTAATTCACCATACAAGTTTTACTTCATGAAAATAGACAGTGATTTTTTTGTTGAAAATTGTACGAAATACAAAGTGACTGCCATTCAAAGAGCTTATAAAAAACTGTCTTTCTTATATTAATGTATAAGTTTATGCAGGTTTTAACCTAAAAGTGGTTCTGTTATTTTACCCACGGTAGTTTTTTATAATTGAAATGCATCGTTATTGGCAGTGATGGTCATTTTAGGTTGAAATAGTATACTAAGTAGGATTTTAGTGCGACCAACAAATTATAACTTTAAGAATAATGAAAAAGAAAAAAAAAAGTTTCGAGCACGATGATTTCGATTTGAATATGAGAGTAACGTACATAACATTTTCTCGAGAATGCCTTAATATTTTTAATAGTTCTAAAATTCGATGATATCTCTATTAAAATATTTGTTTCCTAAATGCATGATAATACTTTTGAATTTTTATACATAATTTTTTTTCGTTAAAAAGTCCAAAACTTATTAGACTCGTAAATATTTTTCCGAAGGTATACAGCACTTTAATGATTCTGCTATTCGAGTAAATGATGAGGTTATTACTAAACTTATTAACCAAATTATTGTTATACATATTCTTTAAACTTTTAATTTCGAAAAAGATATCAAATGAATCAAAACGTGAACGAAATTGTTCTATCTTTACGGAGCGGATAGCAGAATAGGGCTTTGCTACTCTGCCACACAGGAAGTGAATTTTTATGGTGCAATGATATACGGTTGCACCGAAATCGCATTGTTGTAAAACTCTTCAGCATACAGTTTGTATAGTGTGTGTGATACGTATACAATGCTTGGGCCGACTTAGGAACAACCCAGGTCGGTACAACAATTGTATCAAGTATTTCCTGCTTAACGCACATCATATCGAAAAGCAGAATCAGAGGCCACTTCATGACTAGAAAATCCACTCAGATTTTTAATTTTGGAATGTGATTTGTATTTTTTTTAGGTAGGTAGGTACAAAGAGATGAATTTGGTGCCACATAGGAGTCAAAAGATCTTTGAAAACCCTGCGATAATGTTTTTTGATTCGATATGATCTGATAAGGGAATTCGAAGCAAATCGTTTTCAATTCTATAGTATTTTCGAGTAAATTTCGATTTGTTCGTTTTTATCCAATTCGAAGGAAATACTTCCAATATTTCCAGTCAAAGTAAAAAATTTAACTTACGCTTTCGATTTGAAGCGTAAAAAAGTTTGCAATACAAAAGACACGTAGGTATACATACTACAAGCTTCGAATTCCTCACTCAGCCCCACAAAAATAATTTGATCTTTTTTACTTAATCTGTGTACATTATATTTGTATATTCTTATAGTGTCCACACCAAATTCTAACTCTTTTTTGTCGCTATAATTAGCATTTTGCATGCGGTTTTTATTTTCATCAGTTAAGCTGTCGATGGTTTTCCGGCCGAAGGACCTGTTGGCGCTGAGGTGCTTAAATTAAAACTACCACTATTGCTACCGTTATTCGTACTATTATTACTACTGGTCGAAGATGCATTGGCTGCAACTGCAGCAGCGGCAGCAAATGTTTCAGCAATCGATGACATGGGTCATAAGTTAGTCGTTTGCACAAGACCACGCTCCAAATGGAAGCAATCTAGAACGGATGCTCCAACGGAACTGCGACGCGTAACCATTGAATTGACAATTGTCCATTTATTCAGCCGAATATCGTATTTCTCGATAGAGTTCAGCGATGAGGATCCATCGTTTCCTCCTAAGGCATAAAGGCAGCCATCAACATCGACAACTTCGTGAGTGGATCTATGAAAAAAATAAAATTTCACCCGCACTCTGTAAGTTTTAAAAACATTTAATTTGACTTACCTCCTTGAATGCATTGCTGCGATCGGTTCCCATGCGTTTCTTCTCAAATTCAATCTCTCACCACTAGCCATGCACATGGTTCCATCATTACCACCAACGCAATACAAATGCCCATCAAATGCCGCCACTCCACAGCTACTCCTGCGAGAGGTCATATTGGGCACTGGAGTCCATCGTCCGATCCTCGGGTCAAATCGCTCCACGCTTGATTGATAATTGGTTGAGTCAAAACCTCCCAAGGAGTATATGCAATTGTCCAATACTGCCAGACGGCAATATCTCCTGCGAGTGCTCATTGCTGGGCAAGAGCTCCAAACCCCCGTCAGCGGATCATAACGTTCCATGCTGCTCAGGCAAGAGGCTCCGTCATAACCACCGCAGACGTAAATGAGCCCGTCGAATGCGCAGATTCCGAGGCAAGAGCGTTTCGTTCCCATGGGGGTTATGTTGTTCCATTTATTTATGAGGGGATTGTAGAATTCAGCCGTTGATAGATCTGTAACGCCATCATAACCTCCAACCACATACAGCAGCTTATGAAGCGAGGTCACTCCAGAACGGGATCTTCTCCATAACATCGGAGATATCGGGGTCCAAGCATTTGACCGAGGGTTGTACACCTCACATTCGCTATGAATTGCAAACAGGCTGCCACCACCAACAGCAAAAACGTACGGTTTCATGCCATCCGGACGTCTTTCGTTTGTTCTCTGGCTGCTCATCAAACTCCTCTGCTCTGGCAGCAGGTGATATTTCATTGCTTCCAGCAGCAATTCCTTGCATTGGGGATCTTCACGAATTAACGTCTCAGATTCAACACAAGTCATAAGAAAGTCGCGGCCAACTAATGGCAATCGAACATGACTCATTAGTTCAGCTACGTGCTTCTGCCTCTCAGGCAAATCATGCTTCACCCAGTTGAGGACGGCCAAAAAGACCTTCTCCTCGGAGCAGATATTCAATTGATTGTTCGATATCAAATCCCTGACCTACAAAAAAAAGAATGAACCATTAATTCTCCAAGAGGGGGTCAAGTGTGTGTGCTGTTTTTTTTCTAGCAAGGTTTATGTACCTCATCGAAGGGTAGCAAAAGGAATTCTTCCGTTCCGACGACCTGTTGGAAGTTCTGCAAGGCAAATTTATGCGAACGAGTGTGTAGCTCCTTGCACGAATGTGCATCTGAAATAAAAATAAAAAAAAAAAAAACAAAAGAAAAAAGGGAGTTATTTAGGATTATAACCTCGATGCCATTCTTAAACTTGACTAATAAATAAGGGGGGTTTGAATTGTATCCGTATCCGATACGATTCAAGAGTTGAATAATAAATGTGGGTCGGGTACGGGTTGTGTGTAGAAGAGGTGTTTGTTTATTTGTTCCCGGGATTACTTTTCAAGAGTTCCTTTTGACAGTACCGAGGTAGGTCTTTATAGATGAATGTAAAAGCTTTCTTTTAAAAATGCATTACCTTCATTTGTGCTGAGCCCTAATCCACTGTGTGCCGCGTATAGAGTGCCGCACTATGAAATTGTAATAAATGTTAAAAGCCTCACATGTACCTCCATTATGGGAGGTAAAAAGAGGCATATCTAATCTATGTAGTAGGTACATAATATAAAAGTAACTTAAAAGGCCTTTGATTTGTTTGCTGAAGGTTTTATAAATTGATTACTACACATTTATATGTATGTATGTATGTGTCATGCTATGGATGTTTTAAAAGCAGGTTTTATTCATATTTGTATGTTAAGGCTGGTTGAGGAATGTTGTGTGCTAAGATGGGTATAGAGGGATGGACTGGAAAGTGTTTTCCTGTTTAGATGTTCAATTTTCTTTTGTACTGCTAAACGTTAAACCATCAGATGTTCAAACGGTACACAGGTGTATTCAATAGGACACCAGGGTTCCATAGCTTTTTTTTTAAGCGTTCCTATGTCTATCAGCTCGTACTCTGACCTCCATGCGGTGAACATCGACTGCCTACAGTACTTCAACTTGACGATTGAGATTTAACTTCTTTACGTTTTTTGGGTGGCAGCGAATGAGAAAGAAGGGGGAAGGGAAAGAAGTGTTCTCACGCTTCTACAGATTCAAGCTGCAGTGGAAGTGTTCTCCTGGTATAATCAACGGTGGTGATTGCATTCCAGTCAGGCTTACCTATACTTAGTGAACTCCTTATAATGTGGGTACTGCTATCACGGTGTAGCTTTAAGCCAGGAAACCAAGTAATTACGGCAGATCTTTCAACGGTGTCAAACAAAGATGGTGTCAAACAAAGACGACGAGATGAGACGATAACCAAGTTGAGCCTATTTTTTAGTGACCTGGTTCTATGAACAGAACACTAATAAATTTACAGTTGACTCAAGACAATTGTATTCAATGAAGGATGCATGCGAATCGCGAACTAAAAAGTAAACTGAGCATTAGGGTAACTAAGATACTCTCCTCTATCCTACAAGACCGGATAACCCCATACGCTAAAACCATCATCGGACAATATCAGTGTGGTTTCATTCCAGGCAAATCAACAACTGATCAGATCTTTACCCTTAGGCAGGCGATGGAAAAATGTCTAGAATTTAACATCCCAACATACCACCTGTTTATAGACTTTAAGGCCGCCTACGATAGCATAGCCAGGGTAGAACTTTACAAAGCCATGAGAGAATTCGGCATCCCAAATAAATTGACACGACTATGTAGGTTGACCATGACCAACGTA
Source organism: Leucozona laternaria (assembly GCA_932273885.2). Classification (NCBI taxonomy): domain Eukaryota; kingdom Metazoa; phylum Arthropoda; class Insecta; order Diptera; family Syrphidae; genus Leucozona; species Leucozona laternaria. The sequence continues at coordinate 6,588,877 of OW026368.1, forward strand.
ACAAGCCAAGTAAAAATAGCCGGATTGCTATCCAAACCAATCAACATCTTTAATGGACTCCGACAAGGGGATGGTTTGGCCTGCCTCCTCTTCAACCTGGCGTTGGAGAAAGCAATCCGTGACTCTGGCACGGCAACAAGAGGGACCATCGTCAACAGGTCCAGCCAGATACTGGCTTACGCAGACGACATCGACATCATCGGAAGAACTGAGCAAGCTGTACATGATTCCTTCATCCAGATCGAGCAGGCGGCACAAAATCTGGGGCTGCACATTAGTGAAGGTAAAACAAAGTACATGGTGGCGTCGAATGCGAGAGGAACAGTTGGTCAAACAATCAAGGTAGCGGAGCACGAATTTGAAGTGGTGCAATCCTTTAAATACCTTGGGTCTCACATATGGATCCGAGACTTGGGTGCTTAGCAAAAGGCACTCCGACCTCTTAGCCGCGTTCGAGAGAAAAGTCTTAAGGAGAATTGTTGGCCCCATATGTGAGGAAGGACGATTCCGGAGATGGTACAATCATGAATTGTACGCAATCTACCTTGAAGCAGATATCGTGACAAAAATTAAGCTCGGTAGACTCCGGGCACCTAGCTCGCATGAGCGAAGAGGAACCTGCTCGGAAAGTTCTTTGTGGTACATTCTATGGTAAACGACAGCGTGGTAGACCATGCTTGCGCTGGAGAGATGGCGTAGACCAGGACGCCCGGAGCCTTGGGGTGCGCAACTGGATGGCGGCGGCTCGAGACCGGGATGGGTGGAGAGACTTGTTGAAGGAGGCCAGGACCGGACCCCGGTTGTCGAGCCGACGATGATGATGATGATGATTAGGGTAACTTCAATGCAATAGCTGCACATGCGCCGCAGAGGCAACGAATTATGGAGACATTATAAGCTTGTTTAATATGTGGATTGTTTTTTTATTTTAAACGAATGAAAATAAGCTAACAAAATATTACGATGATATTAAACAATATAGAGACCAATAAACGAGTGCATTGCAGCGATGAAACTTCGATAAAGGGTCTCTTAAAAGCTATCGTTGCTAAATGTATGAACAAGTTAGCGTTTGTACATGTAGGTTTTTAAAATACAAATTCTATATAATACTAAAATACATCAGCCAAGTAGATGGACTTATAGAACTTTTTAATTGAACTTGTTGATATATTAATTCAAAAAAATTTTAACGGCCCTTAGTCAATCAAAATTGGCGTTTCGTCCCGACGCAACGGTCTCACTTGGACTCATCGTTGAATAGTGAGGGCCTTGTTAATACGCAATTTTTATTAAGTTAAGTTCAACTTACATGAATTTTTTGACAAACTATAACCAACATGATTAAAATTCTTAATCATTAAAGTGGAAATTTTTGCCCAGGGCCAGGCCAATTTTAATGGACTAAAGGCCGTTAAAATTTGAAATTAGAAGGTAATCTCATAGATTGTGGAAACTCCTGGAAAACATGCGTTTTTCTGGCAGCAGCCATGGTCAAAAAAAACTCTAGGCCTAGCTGCAACAAATGAGATTTAAAGTGAAAAGGTTAAAAAAGTAGCAAGAAGTCCCTAATAAAAATTTCCACAAAACTTCAGGCTTATCGTTGTTATGGTTTTTATTTATTAAAACTGAGTTCTACTTAACAATTTATATAGCGTTATTTCGAATAAATCCTAGTGTTAATTTAATTTTATACTTCTCTATTTTATGGAGCTTAACAGTTTGTATTACCTTCCCTGTGCCTGTAAACATTTTAATCTCACCTATAATTCTCATTTCATAGCAGCATTTCCTGACAAAGTTAATGCGGCACACTTTTTCTTTATTTATTCTCAAGTACTGAGATATACTGAAGGTAATTTACTAAATGTGCTTGTCAATCCGTATAACTAAATTTGTACTTAGCACTAATAGGATCAAATTCAGGAAAAAAAAAAAAACAAAACCAGAAAAAATAGGGAACACACACAACATATTAACCTAAAAAAAACTATATCGGATATATGCCTAGAGGTATACTATTTGCTTGTACCTAACCTACTTTAACTATACGGTCTAAAAAAAAAAATAATATATCCCATTTGGCACAAAGAAATCGTTTTGCAAAGTAAAGTCTTTTGCCAGCGATGCAGACAAATCCCATAAGACTCTAATAAGTTATTGTCCCCTTATTTGTTGGCCCTAAAAATAAACAGAACTGAAAGAAAACTATACCTGTAGGTATTTCAATTGTAAGTCGGTATGTTTACTTTATACTGTTTAGAACATGAATTCAGATCGTCGAACCCAGAAACCCCCAAGTCTCAACCTCCCAACCCCCAGCGCCAAGTCATCGCCTCAACCCGAACTCCCAAAATACAAGCCAAAATCCATACAAATAAAAATTTTTTTTTGGAAATCTCAGTACGAACTTACAACAGGACATTTCTCATCACTTCATCACCACAAAATAGGGTGAATGGGGTTTATAGTTTTGGGGATCATAAAACCTCTTAAGACTCTTGTAGACAACCATATAAAAAGATGAATAAATATAAACGCAGAAGAGTGGCGAAACCACTTCAACTAACTGGGGGTATATAGCAAAACACAAACTTACAAATATAGAAATAAATATGATGAATGAATTCTTCTACCCCAATAAATTGTGCAAGTCCTCATCCCCACAACTATACGGCTCTTTCCTTATTATGGTTGCACACAAATGCATTCACATTATAAATACTACAAAGGGAAGTTAAAAAGTAGAATATTATAGAAAATGATGTAGGTATAGCTTTATTGTGTATGCTTAACAGTGAAACACTATTTTGCGGGCATGGTTGGGCACTGCGGTTTAATTCAATTGCTTGCTTGTCTTTAATACGCATCCATAATAGGGTGTTCCATTTTTGGTAAAAAGTTATTAGGAAATGTACCTAAATGTTTGTTTTTGATTTTAACCACAGGATGGGTGAAGCATATGATTTTAAAAAAGTGCTCAATGATGAATATAAGAAAGACTGATAGCAAATGCTGGAGATCAAAGAAGAATATTTTAGCCAAGAAGGACTGGACGTATAGAACAGTCACAAGCGATTTTTATAAATTTGAGAAACAGTGTGCAGAATAAATTTGCTCAGAAACCTTAAAACATGGCAAGTGGAAGCAGAAAAGGCCATATTATAGGTACTTTCCAATGAAAGCCGTGTATTTTTTGCGAGCGTTAAGAAATTGGATAAAAAGTTAATTGGAAATTTTATTTTAACAAAAAAAATATCGGGTCTCTAGTTTACCAGTGTGGGTTGCACCCAGCCTGGTTCTTATAGTTTCTGCAATGTAAAATCTGGTGTATTTTTTGGGATTAATTAAGAAATATCTAATTCCTAAACTCGACTCTATATCAAAAATATAGGTTTATTTCCTTCTTTTAGCTAAAAATAAAATGTTTTTCCCATGAACTGAGACACCCTGTAGATAGTTTTGTAGAAACTTTAGTAGAATACATATTTACTTTAACTTTATGAAATATAAAGAGTGAGTATATGTTGATAACTTACCTGCAAAACTTCGTATACCCAAACAATTGGAAGGATGAAGTTGACGGAGTAAAAATTTGCAGCATGCCTCGCGGACCGATTGGATTTGTAGGAGGCTCGATGCTGGAAGTAGTACTTGAACATTGTCTTCCGTTATTGTTATCTCGCCAGTGTATGTGTAGTCAATTAGTTGTCTAAGTGCGGTGACGTCAACATCATGAAGTACTACGTTACCCTGGTTCCGTTCCAGCATATCATCTAGAGAGTCAAGCAACGAAAGTGGGAATACAGAACAAAAATGCAAAATTAGTCTTACTTCGTTTTATATGTATAATATGTAAAATCCCTATAGCTATTCTTACCATTGAACATAGCATAAAAATACGGGCTAACTGACGCCAGTACAACTTTATGAGCGTGTATGGTCTCACCACCAACTTCCAGAGTGACATCACAAAGCTGTGGGTTGGAAGGACAAAAAAGAAAAAAAAAAAAACGAAGTAAAAGTTAAGTGTACTTATCGGAATTTGTGGCACAAAAAGGGATGAAACTTAGGCATGTGTGAATAGCATTATAGTTTTGTGGATGGATTTGCACTCATCCGAATCGGAGACAGTAAAAGGGTAAATTTTGAGTTCAACGTCACATTGAAGCCCTCTAAGTGGGGATATTCTGTTCTGTGATATCAAATTGCAAGGGAATATATGGTTTTGATATACCTAAATAATACATACATAATGTACATACCTATATGAATAAAAAAAAGTTTTTTATCTTTTCTAAACGAAGGATGACAGCATTATAGGGTTGAAAGATATACGATGTCACTAGTTTCAGTCAAGCGTAGGTGATTTTGAACCTTTAATGATTTGAAAGTAACCATAAGTTTGAGAAAGAAGTTGGAAGCATTAATTTTGAATGACCGTATAAAATACACATCTAAAAATGGCTTGGAGATTAAAATCATGATCTTTAAAAGTTTTGTCACTTTTCGTTTGTCACTTTTTTAAAGAGGGGTCGATAACGTATGTAATGGCTTTGGTAGAAGCGGGAATTTCACACCCGCAAATTGGCTAAATTTGTTTGTTATTTATAAGAGTTTTAGAGTACAGAATTCTGGATTTACAGAATTTTTAGATACAGAATAATACATTTACAAAATAGTAAATACAGAAGTATTTTCGATTCATTTAGTCCTGGGTTATTATTTTAAAGGGTAGAGGGGTTACCCCCAGGTACAACATACCAAAAGTCCCCAGCACAGGGCCGCGAGATTTAGACAGGAAAATAAATTAAATTTTCTACGATATTAACTGCCGATATTTTATATTTTTTGACACTACCTTATTATCGCTTTTAGCGAAAATATGAATAAAACTTTTTCGGTAGAAAAATTTATTTACCTTCATTTTGTAGTGCAGATTTTCACGCTAGTACGCTTGGTTTTCAAAATATTCGCGAAATACTACAAAAGGAGACCTTTACCCCCCCCCCCCCTCTTGACTAAAGCTCGCGGGCCTGGGCTGGGGACTTTTATTATGTTGTACCTAGCGATTACTCCTACCGTTTTAAACAACAACCCAGACTACATGATTTTTTGCTTTTTATTTTTTTTCGTTAGAAAATTGACGGTTTGAATTTACTATGGAATTTAATGAAAAGAAAGAAGTTTTTTAGAAAGTAGTAGTTTTCATAATATTAATTTTTCTCAAAAACTAAAAGACCTACAACCCTCTGGTTTTTAGCGTTCGACTTAAGATTAATGGCAGCATCAAATACTAAATAAAAGTTTGCTACCTTATAGCAAATTTAAAAAAAAAATCAATATAGGTAAATTATTTTTTTTTTCTCAATCAATTTTAATTCAAAATTATTTTTTTTAACTGTTCACTAAGATAACTTAGTTTATTAATACAAAAATAGAATAGAGGTTTTTGGATTTTCAAAAAGCTATAGTATAGTACTGTAACTGTTTCCGTTGTTTTTAAATGATTGCATATGCACTTTAAACTAATGTTTTAGAAAATGACTCTCCCTTGTAAACGTGGGCAAATAGGCCCCTCTCTTCTAATTGATTTTTTTCTTTAGAATAACCCCCAAAATTATTTCACATATTATTAGTCAATAAGTTGGAAATTAGCTGTAAGGTTCTTAACTTTGAAAATACAGTGTTTTTCATTTGACAACCAGCACTGTTTCAAATAAATTAAATAAGGATATTTAACCCCTACCACCTTCTTTTACTACATACCATCTCTCTCATCACGTTAATGGAATTATCATGAATGCATTTACTTTTTCTAATATTTCTGGGTCGATTGATCAATAAAGACTAAATTTGTAACCCAATAACACGATTTTTCAGATTTAGTGACATTTCTACCCCTCGCATCTCTCTTACAATTGCTCCTAGCGAAAATATGAATAAAACTTTTTTTGTAGCTTATTTAATATACTTTCATTTTGTAGTGTTTTCAAAATATTTGTGAAATACTAGAAAAGGGGACCTTTACCCCCCCCGTCCTGTCTAAAGCTCGCTGCCCTGGGCTGGAGACTTTTGGTATGTTGTATCTGGGGGTTATCCCTAACCTTTAAAATAATAATCCACACTACATGATTTCTTGCATTTATTTTATTATTTTGAGTCTTCGTTGACTGGACTAATTTAGAAAATTTCGGAATATAGAATTACGATCCGTTCCACTATTTTCCCTACATAATCTCTATGAAGGGAAAATATTAGCCGTGTTTTGGTGAGGATATATTGTAACGTTTACGCAAGTTTTTTTTTTTCAAAATCTGTTCATATTGTGTAAAATTTTATGAGTTACAATTTTTCTAAATTGTATTTTGGCGTAGAATTGCTACAATTTTTAACTAAATTTTTGTTAAAAAAAATTGACTAATTGTTTAACAAAGATATATTTAGAAAAAAATGAGCCTCTACAAAATTAAGCTGTTGCGAAAATATATGGTACTTTTTAGGAAACTTACCGTTTCCGTCAAAACAAACATATGGAAACCAAGATTTAGCTTTTTTAACTTATTTTGAGTTCGGTGTTTTACATATTTTTGAACCTGGCTTCTGTTTGTGTGTGTACGTACGAATGATTTCTAGCTGCTTGGTAAACTGTTGAGATTAATTAAAAATCAGATTTTGATTCCTGTCAGATGTAGGTGACCTCAATTTATATGTAAGAGAGTTTTAATAACTGCTTGTTGGCTCACAGATATTTTATTTCTTTTTTTTTTTTACAAAAATTTCTCATGAATTTCATAAAAATTACTTATATTACTTGGATTTGGCCTCATGGAAAAATTTCTTTACCTCGAATTTGTTTGAAATCTAAAAAATAATATATCTACAACGCAAGTTTTATTTACAGTAAAAATGCCGATTCAAAAATTCTAGCTTGAGTTTGACCTAATACAAATTTTGTCTTAAGTTTAGTACACATTTTTGAAGGGATCTATGTTTTCATTACAAATTCCTTAAAACTCTTTAGATTTAACTTTAAGAGGGCAAACAAAAAGTTAAAAAAAAGTCGGTTATGAAGAGTTTGCTTTTTTGGCCAGCTCCCAATTGTTGCAAATTATGATATCCGCTAATAATAATGCAGACAGATAATTTTGTGCGGAAAATGTTTTATTTAAGTTTATTCTCGCTGTTATTTAAGTTAAGAAAAGAATTATTTGATTTTCTTGCAATCGGTGAAACTCTGCATTAGTATTTGTCCACTGTGCTTTCTTTAGAACTTTTATTTCATGTTGAAGACTTGAGACATATTTTATTTTGCATCAGCAGACTCTGCCTATTACCTACATACATTTATAGATATGCATGTATACCTAGTAGACTTTAAAATTTTTGTCTACTATGTTGAAATGCAAATAATTAAAATTTCAAACTCTTTTAGAACTAAGTAAATATATGATATACCATGTCTGACACTTTTAATCAAAGTGGCTTCGTTATTTTAATTCATATCTTCCATGCGTGTAAGCTTTAAGGGTTCTTCACTCTTTGAAACATTGAATTCCCATGTAAACTGATTTTCATATATGTACCTACATAGGTACGAGTACATACATACATTATGTAGATTCCTTCTACTCTCAATTCAAATCCACTAGACCTGCCATTCTATGCCTGCCATTCAATTCAAATCCGCTAGACCTGCCATTCTATGAAATATGTGAAGTAATCACCATTCACCACTTTCACATCTGACAAGTTAATGACATCTAAAGTGCAAAGCCATGTTTTCCAATATTGTTTTTTGACTCTCTTCTTCTCAACTTAACTGCATTAAAATTGCACTTGGCAGCTCTGACATTGTCTATATGAATGACTGGTCCTTTCCTCTTTCTTGTATAATTTTAAAATTGTTGCTAACACTTATATCTACATTTTAACACTTTTCCTTTTACCATCCGTTAACATCAGTTCGGCTCATTTCTCATCTTTGAAACGCCTTAAGTGCAATGAATAAGAAACCTTTTTGTTTTTTTTTTTAATAACAAAGTCTTTGTCTGGCATTCAATGGAATGGTTCTCAAAAAGAATTCCTCATAAAAAGATCGATAAATATCTTTTCCATCGCCTCGCCAGCAGTATATCCTTCAATTATGCATAAAAAGTAACTTATACACAGAAGTGATTGCTTCAATCATCAAAAGGAACCTATACCGACGCCACCGCCGACCGGTTTTGAGGTTTATTGGACGGAGATAATAACACGTCTCGTCCTTTTGTCCACAAAAAAAAAAAAAAAAAAAAAAACAAATAATAAAGAAACGATAAAGCTCATGGTGGTTTACAAAAAGGACTGTAAAAATGAGGATAAAAAAACAATCTGCTCATCTGGGAACCATTGTTGTCCCGTGGCAAACACGTTCATTTTGTATATGGGGACGTGCAACAGACTCCATACATTTTTATACTTCAAACCAACGGAGTATAGGCGGTGGATGCACACATTAGACATAAAAGATTCAATGGAAGGTAGCTTTATACACATCTTTACATTTTATCCTTCTTTTAGAATCCTTGCAAATGTCTGTCAGACTGGTAGGCTCTGTCTGTCTGCCCAGTTCTGAATATTTTGCATTTTAATTATGAAAAAAAGAGTGCTACAAAAATAGTAATAAACAGAACTGACTAGGGAGCAAGCATTTTGTGTAACTTGAGCTCATAAGGCTTCCGGGCAGAAAATCAAAAAAAAGAGAAGATAATTTTCATATTGTTCTTCCTAGAGTTTTGATGGAATAAGTCAAAGTGCATTGTAAATATTACTTGGTTTGATGCACAAGTTAGTTTATACTATAGTGATTTACACTATATCCACACTTTAACAGCAATTTTTTTTCGTTTTGAAATTAATCTATGTATGTACCTACCTATAGTTCTTGTGTGAGTTATATTTTTATTAAATTGCTAAAAGTTATTCAGGATACAAAATCCTTTATTTAAAACAGGAGAATATTTGTTTTGTATTTTTATTTTTATTTTATTTGCATGATATTGGAATTTAACTGATGAAAGGATATTTTTAACTTTACTTTTTTTTGAAAGGAACTTCAACTTAACCTAACCTCTATGTGTCATTTTGTACGTGATATATGGGGATGAACTTTTGAAATATATTAGCTTCCGACATTTATCGATTTTAATGAAATGTGTTTCACACGCACGCGGCAAAAATTAAGCGATATTGATTGAATTTGATGATATTTTCGGCAGCTTCAAGGACGCAAGACTATTTATATGTTAAAGCAACGAACATATATTAACAAAAAAAAAAAAGGTCAACCTTCTTGGAATCAATTAACACAAAGTTATCACGGAAGGTTTAGTGAATATAAAAATAAATGAATGGCTTCAGTGAAAGTTTTGTATTTATTTTAGAGAAAGCATGAGAAAAAGGAGGATGTAGGAAATTATTGAATGACTTTAATAACCAATTAATAAAATATTAATGCCTTTTATTGGACCAAGATGTTTCTACTAAAAGTTTGTCCAAAAGCTATCGATTTCTTGAAAAACAGTATTTTTTTTTACTAAATGGGGGTTTCAAATAATCCTATATTTATTCATCGGGTTTCTTTACTGCTTATAAGACAATTGTATTTGGAGAAAAGTTAATTTCGAGTGTAACATCGTTCCGTTCACTGTGGCGTATACGCATTAAAAATACAAATTAACAAAAGATAGTACTAGGAACCATTAAGGTGTCTAAAGACATGACGTGTGCATCAAAAAAAAATTCCCTCTATATTGAGCTCTTTTGAAGACTATTATATTATATTTCGACTCGATGTTGTCGTGTAAATCCACCAATCGCGATTCTGAAATTCAGCAAATGGTTAATCGACGTCACGTTTTTCCTCTCAGCACACATCCATTATTTATTGTTGCATTGCATCTCGACTGATACAAAACAGTATCAATAAGATGATACCAACTTGGCAATAAATGTGCACAAAACTAATAAAATATGAATACATACACATTGAGTTCAACGTACGAGAATTTCCTCTGATATGTATGAAGGCTAAAAAAGTTCAACAATCTCCATGTGGCTGAAGGGGTTTCAAGAGTTTTCTGAACAAAATGACACTGTGCACTTTAAATTTTGTAATTTCTTCTGTGAATTTCATACATTCCTACTTCCAGACGACCTAAATTTAAATTTCCCTCAATTAGTATTCACATCCATTCCTTTACACCTCTCAGACATCAAATTTCACTAGAGTTCACATATATGTATGTATATGAACGTGATCTGTATATTTCTACAAATATGTGAAAAAAAACCGAACTCACCTGTGCATTATTTCGCATTTGATTGATGGCCGAAAAGGATGCAATACAGTGTCCAGGATTTTGGTGATGTGCCTGTGGCAGTACTTCCTCGTTTGGTCCCGGTGGGCTTAAATCGCTCGGTGTTTGTGTTGAATTATTGCTGGTGGTGGTTACATCTTCACTGTTACCACTGCCATTTTCGGTGGTTCTGTTCAAATAGAAATGACAACAAAACAAAGAAAAAAAAGAACAAACATCAATCTATTCATATAGTATAGTCGTCTATCAAGTATACAAACAAAAAAAAATTCAAATCAAATCATCCAATCTGCCCTCAAGGGTATCATTTTTTTCTACATATTATCCATATAGCTAGTTTGTTTTGTTCATTCTCAAAAATACCAACATTGATCAAAGGACCGAAAAATGTATCCATGCGGATGGACAAAATGCTTACCAAAAACCCATCATCCGAATGACCAAATAGAAAATAGATATTTGCTTTAGTATAAGGGACATTCACATCCACCCCATTCTTTTATGTTTTATATTGTTAAGGCCATAATGTGAGTTTTTATAGTTTCCAAGTTCGTAAAAAAATTGAGTTTCTGAAATATAAACACATCCATACCCGGACGAGTGCCTTTTTTTTTGTTAATTCAATACTTTAACCGGAACTTTAACAAAAATTCAAGGTTTATTATTGATTTTCGTATACAAAGGATTCTAGGGAAACGAGGGTGCACGCAGGAGTTCTATATAGATACACTTTTTATTTGTAGTACATACATGACATCATCCTACCAGAGTGCCGACGGCGGTAGAGTGGTGGGTGAGTAGGACTCGTTAGCTTAACTACAACAGCAAAGAAATAAGCGAAAAAATACGACAAATAAACAGTAAATCGATTTAGTAAAAATGTCCTGGGAAGGCGAGGAGTTTGCTTTTGTTCCCTTTGTATTTCAATGTGTTTTCCTTTTTTCAAATTCCTTTGTTGCCTATCGATTTGATTGCGGAAACAGGAATCACAAGGGAATTACAAGAGTTGTTGTAAAAACATTCTCAAGGAAGAACACGTGATCGTGAGATGTTAACAAGTTTTCATTGCCGGCGCCGGCCGCCACCATCGAGGTTGTCCCCATGAAATTTAATTTTCAATTTTTATGTTCCCGACAACAAGGAGATTATTAATTTTATAGTTCAATCCTGAAAATTACAAAGGATCCAAAGGAACCAAATTGTAGTTTTTAAGTATGCTTAAAATGTATACCCAGAAATGAAAAAAGCCAACCATCAATCCAGGACAAAACAATTTTCATTAAAAAAAGGAGCCTCGTCATAAGGAGAGGTTGGGTTGAATTGAGTCAGCAAAATGAGACATTCCAAGAGGATAATTTAAAAACGAAAATGACAAAATGAAAAAAACGACACGTAAGGCTAAAACAATAGAAAAGAAATTTCAAGGACTATAAAATCTCTTGTTGGAAATAAAAACACATGTTCCATTATGATTGTTAGATTAAAAACAATATTTGTTTGGACGGAATAATATGATAAATAGTTGACATTTAGCAAAGTAGAAATGTATGTTCTGGGTGATGTTTGTTTTTTTTTTTTTAGAATAGCGTGTCAAACTATGGTCGGTTAAAATTGATATTTGTTCTACATGAACAAAGTTTTCAACATTTGTTTTTTATTTAATTTATTTTTTTACAAAAACTGAGGGACTTTTATATCAGTTGTTGTTTCAAAGAGGGTATTAAGAATTTAAAAATCATTTTTGAGATACATCACTTCCCTAAAAATAAAGAACATTGAAGGAGCACTTTGTATTTTAAATGAAAACCCAATAAATTATTAATGAATAATGTAAAATCTGTAACTTTCTGTATTTCTTAAATATATTTAATATAATAATATATAATAATATAATATATAATGTATTAAAAGGTAGGTAGGTAGAGATGGCGGCCCAGAGCAAACTCGCTCCGTGACCCAATTAGCGCTAGAGTGCGCCGTTTTGACACCATAACTCGTATTGACCTGTTGGGTGAAAAGCGGTTTTTTTTTTATTATTTTTTAGTTTTCCCTTTCTTTTTTCTTTTTTTAAATACTATTGGAGGAGTTTGCACATATACCCTCTTACGGGTCCTTAAAAACGCCCTTATTCGGCTTACGCGCTGTCTAAGGGAGAAGAGAGAAGGGTGAGGTAAAGGAATTAAGGTCGAAGATTGACCTAGATCCATTTTGTCGCGTTGAGAAAAGCAATCAAATCTTTGATCTTTATCTCAGAAAGTTCGTGTAGATCTTCAAGAAAAGCATTTCCAAAAGATTTCGCTCTCGATCTGTCCAGAGCAGGGCATTTACAGAGGAAGTGGGCCACTGTTTCCTTCTCCTGATGGTCCCCAAAACTGCGACAGAAAGTATTGTACGGAATGCCCAGCTTCGCCGCATGTTCTTCTACAGGCCAGTGGCCAGAACATGTCGCAACAACCCTGGCTATGTCTCGCCTGGGCCATATCTTTCTGGATATGACGCAGTTTGTTAAACTTTCCCACCTGCGATTGGATTCAATAAGAAAAATTGAGAATAAATTGCCCTTCATAACTCCAAGCGGAATATTAACTCTTTCCGCAAGTGAGCTATGAAGGGCTGATCCTTGCCTGGCCAGTTCGTCAGCCCGCTCATTTCCCTCAATGTCGCAATGACCTGGAACCCAGATAGGAGTGACCCTGAGGTTAACATTAAGGCTAAGTAGTTCATCTCGGCATTGCTGGACCAATTTAGATGATGTTATAGCAGAATCAATTGCTTTCACAGCTGCTTGACTGTCTGTCAGGATAGCAGAGTGTTCCGGTTTTGGTTGGGATCTTGTTTGAGTATCTTGCATGCTTCCCTGATTGCTAGTAATTCAGCTTGAAATACGCTTGTGAAGTCAGGTAGCCGAAAGGACCTAGAGATGTTCAAGGATTCGGAAAAAATTCCTGAACCAACACCACACTCCATCTTGGAACCATCAGTGAAAATAGTAGTGTCGAAGTCTCTCGTCACGACATTATCCTTCCAATCTTTTCTGGATGGAAATTTGACCTTAAGAACCATTCTAAGATCCAGAGCAGGAGTGCAGTAGTCGGTCTGCAATGAAAGCATATCGTTAGGAATCAAACTAGTGATATTTGCTATGACCATATGGTTTTTAGCAATCCAACAATTTGACTCCTTAAGTCTTAACGCGCTGCAGGATACTAAATATTTAATATGTAAATCAAGAGGTAAGAGGTGCAGACAGACGCCTAAGGCATCCGTCGGACAGGCGCGTAGGGCCCCTGTGGTGCCGACGCTAGCTGTTCTTTGAACTTTCTTGAGTTTGTTATATATATTAAAAATATTAAAAAGAATAGTCAATTATTGACCCAAGATTAACTGAATTAAATGAAATAAAATACCAAAAGAAAATTCAAGCCAATTAAAAAACCCTCATAAAATGCCCCTACATCTATAATAGATATATTTTCCTACAAATATGCGTTTACTTTTGACATATTAATCCCCATAGCTGATACATACATACATATGACGACGGTCTTCAATAAATTTTAAATTGATAATAAATAATTCAGTTATCAAATTGATTCCCCAAGAAGATATACCTACCTCTGGAAAAATATAAAAAAAAATCCATTTGATTAGAACTTACATGTTAGGTTTGACAGGTAGAAACATTTTGACACAGGGAATTGGTCCTCTTTTTTCCCTTGAATAAATTACTATAAGTTCTGCATGGATTTGTTTATATTCAATTCAACTGTCTGGTTTTATTCCATTCGATGTTGTTTTTCTGTAAAGAAAATAAATAAGAGAAACGTAAATGAAATAAGTTTATTCAACGTAACGTAAGGTAGGCAAAGTTTTATTTTTACTTTTATCAAAATTTAAAGCACTTTCCCACATTCTTCACTATTTTAAAATAAGATGGAAGTACTATTCGGGGAAGTTACAAATTCGCAAAACAAATCGAACCCTGGAATTTTGTCTGTATTCTTGTAATAACTCCTAGATTAAACGGGTGCACTAATTTTCTTATAAAATGCATTCGAACGATCTTATTTTATCAATTTTAAACTTAATATTACGATAAAGGGGGAGTTAAAAAAATTGGTTATCATTATCCATTCATCGGACTTTAGACGGAAACTGTACTCGTACCCCGAGGTAGAGCTTAAATGAGTGTACCAATTTGCTTCAAATTTGATAAAGACTGCTACAAATGGCAACACTGGCCTTTCATGTTTTAAGAATTAATAAACATTATACACGTATACAACTTGTACTAAATTTGATATACATAAAATTTAGGTATAAAAAGAAAAGGGGAGTCTTGTTCGGCCCATCAGAACGGCGAGTCATGTTTTTGAAACTTTTAAACCGGAGAAAATAAATATGAGTTTTTTTTTATATAATTTTTCCCACGGTAAAATTCGAACCATGTTTTTTTTATAAGGGATCGAAACATTATGGTCCTTCGAGCCGAATTTGTTAAAAAAAATCGGAGTGAAATTGTGTGGTAAAAAATCAGACCAAGAGTGCTGCAGGAGTGGAAAAGATTTGGATGTGGGGATAAACTGTACATAAGGATATGTACAGCCCATCCACAAAAAAAAATCAAAATGAGTTTTTATTAAATTTATATCATTTCATTTTGTTTCTGGTGAGAAATCGCCTTTTCAGCCTAATATTACAATCAATTTTGTTTAGCTATTTTTATTTATAACGGATCAAAACACTGACCAATTTTAAGTAATTTCTTAGAAGAGAAATTCGAATTTTTGTTTTATCTCATCTAAAACAGGTTACTTCCATACTTCAAGGATTTTGATGAGACTCGAACCTATACATCTTTATTAATAAAAAAAACGGTATCCGCATCCTTAGACCAGTAAATTCCACATTTATTAATATGAATCACTGGTTGACAGTAATTTGATGGCTGGATCTTATTATAATTTTGGTAAAATTCAATTTTATAAGTTTTTGTTTATTTTTTAATTTTTTCTGCGCTCAGACTACCTAAACATCAGTCCCAGCACTCGTTAAATTTCAGTTCAAACATACTATCTCGTCTCGGATGAAGCGCTCGGAATTCACTGCGAAATCAGTAGATCTGGTTCGTTTTTCCATAAATTATTAAATCTACTGCACCACTGCACTTTTTGCTGTTAATCAACTTCTATTTTTCTCAGTCAAACTGATGGAATTTTCTCCGTGAGGTTTCAGATCCCTGAACTGGATATTTATGTTTTCATTTCTTTTTGAAAACCTTTTAAAAATTCCTCACTCGTTTATTCACTAACGTCATCCTGATATTAATATAAATAATATGATTATTGAAATTACACTTTAAAATCAAAAGTATGCACCAGTTGCATCTGTCACTTTCAACGAAATAACGACTGTTACTTTTCACGTTGACAGAAGGACTACCACTATCGGCATTACAGCGGCCGAAGGAACATTTTGAGGTAAACTTAAGGTATTTTTAAATAAAAATCATCAAGATATCTTTGTACCACCGCATACAATATTAAACTTTAAAAAACACGAATTTAATAATAAAGGGTTTTCCAATAAGAGGTGTTATTTTGAAAAGCCCGCTATTTCGGTAGCTGTCACATTTGACAGGTAGAAACTACGCCAGTAATAAAAATGGAACAATACACGCTTCAACAACGCATTGAAATTATTGAAATTCACTATAAAAATGGTGAAAATTTGGCAGAGACGGTTCGTAAAACTAAAACATTTTTGGGTCGTCGTGAAGAAACTTGTCGGACCGCAATACAGAAATTGGTGGACAAATTCGAGCTGTTGGGACAAGTTAGTCATGTGAAGAATAAAACCCGTGCACGTCGCTCAAGGAGAATATTGCTGTTGTAGCCCAAAGTGTTGAAGAAAACCCAGGTTTGTCCATTCCTCGTCGTTCTTTGGAATTAGGCATTCCACATAAAGGCATAAAGACTTGGGTCTTAAGGCTTATAAGGTTCAGTTAACGCAAGAACTCAAGCCGGCTGATCATCAACAACGTCGTGTCTTTGCTGATTGGGTCCTTGAAATGCATGAAAATGATCCGGAATTTCATCGAAAAATCATCTTGACTGATGAGGCCCATTTCCACCTCGGAGGCTACGTCAACAAGCAAAACTGTCGCATCTGGGGCTCGGAAAACCCAAGAGTTATTGTTGAAAAGCCTCTTCTAGACCTTACTTTTTAGAAAATGAGGCTGGAGCAACAGTTACGGTCAATGGATTGCGCTATCGAGAGACGATTAATGATATTTTATGGCCGGAATTGGATGGTATTGATCTGGACAACGTTTACTTTCAACAAGACGGCGCTACGTGCCACACAAGCAATGAAACCATCGATGTTTTACGGGAAAAGTTTCCGGACCGTGTTATCTCTCGAAGAGGTGATCACAATTGGCCACCGAGATCTTGTGATTTAACACCTTGCGACTTCTTCTTTGGGGCCACGTGAAAGATAAGGTCTACGCCAACAGCCCAGCGTCGATTCAAGACCTCAAAGATGGAATTCGTGAGGCTATCGAGGACATAGGACAGCCACTTTGCGATTTGGTTATGGAAAATTTCATGAAAAGGATATGGTCTTGTAAGCGTGGTCGTGGCGGCCATTTGGCTGATGTTGTGTTCCATTATTAACGGCATATCCTTTTCTTTATAATGAAATAAACATCCGATCATTTATCTAAAAAAATGCCATTTTGCTTTGAATATCAAAATAACACCTCTTATTGGAAAACCCTTTAGTATTTTTATTGTATTAAAAAAACTAATTTCCTATTTTTACTAAACATTTTTAGTATTTATTAGAATTTAAAATAAAATTATAATTCTACTTCGAAAATTCATACCATCGAACCTAAAACTATGCCCTTCAGAAACATATGCTCTACGCATCGTGCTACTATAAAAGCCAATATCTGGCTCAAGGTTCCATCACAGTTGAAGGAAGTATTTTTTTCAACTAAAATTTACATATTAGACTTAAAAAGGGGTGTGATGTTTGCGTCCCAGTGAAATAGCTATAAATGGGTGGATTATTTATTAAATATGTATACAATTAGGTCATTTTTGATAGGTGCCAGGAAGAAGAAGAACTTAATCTCTCACCTATCTTACCTAACAAACAAAAATATAAAACATCTTCAAGAGCTCTATGAAGAGGAATAGCATTAGGTATGGTGAAACTATAAGAACATCTATGCTTTTTTTCAATTTTTCCAACCTATTTTAGTAAAAATAAACTTCTTAAAACTTAAAGTCAAAGCCTCCCTGTACCCCCGAGCAAGTACCTGCAACCTATTTATGCTTTCTTTTTTATATACATACATAGCTTGTAGTTCTTCTGATAATAAAAATGAGGTTAAAATATATTATGGAAACATCGTTGGAAAAAAATGTTTTTTTTTGATGAAATGCAATAAAACGTGACACATGACATTAGGGCAGATATGTCTCCTTGTGCCTCTGGAAAAATTTTTCAATGAATTTTAAACGTGTTTCGAAATTTACTGCCGCTGGAAGTTTATCTTAAGCAATTCAACACAAAAACTCAATGATCTTAACAGCTAGGATGATTCCTCCAGTCTATAAGAACCCACTCGTAATAAGTGTTCTCCCACTTTCAATAAGATTCATCTGACTTTTTCATATTGCCTTGGTTATTAGTGTTTTCCTAATTCAGTAGAAATTATGCTCACAGAATATTATACAAAGCTCTCACTTAGTTATTGACCTCATACAAAATCTCAAGTATTTTTAAATCGATAAACCACGGGCAAAGCGCATATATGCCTTCTTATTGAATGTGACCATAAGTAACGGGTGATTTTTTAGCTGGTTTGGTTTTGGCAACACTGGTTTTGACAGCTGACGTGTGTTTAGTACCTTGTGTCACTGTCAAACAGTTTCAGTTTGGTTTGCAATTTAACCATGGATCGTCTTACAAATGAACAACGCTTGCAAATTATTGAATTTTACTATCAAAATTCGTGCTCGGTTCGAAATGTTCATCGCGCGCTGCTTGTGTTCAGCGATGAGGCTCATTTTGGTTGAATGGGTACGTAAATAAGCAAAATTGCCGCATTTGGAGTCAAGATCAGCCAGAAGCATTGCAACAGCTACCAATGCATCCCGAAAAAGCCACTGTTTGGTGCGGTTTATGGGCCGGCGGCATTATTGGGCCATATTTCTTCAAAGATGATGCGAATCGCTACCGAGCGATGATAACAAACTTTTTTTTGCCCGAAATGGAAGTTCTTGACTTGCATGATATGTGGTTTGAACAAGACGGTGCCACATGCCACACAGCACGCGAAACAATGGCGCAATTGCGAGGCGAGTTTGGTGAACAGTTAATTTCACGTTTCGGGCCGGTCAATTGGCCGCCTAGATCGTGCGATTTGACACCATTAGATTATTTTTTGTGGGGGTATGTCAAGGCTAATGTCTATAGGGACAAGCCCGCTTCGATTGACGCACTGGAAGCCAACATCCATGCATTCATTCGTGAGATACCAGCCGATATGTGTGAAAGAGTATGCCAAAATTGGACTCAGCGGATGGGCTACCTGAGACGCAGCCGCGGTCAACATTTGCATGAAATTATCTTTAAACATTAAATTGCAAGGTTCAAACTATCGATTCAAATAAATATTTCATTCATTTTTTCGAATTTTTTGTGTTTTTTTTTTAAAAAAAGTTCTAAGCCTCTTAAAAAATCACCCATTACGTGGGTGTATGCAAATCTGTAACAAAATCACGATCTATGTAGGTATACATTCAATGAATACAATAATAAAAAAACTACAAAGGAAGAACATCTTTTGAATGAAAATTGAATCAAAAGGTCAGTTGGCCCTGACACTCTTTTAACCTCGAACTTTATGACTTATAAATAAAAAAAAAAAACAAATTGGCAATCGACCAAATTAACATTTTTCCTGTATAAGTTGCATAGCTTAAGGCTCTTAATCTTTTTCTCATTTCCTCGGTTAACCACTTTTAAGTCCTTTTGCTTGAAATACGTGAAAAGAAAGAAAGATTCGACCGTCATAATTTTTTTTTTGACTTTTGTATAAGATTATAAACAAACCTACCCAAAGGATACAAAAAATACAAAAAACAACACCACATTTAAATTCACCAAACTCACGTCATCCTTATAAATTGTAGAAACAAAGAGTTTGTTGTTAACTAAATTGTGGTTAGTTAGCTCATAAACTCTTGAACTTAATGCAACAAGTTAACTTAATTATATCTCGTCATCGTTTGTACTACGTACACGCGGTACACATAGTCAAGGATTCGATGATTTGTTTGTGCTTTATACTCTATATTTTGTTGGGTGTGGCATTCTCAGAATTATTTGGGTCAGCAAAAAAAAAAGAAAGAAAGGAACATTATATATTTATTATGTCTAGGATATGTTTTGGCATAATGCCAAAATCGACTTTTGTAAACACATTCAAATTTGTTTATGGTCGAAGAGCGAGTGAACTAGAGAAGGTCAATGTGTTAAATATTTTGCAAGACGACATAATAATTCCAATTAAAAATATTTCCATTATATACTTGTTGTTCGAGTGTAAAAATTAGGCATACCTATATAACTCTTAGAATTTCTACAAATTTCCTAGCATTGTTTTTTAGAGTTCTGAAACACCTGCTTTAAATTCTTCAGGTTAAAAATAAACTTGATATGAAATAGTAGAGGGACACTTTAATGGTCTGGTACATGCATATTTAAGCTTCGGAATTGAATATGGAATAAAAGTATTTTTTTTTTGTCTCTGAGGTACACTTTATGTTCATCGCTAAAGTTGGTGACAAAATATTTGATCAACATTTGACTAGATCATCTTCTTCAGCGTCCAGAATATTTTACAGAAACTTAAATCATCAAATGCTCTCCCAAGAAAGCTATTTTAACATCGAATTCTCGTCGGAAATTATAAGCACCGTTTTTAGAGCCAGAGTTGAATTACTAAAGTTAAATTTCATTCCACATAGAGCTGATCTTCTACAAACTTGTAATCTATGCAACAGGAGAGAGTCTGAAAATATCTACCACTTCATTGCGATTTGCCCTATACTACAAGAAATCCGACGGCTATAGCTTTCTGTCCTTAGATAGTTTTTACGAAGTATTAAATGGAGCACGGGGCTGGCTCGCTTTGTATAAATACTGTAACCATGCCCTTACTTATCGGAATAGTTTTTAACAGCCTATCTTCATTAAGCGCTCTTCCAGCTACTTCTTTCTTATTTAAATCTTTATGTTTCAAATCATTTAAAATTGACCCTTTTTCTGTTTTAAATCAACCAAAATTACAAGTTTTTATGTTACAAATTATTAAAATTACTCATGACCTCTCGCTAGCTCATTCTTTTATTGCATTTATTGCATTTCTAATATAAATATTTGAGTACCTTTTGATAGTTCAATTTCTTATTTTTAATCTTAAGAATTATTGTAAAAAAAATTAAAAAAAAAAAAAATATCTTCTCTTTATATCTTCTTTATCCATTTTTATTTAACTGAAATGTCATTTCCGGCAGACTAAAACAAATAATGTAATTATCCTATTGAAATAAAAAAGAAGAAAATCAAAAAACAAAAAATCTAAATCTAATCTACACTTTATGTTGTACCGGTAAATCTTATTTATTTCGACTAAACGGGGGCTTATAGTGACATATGCAGGGTGCTTTGCATATAAGATGCAGCAAAAGGCTAGAGTGTGTAGGATGTGTCAAAAAATAAGAAAACAATCTATCACAAAGTTGTCTATTCTCCCCTTTTATTAAAGAAATGCCCTACTATATAGTTTGTTTAAGCCAAAATTCCATTTTTTAATTTTGAAAAATTAATTTTCAAACGTAAAAAAAAAAACGATTTAAATAAAAAACATTACGGTACTATTTTTGTTTTTAATATTCGATGCTCTTTTCAATTTATATTGTCAAACGCTAAACATTTAAATCTTGGTTTTTAAGAGTTTTATATGGTAGGTATACCGTTATCTTTAGTAGATCAGATAAGATCATTTTTTTAGTCTTCTAGATTGTGTTAAAAATCGTAACTCTAATAAGTTTAAATTTTATTTTTTGATGTGTAAACATCTATGCTGGCGGTAGAGTGAAAAAAAAACGTGAACGTTCGTGTGTAACGTTACGTCGTGCAATGTTACGTCGTGAAACGTTACGGTGTGCAACGTTACGATCTGCATACTAGGATGAGAGCGTTCAGTGAAAGAAATCTTAAGATCCCCTTCTAGCAAAAACAAGTCCGTTTTGGATCCGCGCACGTTGATGTTTACACATGTTAACCGTGAGTCCCGGCACTCACACAATTTTTTTTTAATCCAAAAAATGTTTTTTTTTTAAATTTTATTGAACACTACTTTCAAAGATTTTGCATTCAGGTGGCGATTTTTATCATTTATATGAAATACTCTACACTTACTAAAATTTGATAAGGTTAACTTGGCAATTTTTTTTCCTACTCAATAACACACAATTTAAAAGGTTTCGAAAGCTAAAAATTTAAAATAGTAATTATTAAATAACAAATTTCTCTCATAATTAATTAATTGATTTCCTTAAATATTTTATATCGAGCCTTCATACACTAAGAACTTCACCTACAAACTTTTAGATCTGAGTACTTTTCACGACTGGACTTGTTATACGCAGGTTTTTTGTAGGATAAATTGGCTTTTTTAACATTTATGTTCTTGGTCTGCTTTAAACTTTCTCTAAGCTTTTGCATAAAATATCTGTTGAAGAACCCTTTTCAAGAAAAACGAAAATGAAAAAAAAATGGTTCCATGGGAAGATAAGTAAAGGCTATATCTTTAGGTACTTCCCATGTAAAACCTTTTTTTTTTATTTTCGCTGATTGATGATGAATAATTGATTTCTTTTTTGTTAAATCTGTGGGCACGTTATTGAAAAAAAAAAAAAATAATAAGATTTTCCTTAAATTTAGTAAGCAAGTAGGTATACCATTAGTTTTGGTTCTAAGAAACTTAAGAACGTGTCGGGGAATATCCAAAAAAAAAAACGAATGTTTAGACTGCAGCTTTAACAGACAGACAAACAAAATTATGAGATTCGCTGGAATTCGTTAAGCAACTTGTGAATTCTTAGTCTCACTAAATATACTTGAAACAGCTAGGTTCCTATAAAATGAATGTTTCTTAAAACGAAGCAAGTTTTTATATTTTCCAGAAATACAAACATAAATCGGTTGCTTATAATTTGTGCAAAAGCTACACAACTAGAAATAAATTTCTCCGCTTCAAATTTTTCATTAATTTGATTGTTAAAAACGTTTTCATAAGACTCAACCTAACCAACAATACAAGAGTTATATAAGACAAGTAAACCTTAAGTAATACGTGTATAAGTGACATAACCTCCTAACAATTTTTTTTTCTCTGAAAAACTTATATATCCTTATGTTTAAGCCCACACTAAAAAAAAATAGATGTATTCTCCTCCACTTGAAAAATATAGGTACGGTCTTGAACAACAAACAGAAAAACTTGAATACTAAGTTAAGGGTTTCTCTCTTCTATATAACTGCATCTCTAGCTACACAGTACCTACTACATAATATACTCCATTCAGACTGAAACTTTGTGTGTGCCTTCAAGAGTCTTTCATTGAATATTTTATGAAGAAAAGAACAAGGATCCTCTATATATGCTTTATAGGAAATGTGTGAAGGCGAAAGGGCCACAGCAATGGCATTATTCAACGTTCCCTACTACATATATACCTATATAAGCTAGATTACGTGAAGTTTTCTTGTTTTGTGGGACGAAGTTTTAATTCCCAAAATGAAAACAGAAGGCGGATAATGGTCAACCACGCAACAACAAAACTTACTTAAGTAAGCTGTAAACATGTTTATTATGGGGATTTAATTTCAATTCCTGAACAATAAAACCTTTGAGTTCAATAAAATAATTGTTTGCCATAGGAAAATTAATCGATCAGTTCTTTAGTATTTTGATAACAAGGTGTTCCATTTAAAGTGAACGGAATAAATTCCAAACGGGATTGCAATACAAATATCAAAAAGAGGGAAAAAGGGGCTGTTTTATTACTTGTATTAACGTTATATATTTCGAAATGTATTTTTATTATAAAAACATAAAATTATGTAATAATCGGTTATGCTTCTAAACATTTCCTGCATTGAATGGGGCACCCTATTTATTTCCTCACCGGGCATAATCATCCAAAACAAACACCATACCGTTCCAGAACTTCTAAATAGAAATTCGAGGCACGTGTAATCTATCGAACCCAAAGTAGTCTACGTTAGTGGAATAAGTAGGTATATGTGTATCTATCTACTCATACCTTTATTGCAATTCAATCGAACCCAGTTCCGGACTGAGACGCCCGCTGAATGTGTCGGAGGTTTGCTTAATAAAATCAATTAATTAGATAAAATTGCCAGATTGATTGGGTTTGCCAAAACAACTTTTTTTCTTGAGGGCCATAAAATATGAGGGCTATAGTAACTGTCGTAAAATTAAGAAAACAGCCCACAGGCAACTTCAGTTAATTTTTAATTACTGAGGTTGATGGCTTACGGCTATTCACTATGGATTTTCTGCTGTGCGATCATGACGTGTTAAATGCGTGAAAGAGTGGGCGTCCTAGAATCAATTATACTGTCTACTATTATTTTTTGCGCTCATGGCAAAAATCAACTGATGTGATGATGAGCTTGTAGTGTCATATTGTGACGAGAAGCAATTGATATGATGGACATTAAATGCGTGGTTAATATAATATTTGCCAATTAGACTCAAGATCTAGGGCGAGCAAGTGTGAACATCGTAGTATTTATAAGTCTGAGGCCAGTGTCTAATTAATTTGGAATAAGAACGAAGATGGGAAGATGATGTCAACCCTTGATGATTGGGGTTAAAATATCACATTACTTCATATGTTAAAGCAAAGTGAGGTGGGTTTTTGATTGACAGTGTGTTTTTTTTTTTTTGGTTTGTTGTGGAGACAGATTGAGGGCGAGCAGAATTAATTAAGGGACTAATAAAAGCTGAAGAAGTGAAAATCCAAATTTTAATTAAGTGACCTTAAAAATGAGATATTTAAATTAAAAATCTAGCAAAAGTTCTGTAGTTCAAAAGGGTATTAGCATCTGTTATCGGAACTGGAATACTTATCTTTGACTTTTTATTTATATGCGATTATTCTGCATTAAATAAATGTTTTATAATTTAAGTTCTTGTCAATTTTCCACTTGACAAAGTTTTGAATTTATTCTATTTTAATTGCATCGAATCCTAACCCCAACACACAGCAACAGCCATCACTCTTCATGCGTGAATGCTTTCTTTAATATCAAGAAAGATTGCCGGATGTACCTATAAGATGTGCATTACTGTCATACAGGTTATACTATCTACAACAAATGTCAGCTATACTCATCTCAAGGAAGAGGTGTGGTATTATTAATAAAGAAAGACAGGTAGCCAAGTTATAAGTTAAGCCAACTATAAATAAATATTATAGCTAGCTATACACAGAGTGTCAGGTGAAAACTAAGAACTAACTCGAAGGTTACCCGATTGTGGCTTTGGATTTCGTATTCGGTTAACGTGAGAATTTGTACTTAGTTGTGGTAATGTTGCGTTACATTTGGAAGAGAGAGGCACGGAACGGTACAAGCATTACTTGTTAATTTTCAACATGCTCCATATTATACGATGATGATAATGATGATGATGATGATGATTATTGGTTATGAGAGTATAGGTATACTAACGAAGCGACGATCCCCACAACTTATGGATGATGTCAGATAGGTTCTATATTTTGTTTTGTTTGCAATCTTTCAAAAGAGCAAAGTGCTAATTAACGTTCACTTAAATTAATGCAATTTTGTTGGTGAAATATTATAGAAACTTGATACTATTTATTTTTCGATATCAGTTTTTAGGTCATGTAAATGTTGTTTATTGTGGTTGAATATTTGCTGCAAGGGATGTCCTCATTTTCAATATATTTTAAGAAACTTTATGAAAAAAAATATATTATCTACTTTGGGGACTTTTCAATAATCTGGGACATAAAGGATTTAAGGAAAGATCAACTTTGAGATGTTGAAGAAGTCAGCATTTTATATGTTTGTGTTATCATTTGAACATTGAAATTAGATTTAGATTAGATTAGATTTATTTATTTCATCGTATTCTTATACACATTAAGATTGATAGTCTTATAAGCTAATGCAAAGTTATGTTATTAATTTATATAATGAAAACAATCTCATAAACAGCTTTAGGAAGAAATAAACTAATAAAAAGAAACTAATTACTTTACAGAGAAAAAAAAATATATATGTATATCAAAAAGTAATTAATATTAACGAAATGAAATATTACATTTTACAACAATTCAATTAATTAAATATGCCTTAAGTTCATTTTGAAATCTTCTCTTATCTACCGTATCTCTTAAGTGTCGCGGCAGAGAGTTCCAGAGACGGATGGTATACACGAAGAACTGACGCTCGGATGTCAAACAAAGAAACCGCGGTTGTAGAATCTGCGCTGTTCTAGTGGAAGCACAGAAAGTAATTCTATTGAACAGGCTGGGAGGTTGATGGCTTTGTATAATGTTGAAGAACATAGTAATTGATCGGTGTTTAAGTATGTTATCAAATGTTATATTACCGTAAACTTCGCATCCGTAAATCAATAAAGGAATAATGAGTGATTTAACTAGAACAATTCGAGTTTTTAATGGAGTGAAAGTCCTGAGATGCATAAGGAGCGAAGAACTCCGTAAACTTTTCCTACTGATAAACTGATGTTTTTGTTCCAAGTCAAGGTCTTATTGAATGTCATTCCCAGATTCTTTGCAGTAGTGACATATTCGATAGGAGCATTATTGACAACAACTGTCGGAAAGTAGGAAGTGGACACAGCTTTTTTTAAAATGACAATAAGCTTAGACTTATTCGAATTAAGTAAAAGGAGATTTTTTTTTGACCAGTTAGCAATATTCTCAAGATCAGAATTTATACGACACACACAATCTTCAATAAGAAAAAAAAGGACAACTTATGTGTAGTTGAGCGTCATCAGCATAAAGTTCAATTGATGAGTTAGTAATTACAGATGGCAGTTCATTGACATATAGGGAAAACAGGAGGGGTCCAAGAATAGAACCCTGTGGTACTCCGGAAGGGACAGCAATAAAATTTGATAAATTACTATTAATAAAAACAGCTTGTTCGCGACCAGTTAGATAAGAATACAAAAGATTGGTTGCAGTGTACGAAAAGTTAAACTTGTTTAAGAGCTTATCGCAAAGAATAGAGTGATCGACGGTATCAAATGCTCTTGAGAAATCAAGCAGTAAGACTCAAGCAGTAAGAGAAAAGAAAATAGCAGCTTTAGTGGAGCGAATTAAGGCAATAGTTCTTGAAAAAAAATTCGTTTCGGTCAAACCTTTCACACAAAATGTCTTTTATGAATTTACTGATTGAAGTACCTTACCGATGATCATTGAAATTTTAAAAGTCATCTTGTATGGAAAATTGGGACAAAAATTTTTCTGCCAATCATTTAGTAATGTAATCGCCTTTAAATTGGCATCAAAATAATCATCGATTTTGCTTTTAAAGTCCCAAAATTTGTAATTAATATTTTTAGTGGTGAGTTTCAATGATAGCTACAGTATGGCTCTGTTCCAGCATTTATGTGCCGAGTAACTTATCAGAAGTTTGTTAAGTCATTGTGGAATAAGCCCTCAGTATTTTTGTTCAGATGTTTGTCTTTCAATCACGCCCAAACAGCCTGACAGATTCTAATGAATTTTGGCCTAGAACTCCATTATTTCATAAAATACCATGATACTTCTTATAACTATAAACAGGATTGGTGCCAACGAAACACTTGTGTAGAAGCGACCTTATTAGTTTTTCAAAAAACTTGTAAACAATCAATACAATTTTTTTTTTACTTTCTAGAAACTCAAGACCATAATTACATAAAAAGGCCATACTTCGAAAAAAAAATTGACAAAGCTGAATTTGGGTGGAGAGTATTAACTGTTTGTCCTTTCAACACTTGGACCAGAGTTAAAGTTTTTAGGGAGTGTAAAATTAGGAAAAATTGTTAATATCTCGAAAACTATGAACATTTTGGAGGACACAAATTTGAAGATGAAAATTGTAGCTTATGCAATTTTACACAAAAAAGTTATTCATTGTTTTCCTTAAAAAGAGCAATCATTTTTGAGAATCACGTTTTCCTGTAGTTTTCACAGTAGGTCCCATGACAAAAAAAACAAAATGTAGTTACTCCAACTCATTCTCAAGATGAACCAGGTAAAATTAGACTCTGGCTTCTGGCAAAGCTGAATTTTGGTCTCGAGCTTTATTTTGCCGCCTTAATTACATCCTTAAAATTTGTAATTTTTTGGTGACGAAATACATTCGTTTCTGTGTAAAAAACTATCACTTTTTTTGTGTCAGCGCACACTTTCACACTCGTTATAGGTATTTAAAATTCTGTTGAGACAAAAATATGTACCCACCCTGCATTCTTATTTTTCTTCTCACATAATTTTCATTTTGCGTGTAAAGTTCTTTCTATTCAACCTTTAAATGTAGTAATAATTCAAAACAACACGGAAACAGGTCAATTAGTTTGCTGTACGATATTATTCTATACGTAACGACCAAGAGTATATACACTGTAATGTTTATAACAAAACACCCCCACAGGTGTGTAGATACACTTAATATTATTTCCCCTGCTGCGACGAAAGACATTTTCGAAACCACAAGAAGAAAAGAAAACTGTTTGAAAACCCACCATGTACTTATGATGTCACATTAATTTTGAGTTACTGCACCAAAATATTCTAAGCACATCCCAGAGCACTGGGTTTTATTCACAGGTCGTGATGGTTATGATGGTGGGTTCTAGTCTGAAAAAAAAAAAATACTCCATTTCCTGGGGGTGAAAGAATGTTGGTCGTTGCATGATAAAATTTTGTTTAAAAACTCTTCGCTTGTGATGAAAATAAGGGGAACAGAGTCATTTATCACAATAACACGCCGATTTTCGTACCTGCGATGACTACACTTTTGATTAAAGATGATATGTTTCTTTTTGGATCATTAGAAGACTTTGATTATAGATAAAATATCCATATTCAATTTTGGAATACAATGTTTTTTTATTTGAAGGGGTTTTTGTCCCACACACTTGACCTGTTCTTTTATGAAATATGTACCTACTTCCTTAAAAGAAGTTAATTATGCAGTTTGTAACATTTTATTGAGATAAACTACTAAGGATGTTCTTGTATTACAATCAATTAGAGGCTATCTTTTTTTCATAGTAATCTGACTTAAAATACTGGGTTCAATTTCCTTCCTTGTCCACCTTAAATAAAAAGCGGCTGCTGCTTCATGCTAGGAAGTTTTAGGAACCTCTTATCTTCGGCAAAAAATTGTAGGTCCCGTTAATTCCTGCAAACAAACAACAAAGCACAGAAGAATGGTTGAATGTTGTTATATGTAATTCACTAGGCTCTAGTTCTCCACAAGCTGTTGCGCTACCAATTTTATTTTTATTTTATGACAAATACTCTAGAATCATCTCCCAAGTTCAAATTCATGGATGGGTTAAAAACGAACATAAGAGCTTTTCACATAGAGATATTATTTATAGGTATAAAAGTACGTTTGTAGGTATGGAACTCGAACAACAAAGCCTTTTCAGTCAGTTAGTAGGTTCAGAGTGCGCTGGTATATATTATAACTCACTTGAACAGTGGGTGATACTGAATTTAATGGATTGAAGAGTAGAAACACCCACGGACTAATTATCATCCAAGTTTTAAAATATATCAACAATATGAATTGCTAGACGGGTGGCTAATTCAAATGGGAAATTTTCAATTCGGTTTGCTAACTTACGCTAAGCTTATTTACTTTTATTTTATCTATACATGTTTTACTTTATTCCTCCGATGGAAATTTGCATCTTTTTATGCATAGACTCGCGAGTATCTTTTATTGGATTTATTCTCATTGAAAATGATAATCATGGTATGAATATCAAGCACATGGAGACAGATCTATGGACACTCATGCAATTGACAGAGGTCATTTGAGCTGAACTTCGTACATTGTGCTGAGACAGGTGTCTTGGTTATTGATACACGGTCAGATATAGGTAATCCAACCATCCAACCATGGGAGCATGTTTGGTTTGGGTGCATCACAAAGATCTATTGAGATTTTTAAGACAAAGAATGCTACAAAATTAATAAACAAATATTATATAATTTTAATTCAACTGTACTTTTATCCTAAGGCCCGATTAGTATTACTTTTATTTCATTTGAATTTTTATGGTAATTTAATTTACTTTAGTTTTGTAAGTCAAAAACTTAATTGACGACAATACCTTCAACTTAAAATGTAAGTTTTAATTTTATTTAAATTTTATTAATTTAATTAAATTTTCCAAATTGAACTCATTTTTTTCTATCTAAACAACAGATCCCTTGATAAACCCCAAACAAATTTATTTTCATATAATTTTTCAAATGAATTAACCTTAAACTCTTTGAACACATTTGACGCAAAAATATTTTCCTAGACCATTGTGTCTCGACAGTATCGTACTTTGTATAAAAACATCCCGTAAAACACATACATATCCATACACATATCCATAAATACAAGATACTAGATACACACATATATAATCATCATCAGGATCAGTTCTTCTGATGTGCATTTAAATTTCACACACCAATAAATTCAACTCCACCCTAATGTCAAGTGAAATGAGATACTGCATCTCTCTCTTATAGGAGCCTGGCATGAATCCATCAATAAAAATCAACCCTCATCCTTGCTTATATTTTTTTTTTCTTCTTTAGGTCCGAATTCCTTCTTTGAGTTCATTGAAGTTGTATACATCCACATCAATGAAGCACAAGAGGTGGCAGCAACGTGGCGCCAGACAAATCTCTTATCTATGTATGTCACAGGAAAATGGAGGATGTTGTTCTCGCAGACATTTCTAATTCTAACTTCAATATGAACATTCATTTCATCCCTTCTCTAATGGTTGATGGTGGAATTGGGATGCTGATGCTGAACAATTCGTTGTCTCTTTTGTCTCTCAAATGACATAATTGCCGCGTCAACACTACTTTTCTTTTCTTTTCTTCTTCTTTTTTCTGCCTCAGGGAATGAATTGTGAAAAAAAAATAAAATATCAAAAAAAGTTGCACATACGCCATAGTGAACGTGCTCAATATTTAATTTATTTAATAAGATAACTGGCTTTCTACAGACCGATTAACAGTGGGTTATTTGTAAACAATAACAAAGCATGAACATATTTTGATATTGGATAAAATCGTAGGAACGCTTATTTCATTTTTGTAAAATATAGTAGAAACATTTCTAATCATTTTTAAGAAAAAGTTTGGTAAGTAAATTTTACCTTTTTATTAATTAAGAGTTAAAAATTGAATTTCAAAAAAAATTATCAAGGCAATATACGATACTATGCCTTAAACTGGTATACTCAAAATAACAAAACCATAAAATTAAAACTTCTGGATGATTTGTTTGATATTCGAGCTCTGGTTAAACGAATTTATAACTCAATTTTTAGAAAAATATTTGTTCCTTACTTCTTGGGGTAAAATACTCTGATTTTTGGATTAAACAAACACACCACTGTGCGACTGTTTGTCTGTCTGTGTAAATTAAATTCGTAAATGTGTCCATCGAACACACTATTTTGTCGTGCCAAAGCCTATTGGTTATAGGGTTTTGGGTCATTGTACCAAGCAGCATACACATAATACATAATCGTGTGTTGCGCTTCACGGCGCGCCGTGGCTGTTTTTTTTTTGGTATGGAATTTTGCTAAAAAAATTGTGGGCTGAAGAAAAAACCTAAAAAAGAAACAACATGTCACTCTAACGTAAATTAAACACTATTAACTGACCAATGCACGGATGAACTTCCGGTCGGTGAACTCTTTTTTTTTTGTTTGTGTCTTCATTGTTTGTGTATTGCATGTTTTAGCAGCGCGTGGCGTGTGGATTTTACTCGAAGGCAATTGAACTCAAATTTGCGTTTGGAAAGTGTGCGCGCAAATAAAACTTGTGAACAAAGCAACAGCAAGAAATAAAAGTCGAAATCAAACAGAACATGAAAATCACATTTACGTGCTCCAAGCCTCCAAGTGTCGTTTTTTTTAGGCCGCCATCGATGCATGTCATGCTGGCTGTCTAGCTGACTGGCTTAGAGAGACACATGTGGGTGGCAGTGGCAGTGGAATGTAGAAATGATTGTTGGCAAAGTGATTAAACAATCAGAGCCACCCCGGAGTGAATTGCACAGAAATTAGCTTAGACCGGAGGAGGAAGGTCTTCCATCCCACAAACCACAACACTGTTCCCGGGATATGGTTGGTTATCATTTAGTTTTTTCTCAGCGTCAACACCCGCGCATATAATAATGCTGGGAATGTTTGATTTTTAGATAAGGTTATCAGTTGCGGTGAAGGTCGTTTGCATTCAAACCGCTCCCAATGTTAATGTCATGCGTGGAACCAGATTAACAATTTGCATCATTTTACGAGAACAGTGCTATGATTTGTTTTGAAATTGTGCATCACTTTTGATTTATGTGGAGATTTCGAGTTCCAGATACGAGCGCTGATTATATTTTTGTGAGATTGTATGTAGGAGGCAAATATTATACTTATCACGAAGTATTTTCTTTCTTAGTCTATTAAAATCTGCAGTCGTTTTAACAGAGATTTATTTGGCTCACAAACACGAATTATAACGATGAATGTATCTTTTGTTGAAAACTCAAATTAAAGTTTTGCTTTAGCTTAGGTTTATTAAGTCTTTTGGTAGGGTTTAAATTTGTTGTATATTAAGTTTTTAATTCGTATAAACAGAAAAAAGATTTTTAGAAATATTTGTTGCAATCTTAAAATAAACACACTCACCAATTCAGAATCAACATTTCTTGGACCAAGGTTTTAGTGAAAGATTAAAGTTAAACTCCAATTTACTCATCAATTTCAAAGGGTTAACTCGAGTTTATTTCCAAAACCCTTATAATCCTGCGCTGAAAAACTGGGTTGACTGTTGACTAGTTTGTTGGTTCGGTGCGTCATTAATACCATTCAATCGAGTCAGAAGAAACAGAAGGTTAGTTGGGCTAGTCGTTTAAACTCTAAACCACACCACATTCGTATAAATGGAAATTGAGATGTTCATAAAAAATTCAAACTCAACTTGTATACTATTACCACAATGAAACATTAAGGCATGACTGATTTGTGTTTTATGTTTTTTATTCAAGAAAACCCTTGTTGATGGTTAATAATAATTTATTCATTAAAATAATAATCGATCAGAATAATCATTACCTAAAACACAACAATTAACAACGCTGTCACCCTGTTTTACTTTATATGTATACATAATTCCTGACCTTCTCATAAAAGTAAAGAAAAGAAAATCTTAATAAATTAAAACAAAAGCCTTAGCTAGGAAAGTAGGTATAACAACTATGAATACTCATCTTGTCTGTCCTCAACCCAATTTACCATCACAAATTATATCTTAATTGTTTGTTGGTTTACTACTCTTGGACGTGCCATTCTTCCATTTTCCATTGAAATTTAAGACATTCATTGTTTTATTTCAAGAAAAAAAAAAATATATATAAAAGTACTTTTTCTTACGGTAAAGTGCCTTCCAAATGAACAATTCACTTTTTGTAAAACGTGTCCTTGTGCTTTGCGCACTTTGAATTACTACACATAAAGTAAAACAAAATGATTTGGAATAAAAACTGTACAAGTAGAGTAGGTACCTCAAAAACACTATCTACCCCCTCGCACCTGCTGCACAGTGGTGTGTTGTCGTGACAGCATGTAATTATGGTTTTATTCTCACATAAAAGCCACTTTCTCAAAATGAAAGTTCTAAGAATGACTTGTGGCACGAGTAGATAATAATCAAAATATACAACAAACACAATCATACAAAAAAAAAAACAAAAACAAATGATTGTACCTGTCGAAAATTTAGTTTTTTTGTTGTAATTTAGTTGTATGTACTTTTGTTGTATGGGAATACCTACAAAGCAAAGTGAAAAATTAGGAAAACATTTTCGGGTTTTTTTTTTTCAGTGGTGTATAGTATTCGAATGATGTTATGTATCTCCACAAACTGATCACTCATAATAATGATTAATGATGTTGAAAAGCGAAATGGAGATGTTTGCAAATGCCAATTTATTTTCCAACTAATTATAGCCAAAAAGCGTTGGCACTTCAAAGCCGATTAGAAATGCCTTTAAGAAAATGATGGTACAAATAAAGGAAATTAATAACCAACCAGCACAGTATTAAACGTTCATGTTTAAAATTTATGAATAAACCATTTGAAAGGGGTGAACGACAAAGAGTAACGATTTAAAGGCAAGTGTTGATAGTGATGAACTATTTTTAAGTTTGTCCTTAAAATTTATATCTGAAATTGATAAATATGTACCTACATTTTTTCTAAAACTCCTCCATAGTAGGATTTAGGAGTTGAGATTGTATTATGTTAATTTTTTCTACAAGAAACCAATACTTCTCCTTAAAAAATATTGGTATTAGACAAAAACCAAAACCCCCTTGCTTGGGTTTCCGGTTTGTTAAATATCACTTTAAGCTACAGCTACCTAAGCCCATACATGTGAAAAAACAAACAAAAGCTAAAAATATGAAGCTTAAGCTAGAATTTTCTATAGCTAAAGCTACATTTATCGTTTTTTTGTTTGTATTCACATAAAATAAAGCTTAACCTAGAATTTTCTTGACTTTAGTTACAAGTAAAATCTATTACTTAGTAGCTTTAGCTTCCTCAAAAAAAAAATTAATGAATTGAATCGAATTTATTTCATCATTAATTAGGTTTTCAATTTTTGTTTAAGCATTAATAAAAGAAATGGCAAAATCCGTCAGCCTGGTTGACAATTTATTAGATGATTTCTTAGACCTTTTGTTTTAGTTATTATTTGCATAAGGTCGTTAGAGTTTCAAAGCACAAGTTTAGTACATCTAATACTTCTTGCATTGTTAAATAAGACTTATTCCAATGGGATCTTCTAGTTTCCTAGAGAATTGGAAATTTTCTTACTAAGTGGTCCTTTATCCGTAGGTTGCAAAGGGTGCGGAGTGTTAGTATATGGTTCCAATGAGGCCTAAAGTTTAAAGGCAGCAATTCTCCTCTTATTTTGAAAATAATACTAATTTGCTTAGCACTGTAGTCTTCATTAAAGTAATTCCGGTCTAATAAACTGTTATGCTTTTTTTGTCTATAGCTGAGCTAGTTCAGCGGATCCAGGGTTAGACCGAAGAAAGCAAGAAAAACTCGGTTTTTTGAAAATTTAGAACTCCAACTATTCGTCAATTTTATAATAATTGAGATAGAGTGTCCGGCCCTAGTCAAAACCAAAGGCACAAATAACTAAAATTGTACAGACTCTCCGACCCCGGTCGAAACCAAAGGCAAAAATACTACGGTGGGAGAGAGTTCGCGGCCCTGGTCGAAACCAAAGGCGCAAATACTACGGTGGGATAGATTTCGCGGCCCTGGTTGAAACCAAAGGCTCAAATACTTAGACTATACCTTACAATGGGATAGAGTCCTCAGTCCCAGTCGTAACCGAAGGAAGAAAATAATTTCACGGCCCGAAAGCCAAAAGCTTTGAGCACCACGTTCTCAGCAGTGTGTTTTTTGGTACTTCTCCTTTCGAACTCGAGAATTGTTCGTACAACACTATGGGAAAAGCAGAAGATAAATTCCCATACAAATTACACCTTCACTTATCAAATCTGTGGGAAGGAGTAAATGAGAATTATAAATGTGCAGAAAAACTTGTCCAACATCTAATCATATTATATGTTCGTATATCCGGCTTATGAAGATGAACTGTGTGGTGACTGCCGGTCTTTGTTATTATAATTTGAAAATGCAATAATAGTTGAAGTGACAGTTGGGTCGTTCTTGAGGGCGATGTGTGGTGGTAGGTAGAATGATGGTTTATAGGCGTTGGAAATATTTAACTTCGTTACCAAACTATGGTTTAGTTCTCTGTAGACTAAGCGACCAAGCGACGCCTCTTCCAGAAATTTCGCATGCATTTTCTCATCCAGCTTTAACAGAATATTATCCAGTGTTTACTCTCCATGTGGATCGATCCTCCCATCTAAAAGAAAATTCAACTCCTACTTCCTCACTTAGCTCTTGCGATTTCAAAAAAAAACATACTTTCCTTCTTAGGAGACATAGAAGTATAACCTTTGGCAGGAGGTATTCAGGAAAAATAATTTTTCAATATATATTTTAAGTGAAGCCTCAACGTAAATAGATGAATTAATGGTAGACCCGTTTCGACATAAAGCATGTAGAGTAAAGATAGGAATCCTTAAGAGATGCTTTTTAAAATACCTTTTCAACTTTTCAACTTCCCCGTGATCTTCAAAGCCCCATACCTGATTTTCGTAGCACATAACTGAAGAGTTTGTATTTAGTTTCGATTGCCACCTCTTTTTTACACAGGACATTTTTACAAGCTCAAGTTAAAGCTCTTTTGGAATCTTTTAATTTTCCTTGTAGGTGCGAGCCAAAAGTTTATCCCGGAGTGACGGTAATTGCTTAAAAACCTCAAGAATTTCCGATCCTACGAACTTTTTTTGATCCTACGAACTTTTTTTGATCCCTTGTGTAACGAAACCTGTATTGTTTCTGAATATCATTATTTTTGATTTCGATGTGTTGATAAGGAGATTTCCATTTTATGCAATATTCTCGAAGCCTATTGATCATTAACTGAAGCATGTTTTGCGTTTTTGCTTGCAATACAATGTCATCAGCAAACATCAAGCCTTTTATCACGCTACTGTTGAATGTAATTCCTACAGGAAGGTATTGAAGAAGATCATCAAGAAACAAGGTAACAAAAAGCGGGCTAAGTTGGCAACCCTGTTTAACGCCCGAAGAAATGTTGAACCAATTTGACAACTCACATCCATGCCATACAGCAGTTTGATTATTTTTGTACATATTTTTACTTGTTTTATTCATAAGACCCATTATTTCGTATATTTTAAAACAATTTTCCAACTTATTCAAAACCTTGTAGAAATATGTAACTATCACCAATGCAAGCTATTACATACGACTCCGTTGTGTAATTTATTTTATTCTCTCACCACTCCACGTTAATTTTGACATTTCTCTTTTCTGTTTACTGTTTAGTCAGTGCGCCGCCGCTGTTGATAGTGTCAGTTGGGTACAATTGTTTTTCTTCGTTTGTTTGTTTTCAATTTAATTTTGTTTTTACTATCACAAAATATAGTTCGTGGTTTTTAAGTTTGGCAATAATAAACTTCATTAGTGACACAATTAGTATATTAATGTTAGTTGAGGAATAGTGAACAAGTAATAATTTATTTATAAATTCAAAAGAAAATTAAAATATAAAATTAATTAATATGTACATTATGTATTCAATAATTGTTCAAAATGAGATCTAGTGTAGTAAATTAGTTGACTATTTATGTAACATACTGTTCTGTATGTAACATGAATACCTACGTTAGTCATTAAATACATCAATCGTTGCTCAGCATCAATGCCTAAAAGCTTTGACTTTTGTCCCGTAAACAGTAGCACGTTTTGTTCTTGTTTTGTTTTCTTTTTTTATGGAACTTAGTGCCTGAAGAAATTGATTCCCATTCATTTATCTTTCGTAAATCAAATTTCGATAAGTTTATTGATAAACATAAAATACAATAAATGTTAATCTTTATTCCAACAAAAAACAATAAGACATCAACATTTAAATAATTTTTCTTTGTATTTCTCTTTCTCATACAATATGGCATCATAAACTCAAGAAAAATGTTCTAATTTTGGGTAACAAAAAAAAAAACATCACTCACAAGTTGTATTTGGTGGCCATGGGCAATGTTTGCATAAAATCTTAACATGAATTTATTTATGTAGGTATCTGTATCTTTTATTCTATTTACGAATCAACAACGGTATAGAATCGAAATTTGTAATTAAAATTCTATGCTTCTGCTTCCATTAGGACGGAATAAGCCAGCAGGCAGTTTGTATTTTTGTTTTTTATTTGTTAGCGAAGAAAATAAAAAATGGGTTGGCCAATATTTGCCTTCTCATTAAAATATACTAAATTATATTATTTAAATCTGCCGCGCGCCGCCACCGGTATACATAATACGGTCACGCAAAACATAGGTGAACAGAACTGAACTTACAAGTGCGATGATCTTGAGGTGCTAGCTACAGCAACATAATGTGCCAAATTTGTTTAGAAAAACGTGTTCGCTTGTTTGGTGTATAATCAGGTGGTTGTGCGTCCAGGGACGGTCTAAGATAAAAAGGCGCCTGGGTGGATACGATATAAATTGATTTTAACTTCCTTAATATATCTAGGGCTAATATTGGTTTCCTGTAGATCAAAACTTGAAGGGTTTTAATCAAATTTAACGTTACGATATGGTGGAGAAGCCCAAAAACCTATTCATCTGTATGTTCGCGCTACACCCTAAACGGGAGGTTGGATTCACTTCAAATTTGGTACAGATCGTTTTCATGTAATTCTCTTAGAGGACACATTTGAATTTTTGCTTAAGCTCATCTAAAACGGCTAACACGCAATGATTTTGTTTTTTTGTTTGTTTTTAATTAAGCAAAAACGGCTCTAACGATTTTGATTAAACTTCGAAGTTAATTGCATTTGAGGTTTTGCAAACAAAATCACATTAATAGAAATAAGATTTTAAACGTTTTTTTGGGGGAATTGCCTAATTTTCCGTTTATCTTGTGAATGACTGGACTGAATCTTGTACGTTTTTGTTTCGAAACATTTCAAGCTCTTATTTTTCAAAAAATGACTTTGTTTGTTTAAAATAAAAATTGTATACCTCAAAATTTATAAGCAACAACCTGAGACCTTTTGGCCCTCTAAAAACTTAGCGGCCTGAGTATGGCCATTCTGTTCGAAACTAATTTGAAACGGCCATGGCTGAATCTATCTTTTTATCTACACACTATTTATCTGTGTATCAATTTGAACAGTAGAGTATTGGAAATACTGAACAAAATATGAGAAACCATCGATTGAATTTGGAATTTAATTAGTTCTAAGATAAACAATAATAAATCGATTGTTGCTGGGCAGATACTTTCGTTTTCACTTTGTAGATTTTTAAGAGAAGGAGATTTTTTGTTTTTTTTTGCACAGAG
The DNA here is from genome assembly GCA_932273885.2 of Leucozona laternaria. NCBI lineage: Eukaryota > Metazoa > Arthropoda > Insecta > Diptera > Syrphidae > Leucozona > Leucozona laternaria. The sequence continues at coordinate 6,627,671 of OW026368.1, forward strand.
TAATGACTGGTGGAGATGAATAACCTTTTCATAAGAAGCCAATAAATAAGCAAAATATACAAAAGGGTGCGATGTAAAATAAATGATTTCTTACATATTCTTACATATGTATTAAAATACATTTTTGTACATTTTTGAAAAAAAAAAACACAATCTGTTTTAAAAAATAATAATGATCATTTTAGTTCTGGAAAGATTATTATTTGCTGATTTAAATGGGGGAATGCTTCGGGCATCGTAGTACACAAAAAATATTAAATTATTTATTTATTTATAAATTAATGCCAATTTATTTGAAATTCACGGTGCCTGGATTTTAATTCAAAAGAACAATATTATGATTTTATTAAAAGAAACCAATTTCTTTTAAAACTAACTGCCTGCTATCTGTGTAATTTGCAATTAAACAAACATGTATTTTAAGTTGTATTTGTTAACATAAATTTATTTGCTTCTAAGCTGTCAAAAGATTCATATTTTACGAACCAAACCACTAATGTTTAGTAAGTTAAACACTCATTTTGACGATTTGTATGTATTTATAATTTGAATTCTTAAATGTTACTTTTGTGTGACGCTGACTGTGGATTTTAATCTATTTTAAAGTATTCCTTAAATTTCACTCAATACTGTTTTGAAAATAGCTCAATTTTTTCAATCTTCTCTTATCAGTTTGGCTTCTCATTCTCCTCACGACTATCAACTCACTTAGATTAGCTGCTATACCTATATACCTATAGTAGAATGAAAATAATTAGACGTTCTATTGCAACCAGCATGGCTAGTTCAGCTTCAGCTGATTTGAAGAACTTTGCCAAAGATGGCAAGAAAATTCTCGGAGCTGCTTTAAATTATATGTAAGATATTCAATTTTATTATATCTCACAAAACTGACTCAAGTTTTTACTAAATAAAATCTTCTTTTTCTATATCAAGGGACATAGTTAAAGCTCGAGGTGTTCCTGTACCAAAAGTGCCTTTGATGTTTTTGAAGCCTACGTCATCTTATCTGGCGGAGGGTGAGAATATTGTTGTGAGTATAGAGATTTAATTTTCTAAGCCCTTAGGTACCTGCTATGTTTTTATGTACCTGTTAGAAATGAAGGAAATACTCAGCATGAATTTTCTTAAAAGATTCCAAAGGTATTCACAAAAGTAGCCCATGAAGTTGAATTGGGATTCATCATTAAGAAAACTTGTAAAAATGTCTCCAAGGAAGATGCCTTCAGCTACGTGGGTGGTTATTGTTTGGCCTTAGATTTAACAGCTCAATGTGAATTGGTAAGAACAAAGATATTTAACTAACATTTAATCTTGTAAAATTATTCATATAAATTTGATTTTATTTAAGGGAGCTGCTCGTCAAAATGGACATCCATGGACTTTGGGAAAAGGATTTGATACATCAACTCCAGTTTCATCGTTGATTCCATTGTCAGCAGTTAAGAATCCTCACGATTTGGATCTTTGGCTTAAAGTCAATGGTGTAGTGCGCCAACAGGGCAATACAAAGGATTTAATATTCAAAATTCCCGAACTAATCGAACATACATCAAAGTATATGACACTAGAAGCCAATGATTTGATACTGACTGGTACACCTGATGGATCGACGGCTTTAGCCGGTGGTGATGTTGTCGAATGTGGCTTAGGTGAACTTGTTAAACTTAAGTTTAATGTTGTCAATGAATAAATTATTAAATTAACCCAATAAAAATACTTAAAATAAATATTTGGCGTCTTCAAATCGGAATCCTTATTATCGATACCGAGGCGGCTTTGTGATGAAAAAAGTACAAACGGAACAAACAAATATTTTATTCGTGATGAAAATGCCTATTGTCTATATAAGTTTATCATCTGTTAAAAAAAAGTTGATAAGAAAAAAAAAAAAACAAACAACAAAAACACAGCAAGAAATGCAGATAAGAACATTAATAGCATTGAACACCGCATCAGGAGAAGTACAGACACTGCTGCGAAAAAATAAACAAACACAAAAATTATTTAAGAAAAATCTCATATTTCAGCACAGTTTTTAGTTCATTTCAAAGCCTGGAGCGCAATTTTGCAAACATGAGTCAGTGTACACATCAAATTTTGCAATTCTGAAAGAGTGAGCAAGATTTTTGACATAGAACGTGTACACACATAGACAAATTTATCCACGCATATTTTGAACCTGAATCTAAAGAAGGCACCCAAAATTATTCAGACATATTGAGAAAATTTAACTTCAACTTGGGGTATACCTTAACAAAACATCTTTTGTTGGCAGGTTGGTAGGGAGGTGTAGTACGCAATATGGTTAGAGTCAAAAACAGAGTGTTTTTGGTTCCAGTATTTTGGTTTTTTTTTCATATTTCATTAGAGAACACTTAGTTTTTAGGTCCTTATGGTTTAATGCAAATTTTCGAGCATCAAAGTTATGTAGAGTTGCCGCCATCTTGAATTGAAATTAGATTCGATTTTTGCGAATAATATATTTATTTAAAATTTTATCGAAAAGTTATCTTGAATCATTTCTGACAAGTAAAATAAGTTCTCCAAAATTTAATATTTTGTGTATTAAAAGAGATGAGAGATATATAACAAATTACTCTTTCTATCTTTTCCTATAGATAAAATAGATCCAGCTACCCTGAAAACAATGATCGTTCAATCGATTACCGGTGAGTTTGGTCTTACATGACTTGACTTTTTTCTTTAAGACCAAAAATAACTTAACTTACAAATCAAACGGTTAAAATAAAATTCTTATTTCTTATATTTTTGACAAATTATTTTTTAACTGTAGCTATCTGTATCTTCTATAAACTAGGGTTTTTAATGGCTTTTAGGTTTTAGTTCAACAGTTTGACAGATTTTTATTGAGGTCAGAGCCGTAGAAAACAATTTTTTGGGAATTTCTCATATTTCTAAAGGATCTATCTCAAATATAAATTCGTAAAAGTTCTAATTCTTTTCGTCTTTGAAGGACAACCAACTAACAATTTAGATTGTATAAGGTCCAATTTTCAAATTCGGCAAGTAATAGCTTGTATAGAGCTTGCATAAAGCATATTTTCGCAAGCTACACATTTCACACTTCGGCAATTAGAAAATAGCTGCTTTAAGGCCTTTTAAAGTGAGTTTGGCAAGTTCTTTACAAGGCTTTTGTAGATAAAGTTTAAAAATTGCCTGTATAAGACCTTCCGAAGTTGTTTACTGAAAATTAGCAACAACCCTAATATCCCTCTATCATGGTTCGTCATCATATACGTCTATTTAATCGACAAAAAGTTTTAGGAAAATTATTTGGACCATTCCTTTAAGGATAAATTGAATAAATTGCTGTAGAAAACTCGAAACATTTCACGTGCTAGGTGCTGCACAATACAATTATGGAAACACATACAAATTAAAACAAACAATATTCTGAAATACTTGCTTGCTTTAAGAGACAAAAGTTTAAATAAAAACAAATTTGTTTTTTTTTCGGATGACAATACAGTTCACAATTGAATTCTAAGATAACTTAATTTGTTTTTGCAACTTTAAAATCATTCTGGCGAAAACATATAAAATGTAGCTCAAAACAAAACCATTAAGAAATTACGGTTAACTCTTTGAATATAATTGAATATTGGTTCTAAATCAAGTCTCATTGTTTTTTTTTGTTTAGGGTGACTTTATCATTAATAAAAACTTGACAAACATGGTTCTTAAAAATTTATAATTCCGGTCTTAAATTTTAGAACCTAACCTTTAACCAACTTCCAACAAAGGTTAGTTTTTTTAATGCGGTTATTGCTATATGGAATGACTCACACCGCGCATATCAGTTACGTTTTCATTTTTGTTAAGCTCTGCACACATGTGAAAATCGAAAGAATAATGCTGATCCTGATCCTCTTATCCTACAGCTAGATAACACTGAGTTTTTATTAGGTCAAATGAATTACATAATTTCATTTTAAACTCACAAAATCGGTTGTAAGTCATTTAATTTTGCATACAAATTCACAATTCTAAATGACGAAATTCGGTAGGAAATCAATACATCAAATTCTTACAAACACTCCTTAGTGAAATCAATTCAAATTGGAATCCATTAAAAATGTCAAATTTCGATGTTGGGAGGTATACATATACAATACAGAAACAGAAATAGAAAACAACAAATTGAGATTAAAATGATCTGTCAAACGAAATTAGCAAATTTGAGATGAAAAGACTTTTTCTGTTATTTGCAAAATTACTCCATTTCGACTCTATTGAGAAAGTAGTATAAGCCTACCATTATCTATTCTAAAATGTAAGTACCTATACCTACCTATCTAATAATTGGTGTAGCAACTATCCCATAGTCTTAATTTTATTTAGAAAAACTAAAGTTAAGCTTTAGAGTCAAAGATTTTTCTAAATATATTTTTTTTTGATTCACAGAATTTGGGAAGTCTTCCCTTCGGTACTAGATTTTTTGTTTTTTTTTAAACTTTAACGAAAATAAATTAGTTTTAACTTCAAAAAAAAACAAAAACAATGAATAATATCTAACAAGAGCACAATAGATCTTAGTGCAATATATATTATTAATAAATTAGATATTACTAGGTACTATAAGTATCAAACATTGTGATTAGTCAGATCAAATACCTATGTAAGAAAAGATGGGTGTTCATTGTATGTTAATTTAAACTTCCAATCAAAAAAATCATTATTATCTAATTGCCAAAATTTTCTTATTGACCACGATTTACACACATATAGAGGTTTCTAAGTAAACTTGCATCATCGAATATATGATTATTGTCTACCGTCATCACAATCACCAAACAAAGCCAAAAAACAGGTTATTTTTTTTTTTTAATAAAATTCAATTAATCTTCACAACAAAAGAAATTAATAACAATCATTAAACTCGGTCTGAATTGTACCTGTCTATATAAATTGCAATTATTGCATGTTGGCCTTGAGGAAAAGTGTACTTTATACCTTACATTCAAGACTTACACACGAGACACGGTATATAATATCTACCAACGACCAATCTCTTTCACGGAACTATCGTTACGCGCCAAGAATTAAATTAAATATAATAAGAATAAGAATAACCAACGTCATTAAATATGCAATTCTTATTATATATTTATAAATTCAAGCAGTTTATATTTATACAATAAGAACCTGTTCTCATTCTTCAATCTTTTTTTAATAACAAGAGCAAAAAAAAGATAAAAATAAAATATACCTCTCTGAATGAAAATTAATTGAATAAATAAAAAAAAAAAACCGAATCGAAACGAAGTGAAATGCTACGTAGCAGCTGTTATCACATAAAGATAAAGTTTTCTGCACTTCCCGTCTCCATGTTGCCATATAAAACACATGCGGCGGTATACAAATCATACTAAGTATATACAAAAAAAAATATTAAACCCTTTATCCATATTAGGTACATAGGAAAATACAGTAATTTTGGTTAAATTTTTATTTTCTAGTTAAAACTTACCTGAATTGTTTTTTTTTTCTAAGAAAGATTTGCCAAAAATTGAGAACACAGTTAGGTACAATCCAAAATTAACTCCAGAAAACTCCACACCCTCTGATGTCGGGCAATCGACTAAAAACTGATAAATTGCTGCTCCTCTCTGGCTGCTGCCTCTGCTTTATTCTGCATATTAGGTCGACAACCTTTTTTCTGACATTTGTTGTCCACCCTCTCTCTCTTGTTCATACATTGATGCTTGAATTATCGTTTCCAAAGAGGGATGTTTTGCAATCGAGCGACATACACACGCAATGAGCTTTTTTTTTATTTTTTTTTCTTTATTTTCCAATGCACTTAACAAGATAAGAGAGACACTAAAAAAATAAATTAATCAAATCGAATTTTCCCAAATAGGTATAGCGTACCTAAATAAAACTTCAGTTCACGAAATTTCACACATCACACCTGATTTTTCATTTCACACTTCAAACAAAACTTTTTTAATAAATCCATTTTCGACGCTTTAGTTTAAAAAAAAGAAAACTAACAATCCCAGTCACTCAAAATATTTCCAAACTTTACCTATAACTACCTTACAGCCTTTACACACACGTCTAACCGTTGCTAAAGTTCAAAGATAACTGTAGAGAAAAACTTGGTAGCCAAATGTCAAAACTCTTGCCGGTCGACATGTATGGTCTCTCTCATCAAGTTTTACACCAATAAGCTTTTTATTCAATAGGGGGAGGAAAAAAACAACCCTCGAAGAAATTCGGGGCTCACGCGTAAGATAGTTGCCTCTCACATTAACTTTACGTAGGTATTTCATGAATGAAGTGCTGTTATTTAAAAACAAAACAACCCCAAATGACAGCTCTTTGACAGATGGTATTCCGTTAAACAGTTAAAATGCTCATGCTCAGTGTCGGTGTTGAACTACCACCTCCCAACCACCAAAAGCTATGCAAAGTCATATAAGAAAACAGCTTTGAAAGAAAATTTTCGTTAAGTTTATTCACAAACCATCAACAAAATTTCGTTAAAAATATTTCAATACAGTTTTTAAGCTTCCTAGTTCTTAGAATCTTTCTGTTTGTTGTAGTTTTAGGAGCATTGAATTTGATTTTTTTGATTTGTTGTTGGTTTACCTATCTACCCCTCTGTTCAAGAGAAAGGCTTCACAACTATACAGATTCTTGTAAAGGGGTTGAAAAATATAAAATTACTAAAATGTTTATCAAGTCAATATTAATGAATGAATTATAACTGTCTGGTTTTTGTTTTAATTGTTTTCGACTCAGGAGACAGTGTCCCAAGGGAAGAGTAAATGGATTCCTAACTAATACTTAATTCTGCAATATAAAGCGCTTTTCAGGCTATAATTTTCAAATCTTACGACCGCCATAGGTAGTAGGCGACCTTCGGTCAGAGAAACTATGAAGATGAGCGAAATATGAAATAGCTGAATGCCGAAAACTGCACGCAAATGTAACAACTTCGTCGCAGATATTTGTAATAGGTTTATTCATATTGACCTCAACATTAACTTTATCCATGCAAGACGTAGGTCGTAGGTATCTACAATTTTCGAGGGTGAAATAGAACAAAATAAAAATTAACTATATTACATATTCGAGGAAATAATAATAAATTATTATTACTATTAGCATAAAGGGCTTCAGATACCCACAGAAAAATGAATTTAAATTAATTATATCAAAGTGGATTGCATACTTTGCCGTCCTATACACCTTCGCTCCCGAAAGAGTTCTTTTTTATTTTTTTTATCATATATGATTGTTGACTAAACTTAATGTTTGCAAGGATATATAAACTTTTCAAGGAACGGCAACACTCCCGCAATTGAATCAGCCGACAACAACTGTTGAGTTAGTCCTTATCCTTAGAACTTAAGTTTAGTTTAAAAATAACGCCACGGGTGTTCTGTTGTTTTTTTGTGGTCAATTGATTGAACGTTATTTAAGTGGATAAAAGTGAAAATAATATATTTACTACAGTGGTAAGATGAAATTCAATACCTCGATAGATAAAAACAAGGATAGAAAAAAATATGCAGTTAAAATAAATAAGCTGGAACACTATTATGAATAAAAGCAAATTTAAATGTCAACCTGTATTGAGGAAATTTTTAATTTTGTAGTTCTTATACCACATAAGTAACTGTGCAAGCAATTCTTTTAAATTTATGGAGTATAGTGTTGGATGTTGTAGGAAATTTGAAAACCTACTACAAAATATTAAATTTTAGGTTAAAATTACCATAAAATTATGCGAGAAAAAGTGTGTTGAATTGAAAAATTGTTTGCATGCAAAAAAAAATCCGCACGCATACATTGAAAAGCCGCTACACCCAAAACGAGTCGCTGTTTGGTGCGGATTTTGGTCCAGAGGCATAATTGGGCCATTTTTCGAAAATGAGTGAGAAGTGGCCGCTACAGTCAATGGCGATCGTTATCGGGCCATGTTGAACGAATTTTTGTTCACAAAAATTGAAGAGGGGGATATTGGCAACATTTGGTTTCAACAGGACGGCCGGGGCTACGTGCCACACAGCCGAAGCTACACTCGATGTTTTGAGCCATTTTCAAAAAAAAAAAGGAAGTTATTTGGTCCGCCAAATTATTATATGTTGTGTATAGGTACCTAAAAACCAATTCTGATGACGTTAATATTCTGTTAAAATAAGATGTAAGCGTTAGTTATGTACATTAAATGCATCAGCTGCTCTTGACTTGTCACGCAATGTTTTGAAAGTTACTCGTATGTTTACTAAACCATTTTGTATCATAATCAGTCACATGTTTAACTTAAGGTGCAGTTTTTTTTTTTTTTTAATAAGCCTTTGACAGACATAGTCACATAGTGACGTAGCAAAGTTCTAAAATTGGATTATTTTCGGAAGGACAGGGTTAGATACCTACTTCTTAAGAAAATTTTATATTTGATTTGGCTTATATTTTAACAGGTATTGACGATGAGATTAGCTTTTGAATATTCTAAGAATAAAATTTCTTTGTTCATCAGGAATCCCTTTAAATGATGATACATTTTTTTTTATTTTTTTTAACAATATACATACATACATAGGTATGTAAATATAAATCTAAAATAGATATTTTCAACGTTATACAAATTAAATCTGCAGGCTTTTAGTAGTAGAGGTACCGAAGAAGATAGTGTTTCACATATAAATAGCATGTGGCGCTGGCTGGTATTTCTTAAAGTTGAAAATTGACATCCAGCCCTATGACAGCTTAAAAATAAATTAAAAAGGTTTTTGTTTTATCCTACTTCTTGTGATGATGAATTGACAAATTCTTCAAAAGTGTCTCTTGTTATGGAAAAGTGTCATTGAGATTCGGCAGACAATTATAGGTCCCCTCCATTCATGTTGTCAACGTGCCACAAGAATGTTTGAAAGCTATAAGGTCCTGATTCTTTGTTTCTCTTTTCTGCAAATGCAAATCTTCAGAAGATACTTGGTAATATTCCGTACCATAATAGTGTGGGACTTAAATCGCACTAAAAACGCAGGTAAATCAGAACCAATCTATGAAAGATCGACTAATGATTTTTATTTCTTCTTATTTAACTAAACTAACTGATTTTTTTTTGTATATTTTTTTACGAATCAATTATTCCACCAAACCATAAAGCACACCAAACAGTCAGTTTTTGTGGATGTAACGTTGTCTCAATCTCAACATCCACTTGAGGATTATCATTACTCTAAATACGGCAGTTTTGTTTATTGACGTAGCCATTTCAACCAAAAGTGAACTTCATCGCTAAACAAAATTCAGTTTGTTAAAATAAATAAGCTGGAACACTATTATGAATAAAAGCAAATTTAAATGTCAACCTGTATTGAGGAAATTTTTAATTTTGTAGTTCTTATACCACATAAGTAACTGTGCAAGCAATTCTTTTAAATTTATGGAGTATAGTGTTGGATGTTGTAGGAAATTTGAAAACCTACTACAAAATATTAAATTTTAGGTTAAAATTACCATAAAATTATGCGAGAAAAAGTGTGTTGAATTGAAAAATTGTTTGCATGCAAAAAAAAATCCGCACGCATACATTGAAAAGCCGCTACACCCAAAACGAGTCGCTGTTTGGTGCGGATTTTGGTCCAGAGGCATAATTGGGCCATTTTTCGAAAATGAGTGAGAAGTGGCCGCTACAGTCAATGGCGATCGTTATCGGGCCATGTTGAACGAATTTTTGTTCACAAAAATTGAAGAGGGGGATATTGGCAACATTTGGTTTCAACAGGACGGCCGGGGCTACGTGCCACACAGCCGAAGCTACACTCGATGTTTTGAGCCATTTTCAAAAAAAAAAAGGAAGTTATTTGGTCCGCCAAATTATTATATGTTGTGTATAGGTACCTAAAAACCAATTCTGATGACGTTAATATTCTGTTAAAATAAGATGTAAGCGTTAGTTATGTACATTAAATGCATCAGCTGCTCTTGACTTGTCACGCAATGTTTTGAAAGTTACTCGTATGTTTACTAAACCATTTTGTATCATAATCAGTCACATGTTTAACTTAAGGTGCAGTTTTTTTTTTTTTTTAATAAGCCTTTGACAGACATAGTCACATAGTGACGTAGCAAAGTTCTAAAATTGGATTATTTTCGGAAGGACAGGGTTAGATACCTACTTCTTAAGAAAATTTTATATTTGATTTGGCTTATATTTTAACAGGTATTGACGATGAGATTAGCTTTTGAATATTCTAAGAATAAAATTTCTTTGTTCATCAGGAATCCCTTTAAATGATGATACATTTTTTTTTATTTTTTTTAACAATATACATACATACATAGGTATGTAAATATAAATCTAAAATAGATATTTTCAACGTTATACAAATTAAATCTGCAGGCTTTTAGTAGTAGAGGTACCGAAGAAGATAGTGTTTCACATATAAATAGCATGTGGCGCTGGCTGGTATTTCTTAAAGTTGAAAATTGACATCCAGCCCTATGACAGCTTAAAAATAAATTAAAAAGGTTTTTGTTTTATCCTACTTCTTGTGATGATGAATTGACAAATTCTTCAAAAGTGTCTCTTGTTATGGAAAAGTGTCATTGAGATTCGGCAGACAATTATAGGTCCCCTCCATTCATGTTGTCAACGTGCCACAAGAATGTTTGAAAGCTATAAGGTCCTGATTCTTTGTTTCTCTTTTCTGCAAATGCAAATCTTCAGAAGATACTTGGTAATATTCCGTACCATAATAGTGTGGGACTTAAATCGCACTAAAAACGCAGGTAAATCAGAACCAATCTATGAAAGATCGACTAATGATTTTTATTTCTTCTTATTTAACTAAACTAACTGATTTTTTTTTGTATATTTTTTTACGAATCAATTATTCCACCAAACCATAAAGCACACCAAACAGTCAGTTTTTGTGGATGTAACGTTGTCTCAATCTCAACATCCACTTGAGGATTATCATTACTCTAAATACGGCAGTTTTGTTTATTGACGTAGCCATTTCAACCAAAAGTGAACTTCATCGCTAAACAAAATTCGCTAATGAAAATTTGGGCACAATTTGGAAGCGTTGTTCAGGTGTCAGTCTATTTATGTTGAAATGCGAAACCAAACTACAAATAAATCACTTGACAGCTGAGAAAATGGCCGCCAGTTAAAATAGTGTTGCCAACTTATAAAGTTCTATAGCTCTAAAAAAACACCCTTTATTTCCCCACATAATTGGAAATAATGTGCAATTAGTTAACTTTTTTAAGAATTAACACCCACGAAAGTTGTTTAGTTAAGTTATAGGTTATACAAAAGCCACAATATTGGACACGGGGTGTTCCTTTTCTAAATTCTTTCAACATATCAATGAAAACTTTGCAGTCAAAAACTTTAATAGTTAATAAATTTCTAATTTCGAGATGAAAAACATTTTTTTAACACCTGCCCATTTTAAAGAACAAACAAGTCAGTCATATAGTATAGTTCGACATAATAAAGTTAAGTTTGTGAACATTTCACTATCATTTTTTTTTTTTTAAATCGTTCAATTTTATTTTTTTTCTGTGGCTATTTATTTGCTTCATTTAAAATCAGAGACACAATAAAACTGTTTCTATTCAATTGTCATTATTTCGTGATGTCATAATTCATTATGTACAGTTATATTACTTTTATAATTATTGTCTTAGCTCTGTCATTAAAATCATAGCATTTTTATTCTTATCATGCAGACCATTTCCTTATAGAACTTTAATCGAGATAATGTTAAGCATGTAAAGTTTGCGTGTTCGGGATTGATATGACTTTATCAGTAGTAAATTCTGCAATAAAAGTGTATGAATATTTTGTTCGCAGAAAAATATGTTAACAATAAAAACGATGTGTTATAATTAAGGAGCAAACCCACCAATAACTTTATTTTCTATGGCAAGTTTTTGTTGTATTTAAATGAGAACATCTTAGGAACCTCAGTCGTCTATAAATAAGTTGATTTTCGAGTTGATTTTCGTATTGTATTTTATGGGAATTACGAGTTGAGTTTGCACTCGAATCAGATCATAAAATTGACAAAAAAAACTGACATTTAAGACAAATTAGTGGACTTGTCTCGAAGGTTCATTCAAAGTGGAAATATGTGACATAAAGAAAACGTAGGCCAACGAACGGAATTAAAAACTTTTTGAGCTTCTTCGATGAAAAGCCAAAGACTCTGGGGATCCTCCTCCTATTCATAGCCGTTGGCTTTAGCTAAGCTCATGTTTCACTAAATAGATCTATTGGAACAAGGAATATACATAGTAGGTTCTTTGTATAACTTAATCCCATTCTGTATTTATATAAAAAATATGAATTATGAATATTGAGATTAGATTGAGGTATTCTATTCGAATTTTTACTTAGCCACGTTACGCCTCTTTTTTTGATAATAGGCATCCAAAATTCATTTTTCCGCAAAATGAGATTAAATTTATCTTGAGAAAATTTCCTAAATTGGATGTCTTAGTCTTCTTATATTTTTAAGATAAATATTTTAAAGCAGAGAGCTGCGCAACGTACAGAGTGGGTCCTTATAAAGAGAATTGGAGAGACGGTGTTCATAAATTAATAAAATCTGAACCACTCCTTCAAATTTGATGACATTTTGAGGTATTATTATAAGTGATGGCGTAAGGCATCTTCTTAAAAACAAATCCACTCATTGACACACACCCACTTTTTTAAAACAAGCTGTGTTGTATGAAAAATTTGTATTTAAAATCCCTTTAAGCAATTCCTAAATTTATAACATTTTTTGCCACGCCCACTTTTTGGGGCATTTTTTGACAAAATTATTGTTTTTTCCTCTTGACATTAAACTTCTTTAGTAAATTGTCTTCTTTGGTAAAATTCTTTAATAATGCAATCAATTTAAGCAGTTAAATGACTTAAAGTTAAAAAGAATGCATTACTAAAGATTGTTTGCTTTCTTTGATTGTTTGCTTTCTTTTAAAAGTCTTTTCCATTCTTTGCCTTCTTAGAGTCTTTTGTTTGACTGCATTGAAGTGTACAAACTGTATTTGAAACTTTAAGATCAAGTAATTTGGATCCAGCTGTGAATTTTATTTCACGCAACAAAAACTTAATTTTTTAAACCTTCCTTATCAAAGAAAAAACGATTCCCTTTCTGAAGACATAAACTGATTCTTTGGCGAAAAGTAATTTCAATTTTTTATTGTCTTTTTCCCAGCTGAATAAAATTATTTCAAGTAAAAGTCTTATTTCTGCCATATCAAAAATGGATTTTTTGTGCCCAGTCAATGGTTAGCCTGACTAAAAACCAAGACTTTGTCTTTCAGTCTTTCATGTCAGATCCACTAATAAAAGCTTTAACTAGATTTCAAAAGCCATTAGGATATGCACTTACTAAACTCTTTTTGCTTCAATAAGTTTGGATCAAAGAGGCCAAAAGTGACTTATACTCTTCAAACAGAAAATTCGACACCACCGCACTAGCATGGCTAAGAGGGAGGCACTAAGGACCGAAGGACATATTATAGTCACCATCGATGACGACGCACGGCTATTATTGTCACGGAAAGAAGCAATCATCTATAATACCTTATCGTATTTGCTTATACCTGTGGACAAAGTTTCGTATTCCAACAACTATACAGTGTTTGCTGGTTTTGTTGTTGCACAAGAAAAAGTTCTTCAAAGAGAGGTTTCCCCTTAATTGGTTATTCACAATTGGTTTTTCACAATCGTATCTCATTGCAGTTGATTGCAACACCTACTTTAAAATTAATGTGATTGCTCCTAGAACCTGTAAATGACAGCCAAAGGTCGAGAGAAATAAAAAATATTTAACGCCCTTTGACTTATTGTTATTCTTCAACTAAAATGTTTTGCATCATGTTACCATCTAACAATAAGATTCAATAATTGTGTGAGCTGTTATAGCTAAAAAGGTTTAAAGTTATTAAGATAAGTACAAACTTTTAATCGATTTAGGAGGATTTTACCAATTTCATAATTTTGTTTTTATTTGCGATATAGGAAGGTACTGTAGGGCAAGTGGTGGATTCGTTTAAATTTGATATTAAAACGAAAAAAGTGTCTCGTCTGTCTTCAGATTTTTAATTGATTCCTCAGGGGCGAAACAGAATTTTTGTGGAATCTGTGGCTCAAAAAATTAGAGTGCCTATACCTGTAATTCAACGGTTATGAAAGAGGCTATGAATGGCAATAAAGGTTCTCACGATTTGTATGTTTACTATATAGTCCCCACTCTGGTAAAATACGTTTTTACCAAAAACTGTTATTAACCGTACCATAGAACCGTGTTTCTGTTTCCGATTTTTGGATTTAGAATAAATAAAAAATATTTTTATTTTTTGAAAAATCAATTTTTTTGAAAGCGGGTTACTAAATACATTTTATGACTCAATGTTTTCTGGTGTTTTATTATCTTTATATATGTATAAAACAAAGTTGGTTTAGTTACATCATTTTATAACTCAAGAACGGGTGGGCCGATTTTAAAGATCTTTGATTTGTTGAATTCGTCTCCGTCCGAATAGCAGAATAACTATTAAAATATCCCAAAAATTCACTTTGTAGAGTGAAATGGGGTTAAATGAAAAAGACGTGTCCGATTGAAAAAAACCTGTACCTGAATTTAAAAGCTTATTGTTAGGCAATGGCTTCAAATATATTTTTTTTTTAATAGTGCTATTTGAAGAAATGGGATGGTTAGGTTAGGTTATGGTGGCTGTCGAGCAAAGGCTAGACACACTTAGACCATGGTTGGTCCATTGTGATAACACAGGAATCTTGGAACTTTTCTTCCTATTCGTTGAACCACCTAGAGCTCCTTACGAAGCGTGCGAGATCAATTATGTCAACATTTACCAGATCATTAGGATCGTTATAGTAGTATTCTCCGAGATGGAGTTTACGTCGTTGGGATAGAGCAGGACAAGTGCAGAGGAGATGAGGAATCGATTCTTCCTCTTCTTCATCCATACAGCTTCTGCAGAAATAATTTGAGATTACTCCAAGCCTCTTTGCGTGCTTGCCTATCAAGCAGTGACCGGTGATGACACCTATGACGGAGCTGATATGCAGTCTGCTTAGAGATAATAAACTCTTCGAGCGCTTCAGGTCCAGCCTTGGCCACATCTGTTTTGTCGCTATACACGTGGAGATGTTGTTCCACCTTAGGTTTGTTTTCTCTATTGCATCCTGCTTCAGCATAAGTTTACATGTAGCATTGGGTATACCTATATCTGACCTATTTGGTAAAATAGGTAGTATTGTTCCACTTCTGGCGAGTTCGTCAGCCCTGCAATTTCCTGGAATGTCTCTATGGCCCGGCACCCAGCAGAGGTGAATATTAAACTGCTGTGCCATCTCAACGAGAGATGATCGACAGTTAAGGGCTGTTATTGAGTTGGTAGAGACAGATTCCAGGGATTTTATGGCGGCTTGGCTATCCGAGAAGATGCGGATATCTGTGTTAGATATCACGTTTTCTTTAAGCCAAGATAGTACTTCTTTTACCGCCAAAAGTTCCGCCTGGAACACGCTACAGTGATTGGGAAGCCGAAAGGAGAGATTTAAATTCATCTGTCTGAGAACACACCTCCACCAACCCCGTCATCAGTTTTTGATCCATCCGTATAGAAGTGGATTGATTCATCTTCCAGAAATGCCCGATCCTCCCAGATAGATCTGGAGGGTATGGTGACCTGGAAGTTTTTATCGAACTGTAACTGGGGGATGGTATAATCAATGTTACTTGAAATTGTTCCGAAAGAATTCAGAATAATGGAGTGACCAATATCATTATTTGTCCACTGTGAGGAGGCTTTAAGACAAATGGCTGTGCTTGCAGCTGTTTGTTTAGCATATATATCGAGAGGTGCTAAATAGAACATAATAGCTAATGCAGCAGAGGGGGTTGTACGAAGTACTCCACCCATGCAACGCGAGGCAGACCGTTGGACCTTGCTTAGTTTATCGCAGTTCGTACCGTACGTAAGAATCGGTCTAACAACCGAGGTGTATAGCCAATGAGTAATACTGGGTTAAAGACCCCATTTGTTCCCTATTGCTTTTTTGACTCTTTCCTGTATATTGTGCTTCCAACTTAACTTCTTATCTAAGATAAGGCCCAAATATTTGGCTTCGTCTGAGAATTTAAGTGGAATTCCTTTGATAGACGGAGGGTCTATGTGAGGGATTTTGTATTTCCTTGAGAAGAGGACAAGATCTGTCTTATGAGGGTTAACACCCAGTCCACAGCGATCTGCCCATCTTATTAACTTGTTTAAAGCGTTTTGTAGGAGTTCTTTTAAGGTGTTGAGATGCTTTCCTGATACGGCAATAGCAACATCGTCTGCATAGGCGATCACTCTGTAGCTCTCCGCTTCCAGGCTTGTCAGCAGCGCATTTACTACCAAGTTCCAAAGAAGGTGAGATAGAACACCGCCTTGCGGCGTACATGTACTGACGGATCTTCTTGTCGAAAAACCGCCCAGTCTTGAATTAATCCTCCTGCTCATCAGCATTTGATTAATCAACTCGACAAGCGGAACATCCACATTCAGACCTGACAGTGCAGATGCGATCGCAGATGTATCGACGTTATTGAAAGCGCCTTCGATATCTAGAAAGGCAACCATAGTGTACTCCTTATGGTGGAGGGAGTATTCGATGGTTCTAACCAGTGTGTGTAGGGCAGTGTCTACCGATTTCCCTTTGCAATAAGCATGTTGAGCCGTAGACAGGAGCCTCGGGTCAATGCTTGTTCTAAGATGGATATCAATCCGTCGTTCAAAAGTCTTAAGGAGGAATGACGACAGACTGATAGGTCTGAGATCTTTTGGGTTTACATGGGAACAAATTATAAAAAAAACTGTCCGATTGAAGAAATTATTCTTTTGTTTGAAAGGTTTTTCTTTGCATTCGGGATATTATTTTTCCAATTTTGTTATTTGTAGGGTAAGATGGGGTATACATAAGAAAATATTTTTTCAAAAATTTGGTATTTATAAGGAGAAAAGGATTCAAAACCAAAAATTTCAAAAATACGGATTGTGTTTGAAAGGCGATTTAAAAAAAAATTCAATTTAAAGAGTGAAATGGGATAAAAATAAAAAAAAGTGGTTTTCGAATACAAAAAGTCTTTCTTTGTTGAGAAAGCAATAAAGGTTGTACTTAATCATAACGTGAAGTGGGTTAGATCCCAGAAAATAGTATTCGATTACAAAAATTCAAAAAATAATATTTTCTTATGTAATTTTTTTGCGAAGCTTAGGTTTGTTTATCCTTGCGAAGCCGGGCCGGGCGGACCAAATAGTTTATGTAATACTAAAAATTGGAAATTTATCGAAAAAAAAACGTTTTAACGATTTTTAAATTTTCATTTGCATTAATTCATATTTTTTTCAGGAAGTTTTTGAACTCTAAACTTTTTTTTAGGATTTATTTTAGCAATTTTTGTTCGTACTTTCAATTTTTGGATATTTTTATTTATAAACTAATTATGACATTTTTAATTCTAAGCTACTTTATGACCTTTGACCTTGAACCAAAAGAACAAGTTTATGCAATTCAGTCCTGAATCTTATTTTTAAATCCTGCTATCTAACTGAAAAACATGCATAATTCCGAGATCTATTCTTTTGTACTGCATTTGTGTGCATTCTATATTATAATCGTTAGATGAAAATTTCTAGTACAATTTTTGAATGGTTTCAAAACCTGGCCTTTAGTACATCTAAAGTATAAGCTCGGAATGCAGATGTTGAAGACTAATATAAAATTAATTGAAGTGACTCTAAGTACTGTTCATGCGGCCCTGCAGGGCCAGGGCCCTCCACCGGTAGGCATACATCAGGCACCTAGAGTATTTTTTCAAGTCGCGCGAAGCCCGTTAACGGATGCTCACTTTTAATGGCGAAAAACGGTTATAACTGTTATAAATTGGAATGTCTCTAGTCTCGTCCAAAATTAACACCTTCCTACTTTTGATCGCCAGTTGATGGCTATAGGCAGGGCCGGCCCCAGCCAAACTTGCGCCCTGATCAAGATTTGTAGAATTGTTATTGTTAGATTTGTTATTTGCTTACATTCACTGATACACATGCATAAGACTATTCTATATTATCCAGGAGGTAGAATTTCAATACGTTTGAGTTAAATTCTACAACAATGAAAATTAAGTGTGCAAGAAATAACTTAGCACAGTTGTGATGGATGTTATTTTGGGATTATTTGAACAAGTTTTGTGATTAAAATGCAAATGGCAGTACAAATTTGTTTGCGCAAGATGAGACAAAATTTTCTTGCTCCTGGTAATACGCCCCTAGAATGTTGCGCCCTGTGCATTTGCACATCTTGCACATATGGTTAGTCCGGCCCTGGCTATAGGTATGTTGTTCGTATGTGTTGCAATGAAGTGGTCTTATGATAAAACTACTATAATCAATATGACAAATATCACCCAATTCCGCAACTATTGTTTTACCTATTTACAAAGTATGATGATAACAAATAAACTCCATTTCAATGTCTATACTATGTATGTATACACAACTTCTATGAGAATTGCCAGGCAAAGCAAATAGTTGAAGGACAAAACTTCGTAATGTTTTTTTTTCCACTTGCGTCCTTTGAAATTATTATCTGGTGTCTGATTTCATATTTGGAGAATGTAAGTAGAATGTTTGCAGTTTTTTACACAATTTTGTATTTTCAGAATGAAAAAAAAAAATTAAATTTATTATATCTTTTAATTCGATATGACTTTCGATTGTTTCCCGTCAGGTTTTTGATTTGAAAATTTTATGGACAACCCACTTAAATGCGTTTCAAATTTCATTGATACAAAAACAATCATTTGGTGCACAATTCCTTTTATGTCAAAATTATGTATGTCAAATACAAATACCAAATTTAGTACCAATTAACCCAGATATCCTTGAGAACACCTCTGCAGCTTTAAACCAGCTTGGTCTCATTTAAAAGAAAACAAAATGAACGTTTATAAATAGAGTATAAGAGCTTGCAACGTATTTTTTTTATAATTTAATACATAATAATTAAAATATTTCAAGAGAAAAATGAAATGTTATTTCAACAAATGGATGAAATGTGAATATAGCAGCCGATATACAGCACACTCCTAAAAGAGATTACTCTCTGGGCTCTGGGCATAGGTGCTGAGGGTAGATCCATCAGCTAAGCTTTTCAACCGATTCTTTGAGCCGTTGAAGCACTCTTTCAACGTTCATTGCATCTGAAACCCTGTAGACTTGGAAGATCCATATAATTTATAACGTTACTAATTTTCTGTTCTATGTAGACAGGCTGCGGTTAAAGCAATTAACCTTTAGTGTAAGATCTGTTAGGCGTTTCAATGATTGGAGCTGTGTCGTTATGAATTTACGCTCAGACAGACATCAGACAGAACAGTGGGACCTGCATTTATTTCGTGTTTTCTAACATCATAATGTAAGATTTGATTAAGTCCCGAGCTCGTTTTTTTTTTGTTATGAATCCAAAACTTGTTCTATAGTACCTTTATGTTATATCGCAAGTAAAAATTCAATTTTGTATGACATGATGGACTATCTTACAATGTCAAGTCAAGGACTTTTAACAGAGCTCTACTTGATTTGCACCTTATTTACTAGTCCAAACTCAATTTTTTATATTCAACGATGTCCATCCGGTGCCGCTGTATTCACTTATTCACCGTTTACGTAGACCGAACGTCAACGTAGGAAACTTTCTGTCCAAGACATCGTCGTTGTGGCGTTAGTTCTTTCTATAGCTCTAATTGTTAAATGTTAAATTCATCTTCTCCGACACCACACCCCGTCTCGATACTCACAATTAAGCTTTGACATCACGCTGTGGTTTTCCGATTACGTCAATGTCGTTAGCGTGTGTGATTAATTGATCGTAACTTTTTGGAAATAACGCACCTCTTTTGTGTTGGCGTGAGAGTTCTGAACTACTCGGCCAAGAAAATTTTTTAAGTTGTCTCATAATTTTCTGTCACCGTGGCTAAAACGTTTCCTGACATTAAGAGCATAGATGAGTTCTTTATATACAGACATTGATGGAGCAGTGTGAGTTTTCCATCGTCATCCTGGGTTGGCAGTGATTCCGAAACTAGACATTGATCTACACATATCAATGATGTTATCTTCCGGCGGATAAAAAAGTGGTGGGTGTCGTTATGAGGATGTTCATGGATTGTTTTCAAGATCAAGATATTTGGACGATATTTGTGTGGACTTTCATCAACTAAGGCGCTTTAACAACACGCGCCGAAAAACACTCATTCACCATAGGTAAATATTTTTAAAGACGCCTGGGGGGTCATTACGTAATTCGATTATCGTCACACGATATCGTTTTGACGACAGCTTTGAATCATGTAAAAGCGATAATCACTATCGACTGGACGATATCGTCTGGACGATCGAAAATTTGCTCTCCGTAACTCAAAAATCGTCAAAACGTGATCGTTAAATCGTTAGCATTTGAACGATACCTATAAAGCTATCATCTTGTGTCGTCTTTGTTTGTGTTTGTAACAGCCATTTTATTGACTTGTTCCAAAACTAGTTTAATAGCAAAACTAGTTTTATAAAGGTTTGGAGTCCCAAATTTACCACGGTTTTATGAATTTAGAGTTTTATCCAAAACTAGTTTTAAGTTTTCCAGTTTTAGGTCTCAAAATATTTTTGAATAAGTAATGATTTGTCCACTTCCAAACATCTATAAAACTAGTTCTGCCCTGAAACTAGTTTTGAAACAGGTCAATAATATGGCTGTAAGCAATTTATGCATTCTATCATATGTAGGGTTTTTCAATAAGGGCGGGTAGATGTTTTCGGTTGATCCTGGGTTTCGTTGACGCAAAGGCGTTGGCTGATTGTCCACTGAATTGGTCGAATTAAATTTGGACACGTTTTGCCCGCACTTTTTTTTTACTTCTTCTAAATAAAAATTGATATTTTTTGGGCGTTACTGACAAAAATAAATTACAGAATTGTCATTCATGATAATGATTGAAAAGTCAATCCTTCTCAAACTGTAATTTATAATAAACGATTGACGAGACTATAGTGATTGTGTTACGTGAGGCAAATTGATGACGATAACGTGCACGATTATCGTTTAGACGATTATCGTTTTAAAAATTACGGAATGACCCTCCTGATCAGAAATACTTCATATGAAGATGAGAATCTTTCGTACGTTTCACCCTCCCAAACCCATTTGTTTACATAGTTGTTTTTGTAATACATCCCGTGTCAATGAATAGATGTGAATTGCAACAACAATTTAACCCATGTGTGCGGTTTTTACACACCATTGTCATTTCTTATCTGCAATCTGACAGTTCAAGCCTGTAGGCTAATTAAAATCGTTGCCGGGGACTCTCATCATCTTCATGTGGATAATCTATGCTCCTGATTCTTTATTCGCTAGTGAATCAAAACATTTTTACCAATTTATATTTTTTTTTCTTTTGAAGGATCTTTTGTAACGAAAGTACAGACGATTGTGAGATCTTTCAATACTCTGGTTATAGCTGCCAATGAGCTAACAATAGCTATTTTGCAGATTTTGCACAAAATGTCAGTGTCAGATCTTTGGTCTCACTTGACAATGGCGTTTTTACCAATATTGTCACACGTGGTTGAGAAATTTTGGACAGTCGTGTACCCGTCTGTACTTGGCTACACATTTCACCAGCATACTCAAGAAATATCTAATTTATTACAATTGACATTTTTCTTTTATCAACTTAAATTTCTTTCAAAAATAAAAAAAAAAAAATATATTTGTAATAAGTGAAAACGTGTTGGATTCGAATTAACAATTTGCATGTGGAAATGTTTACTGTTTTTGTACGTATACATTGCATTTATCAATGAACAATATACCTATACATTTTTGAATGACGTTCTATACATCGAGGTGATTCGCATAAGGTGTGACAAAAAACTCGAGCGTGTAGGTTGGTTTGAGATACATAAGAAAAAAATGGTATGGGAGAGTGGGGGGTATATTACCCCCCACCGCCACGAGGTGAAATTTTCCAAAAAATGACCTAAACAAAAAAAAAATAATATTTAAAAACAACGGTTACACTTACAATGGCAATCTATATTTTTTGAAGGTCAGAAATTTCAATGCCAAGCTATATTTTTTTGTAAAGTCAGAAATTTTTTTCTTTTATTTTTTTTTCTACATAAAGTTGTCCTAGTGAACATTTTTATAAAAAATAATTTTCAAACTCAAAATTTTGAAAAAAAAAATGAAAAACAAAATTTCAAACTATTTTTTGTTTTTAATTTTACGTTATTAAGTACTATTTTTGTTTTCAAAATTCAATGCTCTTATAAATTATAAGTCAACAACAGAAAACTTTATGCTTAAATGTCTTGTACTTTTTGAGAAAATAGAAAATAACTAAATCTAAATTACTACCTATACGTAGTGGAACTAGGATCCTAAGAGCAACTTAAGCAACTGATTGGAGTCAAATTAACAGAATTTTATTGCTGTTATTTTCAATTTTCTAAAGAACTAAAAGAGATTTTTAGAATCTAACAATAATTAATATGAGCATTGAATATTAAAAACAAAAATATTACTTAATGACGTAAAATTTTCTTTATATTTTTGTTTTTAAAATTTTAAGTTTGAAAATTAAGTTTCAAAAAACTATTCACCAAAAAAAAACTTTATTTAAAAAGTGAAATAAAAGAAAGGATTTCTGGCTTTACAATAAGATATAGCATAGCATTATAAATGTTATCGTTGGTTTTAATATTTTTTTTCTGTTTTCAGTCAATTTTTTTAGAAAATTTCCCCTCCAGATAAACGGGGAAGGGGAATAGACACTCTTCCTATAAAATTTGTTTCTTGTCTCGCTCGCTCTAGCTTTCTAACTTCTTGTAAATTCTTAGTAAATGCTGATATGATTCAATGTTTTACTGATATCGTCAAATAATATAAAAAATATATATATGAATCATGTACAAATGGAGCATTAACAGTTACATATATGTATGTAATGTAGTTTAATTTAATTTTGATATTTAGTATAACGTGATATTCATATGATCATATGAGTAATGCAAAATAGCTGAAATATTTCAAACAGCGTTTCAGAAACAGTTACAGACAGAGAACCTAAGTAGTCGTTTGCCGGTTTTATTTGCGGTAGGCAGCTAAGTTTTTGTGGAACAAATTCCTAAATCTCATTCTAGTGGAATCAAAAAAATTTGTAAATAGATAAAACTCAGGCTCACTCACTCAATTGCGGCAAGTTTTTCATCATTTTACTATTCTATAATTACCACTCCCTCATAGATTGTTTCTTTATTGCAATTTAATTTATTAAATTTTTTTATTTATGTCTGTATTTAGCTAAATTTTTGTTTAAATCATCTACTGTTAAATTTTTCCTTCAATTTATAGAAATAACACTAGAATATTTTAAAAACATAATTTGTATCTCGAAAAATTCATAACAACGCTATAAAATCTTTACTAGCTACTTCCCAATAATTTACTGTAGACATTTAATCAAAATTCTTATAGTTCGTCGCTTCGTCTGTGTCTATGTATGAGATTATTTTTTTTTTTCACTTTTTCGGAGTTGATTAAGAGAAACAAAACAAAAAAAGAGAAACAAATCTAGAAAAAAAAAATAATTTCAGATCGAGCTGTACCTGTCTATAAAATCCATTTCTTTAAGTTAATTTCTTATAACCATTCAAGATCTCGAGAAAGATTCTTAACAAATTTAAAAGGGAAGATACTCGTACTCGAACCTACAAAATCAGGACAGTTTTTTGTTGAATATTTATGACTATTTGTTTGCCTACGTGCTACTACTGGAATAAAACATATATTTAAAATGAATTCTTGTCAACGCGTGTTTTTAAAAAATTAATGTTCCACTTGCAAATATATATAAAAGTTTTGGTTAGTTTCCTTTGATCGTCGGATGAAGTTAGAAGCCGTTTTCTCAATTCTAATCATATAGTATTTCGTGGTATGTAAATTTCTTGAGATATCTTGCATCGGTTGTGAATACAAAATAAACTAGTAAAGCTATAAAGTCGTTAATCAAACACAAGTTTTAATTTGTTGATTTAATTTAAGCAGTAATAAATACATGAAAAGTGATTAAATCGGTTTTATTGTATTTCTATTGCAAAACAAAATACATAAAAATCTTGTTGCTTCAGTATTGTAGGTATGAAATAAGTCCCCTAAAAGCTAACGCACTGTTGTGTTATTACAAAAAGGAAGATTATTGTGGATGGTTTAGTGAAAGTTTTTAATTTATAGGAAATTTAAAATCAATGGTGGTGGTCTGGTGAATAAGTGAAAACGTACATAAACATTTTGTGAAAGATTTTGACCTACCTACGTCATGTTCACGCTTGTCAAGCTAATAATACAAAAATATAAAATTTTAATTTTACAGAATTTATACTAGAAATCTTCTTTAAGTGACAAAGTCTTAACATTTACAACTATAATTATGGATAACAAAAACAGTGCATCAGATACTGAAGAATTACATCCGGTGGCAAATCACACTGAAATTGATGAAGTGCCTTTAGGACTACGTAGAACTGCTGTTTTTAGACAGGTAAGATTTAATACTTAAAAAGGTTAAAACAATAAATAAAAACAGATTTTAAAAGAATTTTGTGGTCCTTAGCTCTTTACTCAAAACTTTTATCAAAACTAAAAATCTATTACATAATTTATTATTATTTATTTATGTTAAGTTACATTTTATATGTGATAACTCTTTTATGTAGTTTTAAAGAAAAAATGGGTAAAGTAATTCAAATTAAATTTAAGAAATACTACCACTTAGAAAATCGGGGCTTACGTGTGATTTAATCACTGTAATGTAAGGAAATCAAGATCAGATTTTGTAAAAAGTCCAACAATAAAGGCAATATTTTTGTTTCATAATTTAAAAAAAAAGTATGACAATAAGATAAGAGATATGAGATAATTTCGTTGAAAATTTCCAAATTGGATTAAAAACTATCCCATTTCTCATACAAATTAAAATTTAAAAAATAGATGAATTTTTGTACGAATTTTAGTTAAAGATAATTTCAAAATTTGAACAGAAATGGAAGTGAACGTTAAAAAATGAAAATACTTTTTCTACGATTTTGCTTAGTTACAGTTAACATGAACGGGTAGTAATTCTTATAGAGTCTACGATTCAGTACGTGTATTTGTACGACACGGTTACACGGAATTCGTGTAGTTATTACACTCCAAATTAAAATCCGTACTTTAAATACACGTGTTTTTATTTTCTTATTATCTGTCTATCCACATCTTAAGAATACACGGATCTTAACTACACGGATTGGTTTGTAATTTTTATCTTTTTAAGGGATGAGCTAAGAAGCTTGAAAGTGATGATGATTTAGATTTTGTGTAAAAAAATTGATTTTCGCATTTGACGTTACCTATGCGTCGGTAAAATCACAGTTTCACAATGCTCACAGTAATCAGTAAAAATATCTTTAGTATCTGCAAGAGTTGATTTAGTTTTTCTCTAATACACAAGTAAATAAAGTGAAAATTATTTTGAAATATCACACGTAAACAAAATGCTTGAATTAAGCAGTACTGATAGCGTTACTATGTGTGCTCTACGAGCAACACAATCTTAATTCTTCATCCATCGATAAATCAACAGAAATCAATCGAAATTGAATGCAATGATAATTGAATGATAATGTAGGAGTAGGTGCACAACTTCAATCTACCAACAAATTCGAATTAAAAGACGTTGTTTGATGTATTTTTAGCGACAAATTTCCATAAAATTACCCCACTATATACAAACTGGATTATTTAAAATAAACATGCACGGATATTCAAAATACACAGATCTACGGATGCACGGAAACATGGATGCACGGATACAAGAAAGGCAAGGATTTAAATCTGGACCTTTTAAGAACACGTGTATCCGTGTTTTTAAATATTCATGTAAAAGGAAGCTTGAGTAGTTATTCTTTATTTGAAATTCCTGTGTACTAAACAAATTCTGTGAATGAAAGACTGTAGTTAGTAAATTCGCAGTCAATTGATTAAAACCTGTAAATAACAGTTTAAACCTTCACTTAATACTTTAACATAAAAACTATTTATAGTCGTTCGCTTAACTCATGTTTTAATAAAATCCATGTTTAAATAAAATGAATCAACGAATACTTATAAATTTGTAATTTGTAATAAGCTTGAGGTTTATTTTTAAGCAGTTTGGTTGTGAAAAGTGGACTGGCATGCTAGCGGTTGCTCGACACAATCTCACTTATTACGAATACATTAATCTTGCCAAACCAAGTTATAACCTTACATAATTTTTTATAATATATAAGAAGGAATAACAATAGAAACAGACGGACGTTACCACTAGAGGGAGCTGTGGTGGTCTCAGCGTAAGTTAACCCCCCCCCCCTACCTTGGAAGTTAGTACTCTTGATTTTAACTTCCCCATTTCTTCATCATCCCCTGAAATGATAAAACATTTTTACAAAAAAAAAAAAACATCTCGTAGATAGCCATCCTTAAACTTCCTAATCAAAATTTGCTCTAGAAAAATATTAAAAAATATTAAAAATGATTTACGAGCGAAATGTAAAAACAATGTTAAAATAATATTCGAAATCCATAAGCTTTCAAATTAATTATTTTTTTCGTGAACGTCTAAAAATTGAAAGTGTTTCGTGATACTTTTTAATGATAAAGCTTAATGTCATTTTTGTAAATAATTTATTAATAATTAAAAGAATATTTTATTTTTTTTTGTAAATGTCACCTCTCATTGGAAGTGTTCAAAGGATTAGATACAAATATGTGGAAAAATAAATACCATTAAAGAAAGGAAAAATACAAAAGGTTTTTTTTATGAGATAAAAATTAAAATGTTGCTCTCCTGAAAATCATCGAATTAAAAATTATATATAAGAACATATCTATATGTAAATATATCGTTTTACATATGAAGATAGAAAGCAACGGTTATGTACTACAAAATTCTTCCCCCCTCAATTGGATGGAAAGGTTGAAGAGAAAAAGGAAAAAAAGCATTACTACAAAATAGCAAATGCTTAAGGGTGTATCTTTATGTTGCAGCTTCGATAGACGATTTGAGCATCGATTCAATCAAAGCTGAGAAATCTTTACATTGTTTGCCTATATTAGTGTTTATATTGGAGTAGCCCAACGCTTCAAACAAGAACAATCAATGCAAAATTGTCAAAAGTTAGATCGAATCGTTTATCGTAAGACATTAACGAGCAACCGATTGTTTTAACGTGATTTAGTGTAGGATCACATATACTTTGCAAAAAAAAACAAATAATTTTAATTACCAATGGTTGACGCACATAAATGTAAATTTATATCTTCCGCCGAATAAATAAATTCAATTTTAATTTCTTGAATGGCAAGAGACGTCTGTGACAAATTTATTTTATTTTTTTTTTTTGTATTGAAATGCGTGTTAGAAAAATCATAAAAAGAATTTAATGGGTTCTTAGGAGTATAAAAAAATTTTGCATTTTTCTTTTTAAAATTAAAAAAAAATTGAGCAAATTTAGTTCAATGCATAAAGTCTAATACGCAAACGGAATGAAAAACGGACGTTCAATCATGTACCTATTGGAAGTTAAAAAAAACATAACAGAAATTGAAGGTACTGGGTGTTATTTATTAATATTTTAACAATATAAATATATTATACTTAATTTTGTACTAACCAAAATATACGGTTTAATTGAATCCACAGCTTCCGTTAGACATTTGAATGTATGTGCCTATGTGTAAAAAAATTAAGAAAATAGTTTCCATTACTCCGACTATTTTGCTAAGGTACCCTAAAATCAAAAAAATCGAACGACTTTCATAGTGAGTAAAAAATAGTCCATTTGGTGGTCAAAAATCTGGCACTTTTAAACAGGTTGAGAATTTTTAATAATTTTTTTTTTATTTATAATATCATTTAAGTATCTATTGATATATGAACAATGCTTAGTTTTAAAAATGAGCATCACTATATCAATTTCAAAATCAATTATACAAAAGGTGAATAAGTGCATTAGGGTGGGTCAAATGAAAAGAAATTGTTTTAATTTTCATGAAATTATGTTGCTTCAGGCTCTTAGAAAATATGCTCTTAAGGTATAAGCTCAAAATTATAGGGTTAAGAGGTTTTGAATTAGCATTTTGTGGTAGAAGTTTGGAAGTTTTTAAGTCGCTAACCATATTGAACCCAAACAAAATTTGTTGACATATTTTTAAATAAATTTTGTAAAAAATAATTTTCTTTAAGAAAATAAAATTTAACCATTAGAAGATAATCAGTGTTTAAGGATAAGTTATATAAATTTCACGGTCCAATTACTCAAAAAGAATCAATATTTTGTTAAATATGAAGACAAGAAAAAAATCGTATAAAAGAAAGAGGCTAACTTCCCCCCGTTTAACCAGGGTAGAATGTTTTGAAAACAAATAGATACTAAAGATGGAAAACAATTAGAAACAACTACAATTATAGTATGCTGTAGCCTTTTGTTTTTAGAAAAATTATAAATCAAGTTATGTTTTAAGCTCTTAAGCTCATATCTTAAGTTGTATTTAACGCACAGACAATCTTAATATACATAATTTAGTGATCTACAAGAATTTTGATAATCGTTTTTCCAGTCAGATGAACGAAATACGAGACAAACAGTGGAAACCGTTTTTAAGTACAAATATTTGACAGCCTTTTGACAATAATTTTTTATTTAAAATAGCTGTCAAAAATGTTTGTAGGTACGCAAAATATCTATAAAATATTTTTTCCTACAAATTTGTACAAAAAAATATGCACGACTGGGTCGCACGAACTTGCTCTTATGCGCGATCACATTGTGGTTCTATAGTCTGAAATAAATTAGTTATAGGAAAATATATGTTATCCATTTGCCAAATCTTAGTTTAGTTTCAGGTGGTATTATGTGAGTATACAAAAAATTAACAATATAGGCTAGTGTTGCACATATGCAATATGCATATAAGGAAATTATACTATTTAAACTGGTAAATTGCTTAAATCAACAAAATTTGAAAGAAATTCATTAAAATACTTTGAATCCGTTTTAACCCAACGCGATGTACACCATCTGAATTCTTATATAAATCTTTATTTATGAGAAAAAAATTTTGAAAATCGTAGGAGCGGTTTTAAAAATAATTAATTTTTTATACACAAAATTTTGTTAACATTTTTGAGAAAAATAATTGGTACGCCAATTTAAAGCATTTATTAATGTTGCGTTAAAAATTGAACTTCACAAAAAAATCTGCTACCAGTTTTCAAAATATCGAATTTTCAAAAAATGATTTTTGGATTTTTTAAAAAAAAATCCAAAAATTATTTTTTGAAAATTTTGATACGCTCTTTTATTTATATTTATAACAAGCTTCTGTATAAAAAATCTAATTTTATTCGGTTGATCAGATGTTGAGATAGTCGAAAATCAAAGAAACCGTTCTATGAGAGGTACTGTTAATAAACGTAAAATATAAACTTTAAAAATTTTGAATGGTAGATCGTACTAATTTTAACACACAAAAAAACTTTTATGAAAATCGTAGGAGTCGTTTTTGAGAAACAAAATATTTTTCTTAACGGTTTTTTAACATTTGTATGGGAGGCACCGTTATTTTTGGGTATTAGAATAATTTTTGTCAAAAATCTTCTAGATAAAGTTAAAAAACTGTTATTTACCAAGTTTAATGAAAATCGACCACGTCGTTTTTGAAATATTGAGTTTTCAAAATAAAATATTAAAACTTTTTTAAAAATCTAAAAAATATTTTTTTTGAAAATTTTGGTACACAATATTATTTAGAATGTGTCAATACTTCTTCATAAAAAAATTGATCAGAATCTGTTAAACCGTTTTCGAGAAAAGCGAAAATCAAAAAAATGGTTCTTTTGGAGGTACCATTAATAACCATTTTTCGGAACCATTTTTTTTATTAAACAGCAATTTATAACTATTTAAATTTATGGAGTTCTTAAAAACAAATTCGGTAGCGCTGGATTTGAGAAAAAAAAGTTTTTCCTTTTTGGCCAAGAAATTTTGTATGACAGCTACTGTTAATTTTGGTCCTAAGAAAAAAGAGAAAAAAACGGGTGGGGGGAATGTCCAAAAAACGCTAGGTACCAAGTTTAAAGAAAATCGACCCATCCGTTTAAGCTGTAGTCGAACCGACAGACAGACAGACAGACAGACAGACGGACGTTTTTGCGAGACCCACTTTTTTTGACTTCTCTATCATCGTAATGTAAAGTTTGATCAAAATCTCGAGTTCGATTTTTTGTACGAATCCATAACTTCCCATATAGTACCTATATCGCAAGTAAAAATCAGTTAGGGTTAATAGGAGCGGCATGGAATGGCGGCCCCTTCCACACGTTTTTCATTCCCGCAAACAGAAATTTAGTTTGGTCTCGTTATACCCCACGATATTTAATATGAATTCAAATCCTTTGCAAAAGCTTTTGTTGCATGTACTGTACGTGTACAACAATGTGTGATATATCAACATAATTGCAATTTATTGAACTTACCAGGTAAAGAAAAAAAAAAACTGCATTCGTTACTCACTAACTGCCTGAACACAATGGAGATGGAGCTGCAACTGGAGCTGCATCTGCAGCTGAAAGAGTTTACCAACTCATAACTTTTTCATGTAGCGTTTTTGACATTTCAAAATTGATGGAGGCGAACAGACCCATTTCAACTCGATGAGTGTGTATTTATAGCGATTGAAATGAGCTTCAAGTTCTCTTCAATTTACAGAATTCACAAAAGATGCAATCAAATGACATCAAAACATCAAATGTCAGAAAGCTGTACAGCTGTATTATGGGCACGTAAAAAAATCATGTACGGCAGTTTTTGACAACTATTGCAGTTGCAGCTCCAGTTCCAGCATTCTATTGTATACAAGTAGTAAGGAGTAATGACAAGGTGATTAGTGAAACAACAGTAGGTATTATTAAATTATCGCAAATGTAGCAATTCTAAGTGATATGTTATTATTATTAAACGAAGTTTCGTACGGGATGGATACGTACTTCTTCAGGTCTATTTAGATAATCTTAAAAACAAAAGTTTCTGAAACTTAAATAGATTTTTAATACATTTTCAAGGATTACTTAAGTGCGCATAATAATTGAGTAGTATGCTCTCAGAACCTCTTCTTAAGCTCTCTTCAACAAAAATAAACTATATCTCACATACATTTGTTTTATATGTTTTCTTCCAGTTTCTCATTGTTTTCATAGCCAATTTAAGCAGTTTAGCGCCTGCAATGGGTTTGGCATATTCATCTGTATGTCTTCATCAGCTACAAAATGAAGACGAGAAATTTTACCTGAATGATAGTGAAGCCTCTTGGTTCGGTAAGTATAAGCATGATTTATCCCCCCCCCCATACTATAATACAATGTGTCAAATTATATTTTTTTTTTTTTCTCACAGCATCCATCAATGCAATCACTTGTCCGGTGGGAGGCTTACTGTGTGGATACCTTCTCGACAAACTGGGTCGAAAAAGAACTATTTTCTTCATTAGCTTCATATCTATCGTGTCGTGGGGTCTAATGGGCAGCTCTTACTACACAAATTGGACCATTGAATACGCTCAAATGATGGTTGCCCGAATCATAATTGGTAAGTATATATAAATCCTTCATAATTCAGAATAATTGTATGTACCAATGTATAATATATTCAAAGGCATAGCGTCCGGTATGGCTAGCTCAGCAGTAAGTGTCTACTCGGCCGAGATATGTCATCAAAACTTCCGTGGACGTCTCACACTCGGCTCTTCGGCTGCAACTGCAACTGGTATATTTGCAATGTTCACTCTTGGTTATTACATTAAGGTAAAGGGGTTGTTGAGAATGAGTCCTTTGAGGAGTTAATACAAATTCTTTTGGTTAATTAACATTTGACATCGATTGTTGTTCCTTCATCTTCTACAGGATGAATGGCGCTTGAAAGCTCAAATAGCATGTGGTATATCGGTGTTCACATTCGCCATAACTTTCCTAATACCCGAATCACCAACATGGTTGATGGTCAAAAACCGTATGGAGGAAGCAACGAAATCATTGCAGTACTTCAGAGGTCTTAAAAGGAAAGGTAAGTATTTTTGATAAATTCATAGGAACCACAAATACTTACATAGTTTCCAAATATTTCAAGGCTCCATGTTTCTTTAAAAGTCCGTTTTTAACTTACAAATATAATATTTACATTGAAACAACTTGAATTGAAAGAAGACATTATGAAAGAAAAGACATTATGAATAATTAGCACTCATGAATAATTAGCACTCCTAAAACTTATTACTCCATATGAAATATTTTGACACTGCTTTCTTTTCCTTTCAGATCCACCCTATTCAGAGGATCTCAATAGAGAATTCAGTCATCTTAAAAGTTCACTAACCTTGGCCGAGGGCGAGAAAGCCCCCCATTTCTTGGAAGCAATCCAGGCACCAGAGGTTTACAAACCCCTGCTTATAATGATTGGATTCTTTGTATTTCAACAATTTACTGGGATTTTAGTTTTTGTCGTCTATGCTGTCCAGATATCAATTAAAGCTGGCGTCAAAATTGACCCGTTCTTGTGCGCCATGCTGATGGCATTTATCCGAGTACCAACAACCTTCGCAGTTGGCCTAGTTTTGGATCGTTGGGGACGTCGTCCACCCGCAATGTTCTCTGCCCTCGGCATGGGTATCTGTTTGTTCATTTTGGCAGGATGCATTTGGTTTCCAAAACTTGGATCAGTACCCCACTTGTCGTTGATATGTATTTGCATGTACATTTTTACAAGCACTATCGGACTGATGACACTTCCCTTCTCGATGATTGGCGAAGTTTTTCCCCAGAGAATGAGAAGCACAGCAGCTGGGATTACTATAAGTTGCAACTATGCATTATCGTTTTTGTGTGTTAAGATGTTCCCTAATATGGTCAATGTTATGGGAGTGGAAAATGTGTTTGCTTTCTATGGAGCTGCTGCATTTCTAGCTATCGTGTATATTTATGTGTTCTTGCCCGAAACAAAGGGAAAGACTTTGTTTCAGATATCAGAAGAATTCAAAGGATCAAGTCGAAATAGAGTGCCTTTGATGAATATTTAAATTAAGGAACACTCAATGCGTGTTTTGAAAACTTTTCGATTCGCAAACCTTTATGTATAGATATACATAAGATATATAAATGTAATATGTAGATATTGTGTAAATTTTTATTTTACAAAATCTGTGATAAATGTGTGAACTACTTTTCCAATATTTAAAAAGCTTTGAGCTTTTGAAATTATAAATCTTATGAAAAGATAAATAGTAAAAAGTTTTTTTTTGGAAATTTTAGCTTTTTTTCAATTTTTGAAGTATCAGTACATTTTCTCACTTCCACTTTATTTGTAGATATTATCGAACAAAATAAAATTGTTATTAAAACTTCAATGAGGACAGAGCAGAGATCTGAGTTTAGTTTCGACGACTCGACTGTCGAACGTCAAAGTGGGGCGCTCCTGACGTGCGTGAAGTAAGCAAGCACCACATTTTGGATTTATTTTTAAAAATAAGAATGCGTCCTGAAATGCATACATTACCTTAAAATTAGCATACATGCACATTGGGCACATAAGTATGTATCAAAACAACTAGTTTTATTACGCAAACCGAAAATTGCGCTGCTTAATTAGGTCGTTTACACTTTACTCCTATTTGTTTACTTCCAAAAAGAATCATTTTCAACCAACTTTACTCCAAAGATCTATCAAAGTTCATATAAAAATATTTTAACTGAACTAAAATTGAATGTAAGTAATTGGCAATTTGGAATTCAAAAACAAATATCTTAGTTAAATAAGAAATAAAAAAAAATAACAAGCAAACGGAACAGACCTATTGCTTTCGGTTTCACAAATATTCACGTTACAATAAATGGGTTGGCTGTGTCTAATGTGAGCATCACGTCATAAAGTACATAATATTTACAGTTCTAAGAACACTTGTTTTGAAATAAATCCTGTCACAAAAATGTATTTCATTTGTGCAATAAACGTTCTTTTAAAAATATGCATTCCAGCCATGAATTGCAGGGTTGTCATTGAGTGTCATCACCAAACGAAACCGACTTTTTCTATTCACGTTACAATATATGGGTTGGCTGTGTCTAATGTGAGCATCACGTCATAAAGTACATAATATTTACAGTTCTAAGAATACTTGTATTGAAATAAATCCTGTCACAAAAATGTATTTCATTGTTTCAGTGCAATAAACGTTCTTTTAAAAAATGCATTCCAGCCATGAATTGCAGGGTTGTCATTGAGTGTCATCACCAAACGTAACAGAATTTTGCTATTCACGTTACAATAAATGGGTTGGCTGTGTCTAATGTGAGCATCACGTCATAAAGTACATATTATTTACAGTTCTAAGAATACATGTATTGAAATAAATCCTGTCACAAAAATGTATTTCATTGTTTCTGTGCAATAAACGTGCTTTTAAAAAAAATGCATTCCAGCCATGAATTGCAGGGTTGACATTGAGAGTGTCATCGCCAACAGAGAATATTCATATACATAATAATCATAGCAAACGAAAGATTGTTCTGACATGTTATCATCAGAAATCATTGATATTTTATTTTTTCGCCTAAAAATAAACAACTTATATGTATTAGTCGTTAAACTTTGTTATTCCACTCGAATCTAGGAATAGGAAGAACATTTTTCTTCCGTTTCATTCCGAATAACTTTTCAACTCTTTACCCACAAACTACGATTTCCCCAGGACCCGTGTTCTGTAACTCTCGCATCGATAAAATCAGCCGAGAAGCGATGGAAAATGGAACAAAACTCATATGATTTGTTTCAATTTTCATCGTTTCTCAACTGCTTTTAACCCCATGTTCTGTAACTCTCACATGGTTAAAAGCAGTCGAGAAACGATGAAAATTGAATCAAATCATATGAATTTTGTTCCATTTTCCAGCGTTTCGCGACTGATTTTATCGATGCGAGAATTACAGAACATGGGTCCAGGTTGAATCGCTCTAGTGTTCGAAGGCCCATGTTCTGTAACTCTCGCATGGTTAAAAGCAGTCGAGAAACGATGAAAATTGAAACAAATCATATGAATTTTGTTCCATTTTCCAGTGTTTCGCGACTGATTTTATCGATGCGAGAATTACAGAACATGGGTCCAGGTTGAATCGCTCTAGTGTTCGATGGCCCATCGTGATTAGCTTCTTGCACAAGATTTATTTCTTTTCTTTGTGTTTTTTTTTTTTTCATTGAAGTGTTATCGACAGTAGTTCATCACTTAAACGTATGAACCATTTACTTGCTTAGCTATAAAATGGACAGTTGAATAGTATTGAGTGCAGAAGTTCATGGCTCATGGGGAATACCAACCAAATCAGTTTTCTTTCTTCCACCTAAGATACATGAAAGTTTGTTACCTAAGTATATCGTTTTCGATCGGATTTTTGGACTATTCTACTCCTTTTTGATTCCAATCGAATATGAAAACACAAATTAACACACACTCTTCCGAATGTCCCTATTACACAAAATGGCTTCTTCAAGTATTTATCACTTTTGAGAAGTAATCCAAGGAAAAACATTATGTCCGTGTTCCTCGTCTACTCTTATGTGAAATTGGGAACAGAAGAACATACCGAAAGCATTAACTGGATAACAACTAATCCAAATGGCTTTTGGAAAAGTAGGAGTGAAAAGGTAGTGCAAGAATTGTACTCCGAACATCCAAACGAAAAAACATTGGCGCAAAATTTTAGACGATTAAGTAAAGTATTAAATCATTTTTAGTATGATACTAGCTTAAAAAGAGGATTTTGCTAATTTTAAACGAGTGTAACATGATGCTATCTCTTAACATTTTACTAAAGTTAAAATCGCCAGATTACTGTTTTATATTTTTAACATATTAATAAATCCATATGTCACTTTGACATATAAACATTTTAAAAAAGGTATGTTTGCTTCATTTTTTGCACGAAATATCACTGTCTTAGGCGCGTTCAGCTTGAGTTTCGTAAGAAAATGGGTTTAGTATGATACTAGTTAAAAAGTGTTTAAAACTAACAACATTTTAGTAAAGAGTTTTAAAGTTAGTAAAGTTTTAACTTGTATATATGTAGTTTACGCCGCCATTAACAAAGTTTTTCTCCGTTTTCTTTCTAGTTTCTAAGTGACAACTTACCTTGAAATGAATGAAGCGTTCATTGAACATACCCAATAATTCACTCAAATACAGTAATTCATTCAAAATTGACAGAATCCAGGCAGTTATGTCAGTGAATATTATGAGAATATACTAAGAGAACTGTTGAAATGCGATTATAAATACGAAAACTGCCCAAGAAATCAAAATAGAAAAACAAATAAATAATTCCCGAAGTATTATTTGCATTTCCTCGTTAAAGAAGGTATTACGTGACCATATTAGAACACTTATCACATCGCTATGGCTTTTAAAAAGTGGGCCCAAACCACTGAAAGCTTTGGTCCAAACATTTAGAAGTCCACCCATCGGACAAACTTTTCAAAGTGGTGTTGGTGAGAAAATGGTTACTTCCGGACGAATTTTTGACTGAGTATACTTTTGTAATAGTGCCTTAGATGAAAGAAGTATCAAATGCGAAAGTTCTTACAAAATCAGTGGTCGGGCAGACTTTTTTTTTTGGGTTTTAGTGTTTTATCACGAGCCCAATCACTTTTGTAAAAACAGGTACGAGGTAGGTACCTAGTTTTTTAAATGCACAACCCTATATCAAATAGTTATGAGAAATAAAAGGTTTTTTTCTAGCGGTGTGGTTTTCAAGAAGAAATAAAACGCACATAATTTAATGTTATGGTCAAGAATTTAGCATTTTTATAAACATAAGGGTTTGCCATTATGTTTAAAAAATGATTTCGGGTAAGTGGTCGCCGCGGATGGCTCGAATAAATTCCAGCCGAGAGGCCCAGTTTTCGGCAGCTCCAATTGTTAGGCGCGATGGCGGATGGACTTATTCGGGTCTTCTTCGATACTCTGCTCCGTAAACGTGGTGTGAAACCATGGTTGCTCGAATTGATGCGATTTTGCGATTATGTCGACCGAATATTGGACGCGAACCGAACCATTATTTTGGTAATAAATTCGCACGATTTGCAAAAGTTGTTCAGGAGTAAGTCTATTTATTATGAAATGGCAAACCAAACTGAGCATAAATCAAGTGACAACTGTTAAAAAAACCAACTCCGAAAAAAGGATTGCCAGATTGAAAACCACACATCTAAAAAAAAACACCCTTTACATTTATCACTTAAAACCGACTCTACCTGAATCATATTATAGCCCATCAAATAGATTGGATAACATAATATAAAAGAATTTTTGTAGTAAAAAGCTTCAAGGTCTTTACGGAATATGCGTTTTACATTATGTCAAATAAACAATACATTCATATGTAACTACTACTCTTAACAAAAAACAATAAAAAACTCTTAAATAAAAGAACATTTGTGTACTCATTCAATTTACGTACGCATTTGTCTGTATATTTAAAAACAAAAAGACTTGATTTCTTCTTAACCATCACGCAAGGACCACCTATGGTTTAAAAAACAGGATTCTCAATTTCATTTTTTTAAATAAATACGATTAAATTCTTAAACCTTCCCACATAATATAACATTTTAAAAAATTATAATATCCTGCATCATAGCCATCACTAAATTTTTGACAAAATCCTGAATGTGATGGATTGATGATGGTAACGCTAATCTATTACATATGTCGGTTGCAGAATTGTGGTGTTTGGAGAAGTCTAAGAATAGAGTATTTGTGTAGAATATACCATCAGTTTGAAGACTTGGCTGACTAACATGTGACAAAGGACATGAGTGAATATTGTATAATGCGTCTTTTCTAGATTTTTAGCTGTCTTAATTTAAAATTCCAAATACTCCTTTACGGCCTTTAGTATAGAAAAGAGTTTTTTGACCTTTGCTTAAACTTACCCACTTTTACCCTACCTTAAATTGATAATTATTTAAATGGAAGTGAATCTAGTTAACGCACACCCACTTTTAATGGCGAAAAACTGTTATAACTGTTATAAATTGGCATGTCTCTAGTCTCGTCCTATTTAAATACCTTTTTTGTTCATGTAGTCTTGTATGTTTTTGTATGTCTCTACAGCTTTCCATGTATAACACTTATAAAAGATATAATTATTGTGTTTTTATATCCTATTGGCTCTTAAGTGGGAATGTTTATAGTCGCTAATGTTTTTTTTTGTTTGTTAATTTCATTTCATTTTACTTTACTTTATTTAATTCTATTTTATTTCAATTTATTTTATTTTGTTTTGTTGCATTTAACATGTAAATTATTTTTTTAAGAAGAAACTAGAGACATATTCCAATTCATTAAAGTACTAAAAATACAAAGGGCTTCACGTTGCCTTAATAAAAAAATAAATTGAGGAAATAAAATCAACATAAACAGACAAACAATAAAAAATTCAAAATGTAACGACAAAATGATACAAGTAAAAACTCACCTCATCTAATTTAACCATACATATCCAGAGTTGCCGATGATTTCGTATAAGCCCCTTATACGCATGTGTTCTAACTGCGGATATATGATTTACAAGAAATCTGTGAATGCTTGTGACGTAGCTACCTCTTTTGTTGACAACTTTCAAGGTGAATTTATGGATTTCTGTGTTTAACAGATGTACCTGGAATGAGATAAAGGATGGGCTTCTTGTTGCCATTTCGTGTACATTGCAATCTGTTCAGGCTGTTGCTTCAACAGTAATTCATCTATTCCCACCGACACGCGACGCAACGATCCTATATAAGAAGCCGTAAATTCAAAATCAAGTTCAGTTTTCAAATGCTGAGTTTTCGACAACTCAACAAGAAAATTTCAAAACAAAATTTGGAAATTTAAAGTTAAATTAAAGTGATTTCTTTTTTCAATTTGAATCTTCTATTCGAGGTGATAAAAATAATAAAAAAAAAATAATTTTATTGAAATAAAGGATTTTCGGGGAAAAATCCAAAAAAATGTTATTTTGTGAGAAAATTGAATCAAATATTATTTAACATAATTTTCTTTGTGGATTCAAGAAACAAGGATAGTAACAATGAGACATTTGCAGTATATCAAGAGACTTGTGGTTTTTGTTTTCGTCATAGAGGGTAAGAATATTTTGTTAAAACCACATTTTTTATTTTTATAGGAAGTATTTAAAAAATTAAATAAGAACTTAAGATATAAAGTTTAAATTGTTTGGCCAATCCTCAAACATTTAGTATTTGAAATTATTTATTTTTCATTCAATTTTGAAGTGTTAAACATTGTACGTGCGATGTAAGGGTTCGATGTAAGGGTTCTATTAGACCAAGATTTGAGTTCGTATAAATAAATCGAGCTTTAGTTTTCCAATTAAAAGGTATAGTATTTTCTGTTTCTTCGTATATTTGTGTCAAATTTCCAAAATACAAAATTCATTTAAATG
The DNA here is from genome assembly GCA_932273885.2 of Leucozona laternaria. Lineage (NCBI taxonomy): Eukaryota > Metazoa > Arthropoda > Insecta > Diptera > Syrphidae > Leucozona > Leucozona laternaria. The sequence continues at coordinate 6,667,378 of OW026368.1, forward strand.
ACTATATTCTCCAAAGAGGATTTTGAATTTTGTAAGCAAAAAAATGTGAAGGTACCTGCCATATACGTACATATAAGAAAATATTATTTTATTAGAAAATACGACTTTGATAAAAGTGAGATGTTTTTTGATATAAGTATATATATCTCGAAAAATACCAGGTTTTTGAAAACAAAAAGTTGTAGGTAAAAATTGAAACTGAAAAATTTGGCACAAAAATATTGTGATTTTTTTTTGAATTTTTGAACAACAACAACAACTTAAAGGTGCTACCACCAATTGTTTACGAATTAATTTATAATTCGTTTATTTTGGCTTGAGATACAGCTGTTTCAAGGGGTGCCAAGCCACCTATCATCAGTCTCCTCTTATTAGTGGTGCTGAGCTTTAATCCAATTTTATTATGAAAAACTTTCTACATGCCCATCATAGGGATCGAATCCACGATCATAAGAGAAATACATTTTGAGAAAAAGGTTGACAAACGTTAGGTAAAACACCTATTCCCGAAGAAACCAATTAGTGCTGTTATGAGCTGTTTTGATAGTGGGCAAATGTTAAAATATCTTTTTTTAAGTTTTACCGTGCGTTCCATTTTCTAAACCATAACCGCTGAGTTTAATTACGGGCCGCTTTTTTGTGATTTCCCCAGTAGATCTATAATCCACGTTGAAAATCATGAAAAAAAACAAAGGGAATTGACCATTTCTGGCCCAGAGTGTACACGAACAAGTTTGGTATCAAATGAAAGGTGACGTGATTTGATATCAAAATCATTTTTCAACGTCAATAATTTCTCCCGTTATGAACAATTATTTGGAACAAAAACTGAAATCATTATTTTCCAATCGGTAACTTCAAGCCAAAATATCCCGATTTTCCCATCAACGAATATTATACTTATGTATCGGGCTTCAAGTCACCTTTCATTTGATACCAAACAAGTTTGTGTACACCAAAGCTCCATAATATTATTCTCTCTATGTAACACAATAAAATTAGGCCCTCCGAACTAACTCCCACTAGCAGAAATGAACTAACTCCCACCATATTTTTGTCGCTAGAACTTAGTTTATAAGTTTGGGATTTAGTTCAGATTTTTTATTGTTTCGGCGAAGCGATAAATTTGTTTTAAGTGGAGGTTATAGTTCCATTCGCCGCCGGCCGGCCGTGAAAACAAATTTTAACAAATTTAAAAAAAAAAAAATTGAAGTAATTTTGTAAGTATAAAACATATTAATTTAAAATTGGATACAGTTTATTTAATGTTGATGTCATAGATTACACCATCTACATAATGGGTGATTCATTTAGTGGTACCTTCTTTAAAAAAAATTTAAAAAAAATCAATTTTATCGGGTTATCCTTGTTATCATAAAAAAAGAACTTTAAATTTTCTTAAAAAAGTTCCACTGTTTTGTTTTCTTTTATTTTCGAAAGAAGTAGGTACCTTTACATTTATCACTTTTTATTTACTTCAAATGGGAACTTGAAAATATGTGTAGGTGATATTCTTATAGACCAAGGACTGGAGAGAGTTATGAGTGTGAAAAATAAGAGAAACGGATTTTATCAATTGATATTAGCGCATAAAGGCACGAGTACGATACCTAGGGCGCCACAAAATAATAACGGATTTTTGTAGAATTGTAAAATACAATCGTTTTTTATTAAAGGACGGGGGTCTATCTCCCTCCGTTTAGGCGGGAGGGGAAATTTTCTAAAAAAATTCCTTAAAATTAAAAAAAAAAAGATTTAAAAACAACGGTAACACATACAATACAAAATTATATGTTTCCTGAAAGCCAGAAACTTGTTCTATTATCATTTGTTTCAACCTACTTATTTGTGTTAATAGTTTTTGAAAAAAAAAATACTTTCAAACTCAAAATTTATCAAAAAATCCCACAGTAAAAAATGCTTGTATTTTACCCTTCTAAATAAACCCGTTATTATTTTGCTGCGCCCTAGTTATCGTACTCTCCCCCGCATAAAAGGCTACAGAATAATAATTATTATGAATGTATATGTAAATTGCAAACATATGTACCTACATATATGTATACCTAAACCGATGGATAGGCTATAGAGCTGTTTTATGATTTATTTTAGTGACAATAGATTTTTGTTTCTTATGATTAAAGTTAACAATAATATATGTAGGTTGTCAAACGAAATAAGAACAAATATTTTAATTAAAAAAACACAAATATTTAATTTGACTTGAAAAACCAAGTTCAAAGATGTGTTAATAAACACACCATACGGGTGTTTTTATTTTGGAGCTTCGATAAACGATTCGAACAACACCAATCAATGTAAAATTTTCTCAGCTTTGTTCGAAACGAAACTCCAACATAAACAGACCCTAAGGTATATGCAAACAATAAAATTAAATCAGGAAATACAATTGGTTTAAAATTTACACGATGAAGTGCAAGAGCTATTTTGGTACAAGCTGTTCTGATGGAAGCCTTTAAATTATTTAACACTTGATTCCTGGAAAACCACTCTTATTGTCAACTTTTATAAGAAACGTAGGGAAAAAATCATAAATTCCATTTTTTAGCTTCTGCCGGTTTTCTCCAGTATCAAAAAATCTATGGGTTTCTCCACGATCTTGTCATTGATTTTTAGTTTTATTATTGTTACGTTCAAAAGAAAAAAATATGCACGACTTGATCGCACGAACTTGCTCTTGTGGTTAAATCATCATTGAAGATGCATGATGTATATATATATATAACGAGTTAATATTAAAAGAATCAAAAGCACTAAAAAATTGATTTTGTGTTTGATTTTTTTTTATGTGTAAACATCTATGCTGGCGGTAGAGTGAAAAAAAAACTTGAACGTTCGTGGGCAACGTTACGTCGTGCACTTTACGTTATAGCACGTTACGTTACGAAATCTGATTTGCCCCGACCAAAACAAATTGATTTTAACGGGACCGACAATTAGATTATACTTAATCGCAACCACTCATTTCTATTGTTTTTGCCAACGACGAAAGCAAATTGTTTTTAGCGCGACCGACGATTTTATCATTTTAACATTTATATTTTTATATTTTTTCTTTAATTTTTAATTATTCCCCGAACAAAATGGACGCGACACTAGTAATTAAAAAGAAAACAAAATCAAAACAAAAATAATAATAATAATAATAGTCAGCTGTAGGGATTGACAATTGACTGTAGGTATCGTAGATCAATGGCTTTAGGTATGGTAGGATATCGGGTGCGTTCAGTGATACAAATCTGAACTTAAATTCTAGGTTTACATTATACTGCTTTTAAACGATGCAATTTCTTCTTGCAATTTTTAGGCACGTAAGCGAAAGACGTAGGTGGCTGGGATATACAAAATAGCTGAGGTTGAACAAATTGCAGAGTTATCGGCTACTTTTGTACTTGCACAAAGTTAACATTCATTAAAAATCACAGCGTCCAATTCCATAGGCGGTGTCAATCGATTGAAATTGCGATTTTAGTGATTTCCACTGACAACAACTGCAACTAAATATTCTATAAACTCAAGATATATAATTCGCCGGCTATCTCATAGTGACATTCATTTGAGATTCGTTCAGTATAAAATTAAGATTGAACTTTTTGTAAGTTTTACTCGATGGAAAGATGGAGTTTCATAAGGGTTGCAAGTTCGTTGAAAGTTCTAACTGGATATTTTAATTAGGCCCCTGTCAGTCAAGCCATTAAGTTCCTTTGGAATTTGGGTACGGTGTCATTTAATTGAAACCACGGTTTTAGTGCTCTCCGCTGACAGTTGTTGTTTGTCGATGCTCAGAGAGTGATAACCATAAACAATAACCATGTGTAATGTGAAGTCATCTTAAAGTTGAGAGTGAACTACGAAGCAGTACCGAACCTTCACCGTTCGTTGGACACTTCACCACCAGCCTTTTAGTGCTTGGAAATTTCGTTACAGCGGTTCCCCCACTGGATATTTCGCTGCCGTTCTTTCAACACTAAGCTTTTTAAGCACTGCCTACAGATAGGTAATGTAGTGTTAATTATTCAATATTTTTCTTTTGATGACGTTCAGTAACAAAAATTAGGCACTTGGACAAACGTTGATGTTTACACATATTTAACCGTGAGTCCCGGCACTCACGTATTTTTTTTGTTTATAAAATAATGTTTTAAAAAAGTTTTAAATGCATTATTTTTTAAATTATTGAGAAGCATCAGATTGCAAAATTATAACAAAATCGATTTAAACATGGCAAAGATATACGCGAATAACCCAAAAATAAGACCATTTTCTCAAAAAACGTTGAATACTTAATTCCGTTATGTGATTTTTTTGAGAAAAACATGAAATGCAGTTTTCTTATGCAATTGACTTGGTTATTACAGGTACGAAATTTAATAAAACTCGTTAGAGCCGTTTTCGAGAAAATTTGAAGAAACCAAAATATTTGTATAACAGTTACCCGTTCTAGATGAGCTAAAACAAAAATTCGAATTTCCTTTCTAGGAAATAACATAAAAATGCTCTGTACAAAATTCCATGCAAATCGGTCGACCCGTTTAGGCTCTAGCTCAAATTAAAGTGGACGCACAGACCAACGGAAGGTATGACGAAACCCACTTTTTCGGACTTCTCGATTATCGTAGTGTTAGTTTTGATTATAACCTCGACATTTTTTTTTTTTACACGAAACCAATACTTGCCTTATAGAGCGAGTCAAAATAGTAAAAGGTTATGTTTATTATGCATTTTCAAGAGAAAATCGACCCCAAAGTCAAAAAATTAGCATGGGTAGGAAAAATGGATATCTTAAGGGCCCTAAACACCGTTACTTGAACGAGTCTCGATTCAGGTAACATTGATCGTACTTAAGCACTTCAATGTTCATCACAAGTAAGTAATATTGATACATTGACGAAACTCAAAATTATTTTGATTTTCTTCAATGTTCACTGATAAAATATTGAAGTTGTGTAGGGTTTATCATTTATATAGTGGTATTTGTTTACAAAATCTTCATTAAAATCCGTAATCTCACACAAATTATTAGTATCCATCGTCTTTGAAGTTTATGAAACAAGTAAACAGAATTTAAGCAAAATCATTGTCAATATTTTCATCAATGTCACCTGACAAAAAAAAACGTCAATGTTGCCTGAAAAGTAACATGGATGGTGTGTAGGGCGCTTTAAGACTGACATGAGACAAGTTATCAACTTTATTTAAACAAAGTTTTAAAGGCTAGTATTTCTTCTTATAAAAAATACCACTAGAATAAGTTTAGAGCAATTTTTGTTAACATGGGTCAGGGTACACCAAAGTAAGCCATTCAAAATGTGAGATAGAACTTTACTGTTAGAATGATTTTTTTCTTAGAATGTATCCAAGAACCACACCCTAAAATACTTCCAACCAAGTTCGGGATACTCTTTATCTGAATTTTTTCAATAAGATGCTAGACGTTTTTGTATAAAATCTCGATCAGAACTAAGTTCATACTTTTGGGTGTTGCTGAAATTCGACAAAAAGAATTTTTGACAAAGGGATTGAGCTGCAAAATGGCATCCCAAAAAATATTTCTTCAAAACAGTTACGGTCTTTCGGGCAACATGGAGTATGTTCTTGTTTATGGGCGGCTCACGTAGGTAGAGAAAATCCGAGAAAACTTCCCGATTTTCACATTATCAACTTCTTTTCGTTCGCGAACTAAAATCTTTGAAGTTCGAAAGCAAGAAATTGCTGTTTTGAAATGAAATGTTCAAATCAAACGATTCTAGTTGAGACATTCTCGACTTATTTTATGAAGCGTTTGCTAAACTTATGTTAATGTTCACTAAGCTACAGTTTAAGATCATCTATTGGAACAATGAATATGTACAAGTCCAATTTTTAACCAAATTCCAATCTTTATTTGTCAAAATAGAAGTTTATTAAATTATTTCACCTAAAATTTTCGATTAACAAATCATAAAAATTAAAAATGTCATACAATTCAATAAAATCGACTTTTAATTTAGCAACAGTTTAAAATTGACATCATCTGATTTCTGTTATTTATTTTTTCAATTGATGGTAAGAAATTATAAGGACATTTGTATTTCTTATGATTTTATCTGTAACAAACTAACAACACAACACACACAGGAATTGTTGAGAGTTGTAAGACAGACACTTTCTTTAGATTTCTGATAATACATGCATTTTACAAAAATCACCAAAAATCTTATCTCATATAATTTAGCTCTAACACGATAAAGGAGTTACAATACATATGTACATACATATGTACATACGTGGGAGGGAAAACAGGAATTTTAAATTTCTGAAAATTTAAAATACCTCAGATATATTATTTAAAAATAAACTGTGGGGGTTCCTTTGTTCTTATGGTTGTCTAGATAATTTTTCAAGGTTTATTGCAAGTAACATTACCATACAAAGAAATAAAATATATTTTATTTACGTTCGTATTAAGAGTTTGTGATAATACTTTGTGATTCTCTCAAAATTTTGGTCTTCCCTTCAAAATTTCTTTCTGAGATGGTACCTACTTTTTTTGCACGTGACATTTTTATACACTTAAAAAATCTATCAGATTAAAATAAAAACAATCGACAAAAAAATTCATTATATTGTTCACAATGGGTGCTTAAATAAGACCTTTAGGCTCCCCCAAACCGGTGCCGGATGGCGCGTGCGAAACATTAAGAGGGAAAGTGTGACAAAAACCTCCTCAAAAGTGAACGTTCAAAGATTCGGTGCATCGAGTCAGTGTGGATAGCGGGTACTACATACCATGTACCTAGGTAAGTCAATTTTGACAGGTGAAAGTTTCACGTTGGCTTGGGAGAGTCTTTGTATTAGCTTTGTGAATAGTTTACGCATATTATGTATATGACTTTATAGTCTTGAACTATTGAAGCAATTATGAGATCCCTTGTCAAGCTTTTTAAAAATGTCTGTATGTGTATTTTTGGTATGAATTTATAGTTTTCTTACAAACATGTATTTAGGTACTTTGATTATTATTAAAAATACTCGGTGTAATCGCTGAGTCTCCGGTATCCCCGTTGCATGAAAAAGTAAACTTAAGCCTATTACATGACGTAATCGACTTCTATGCCTAATTTTGTTAAAATCTGTCCAGTCTTCCGATTCTGTTTTAAGGACAAAACATCCAAATGAACATATGTACTTTCAAATGAATAATAACAAAAAGGCGAGGAAATTCAAGAAAAATCTATAAAATTTCATACGAAATTATGAAAATCATGTATGTATACTTTCTGGGCGTATCAAAATAAGTTTCGTATTTGTACAAAGTTTGAAGTACGTGTGTCTATCCCTTTAATTTTCATCACATTGACTCTCAAGCCAGTTAAATTATATTTTTGGCATGTCAGCGCTTTAATTTTGACCACACACCCAATCTGTCAACAAAACTGTTAATTCATTTTACACCTCTATATCAAAGGGCCTTCGAGACTATGATAGATAAATCTAACTACAAATTCACTTTCATATATTAGATTACTAATTAAAACTAGCTGCTACTAACATGACAAAATTCCCATAGCACCCGTTTGAAAATTGCATTCATCTATAGCTGGACAGTGGACTTTCAATTGTTCTCCTGTTGCTATTTTGTCCTGGTCGGACTTGAGTATACGCTATATCCCGGTGAAGTGCATTCATCCAATTTTATAGAATTGTTAAATGCGAAATCGATTAGACACCCATGCCACTTTACCCAAAAAATACCAACTTTAGGTTGTTTAGTAGCTGGATAACTCACGTTAACTTTAATATTCCGGGGTGTATAAAAATCGGTTAGTTCGGTCATTTAATAGACCTATAATGAAACGAAATGGGCTGGTGTGGGAAGGATGGTATCAGGTTGCAGCCATCATCCATTGTTGCAGTTAATTAAAATGTTTCTATGGTTTTGTGAACATGTTTGCATTAAAACGTTTTTAGCTTTTGTTTTCAAGTCAATTGGATTGTTTTTGATTTATTTTTTTTTTTATTTGTCATAAGGGGACATGTTATTATGTATTTTGTCATACCACGACATTTATTTTAACCTTTAATATTAAGAAATAATTCGTAGGGAGATTAAATCTTAGCTTGTTATTATTATGACAAATTTAGAAAGCCTATAAATCTAAGGAAGGAGCAGGGTGGGTTTATAAAATTAACTTTTATTTTACTCAACTAAACGACGTCCTTGCAACCGTCCCAACGTGAATGGCCCCTTTAAGGAATTTAAACTATGTTTGCTTATAATAAACACACAAATAAAAAACTAATCGATATAAGATATTGGGTGGTATGAATTAAACGGAGCACCTGCTCAAAACTCAACTTTTCGGAGCAGGTGCTCTCTATTTGGTATGAATAAAATATGTACCTGAGAAGGTGCTCAACGATTGGGCGTCTACATGTTTGATGAGCACCTCCTCAAGGTACATAAATACGTACTCCATTGTAAGGTATGAATAAAACGGAGTACGTGCTCCATCGAGAAGAGCACCTGCTTCTCATTTGTGAGTAAGCTCCATTTGGTTGCTCATCGTTTTATGATTTGTTTTTTAAATGATAAAGTTCATGCCAATTGTTAATTAAAAGGTTGAATTTTATAAAAGAAGAAGGTTATTTTCGAGTACATTGAAAATTAATTTCTTAGGTCCAGTTTTTCAATGGTAAGTTAATCTAGAGTTAGCTAACTTTAGAAGAAAAATTAACCCAAAGTTAACTGAGGAATCATGTTTTGGTGCAGAATGCATGCGGAACGACTTAACAAACTCGGTGGAGCATCTGTTCAGTTAATCCTGAGTTAACTCACCAAATTTGATAAGTTAACTCGGGTTTAATTTAAATCTCGCACTAAAAAACTGGGCCTTAGAGAATTTATTTCTTAGGTATGTGTTGTGGGCTCGACGATCTAAGCGCACCTTATGGAATTTAAAAATATCCTAGTAAAGGTCACAAAATGGTCATAAAAAGTTAAGATCATTTTTTAAAAATATCAAATGATACGCATACCGTAAAACGGGGTTACTTTGCTCCGCTTTTTGGACATTTTTTATAAAATTTCCTTAAAATCATAAAAAAAATGTTAAATTTTATTTTTTTCCCATCCCCGTTATGAAAAATAAATGAAATAATGCCTCTATTTGAAGAGCTGGAGCAAAGTTAATAATGTATATAATTAACATTGATCCACTTATCATATCAGTGAAAGAAAATTTCAAAAATACAGAATACTTTTTTTTTAATAAAAAAAAAAAACAAAATAGTCGTATTTTATTTCATTAAAATCTTATGATATTTAAAGAATTTAAAAAAACAAAACATAAAAAGAACATCATTTATTAAAAACAAACAATTAATAAATAAACATAAATAAGAATTTTTAATAAAACAAAAAATAATTCAATTAAAAATAAATAGAGAATTCAAAAACAATAATTATAAAATTAAAAATAAAAAGTTTCAAGTTAATATTGCATTTAGCTCCTGTACGGAAAAGGTTCCTCTTTTAGAAGAGTGTTGGTGGTGGAATGGAGCCTAAAACTTTGCTCCATGGATAAGTTAGTTCATCTTTTGGAGAGGGCCACTTGCAGAGTGTCCAGGATATATTTGCTCATCATATATGTATAAAGGCAACGAATTTGCATACCTCTTGGCTCCGGCCCAAAGTAGCCCCAAAAATATGAAAAAAGCGCATGGTCACGCAAAAAAAAATGTAATAATTATATTTACCATTTGAGCAAATGTATTTCATGCGTAAAGTACTAACAGAGCATTATTTTAACTAAAAAATGTGTACTTACTTAATCAAAGTCCACTAAATTGTTAGGACACACCAAATTGTCCACTTGAGAAAAAACACAAATTTACTAGCCGAACTTCACACCTCATTTGCTTCTTACCAACAACTGGTAAAGGATCACTTGGAACTTGTAAGAGATGTTTAAATGTGTGTGTGTACGTTACCGTAGTTTCGATTTATAGAACTTAACATGTCTGAGTGTGAATCAAGAAACAAACTCTTTTCGTCAATGGCGCAAAGTTACCCCTGCAGGGACAAAGTAACCCCGTTTTACGGTACTATTCTAAAGAGTTAAATTTGACGATCATGAAACAAAATCAACTTTTAAAGAAAATAGGATTGGTCCAATTTAAAAACCCAAAAGCCCAAATTGGGGTGAATCGCGAATGCGAAAAGTCGAACGTCGAAGAAAGCTAATTGTTGGCGATAAATAGCCCGTTATGGCAACACTGATTCCACTTTCAAATATCCATTGTCTGGACTAAAGCTGGCTCCAAAAAAAAAACTTATCCTTCGGAATTGCGCCGTTATGATTAGATGAAAAGAAATACCAACATTTTATCAATTTTAATGGTTTAATGGCTATCGCCGTCAGCCCGAAAAAAAAAGTATATCTAAACATAACTTAATTCTATTTACATATTTTGATCGAAAAGGTTCATTTACAGTGACTTTGATGGATTACAAAAATTAAGAATTTATAAATTATGCAGGTACATAGTCTTTTTTCCATATATTGGTTAAGGCACAATTTAAAAAGCTTCATTCATAATCTGGATTCTTTATCTTAGCGCGGTTTGGACAAAGCTACATAGAACATTCCAATTCGATCCATTTAAAACTTCCATATAGCCTCATTTAGGGTAAGGAACCTTTTTTCCCCAGTGCACTCGTCAAATTGATGCTATAGAATAGTGCACATCCCTAAGAAATGCAGTTCGTTTTCCGTCGCTCTTTGGTTGCCAAGCGTATATGGACGATAGTTTAGCCAAATAAACTCCCCTCTGATCTTAAAAATGGTCAAAATGGTTTATTGAGCACTGGTCGGAAATAAGTTTTGTCGCCTAGGTTGTGCTGCAGGATTTTATAGATATTTCTGGACTCGCTGCTTTGCGCTCTCTCCGTAAAATGTACGAAACTTGATTGATCTTCTCCAACAATATTTGAAAATTATCTCCCCAAGCCCGCCAATCTCTTCCCACTAGCTGGACATTGTGTTGCCGCTCCAAACGTGACCATTCTACAAAAAATTGTGACTTTTCCTGTAGAATTTGCCTCGCAAATATGTTGGAAAGTCGTTGGTTTGGGAAGGCCATCACATTTCGGATGAAGTTAAAATGCAACTCCAACGAACAAATATAAAGTTGCGGAACAGCAGTCTCCAAGTGCAGAATATAATTGGTGGAGTTTTCAGGAAGCCAAAACATTTTTTTAATGAAGTACCTTACCAGTTTTGAAGAAAACCCCATACTTGTCCAGCATAGCACAAAATCGACCTCATCACATTTTCAAAAATAAGCTTAATTACGGCGCTTGAGGCTACATGTTTCTCCCCTAGCACTCCTCCAGGGAGGGCCAAAGGGATATCATCCAGGAATATTGAATCTTAGAATTTAAAATTTGTTTATACCTATAGGTAATTTTGCCAACTAATTTACTCTCACTGGAATAACCTATCTTTGATATTTGATTAAATGTCTGGTAAGTATATTCCAAGACTTTCAGTGTATAACTCCGTTTTGAATTCATACCGCAACACATATATAACATTTGTTAAACCCACAATATAGCTTACTCCGTTTGTTCTGTTACTCATTAACTTCATATACATATACGAAATATAAATGTCGTCTAATGTAACATAATTTAAGATAGTGTAGGTGTTGATATGTATAATAATTGTACATTTCTATGTTACATATGATATTAACTCATTTGAGGCAAATTAGCCTTTCGTTCAATCAAACCATAATTATTTACTGAGAAGTTACTGAGCGGAGAAGATGTAATAACATAAATAATAAAGAAACAAATAGGAGTTGATGGGTTTGGGGTTAACTAGGTGAGACACATTTTATACTTCCAGATGAAGTAGGTAGTAAAACATCTTCGGTCTAACAAAACGCCACAAGTATAGATGCATTTTAAAATGATATGTAGTCAGTTTCATTTGCAGCATGAAGTATGAAGTATACCTAGGAACATAAAAGCTTCATATATATCGGGGTTTTCAATAAGAGCGCTACAAAAGTTTTTTTAAATAAAACAAAAACGGTTTTGGATATCAATGAAATTCTTTGCTCCTGTAAAAGTACGTTTGATGCCATTATGTATGAAACTCGATTTCTTTTGCATGGCCACCACGGGCACGCTTGCAAAAGTCCAGACGCTGAACCCAATTTTCGACGGTTTTCAAGCATAAATCTGCCGATACTGCTGCAATTTCACGTTCGATATTCGTACGAAGTTCATCAATCGTCGCTGGCTTGTTGGCATAGACCATAGACTTGACGTAGCTCCACAGGAAATAGTCTTACGGCGTCAAATCACACGACCGAGGCGGCCAAGCGACTGGACCATCTCGTAAGATAACACGTTCTCCAAACTTGGTTTCCAATAAATTGATTGGGACATTCTCGGTGTGACTTGTGGCGCCGTCCTGTTGGAACCTCCAAGTCCATATCATCCAATTGGGGCCAAAAATATTCGGTTATCATTGAACGGTAGCGATCGCCATTCACAGTAACGTGCCGGTCTTGATCATCACGGAAAAAGTACGGCCCAATGGCGCCGCCGGCCCATAAACCACACCAAACCGTATTTTTTTCGGGATGCAATGATGACTCATGGAGTATTTGTGGATTGCTGCCTGACCAATACCGCATATTTTGTTTATTGACGAAGCCATTCAGCCAGAAATGAGCCTCATCGCTGAAGATGATTTTTCTATGAAAATCCGAATCATTTTCAAGTTGTTGCTCATACGACGCTTCTGGTGGTCAAGCGGCTTCAGTTCTTGCGTCAATTTAATCTTGTAAGGATGTAGGCCAAGATCTTTTCGCAAAATTCGCCACAACGACGTCACAGAGATGCCCAACGCTTGAGAACGACGTGTGAGAGACACATTTGGGCTTTCTGCAACTGAAGCCTCAGCGGCAGCAATATTCTCGACACTACGGGCACTTCTTTGTCTCATTGGCACGGGAACATTTTTTACTGTACCTGTGGATTCAAATTTTTCCACTAGACGCTCAATTGTTGATCTGCTAGGACGATTATGACGACCATAAATTGGACGTAGCGCTCTTAACGTTGAGGCTTCTGACTCCGAATTTCGGTAGTTATTTTAATAATTTCGACTCATTGTTGGCTCGTATATCTTTCCATCATGAAATGGCAAACCTTATTGAAGAGAAATGTCAAAAGAACGGCAAGAAATATGGCGTCGTTTGATGTCCCTGTTGCTCTACTTTTGTAGCGTCCCTGTTGAAAAACGACAAAGGTAAAACGGGCAGCTATTTTTTAAAGACTTATATGGCTGATTTCATAAAGCCCTTTAAATGACGTTTATTCCATACAAAATACGTCATTTAAAATTTTAAAATTCTGTTAAATATTTGTGAAAGCAAACATTAGAATTGTTAAGATAAATATTTAAACATGTCTTATAATGTATTGAACAAATTATAGCGAATAAAATAAACGATATGGAATTTATGAATAAAGTTATGCAACAAAAAATGGAATCTATAGTTTCAGCATTCAATTTTCATATCATCCAGTAATTTTTGTTGTTAAAAGCTTTTTTGAAGACAAGAACTTGGCTCCTTTTTTTTTAAAATGAGATTCAAATCTCTCTTGACACTTTCTATCTTCTTAAAATTCAAGACTTTTTAATTTTTAGGTTTCAAAAACAAAATAGTGCTAACATCACTTAAAATAAAATTCCTTAGGGTAATTATACAGACCTGTATCTAAAACTTGTAGGTATTTCCTATTATTATTGAAGGCAATTTTATAATCACCTTTAATGTAAACATTGCACACATTCTTTTGATGAAGTCGCTTTAGCTATAGATCAAATTAATTTATTATAATGTTCCAGAGTTATTTTAGTTCAGACAATCTCATTTGTAAAAACAATATATAAGTCTCCAACTTCTTGAATGAATTAACAAACTTTTTCAAATAATGTCCAACATACTAAGTTAGAACTTTTAACTACTTTTATCTTGCAGTCACATCGCTACCCACACCTTATGGCAGCCGAATAATCAACTTCTTGGGTAGTTCCATTGGTACCACCAGTTCGGTTGTTGGCTGTGGGAAGTACTGCGACAACGGCCGTGGCCATCATCGTCACCACAATCAAAAGAACATCGGAACCGGACGCGCCGCCGATTCATCTTTGGTTGAAATTAGTTTTCAACCCTTAAGAGAATTAGAATATGTGTCATCATTACCATCGCCCTATCCACTCGCGGCGGGGGAGCAGTTTTTCGACGAACATCAATCCCAAGCGTCAGTGGTGACGCCCGCAACTCCAACCAATTTATTCAACAAAGCCAACTCTTCCATCATCATCATCAGCGAAAGACACCTTAATCGCCAACGTCGAACTAGTCACCGTCATCGACTGCTTAATGAAGATGACGATTTCCAAAGCTATCACCAACGATATCCTGATGATGACTTGTCCTCCATCGAAGGGCTAGCAACAACATTCTCACCTGTTGTTTCGACTTTGAACGGAATTCCATATCCGGCGGAAGATCCGTTTGGTTTTATGCATCGTAAACCATCACAATATTCAATACAAAATGACAAATACCTTTCGCATCAAGAGGAAAGCGATAATTTTGAAATGGCAAGTTTGCCGTGGGATGTTTTCAAAGGACAACCGGAACCTGCTTCAAAGGACCCGGTTGAAGAACACAGCTATATGGATTCGGATGAAAACAATAAACGAAATGCTTTGGCGGCATTCAAGCGTCAAAAATTCAAATCACATCAAACACAATTCATCCCTTCAATATCTGGTGGTGAGTAGCGTGTAAGAAACCCTAATCTTAAAATACATATATTTTACATCTGAATTTTTAATTCTTCAGAATTTTAGTAAATTTTTCCTTCTGGTAAAATTAGATTCCATTGAACAAAGAAAAAGTTTTTGATTGCCATAAATATGCAAATACATAATTTAAAAGATAAAAAAAAAAAAATGTACTCGCCCAACGTGGGGCTCGAACCCACGACCCTGAGATTAAGAGTCTCATGCTCTACCGACTGAGCTAGCCGGGCAGTTGTTTACACAGGTGTTAAAGTTTATATTTCACAAGTCGCATTCACCAATGAATTTTAACACCTAATACTAATTATTATTGTGAATACATAATTTATCTATAGAATATCTGCATACATAGGTATATGTATTTTTTTTTTGATTTGCACTTGCTCTATAAATAGGGCAAGTATCCTTGCCGATTATGGAATTAACAAAACGGTGATTGGCATAGCTGTTTTCTCTTTTCTTTTCAAGGCATATGGGTAAAGAAATTACTGAACTGCGAATCCAGTATTGTGAATTCTATGATCGACATGAGTATTTTCCTTTAAAAAAATTGTGTGATTGCCGGGGCTCACGGTTAATATGTGTAAACATCAACGTTTATCCTACTATGCAAATTTTCGTAACGTAACGTGCTACATCGTAAAGTGTGACCTCGTAACGTCGTACAGAGGAAAGTCCACGTTTTCATTTAACTCTACCGGCACCGCACAGTGGCCCGTGTTGACTTTTTTGGTTGCAAAAATCATAGCTCCTAAACGAATAGAGATATAGCCACAATTTGTTTTCTTTTTATCCTGAAGGAAATTTCCAAGGCGATAGTATGGTGAGTTTAAAAAAAAATTAAAGAGGGTGTGTCAGAATTTTCTGCTGAAATATGATGTTTTAGTTAAGGTGGTTAAAATAATTAGCTCTTAACTTAAAAAAGGTCGAACGTCGAAAGTCAATTTCTGAAGTATGTAATCTGATTGTGAGAGTAATTTAAGTTAAACAGTGGGGAAGTAACAATTTTATTTATTTTATTAATTAATTTTTGATGTTTTTGGCATTCAAGAGTACATTAATATAATATTTCATTGATAATTCAAATCGTGGAAAAAAAAATAAAAGTAACAAATATTTACATACATACATTAGATTTCTTCTCAAAGTGGTATTCGATTATATTTTGACTATGAACCAAAATTTTATGAAAAGTAGGTGTGAGTTGTTTTTCAGGGTATACTTTTGCTTCAATAGCTCTCCATTTTTCTTGGTGTACTCTCCAAATTTAACTGTATTCACTACTTCCCTGCAATTCAAAACATTAAGTATTATTTTGATCCTATAGTTGTAACCCCTCTATATTGACTCCATTAATTCGAGCGGTTGTCTCTGATTGTTCAAAAAATATCCTTGAAGTGTTTCCATAATTGCTATTTCCATATCCTTGCTTGGGTTTATCCACATCAAGTCCAGACTCATCGCGAAAACGCCTTTGGATCTCTTGCTTTCTTCTCTTTTCTGCCTTCTTGATCCCAATAGTTCAATTTCCTGTACCTCTTGTCGAAGTGTATATATTATGCAAGTTTCAAAATAAATTCCATGCACTTGATTCTAGCATACAATGGTCAGATTCTATAAATTCTTAGTTATGTTCGACGTTATTTTCCTAATCCTGATTTATTAAAGCTTTTTTGTGTCCTTTTGCATATCGAAATTTATATGGAATTTTATGATTTTTGCTTAAACGAGCCACTGTTCGCCAGCATAGATGTTTATCTACACATCAAAAAAGGAAAATAAAAGGGACAGGGTCCTCCATCGGGATGAAGAAGAATCGGTTCCTCATATCATCTCATCTCCTCTGCACTTGTCCTGCTCTATCCAAACAACGCCCGTAAGCTCCATCTCGGAGAATACTACTACAACGATCCTAGTAATCTGGTAAATGTTGACATAATTAATCTCGCACGCTTCGTAAGGAGCTCTAAGTGGTTCAACGAATAGAAAGGAAGTTCCTAGATTTATGTGGTATCACAATGGACCAACTATGGTCTAAGTGAGTCAAGCTTTCTGCTTGGCAGCCACCTTAACCTAACCTTACCTAAACTCCACTGGGCCGGGCGGTGGGCATTCTTCGGGAACCTAGAGTTTTTTTTTTCAAGTCGAGGTTGTACTCAAAATTAACACTGCGATAATCGATAAGTTCGATAAAGTGGGTTTCGTCCACTGTAATTTGAGCTAGAGGCTAAACGGGTGATTCGGGTTGCGTGAAATTTGGTACAGAGCATTTTCATGTGAATCCCTAGAGAGGAAATTCGAATTTTTGTTTTAGCTCCCCTATAATGGGTAGCTTCCATACAAAAATGGTGTTTTTTTTTTAATTTTCTCAAAAACGGCTCTTAAGATTTTGATTAAACTTCGTACCTGAAATGAACAAAGTAATTATTTCAGATTTTCAGCGAAAAATTCAAATAACTGAAATACGCATTCCACGTTTTTTTTAGAAAATGGTCGTATTTTCGGGTTATTCATCATCATCATCATCGTCGTCGGCTCAACAACCGGGGTCCGGTCCTGGCCTCCTTCAACAAGTCTCTCCACCCATCCCTGTCTCGAGCCGCCGCCATCCAGTTGCGCACCCCAAGGCTCCGGGCGTCCTGGTCTACGCCATCTCTCCAGCGCAAGCATGGTCTACCACGCTGTCGTCTACCATAGAATGTACCACAAAGAACTTTCCGAGCAGGTTCCTCTTCGCTCATGCGAGCTAGGTGCCCTGCCCACCGGAGTCTACCGAGCTTAATTTTTATCACGATATCTGCTTCAAGGTAGATTGCGTACAATTCATGATTGTACCGTCTCCGGAATCGTTCGGGTTATTGGCGTATATATTTTGCAATCTATGGTGGTTCTCAATAATATTAACTTTGTCTTGGCTTCGCATAAGGTGGCATAAAATATATTCCCTCATAACTAATTTATTTCTTTTAAAATCAGACGAATAGCTATGTACTCAGGCTTTAAAACCACACTGTGAAAGTTTTTGACTCTTAAAAATTGAATATTCACTGATAAATTATTTTTTTTTTATATTCTAGGAGCCATGACAAATCTGGGCGACTTCTTTAGAAATCTAAAAAACAACATTGAATTCATGGAAAAAAGTCGCCTAAGCAATTCGGAAGAAGTCCTTCTCGAAGGTGACCATCCAATACAAATGTTTAGAGAGGAATTAAATAGCGATGGCAAAAAACCAACAGGAACGGCGGCTTTTCTCCATGCAATTCGCAATTACAGACCTTCGCAAAGAATACGATCATTGGTTGCCCTCAATCCCGAAGGCTATCATGGCTCACAGTTTTTGGACCCAAATTATATGTGGCTTGGTTTGGGTAAACGATAATATATCTGCAAAATGTTATATATTTAGTTTAAATATAATTTTATTTTTATTAAAAATGTATGTTTTTTTTATTTAAATTTTATGAAACAGTAATTGTAAATAAAATATTATAATATTTTATGTATTAAATTTTTAAATATTTTAAATTAAAAAACAAAACAAAGAAAAAACTTTTTTGAAACACAACGAATGCAAAAAAAAAAAAGTATTACTGTCACTCACTCACTCACAAATTGTCAAAATAACAAAAATTATATATATATGTATATATAGTATATATACAAAGAGTACCTCCTTAAATATATCTATATATTAAACATAAGGCAAGTTTTTGGAAACAAAATAAATAATCTTCACCTGTATAAGAATTAATAAAGGAAATTAAACAAAAACAAAAATCGTAGCAAACGTAAAATTTACTGTAGAATTAATGTGAATTTATTATAATGAAAATAAAATGGCATTAAATTCAATTAAATTGTTTTATTTACTACATGCAAATACACAAGAATAAACAAATATAAACGATTTAAATTTTCCAGTATGGACTTTATTTGCGGTTTTTTTGTAGGAATTATTTTTTTTTTATTTAGAAAAAAAAAAAAACAATTTTATTTACAATCATCACAAGCAAAACAGATAAAATATTTTTTTTTTTTTTTTTTTTTTTTGAAACTTCTAACTACAGTCTTTTGGTTTTGTTTGTTTTAGTTTGAGAACTCTTTATCATTCATTGTGCTTTTGAACTTTTTTCTTTTATAATTTTTCTTTATATTATATGTATATAATTCTCATTCACTTATGTATAGTTATTTCTTAATGAAAACTTCTTTCATTTCATTCTCGACTGGCTGATTGGGACTTGGAAATTTCCCCGTTTTAAAATACTCTTCAATTTCTAATAGACTCTTACCTTTAGTTTCGGGTAAAATAAAATAAATATAAAATACTGCTAGCAAAGACACTAAACCATAAAACGCGAAAACATTCTCATTACCCATGGCCTTGACCATTGATGGGTAGATTTTAAGTACTAGAAAGGACATTATCAGACCGATGCAAACGGTCATTCCAGACGCCACACCTCTGACTTTCTGAGGGAAAACTTCGGAAATCATGTAGAATGGCAAAGTAAGCAGACCCATAGTGCTGAACATAAATTGTAAGACGATACAAAGAGCTGGCAAGAATGGGGCATGCTCAAGAATCACAGGAAACCAAGAACTAGCTGCGATGAGCAGCATACAGGTTGCCATGCCCGAACCGGACACCATTCCAGCTGGACGACGACCCCAAGTCTCGAGAATGTAGCCCAAACAGCATGTTGTGAGAATTCGACCGAGACCAACAAAAATGGCGCATAACAATGGATCCATTTGAACACCGGCTGTAACTGCAATTTGCACAGCATAGACAACAACCACAACGACACCGGATAACTGCTGGAAGGCAAACATCCCAAGCATGATCAAAAGTGGTTTGTAGACTTCGGGCTCTTTGAGCGCTGTGAGCAGCGACTGCTTTCCATCGTTGGCAGCGATTTGTGAGGTCTTTTTGATTTGACTAAATTCTGCTTCGAATTCTTCGTATGTTGCGTTATCTGAAATAGAAACAATGAAAAGAAACTATGTAGGTATTTTCAGAGTGGTGAAAGTGGTTCTATTTTTTGAAGTCATTATAGTTTACCATTTTTGTCTATTCCCCGAAAGAACTTCAATGATTTTCTAGACTCTTCGCTTCGACCTTTCTGCATCAACCAACTAGGAGACTCTGGCATTGGCGTTACCAGTAAGAAACAGAGTATTTGATAACATAAACATATCATAGATATCAGACGCCAATTATCCTAAAATTAAAGTCGGGGTTGTAACTTTAAATGTTTCAAAAATGTTGTTGTTTCTTCCATACAATATGTATTCCAATAATCAGTATATTTAAAAATTTTCTAAATGATAAAATGAACCAACGTTTTGTTTTTTGTATCAAAACAATATTGCTTTTAACATTTACAGAATTTTTTAGCTTAGTGGTTAGTTGTTTTCTAAATATGTTTTTTTTTTGTTTTCTAGTAATTCTCAATTTTACAGTATTTAACACTTTTAAGAATCTCAATTAAGAATTTGGGATTTCGAGCATTTTGGAATACTAACTTTCGATAGAAATCCTATCATGTATTATTACCTACCCTTATGAAATACCCTAAAGTGTACATAGACAGTATTCCAAGTGACAATCCGACAGCTGTTCCGAGAAGAAGCTTCCCTCGAATTTTTGGTAATGTAATTTCGGCCGCATAAACTCCAGTTGGAGAGCAGAACAGTCCAATCATCACACCTATAAAAATTGTTAAAAATACAATGGTTAAGAGCGTCTTATATAAACTAGTTATTTGATTGAGAAATCAGCTATATTTATCGTCATATACATACGTTAAACCTAGTATATTAATATACAAACCGCTTATAAATCGTCCTATCAATATCTGAATAAAAGCCGTTTCCTTATCTTCATGGAATGCTCCAACTATTAAAGCCCATCCGATGATACCAATGACATTGTTCAACAGCATTGTTCGCTTACGGCCTATTCTGTCAAGTAAGTAACCAACTAGCATACCACCGAGAGGGCATGCCATTGTGTTTATAGAAGCTACATTTATACCAAAAAAAAAGAATTATAAGAAAAATAGGTGATAAAGTAAATAATTCACTTACCATACCAAGATGCTTCTGATTCATTCAGGTAGATGTGTTCATTTTTGTCTTGAAACTGCTTCAATGTTACAGCAGGCATTGCAACAGCTAATCCAGAGCCAATGACTCCAGAATTGGCAAAGATCACCATAAGGGTCTAAAATAAAAGAAAATTATCAATTTATTTTTAATTTTTATCATTTATAAATAAATTTTATTATCTATAAATAAAAGGGCTAAGGTATTTAAGAGGTTGTAAAGGGGAAAAAATTAATTCTGCACAAAAATAATTGTTACATTTTATTAATAAGAGCAACAGCTCTGAGAAAAACGCCGCGTTACTCGAAACTCCGAATAAATAATTATCACAACCCAAATTGATCTTCATTTTGGCAATTTTGTTCCCACTATGCTTTGCGCAAATTTAAAAAAAAAATAATAGCCTAATTTATAATCACATTATAGCCACAGATTAGCCATATGAAGATGAGAATGTTTCGTAGGTTTCACCCTCCAAACCCATTTGTTTACATTTTTGTATTTGTAATTTTTTCCCGCGTCGATGAATAGATGTGATTTCCAACAACAATTTAACCAGGTGTGCGAAGATCCCTGCTGTTTATGTGTGAGATTTTTATACACACATTCTCATTTTTTATCTGATAACTGCCAGTTCAAGCTTGTAGGCAAATTAAAATGGCTGCCGGGGATTCTCATCTTCATGTACCTAATCTGTGATTATAGCGAGTGTATCTGTAGGATTATACACTTCTTATAATTCCTGTAAACACGAGAATGTTATTTATAAAACTTATGCAACGTTGAATAAAGGCATTTTGAGCTAAACGCGTTTGGGGGTTGAAAGGTGCATATATATAAGAAAATTGGAGTATCGAAATGTCACTTTGACTTTTACATGACAACAAAATACAAAGATGTTTATAAGGGTGGCACTTATTTTGGGAATGCTTGAATTTCTTTTTTGTTCCCCCCTAAAAGTGATCAAATTTATAAACATGTAGGTACTTGTATATACAAATGGATGCCACGGATCAGTAGAAATTTCCCGCTTGTAGTTTTCAGTCCCCAGAAAAAATCCTTCGCAATTTAATCACACTGTGAGAGAATGGAACAGTTCGTTTAATACATCAATATAAACATGCATTTTTTGTTCTAAAATATTTAACTTTATTTTCTAACACCAAAATGACACAAAAAACAAATAATGAAAATAATATTATAGCCCAGTTTTTCATTGGTGAGTTGAGCCAGAGTTAGTTAACTCTATAGAAGTAAATTGAATTGACCCATAAAGTGAACTGAGGGTGAAGTTTTTTGGTGGAGAATTCATGCGGAACGACTAAACACACTCAGTGGATACAAAATCTAAAGCATCCGTTTAGATAATCCTGAACTAATTCACCAAATTTGATGAGTTAACTCGGGTTTAACTTTAATCTCGCATTGAAAAATTGGACCTAAAAAAACTAAAATGATTTCAATCGGCGCTGGAGAATTCCTGCATATTGATTTTTCACAAGCAGCCGAGTTTTTTCAATCAGATGTGGAAGTAAAACGTAATAGATTTCCCCTTTTTTTGGATTTTTATTTGACACAAGCGCATTATAACTATGATATGGAAAGGGAAATATTTTATAAATAATGGTTTATGGAACGTTGAATAGAGGCTACATAAATACTTATGCACTACACAGATATATTCAGCTGTTTAGAGGTGTTTAACGAATTCTTATAAATAAGGCTGTATTTCTTTTATATTTCTTTCAACGACACTGACACAATGACGTGCAGCCTGTGTAGCTTACAATAATAATTTGATTAAAAATGGTTTTGCCTCGACAAATAACGGCCCTAGGCGACGGCCCATTCAATCCTCTTCCTAGTTACGCCCTTAGAATACCTATATTACCTAGAGAACCGACCAGTACCCCTCTTGCCTTAAACAACCGCAAATTTTATTTGAAAATTGGCCGCATTAGTTCAAAAAGGTACGTGTCTACGATTAAAGTGTGCACAAAATGGCGGCATTAGCTCAAAAATGTGCGTATCTACGATTTGCACACTTAAATCGTAGACACGTACCTTTTTGATCTAAAAAACTAGAGTGCGCTTCCAATTTTCGGTAGGTGTTTTTGTTTTTTTTTTAAACATAAATATTCAAAAATATTATTAAATTTATTACCCGGGAGCAACAATGACCGATATTCTTCATAGTTTATGTCGACAAAGGGCTAAAAAAAGAAATTTGACTACGAAAATAATTAATTTCTCAATTTTTGAATTTAACTGATTTTTGTTTTAAATACCCGGGCGGTCTTATTCACCTTATTGAGCAAACTGAATAAATTGAGCAAAGTCCTTTTAATTGAAGCGAAGTTGGTTCGGTCCCATTTAAAATGCATTTGACAACAACTCCATACAAAAATTAATGGACTTTTTCCTTTCAGTACAGCTTGTAGGGTGAAAGAGAACGACCGCCTGAGTCGGTTCTCTAGGTAATATAGGTACTCTATGGTTACGCCTTTGATATCTGGCAAAAATATAAATACATTTATGTAAAGGGTTTTCCAATAAGAGGTGTTATTTTGAATAGCCCGCTATTTCTGTAGCTGTCACTTTTGAAGCTGTTATTTTTTGACATTTGACAAGAAGAAACTACGCCATTAATAAAAATGGAACGATACACACTTCAGCAACGCATTGAAATTATTAAAATTCACTATAAAAATGGTGAAAATTTGGCAGAGACGGTTCGTAAAACTAAAACATTTTTGGGTCGTCGTGAAGCACCTTGTCAGACCGCAATACAGAAATTGGTGGACAAATTCGAGCTGTTGGGACAAGTTAGTGATGTGAAGAATAAAACCCGTGCACGTCGCTCAAGAACCACTGAGAATATTGCTGTTGTAGCCCAAAGTGTTGAAGAAAACCCAGGTTTGTCCATTCCCCGTCGTTCTTTGGAATTAGGCATTCCACAAACGTCATTACACCGTATTTTGCATAAAGACTTGGGTCTTAAGGCTTATAAAGTTCAGTTAACACAAGAACTCAAGCCGGCTGATCATCAACAACGTCGTGTCTTTGCTGATTGGGTCCTTGAAATGCATGAAAATGATCCGGAATTTCATCGAAAAATCATCTTGAGTGATGAGGCCCATTTCCACCTCGGAGGCTACGTCAACAAGCAAAACTGTCGCATCTGGGGCTCGGAAAACCCAAGAGTTATTGTTGAAAAGCCTCTCCATCCTCAACGCGTGACTGTTTGGTGCGGTTTATGGTCCGGCGGGGTCATTGGACCTTACTTTTTCGAAAATGAGGCTGGAGCAACAGTTACGGTCAATGGATTGCGCTATCGAGAGATGATTAATGATTTTTTATGGTCGGAATTGGATGCTATTGATCTGGACAACGTTTACTTTCAACAAGACGGCGCTACGTACCACACAAGCAATGAAACCATCGATCTTTTACGGGAAAAGTTTCCGGACCGTGTTATCTCTCGAAGAGGTGATCACAATTGGCCACCGAGATCTTGTGATTTAACACCTTGCGACTTCTTCCTTTGGGGCCACGTGAAAGATAAGGTCTACGCCAACAGCCCAGCGTCGATTCAAGACTTCAAAGATGGAATTCGTGAGGCTATAGAGGACATAGGGCAGCCACTTTGCGATTTGGTTATGGAAAATTTCATGAAAAGGATATGGTCCTGTAAGCGTGGTCGTGGCGGCCATTTGGCTGATGTTGTATTCCATTATTAACGGCATACCTTTCTCTTTATAATGAAATAAACATCCGATCATTTATCTCAAAAAATGCCATTTTTCTTTGAATATCAAAATAACACCTCTTATTGGAAAACCCTTTACATTCAAGGTGGCGCAAAAGTTGTCACCTGGCCACCATTTGAAAAAATTATACCATCCCCCGATAGGGTGTTGAATTGTGCGCCACCCTGTATATTAAGTACACATTGAAGTGGAGATTTAATTAACAACTTATACTTGTACCCATATGTACCTTCAATTATTTATTTCAAGAAAAGTTTTAAAATAAAACTTTCTTGAGATTCTAAATTTAGATCAATTAATTTTAAAATCTTAATGAGGAATTCAGAATTAGTCAAAACAATACGAGAATGCATTTTAGCAAGAGAAAAAAAAAAAACGCAGTCATGCAGTAAATTGTTGAGAACTTTATTTTTATTAACGGCTCATATATGTTTGTCAGCAACATCAGTTCAAACTCAATTACTTATGGAATCTTTTGTGGGATTCAAACGCAGCTGAATGCCTAACGACTTTTGCAAAAACCTGTGCTGTATATTCCGATGTATTATGGACTTTAATATTTACACCACAATTTGCACAATGTTAATAGCAGCTGATATAATAACCTGAAGTTCATTTTCTATAGCAGCTGGTTTTCATTTGAGATACAAAATAACAGATGATATTTTTATAAAAGTTTGTGTGATTTTTCGTTGAAATTCTTTAATTTTTTTTTAAATTCCAAACGATTCAGAGTCCTTTCATATGGACAATGGACATACGTCAAATCAAACAAATATAAGTGAATCATTGGAAAAAGATATTTGAAATTATGTATGTATGTAATAAGTATAGGTATACAATCAAGACAGATTGTTTAAGAAAACTTGGACAGTTGAGAAACCGATATCCGGAAATCCATGTACTTTACTTTCAAGCACTTTGGCAATGATACCGGAAACTTAGTGTTTGCCACACCGCATAGGAATATCTTTTTAAAACTTGCGTGCGTGCGTCGGTGAAAAACTTGGTCGCGTCAGTTATATACGTGCGATTTTTAGGAGTTGTTTTATCAATTTAAAGAACGAGTTTCATGCTTCTGTTTCATTTTCTCATATAAATAAATATACAAGGTGATTCACATAAGGTGAGAAAAGAAAAAAATCTTTCAAAGGGGGGGGGGGGGTCTATTCCCCCGTTTAGCCAGGAGCAGCAATTTTCTAAAAAAATGACTTAAAACAGAAAAAAAAACTATTAAAAAACAACAGTTACTGTCAAAATGCCATGAAAATTTTTTTTGTAAATCCAGAAAACTATTCTTTTATTTTGTAATTAAATTTTTAAAACTCAAAAAATTTAGTGAAAAAAAATTTTACAAAATTTCAAACTATTTTTTTCAAAATTTTACATTTTAATTTTGTTTTCAAAATTCAATGCTCTTATTTGTTTTTAGTCAAAAAGACAAAACCTGGGGGGTCATTCCGTAATTCGATTATAGCCACACGATATCGTTTTGACGACAGCTTTGAATCACGTAAAAGCAATAATCACTATCGACTGAAAGATATCGTCTTGACGATTGAAAATTTGCTCTCCCTAACTCAAAAATCGTCAAAACGTGATCGTTAAATTGTTAGCATTTGAACGATACCTATATTAAGCTATCGTCTGGGGTCGTCTTGTTTGTTTTTGTAAGCAATTTATGCATTTTATCATTTGAAGCAACGAAATGTAGGGTTTTTCAATATAAGGCGGGTAGATGTTTTCGGTTGATCCTGGGTTTCGTTCACTCAACGGCGTTGGCTGATTGTCCGACTTAAACTTGGACACCAATCTTTGGATAATCGACTTGGAAGGACAACCATGTAAACTGTAAAATGGGCGCAACGCACGTACATAAAATTTATATTAAGGTTCATCATTTGGACGTGTTGTTCAATCGTGTAACTTGCCATGGTGATTTGGCAATCAGTTACTGAATAATAAACAACAGATTCGATAGATGTCAGCATCAAAATCTGCCCGCAGCAATTGGAAAATCCTATAATTAATTATAACGTAGCTTTAAGGATAGATGAATAAACGATTTGGTTAAAAATAAAAAAAAAACATAAAAAAATCATAAAGTTTTGGCTGCACTTTTTCTTCACTTCTTCTTAATAAAAATTAACATTTTTTGGGCGTTATTGAACATAGGTAACACAAATGTTTAATGCTTTTTAATGTTTAACAAATAAATATAAGATAAATAATTTACATTTTGGTTTTTTTTTTTTCATTGGCACCAAACATAAAACAACACAAAAATAAATTACAGAATTGTCATTTATGACAATATTGAAAAGTCAATCCATCTCAAACTGTGATTTATAATAAACGATTGACGAGACGATAGTAATTGTGTTACGAGAAGCAAATTGATGACGATAACGTGCACGATTATCGTTTTAAAAATTCCGGAATGACCCCCCTGATGTTTAAATTGTCTTGTACTTTTTGAGAAAAAATCTAACAAAAATAACTAAATCTATTTTACTACCTACGTAGTGGAAATAAGATCTTCAGAGCAACTTAACCATCGCATTGAATTGAAATTATGCGAATCACCCTGTATAATAACTAGTATTATTATATAATAACAAAAAGGTCTTGAATACATTTTTAATGATGAACCACAAAAGCGAGTTCGTGCTATCGAGTGGTTCATTATATTTTACTCACAAAATAACAACTTGAAAATTTTATAGTACATAAAGTTCCTCAAAGGAAACAAGAACCCCTGCTAAAAGGTTACAGCGGGAAAAGTAATTATAATGAAACAACCTCATTGTTTAATTACTCTATCTATATTGCGACCAAAAAAAAAACGAAGGAAAAATGATTTTTATCTTTTTTCACTTTTGATTTTAACATGGAGTTCAATAAATAATTTAAAGCATAATTAATTTTTATAAAAGTTGAATAAAAAAATTCGCAATAAATTATCAAAAATTAATTTATGCGATTCACTTGTATAATGTACCTATCCGTTAAATTTAATAATCCTCCAAGGGTAATTATTGTTTGCTTGGAAATCAAATCAGGGTAAATGGCTTGGGAAGGGTATATTGCATAGGTATCTTTAGAATGCATGAATATTGTTTAGTTGTTTTATGTTGAACTTATAACTTTTTATGATTCTATATGATAAGATTTCTACTATGATAAGCTCTAGTGCCAATTTCAGAAAGAGACATAAATTGGCTCTATGTCTCAATTGGATGATTCAACCAATTTATAACCAGCCCTCAACTAAAAATACGACTCTATATTGAAACAAAACAATAATAGAGATACAATAATTAAACAGCTTCAATTCAATTAATTTATAGAGGGGAAATATATTTAAATTCATTTTTTACTTGCGATATATATGTACATACATTACATACATAGGTACTATACGGAAAGTTAAGGATTTGTAAAAAAAAATCGAAATCGATATTTTGATCAAACTTGACATTACGATGATAGGGAGGACGAAAAATGTGGGCCTAGCAAAAACGTCCGTCTATCTGTCCGGCTACAGCCTTATTTTGGAAATTCCCCCGCCAGGATTTTTTCATTTTTTGGTTCCAAAAATAACCGTACCTATCATACAAAACTTTTGACCAAAAAGGAAAACCATATTTTTCTAAAAATCTTCTGCTTAGATTAAAAAAAATCTGTAAAATTTAATAGGTATAGGCTGCCTTTTAGTAAACACATGGTTCAGAAAAATGATTTTTAATGGCACCTCCCAAAATACGTTTTTTTATTTTCGCCTTCTCGAAAACGGTTCCACGAATTTTGATCAATTTTTTTTATAAAAACTGATTGATGTTTTTCAAATTTTATAAAAAATTGACTTAAAACAGAAAAATTTTTTTAAAAAACAGAGATTACACTCAAAATGTCATGATATACTATTTTGAAAAGCCAGAAAACTTTTCTTTTATTTTCTTTTTAAAAAAAGCTATTTTCGGGAATACTTTTGAAAAATTAATTTTCAAAATCAAAATTTAAAAAAAAATTTTGTTTTAATTTGTTCCAACTAATTTTGTTCAAAATTTAACGTTGTTAAGTAGTATTTTTGATTGTAATATTCAATGTTCTTATAAACTTTTAGTCAAACACCAAAAACTAGATGCTAAAGTCTCCTCTAGTTCTTTAGAAAATTAAAAATATCAGAATTAAAATTCTCACAATTTGACTCCAATCCGTTGCTCAAGTTGCTCTAAAGACCCTATTTTCAATTTTCTCCAAAAGTATCACTGTCATACACGTAACGTTTGAAACTCTAATTTCCTTCGATTTTTCTTAATGTAATATTTTATTTACGAAAAAGTCCTTTAACGGAACGTCTCAAGCTTGCCCACCGGCGCAACGGAGAACTCCAGGCTCTGGCTGTGGCCTGTATATATATACTTTTACCCACATCTTAGAAATATAAATACCATATTTTTTGGTCTTATGTAGGTATATCCAACTATGTAATTTGGCCTTAAGTTTCTGCATCTTTTCAATCCACCACTGTAAGCAACTGTAGAATTCTGTTATCAATCCAAATTGCGGCACAATTTTTAGATGTGCTGCGCAGAACCTTTGATACTGATATTTGCAGTTTCACTTTTCTTAATCTTTATTATTTTGGAATAATGTAAGCCGTTTTATTGCATTCAGACTGATTCAATATGCGTAAATTCACTGTTTGAGGATAAGAGAGATGAATGAGAACGAAGTGTCAATGAACCCAAGGTTGTATTTTTCACAAACAAAAACACAGCTAAAACGCGATACTAATTTTAATATTGGTTCAATATATAAATCGCAGCGTTAAGTTGATCCCCAATAATCGGGGGTTATCCACACATATTCTCAAGAAATAAGGCAAACAAAATAAAAATTCAATAAGGCCCCACAAATATGCATTTATAACTTCATTTTGGACCTGGGGCATAATTTTTTGCGGAGCTGGGTATGTCGAAGTAATTTTTTGTAATCGAAACGTGATCCTTTTTATCAGTTTTTTAGATATTTCAAAGCTTTCAGAGATTTCTGTTTCTCAGAAATAAATAGGATTCCTCAAGAAAAATTTCATAATTTTACTGTCAATATTTTGCAGAGAATTTTATCTACACTCTTCAAAATTGTGTATAGATACAGTTTATAAGTATAGTTTCTGTGCAAGAATTAAAAGGGCGGAACTTATAATTCTCAAAAATTTAACAAGATGTATTTTATTATTCTTCCGCATGGACTTACTGGCACCAGTACAATTTTTTTTTTCAAATGATCAACGTACAATTTTCTTTCAATTAAAAGTTAACACCGGCAGCTAAATTTAAAAAAATATGCACGCCTTGATCCCACGAACTTACTCTTGTCGTTAACAACCATTTTAAGCCAAACATAGAAGAAACATGATGTTATGATATCCTTACCAAGAAAATATTAAGAGTCAAATGTAAATACCATTTTCTCAAAAAAACAAAACGTGTAATGATGTAATGACATTTTCCTTTAGGTATGTGAATTTTTTCACAAAAACTTAAAACGCATTTTTCTTACAATCACTTTGGTTATTACAGGTTCCAGGTTTAATCAAAAGCCTCAGAGCCGTCTTCGAAAAAAAACTTATCGGATTTGTTTTGGAGACTTTGTTGTTCATTTTTTTTATGCTTAAAATCTCAATAAAAAAAACCGAAATTGTTCACTTAAAAAGCAAATATCTTGAATTATATTAATCGGATCGTCAAGATAAAAAGGCCTTGCACTCAGGGAAAATGACAGACCGCATCATTTCTTTTTATAAAAAAAAAAAATGAATTGAAAGTGATGATGCTTCTGAAAAAAAATTTGTAAAAATCGCTATTTTCAAACCCCCAACCCCACCACCGGCGGGAAAAAAACAAAAACCAGCCAGACTTTTGTTTCGTTATCACGACACATACATACACCAACAAACTCTCGTACTCAATGCTAGTTTATATTTGCACACCCGAAATTTGCTGTCAGCTCTTCAACTATAGGAAAATACGTATCTGTTTTTATAGATCTGTGTTACTAAGGCAAAAGCCAGAATCAATTTGTCTGTGTTTGCTACCGGATTCAGGTGAAGAATTTGGATGTTTCTTTTGACGAAAATATTTAAGTCCCGCAAGCTATATTAAATATAGACCGAAATGTACAAGTATGTTGGTTTATAAATATATAAACGTCATGATATCGAATGCAACAAAATTAGCAGGTTTTATTCTCAGCCTGTGCTGATGGGGTTGGGTGTTATGAATAGTAATTTTTGTGTCACTTCAGTGATATAACCACATTAATTCATTAGATTGCAAAACAAAATTATACTCTGTCAGTTCCTGAGAAGCAGAAGCCCCATTAATAGAACAAACTCTTAATAATACGCTTCTTGATTTAGACTTTTTTTGGAATTTTGTTTTATAAATTTAACTTTACCGCCGATTAAATTTTAAACATTTTCATTGATCACTTTGTATCCTTATGAAAGTATACACAACCAATTTCACATAGGATCCAAATTTCAAAACCATTATGCTATTCCCATAGTATACAATTCCTTTATTGATTTTATTTCACCCAACCTCATGTATTTTAGATGGAGACTTGAAATTTGTATTGAATTTGAGATACCTATCACAAATATACGCTATACTAACCATAGTAATTTTTAATCCTTTTCGAAATAATATGGTCACTCACGATATTTCTTCGATAAAATGAATAACTTTGAACGCAAATTACACTTGCTTTTATAGTTTAAGGCAGTAAAGTGAGTAAGTTTTGATTCGACAAAAATTTTAACAAAATCGGTTGGCCGATTAACGAGAAATACGGATACACACTTTATCTCAGTTGAATTTTAGTTAAAGACCTGAATCTCAGCCAAATTCAGACACAAAATTTAATTAAAATTTTAAGAGGTGCTTAGGATAGAATTGAATGAAAAAGGAAGCTTATTAGGCCACAACTTCATGTAGGTCTTACAATTTGATGCACAAAATTAGATATGAACAGACGATGATAGGGAAAACTTTTTTTGTACTTCTCTATCATTGGTAGGTATCAGGGTTGCCAGTTTAGGGGTTTTCCCCCTAGATTTAGGGGCTTTTTTTTCGTTGGGGGGTTATCTGGGGGGACGAGATGTTTGGGGGGAAATCTGAGGGGATTAATTCAGAGCTTAAAGGTTGAGAAATCGTATAGGTTTATTTAAACAGCTGACAATATTCCACGAGTTAGATATTCCTTACATTCTGGGTGTCAGAACTTTAAACCAACAGAAGAAATGCTGAAAACTTTCACAAGTGAGAAAATGTATCAAACCAACGCGACAGCCAAAACGAAGATGACGATAAAATATTAGAACTTTTTTTAAAGAAGTGCAAAAAAAATTTTAATTCCTTTATATTTTTATTTTTGGCCCGATTAAGTGTCGATAAGGATTAGCAAATTTATGTACTTGGCATTTTAAATATTATTCATTATTTTTTTCCAGTTTTCATCAGTCAAAATTTTTTGTTTTTGGGAAAAACTGGAACATCTAATTGGTACATACATTTATTATTTCGAAAAAATGTAAAACCTTAAGTTTTTTTACTGGAAGGATTTAATTTGCGGATAATTTGAATGTCGAGTAAATAATCAGAACTTTTCTCAGAAATTGTGAAGAAACCCCTAAACAAATTTTTTTTTATTACTTAGTACCTTTTTTACAAATGTTTTTTCACTGTAGCTATGTGAATTAATTAAATTTAAAATTAAAAACAAATTTAAGAGCTGTGAATAAAAATATAAAGTTGAAAAAAAAAGTTAGGGGTTTTAGTTGATAAAATGTGGTAATCTGGGGAGTTTCTAAATTTTTCTTGGGGGAATTTTTTTTTCATCTGGCAACACTGGTAGGTATATAGGTGGTTTGTATACATTAGGTTTGATTAAAACCTCGAAAATATTTTCTACACGACACCTTTTAACAAACTTGCCCTATTTGAGCACAGTAAGTAAAACAATATTAACTGAACTTACATATCTTACGTATGTAAATAATTATAAATTGAAATTATGTTTATTCTTTCGAACCGGCTTACCTGTCTAAGCACAGCTTTTCTACGCTCGCCCAGTGGTTTTTCTGGTTGCCTAGCTGGCCCCGATGATGGGGGCAGTCCAATACCCGAGCATATGTCAGGCTTCGGTTTTCCATTCTGCAAAACTTCCAATTCGTCCTCACGATACGTAGGCATTCTTCTTCCAATCAATATTATTTTAAATAATAATTTATCGAAATTGCAACTTTTTTCGTTACCACCACGCACGCTTATGTAAGTATATGCGATCGATAAATTAATTGACTCGCAACAACCACTATTAAGCAATACCTATAACTCTGAGCAGTGATTCCCCGGACACAATTTATTTCTTATTGACCCCGAATTGAAGTAAAACTCTTAGTTCGATCACAAATTGAAATATGTATCGCAAATAATCGCTCAACAATAAGATTAATTATTTAATTATTTGTTTTATATAAAATAACGTCAAACAACATTTCGAAACACACAAGTTAGTGAAAATGACAGGATTTCTAAAAAAAAAAAACAAACAAATCTAACGAAGCACAAAAATCATAGATAATATTTTGTTTGTATTAATCACAAAATTGCACAACTAATGTGTGAATTCTCAAGGCCAAATCACCGGCGGCGGAGGCGGAGGCGGAGGTGGTGGCGGCTTCAGCTGTACCAAAGACCAAACTATCAGTGTGTCACTATAGCAATAATTTTCCAATAAAAATACTGCTATTAAATTAACTGCCGACTCGCTAGGCTACAGAGCCAGTTGTAACGTTCTAGCGGCGACTTGCAATCCGAATGGCACTTTCAGTTGAAGTGGAGTAAGCTTTATTGATTGGCAAATTCTACAAAATGACATGCAATATGCAATAGGTTGGTATTCTACGTGCCTTAAGTGGTTTTGGTGCACTTGCTTTGTTGTTAACAAGCTGCAACTGCAACTGTAGTCTGTCTTGCGTAATATATTTTTTTTTGTAGTTATTTTGTTTGTTTAATTTATTTGAAGAAAATGAATTATATTCTGCGCTTGTTTATTGCTTCACGAGAGATATTGAAGGATTCACTTGTGATGGCACGCTCTAAGTTTGTACAGTTCTACCGAAAGTAAAAGGCTTTTCTTACGAACTACACCACACTGCAAGGGATTCAGTGCCAGCAAGAACTGATCAACTGATCTTACGAACCGATCACACAACACTAAACTCATATACAACAGCAGCAGTGAAAAAGACTGCCAATTTTTTTTTATGATTTTCAACTTAACTCACGACTCACGAGACTTTTTGAGAGACCAACAAAAAAACAAAAAAATGAATTCCTTGTATTTTTTTTCCTTTTTTGAACTGAAAATTTAAGAGAAACAGTTGTTTTTAGTGAAATTTAAATTTCTTTAACGCGAAACTAAGGTAAAGTGTTCGAAAGTTTGAATGAGAAAATTAACTCAAGACAAGCACAAGAGTCAAGAAAGAGCAATAGAGGATTTCAGAGACAAACCAGATGGTAAAGGCAGACACAACTGCACAACATAGAATTGGCACAGTCACCTCGTTTAATGGCAACGGCCCAGTAGCGAATTAGATTATTTTGTTTAATGATAGACAGTGGATGGCGTAATGACGATGACCGATGATGACACTTGAATTTGAAGTTCATTATCATGGCTGTTATCACAAGCATGAATGAAAAGCGTGAAGCTGAATACAAAATATAGACGGCGAACAGTGGCTAGGTGGAACGATTATTTATATGTTTTTTTTTTGTAAGTAAATATAAGAAATATCGAACTAAAGACTGATTAACGATTTTATAAACAATACAGTGGTGGTCCAGTATAACGAATGCTGCATGTTATATTTCAAGTTCATTAGTTGAGACATAAAATGTGTGAGAGCCAGGCTTAGAGGATATAGATATATAATATGGAGTGCTCGTTTCTATCCCTAATGCATTGTGGTGGTGATAGGGGGCACTGTTTTACTTTCGATAAGATAAAGTCTTAAAGGATATCCTAGAGCTGCTATCAATTGTAAGTCATAATTTGCTTATTTTCTCTCTAAATTGTTTTACTTTTAAGTAATTCTTGTAATTAATTAGTGTTTGTTTATTATTTTAAAAATATTGAAATGTTCTTTTTTAGATTTTGTCTCTAATGCGCAGAAAAATGAGTGCCTTTAACTTACCAAAGCTTGAACAGCGACCCCTATGAAAGCTTCGCATTAGAATAAAATCAAGCACTCCTTATTATATATCCTCTAAGGAGCCAGGGCTCAGGGTCCTCAACTGTCATCCGAGTGACATTTTTTTTTATTGAAAGTACCTACCTAATATACAAATACTAAAGGGTGGCGCGGGTAGATTTTGGCGGCCATGTTGTTTTAGTGACATCTGTAAAATATGTTGTTTATTAAGCTACAATTAGACGGTCAAAGAAAATGGTCACCGCGTTGACTCTCTGACGTCAAATTCCGTCTCAAAGTTGTCTTGTCTTGTGATCGTCAACGAAAAATACTTTCCATGCGTTGACGGCTGCGTTGACATTGTTTTTATCTTCAACGCATTGACTTTTATCGCTGAACGTGTAATCACCCTGATAGTCCAATGTTACATTGACCTTGCATTTAGTACAGGCCAACGTTTTTTTTTTTAATGTGTAGGGTGGGTCAGTGTGAGTATACTATTTGGCCGCGATCATGTAAAAGGTTGTGTAAAATGCTTTTACCCGATATCTTGAGAATACCTTTTTTTATAGAAAATTTAATTCTCTACAACTTTAGTTAACATTTTTTGACAAAAAATTGAAAATAAAAAAGTTATAACTAAAAATAGTCGAACATTTTGACGAAAAATATCATTAAGGGGTTAAAAACTTTTTTTTTTATTAATTTTATTGAAAAAAAAGCTAGAGCTTCACGAAAAAGTACTAAAATTAAAATTAAAACGGCATACCATAAAATCATTGCCAACAGCTTTGATCTTAACAACTTTTTCGCTAAAAGAAATCGTTTCAGTGGCATAGATGAATTCGCGTCTTCCGAAAATATCGAACATAAGGGACGTAGGTATGTTAAATTCAGACCCCGTATATTTGGTTCCATAGCAAAATTCTATCTTTCCTGAACTATAAATGTTTGCTGAAGTATTTTCAGTTTTTCCAACGGATTAATGTCCAGATTTTCGTTGTTGTCCATAACTGTCACGGATTTATACTCAGATTATTTTGTCATGTTCCTTGTTTTGTCTGAAATATTAAACACTTTCTCTTATTTACAATTTTGATCTAAAGTATATGAAACTGATTATTAAAGGGTGCCAGTAGTTTGGTCACAAATCTCATTTATTAGAATGAATTTTTATTTCGCAAATTTTTTTTTCGGTCCGCAAAGCGATAATTTAGCAAAAATGTTTTAATCAAGCTAAAAAGTTATTTTGACTTTTGTTATTCTTAGGTATTTTGAGAAACAGCAAAACAATATTAAACTTAAATAATAGGAAAGTACCTAATAACTGTTAAATAATAAAATGCGATGTATAATAATGCAAAATAATGAAATAAATGATAAAATTATCAATGCGATACATGCCAAATTAGGATTTGGCGATATAACAATAATATAACAAATAAAAATTGCAAAACAAATGCCAAATGATTAAATTGCGAAAAAAGAAAATGCGAAACGATCTTTGCAAAATGAATTAAAATCGAAACAATTTACACTAGATGACCCCTTCCCTTTTTTAAAATCTCTCACAAACATCTTTCGATATAAAAAAAAAAATTAACATCACTTTTAGGACCAATTTTTCAGTGCTGAGTTAACTCTGAGTTAAGCTACAGTGAAAATCCTGCAATTAAACAAAACCTGAGTTAATTAAGAAACAGTCGTTAAGTGGAATACATACTTTTGGCTCCTATAGTTTTTAAAAATATATCGACATCGAAATGTATCGCTATGGAAACCGACGGATGTTTTAATATTAAAATCGAGATGGCTCCACTATGGCCCTTTCGTTAGTGTCGTACCTACCTACATTTCAATAGACTTTTGATACGGATCTGTAAGTTGAGTTTAGCCGTGTTTTATTATCTACGGATCTGGATCAAGATCATCGCATGAAAATAAAACGAAACGGATCTTAGTGACAATTGTGTTGTATACCTGTCTCTATTTTCCTTACGTTGGTTTATTTTCAAGTATTTGTTGTCTTTTTTCCTGACACAACATTTCACACTACCTTACCATTAAAAGCCATCTACCCGCAAGAGTGAGAATTAATTTTCGGATCTTTAAAAAAGATCCAAATAGAGAGCAGGATCCCAAGTTGTGGTTGTATTACGTGCTAAAAATGATCCTGATCCAGATCCGTAGATAATAAAACACGGCTTTTGTTGAGTAAAAAGTTCAACCCCGAAACTAGGATTATCTCGCAATGAAAATCTGGGCCTTAATTAACAATAGGTACTACCAATTTTTACTTTCAATTAATTTTATGTTTCGTAAAAAAAACCAATATAAAGAATGTAGGTACTCCGGACATTATATCATTCAGTATACACAATACTGGACCACCACTGTATTTATATCATTTCAAGTTTGTCGTTAGCTCCCAGGCGAAAAAAACCACTCAATTGTTTTTACATGTTATCGCACTTATAATTGTACCTCGATAGTGCTGAGTGCCGAAAGTTATTGTCGAATAAAATCCTTATTATATTTCCTGGGGTTTAAAATGTTAGGTTAATAGCAAAGTTTGAGAAATTGTAGATTTTTTTATATTTTGTCCAAATGATTTATATATTTGTGTTGATTGATTGATTGATAAATTGAGCTTAGAAAGTTTCTTTATACAAGTTTTAAAAGTTATTTCACATCCGGCTTTATCTATAGATACAAGTTCAAAAAGTTAATAACAGTAATACGTAAGCGAATTGAATTATGATTTACGTAGAATGTAATCTTTGTCCAGCAAAGAAATATAACTTCCTTACATTCTCCGACAAAGCTTAGTAATTGAGTATAATTACCTTATTGCTCTATAGGGCAAGTTTGCTTTAGTCATCCTCTCCTTTGGCGACGGTCTGTACGGCCACTGTACATCAAACTAGAGCCTTAACTGGTGAACCGATTTGCTAAGAATTCAGTACAGACCCTTTTTATGTAATTCACTTGATAGTACAGTCATTCACCCTTATTCCGTAATTCGTTTTAGTAAAACGACATGGCTCTAGAAGTGGCAATTGGAGTTTTAGTGAAACGACTACCGTTTCAATGATTATAAGGGTACAGAATGAAGAGAACGGTATAGTTTTAATTTCACTTAAACGCCAATTATCGCTTTGGGAGCCGTGTTATTTTATTGTCGTTTTACTAAGACGCTTTAAGGGATAAGGGTGCATATAGTATAGGTAAAAAGTTAAGGGTATACCACGATAATTTCAAACAGGTTAGGCTTTGCATCTAATTGTTCCTAAAAATGTCTATTTGCGGGATCACACAAAAATTAAGGGTGCACTAAAGACGAGACTATAATATCGCCTTGTATCGGCGAGACCAAAATGATAATACCTTTTGGGGTATTCGAGACAAAAAAAAATTAAATACAAAAAATAGTTGTGTCATCCCAGCCCATCCCAAGACAACTGGTCCCAAGACAACTCATCCCCGACCATTCATCCCAAGACCCAACTGGTACCAGGACAACTCATCCCGGGACAACTCATCCCATAAATATGAACTCATCCCTTGGATGTTTTGTGCGAAACAAAGAAAAACAGCGCTTTGTTGCTGTCATTTAGTACTTTGTATACACCAACCTCGCACCTACCCCAAATCCTATAGTGTGCCAAGCAGGGGGTTGCAGGGGGGCATCTTGCCCCCCATACATATCCCTCATACCTTCCTTGGGATGAGTTGTACTGGGATGAGTCGTCGGGGATGAGTTGTCTTGGGGCCAGTGGTTCTGGGATGGACTACACCCAACCCAAAATAGTTTATTTAAATTATAAAGCGAGTCATGTCAGTATTTTAGCATCTTCTAGATTCAAGCTCTAGCTTAATATTTCTTCCAATAAAACAGCAAAAACCAAGCTTGAAGAGTAAAGCTATGAAGACTGAGATGAGACTTATGTATAGTTATGTATGTACACGAGGCAATATTGTAATTTTTCGAATATAAGGAAGCCGTTACGGGACAAAACAAGAATCTTATCTCATGTCGTGTCCACGTCCATTCCCAGGCTAAAATGTCCATTTCGCAAAATATTTTTTAAATGTCTATTTTATCATAGTTTGAACATCAGAACAAGTGACGCAAGCCAATTGACATCGCGAATGATAGCCGATTAATATTAATTGCTTTGGTTATGAACATTTAGAGAAATAAAAACAGACATAAATGTACAACATATGTATGTGCGATGCGGTCAATTAATGAATGAATTTAAATTTGTTAAATAAAACATAGATACTTTGTTGTCTATTGGGTTCCTAGTTTATATTTGGAATATTTTTGTTTAAAACCAGATAAAAAAAAAACAATAGTTTTTTGCTCTTAATGAAGAATAATTATTATAGACTATTTTTTATTATTTGTTCATTTTGGTAGTTTTATGCTTGTCAGTTTATAATTGTGACATCTGTTCAATAAAATTCTTCACAATGTTAAAACTGCTAAATTTACCTAGTTACATAATTTCCTCGTTAACCAGACTAACAATGAACTCGGATTGAGGAAGCACTGATTTTAATAATTAATTTAATTGATTAGTTCTTATCTCCTTTGTTAAAATCTTATTAGAAGATAATCTTACAGGTTGTTAGTTTGAAAACATTGAAGCTTTGCGCATCTTCTTATTTTAACTTGTTTACAACGAATATTATAATGCTGAAAACTTTTTATTTAGTTAAATATTTTGTATTGCAATCTCGAGATGTGAGGCAGCTTAATAGTCACGATTATTATAAAGAAATTTTTACGTAACGCGGAATAATAATTATTTTTGAGGCCATGAGAATCTTATCACTTATAGCTATTACTTGTTGTTTTTTTTCAAATAAAAATACTCCAGTAAGATAGTGTGGAAGGACTTTGATTGAATTGAATTAATTAAAATGTTTAAGAAAAAGAAAATTTTGAAAATTGTCAACAGGTGGCGCTGTAGGCGTACATTTCGTTAATCAGCCCAATTCAATCACCGTTCAACAGGTGGTGCTGTATGCGGTTAGGAAATGGCTTTGGGGTATTATTTTTCAATTTTTGTTATTGTAGGGTAAAATGGGGCTAAAGTAAAACATATTGTTCAAATTTTGATGGTTTGAATGAAAATTACAACCACTTGAGTGAGCTTTACCACCAAGTCATTATAGGCTGGAGTTATGGCTATTTCACGGCTGTTATGCCGATCATAAGACTGCTTTTAGTGGTGCTTACCCTTTTTCTTTCAATTTAAATTTGAAAAACTTTTTTGCCCAGCTGAGAATTGAAATTAAAATTGAACTTAATAGACTAAGCACCACTAAAAAACGAGTCTGATAATCGGCTCTGCAGCCGGGAAATAACTATAACTCCAGCCTATAATGACTTAATGGCAGCTCACTCAAGTGGTTGTTGTCTCATTCAAACCTTCAATATTAATATGATGGTGCGTATTAGTTTGGAGCTTA
The DNA here is from genome assembly GCA_932273885.2 of Leucozona laternaria. NCBI lineage: Eukaryota > Metazoa > Arthropoda > Insecta > Diptera > Syrphidae > Leucozona > Leucozona laternaria. The sequence continues at coordinate 6,707,916 of OW026368.1, forward strand.
AACTGCGAGTGTGTTATTACAAGAAAAAAACAGTTTTAAAATTTTGTTATTTGTAGGGTAAGTTGGGGAGAAAATAAAAAAAATGCCCGATTTATGAATTTTTTTTGTTAAAAGTTTTTTTTTTAAGAAATGGTTTAGGGATATTCTTGTTTTTTAATTTTGGTAATTTTTGTAAGGTGAAATGGGGTAAAAATAAAAAAGCATCTGACTGAAGGAATTCTTTTGCTGTTTGAAAGTTTGTTTTGTAGTGGATGGCCTTAGAGATTTTTTTCAGCAAAATGATTTAAAAATTGATAACAAAAATTCTTTCTGTGCTGGGAAAGTAATAAAGTTTGGAACAGGATCATGTTTTTACATTCATAACGTGAAGTAAAAGAAGTTTTCGATTACAAAAATTAGCTTAAATATTTATTTATATTTTCTTTCGTAAGTCTTATTCGAAGCGTTTGCTTACCCGTGCTAAGCCGAGCGGACCAGCTAGTTTATACTAAATTTGATTTGAAATTTAATTCAAAACTCTCAGAGTTTAAAGTTGAAATTTTACATTTAAAAATAATGGATAATTGAAATGGCTTCAATTTTGCAGTTCCACAAAACTTTTTGATTACAACAAAGATAGTAGATCGAATTTTAATATACGCGTACATACAAACCTCAGAAATTCTAAGCAATTTTAACTACACATAATAGAAAGTTGTTTAATTTATTTTAATTGAACAAATAAAATGTATGAAAATGGGAACATATAATATATGTACATAAATAACTTTAATTCAAATCTTCAAACGAATTATAAATGAATATTATAATAATTACAACATAAGAAATACTGATTTAAAAATAAATAGCTTTATGTAACTCGAATCAATTATTTTTTCTTGCAATTTAATTATTTATCATCTCCAAGTTTTGTTTCACCTTCTTTATTTTTCGCAATAAAAACTTCATTCATTTCAACATCCATTTTCTGATCGCGAATGCCCTTTGCCTTTTTTCCAATTCGGAAATATTCTTCGATTTCCAAAAAAGTCTTACCCTTAGTTTCTGGGATGAAGATCATTATAAATAAAGCCGTCAGTGTTGCCATTGTACCGTAAAATGCAAACACATTCCCATTTCCCATCCAATCTACCATCCAATAGTACGATTTTATAGCACAAAATGACATTGAATAAGCAATGCCAATTGTTATCCCACAGGAAGTACCTCGAACTTTTTGAGGAAAGATTTCGGGAAGAATTAAGAATGGTATGGCCCATAAGCCTGCGGATGCAAAAACGAAAGTAATCATAGCCCCCGCAGGAAGAAAGGGTATCTGCAACCAAGTGAACCAACTTGAGCCAGCTAGTAACAACATGCAACAAGCCATGCTTGAGGCAGAAAAAATTCCAACTTGTTTTCGGCCCCATTTTTCGAGTTCCCAGGTCATTAAAAAAGTTGCAACGAAAAATCTGGCGATTCCGATGTAAACGGCACACAAGAATGGATCTATAAGCATACCGGCTTTGTTGAGAATTTGAACAGCATACACGATGACAACGAATGTTCCAGAAAATTGTTGCATGGTAAAGAAGACAATCGATAGGATGAAAGGCTTTCGGACCTCGGGTAGGCTAAGTGATTTTCGCAACAATGCTTTCTTCTCTCCGGCCTTAAGTTGAACAGATTTTGATAGTACTTCAAATTCCATTTCTACCTCCTCATGGACTTGTCCTATAAGTTTTGTTTTTTTTTATGTAAAAAGGCCGATGGATATCATATTCATCTTTGGAACCTACCCGAATCAAGGCCTCTGAAGAACGACAACGAAGCCTTAGCTTCTTCAACTCGCCCCTTGGAAAGTAGCCAGCCGGGAGTTTCTTTCACTAGATTCAACAGAAGAAAACAAATAACCTGGTATCCAAACAGTATCATTCCTATAAGTCTCCAGTCATTCTGAAAATGAGGTACAGATAAAAAAGCTTCTTAAAAATCTTTGAAAAACTCTATATCTACCCTTATAAAGTACCCAACAGTGTAGATGAACAAAACTCCAGCAGCAACTGCCATGGATATGACCATAGTGAGTCTAGCTCGAATCTTGGGCAAACATACCTCTGCTCCATAAACACCAGCTGGTGACACTCCCATCCCAGTGGCTATGCCAGAAATAAATCGAGAAGCTATCAGCTGCACAAATACCAAACTTGGATCTTCACTCAATTGAAAGCCCATCAAAGCCCATGAGATTACAGCTATACCATTTGTCACAGCTATTGTTTTCTTTCTTCCGAGCTTATCAATCATAACAGCACTTAAAAAAGATCCAACTGGACATGCTATAGAACTGGCTGAAGCTGTTTAAATAAGTTGGTAAATAAATTAGACAAGGTCAGGAACAATTAAAAGGCTAATCTCTTACCAAACCAAGATGCCTGTGATTTATCCAAGTGCATATCTTCTTCAGGATTGGTGAGTTGATCGAGTGTAACAGCTGGCAGAGCCAAACTCATTCCACCGACCAGCAATCCAATGTTTATCAAAAAGACCATAAGTTGCTGGAATATAATTTTAAAAGTTCAATTATTCTAGACTTTTGGGGTTTAAAATTGTGTAGGTATATACTAACTTGTCTTAAAACAGCCTTTGTTTGGTCCCCCAAGGGAATTGAATCGATGGATTTACCCATTCCGGAAACAATTTTCGGTTTAAGAGAACCATTCCGAAGGCTCTGGAAATTGTTGTTGTTGTTGGTCATTTTGGCTTGGTGCAGGCAATCCTTTATAATGACAAAAATTATTAAAAAAAGAAAATTGTTTTTATATTTTTGTATAAAATTTAGGGCCAGTTTCACAGTCGACACTTACCGGAATAAGTGGCACTTAGGATTCCCATATTAGGAATTTAAGCTAAATTTCATAGCCAGCGTAAGTGGAACTTAAGTCACCAACATCGGAGACTTAAGTGCCACATATTCAGGTAACAGTGCACTGTGATATTGGGAATAAATCTTTCACATTCCCCACTTAAGTGTCACTTTTCTGACTGTGAAACTGTGACAACTCATTATAATTCAACCTCGGATGTATACCGGACTTTGCTAAGGATCTATAACCCATTACAATTCTTAAGGGAATGTAGTTCATTTTTCTTTTCTATTAAAGTTATTTAAACTTCCAATTAATCGATCCCAAACTTCGGCTATAAAAGAGTTAACTAAACGGTCAAAATGTTCAAGAATGGGAAAGTGCGTCAACTCGATGAAATCCTCACTCTCTTTAGCAGAAGCTTGGAATTTTATATTAATCAAATATTTGATGCATCCTCTGTGCCATCTCCAGCTAATTTTAATGTAAGCTGCTATCTATTTTAAAATCACCCTTGATTTTGACAGGTCTTATAAATACTTCAGGATTACACTTTTACAGTGGGTAGCGCTTTTTATTAAAACCTTTCGAAGAAATTTTTCCCAAAAATATGCAATAATTACTAACATAACAAATAACGCCATAAAGTATAAGCCATAGACAAAACTAAGTATCTAAAAATAGTAGTGAATTGTATCTTTTTTTTTTAATTGAGGTTCTGAAGAATTTTGTTAGTAAGATCTTCCGTAGTTAATTAGTTTACACCTCTAGTCTAAGTAGAGTCTTTTTCATCAAGAGAAAAAATTAAACATCCCAAAAAAATATACGACTGCCGCCGCACCGGGCGTTCCAGAAACGGGAATTAATGTTATATATAGGTGGTGTCTTCAAAGTTAAGTTTATTATAATACTATGGGATATGTTTCTTGAGAATGTTGTAAGAAAAAAATCCTATCGGAGTTCGGGTCTATTTCCACCCGTTCGTAAGTGAATTCTCATCTAATTTCTCAAATAACAGTCACATTTTCATAACAGTATGCTTCCTATTTTCTATTGACATTTAAAATTAAGTTATTTTCAAGCTTAAAATTAAAAAAAAAAAATGCGAAAAGGAAAGCGGGGCTTAAAGAAACACTTTTTCCTTAATTTGATGCTCCTCCTATAATTAAAAAAAAAAAAGTCAGCCAAACCTTATCAATTTTTGGACCACCTCCATAACTTTTTTTTTGTATGTCCACAATTGCAGTAGACTTGTTAGCTTTTGGAGGTCAGACAGTTTTTTACTTTATGCGATTTTATATTTTTAGGGGAAATATTTTGAATTTTATTTTGACTTCAAAAATAAGCTGCGGTAGATAATAGTCCTTAATTACCAAAAAACGTTTAATAATTTTGAATAAGACTTTACAAATTAAGAACAAAACCGATTACTGCTACCAATTGACCTTTTATGACTATTTATTAGCTTTCTAGATGTTATAGGTACTTTTTTTTGCAAAACTCCACACATAAGGTGCCAAGGATCCAGAGACAACAAGGGGTAATATTTGTGCTTGTCCAAAATGAAAATCTACAAGTAGCAAATCAAGCAGCAATACGCGGTTTCTTTTGGAAGTTTCTCTTGGTAATTTTGTCATTTTGGGATTATGTCTTATGGAAAAACATCACCAAACCTTAGCTTTATCCCTTAAATTCAAAAGGCAGATAAAATACAAGATGTTCATGATCCGAAACTTGGACTTAAGCTTCTTGTATAGTGACCTAAAGATGTCAAACAACACTTGTCTTGCCTCATGAATAGCAATAACACAAATTTATTTGTTTTTTGTTTTATATGGTTTACTAAAATTTCTGTTTTAAAAATTTTTAACTATAGGGTTTTGCAATTGGTGCGGGTAGATTTTGGCGGCCATGTTTTGTTGGTGACATTTGTCACAACTTCTGTTGTTTATTATCAGTTGCTAATGCTAAATCACCATGTCAAAGTAACCACGATTAAACGTCCAAATGACTAAACTTTAATGTTTAATATCATAATCTTTTGGGTGCGTTGCGCCGATTTTACGGTTTACCTGGTTGTCTTTCATAGTCGATTATCCAAAGTTTGGTGGCCTAACTTGAGACGACCCATTCAGTTAACAATCAGCCAAATTCCTTGCGTCACCGAAACGCAAGATCAACCGAAAACATCATCGCCGTCTGTGAGAGTCCCTAGTTCTTCGAAAAGGACGATGTCATTGCCATCAGCATCAATGGATAGCACTAACGATCGATTAACCGCAATTTTTGCTGACTCAAATTGGATAATATGGATGTGAACGACACGTGATTCCAACAGAACTTCGCTACATGCCACATAGCGACCGCCACAATATTCCATTTCAACATCTACCCGCCTTTATTGAAAACCCTCATATAAGGGCCGTATTCACAGTTATTTTCAAACTGTTGTTAATCTAAAATTGATTAAACAAATTTCTTGAGCATAAATTCTATGGTTTGTGAAGCTAAATGTTTTAACTAAAATAAATTAATTAATTCGTATTTTAGTTAATACAGAAGATAATTTGATTAATAATTGGTATTAGCTATGTATATTCTTTGATCCACTTTATCTAAAACTGTTGTTTAGTAAAAGACAAGCAAAGCAAACGACTATGAATACGTTCCTCATAAATTTATAAACCACAATCATTGAGATACATGTATGTATTTATATAAGCAGCAGGTACCTCGATTAACTACGATAGTTTTAGAACTCAATTTAGCTTACTGACAAAGTCCTTACAAAGATTAATTTCGCTATTTTCTATTTAAAGAGACTACAGAGACATTAATAGATACAGTTTCAAGAATAACAAACGAACAAATGTTTAATGTAGTATAAAAACTCATCTTTGATATTTTTTAACCAAAATTAAATCTTAGCATGTATGTTTGTACAATAAAATGTGACTTGATTAAATTCACAATGAAAAAAAATCGGCATTCTTTGAAGTTCCCACAAAAAATCCAAATAAAACTTAAGAGAACAAAAGCAATTGTTTCACCACGAGCACATGTGCACATCAGCATTATAAAATTTTGCAAATGATAGTAAAATATAAATTGATGTCATTACTTTTTGTTTTTCATACCTAAGTATAAAATATTAAAATTTAATTTATTTCATCCACATGCATACACATTCTTTTTGTCATTTGAGGTTTTCAAAGAAAGTTGATAAGTTTTATTTCTATATTAATTGGCTAATTGGCGCTAGATTAAGATTCATCTGAATAATTCAAAAAACAGCAGTGAAATAAATTTAAGTTTTGTTAGATCTTCAGACCTAACATTACATGAAAGAACTGGAGTCCTTTTGTACAAAAATGTACCTCGAATACAGCCTAACCTTCTGTTCTATTTTGTTTAAAATTCTCAAAATCGAAATTTTTGTTTAAATAGTGATACCTCCAACTGCTAATAATATTTTTTTTTTAAAACGACAATGAATTGATTTGACCCGAATTAATTTCATTGCTCATATCAAATGCGTCCACATTGCACTCAGACTTCAAAAGTCAATTATTTATATATTTAACAAACACCACAAGTTAGTGTGTTCAAGTAAAAATAAAAACTTTTTTTTGTAAAAGGATAACACAACATAACAAAACCATACCTAAAAAACATTAATTTATAAAAAACTAATAACACTTTTTACTGATTTCCCGCACTTAACATTTATTCACTGTGCACCCAGTTTTATCCAATTCAGGCCTCGAAATGATCCGCAAAAAAATGAATGTTAGAATGTCTTCATAATTTAAGACATTAACTTAAGTAGATCTAAAATGTAATCTACAAGATATTTTATTATTTGTATAAATGAATTATACCAAAATTGGCATAAGGTACACGCTAATTATGTTTACAAACAATAAAAACGTGTATATCTATAGACTCCAAAGTTTATCAGACCTTGTCGCAAATAAAATTAGATCTATATTAAAAATTTTGCCTGCTACATGTGCTTTGCAATCTAAATATTTAACTTGATTATAAAGTTTTTATTTCAGATTTTTGGAAGTGATATTATTGATTTAAATAATAATTTGTACAATGTACAAACAAACAGTAACAAACAAAAAATAAAACAACAAACCAGTGTTGTTAAATTGTGTTTTCTTTATGTTTTCAAGTATACAATTTGTCTGAATGCAATTATTAGGGTTTAATATTTAAATCAATTGCATCGGGTTAGCCATCTGTTAGTTTCCTTTTGAATCATATTTTATGTTGACACTGACAGCTCGAGAAATTGACAGAAGATCAGTATTATTTTCCTGCAAATACGAAATAGATCGATTTACGTTTGAACAACGTTATAAAATATTGCAAAGTTACTTCCAAAGTGGACGCTGATGTGTTGCCGAAACTGCAAATTTTGAATAGAAGTTGGTGTCAAAATAATATACGAAATTCTAGCTGCTGTACGCAAGTGTGTGAAGCAATTTCATGAGACTGGTTTGCTGATTGATTACCAAACATATTTCCATGTTCGTCTCGTACGATGAACGGAGAATATTGGGAAACTGGTGGGGTTTTTGGAGTTGCTGCATTATTGGCCTGTTTTTCCCAGGACGAAAATAGAATTAACGGAGCAGTCAATGAAGACCAAAGAAGATGAAAAACTTAAACTAGATAGATAGATAGATCGAAAAATTCTTTATTTCATAAAAAAAGTTTTACAATATTTCCCCTTAAGAATAAGGACTTGCTATTCTGCCGTCTGCCTGGTATGACAAAAAAAAAAATATGCACGACTGGGTCGCACGAACTTGCTCTTATGCGCGATCACATTGTGGTTCTATAGTCTGAAATAAATAAGCTATAGGAGTATATATGTTATCCATTTGCCAAATCTTAGTTTAGTTTCAGGTGGTATTATGTGAGTATACAAAAATTAACAATATAGACTAGTGTTGCACATATGCAATATGCATAAAAGGAAATTATACTATTTAAACTGGTAAATTGTTTTAAATCAACAAAATTTGAAAGAAATTCATTAAAATACTTTGAATCCGTTTTAACCCAACGCGATGTACACCATCTGATTTCTTATATAAATCTTTATTTATGAGAACAAAATTTTGAAAATCGTAGGAGCGGTTTTAAAAATAATTAATTTTTTATATATAAAATTTCGTTACCATTTTTGAGAAAAATAATTGGTACGCCAATTTAAAGCATTTATTAATGTTGCGTTAAAAATTGAACTTCACAAAAAAATCTGCTACCAGTTTTCGAAATATCGAATTTTCAAAAAATTATTTTGATTTTTTTTTTTTAAATCCAAAAATCATTTTTTAGAAAATTTTGATACTTACTTTTATTTATATTTGTTACAAGCTTCTGTATAAAAAATCTAATTTTATTCGGTTGATCAGATGTTGAGATAGTCGAAAATCAAAGAAACCGTTCTATGAGAGGTACTGTTAATAAACGTAAAATATAAACTTTAAGAATTTTAAATGGTAGACAGTACTAATTTTAACACACAAAAAAACTTTTATGAAAATCGTAGGAGTCGTTTTTGAGAAACAAAATATTTTTCTTAACGGTTTTTTAACGTTTGTATGGGAGGCACCGTTATTTTTGGCTATTAGAATAATTTTTGTCAAAAATCATCTAGATAAAGTTAAAAAACTGCTATTTACCAAGTTTAATAAAAATCGACCAAATCGTTTTTGAAATATTGAGTTTTCAAAAAAAAATATTAAAACTTTTTTTAAAAATCTAAAAAATATTTTTTTGAAAATTTCGGTACACAATTTTATTTAGAGTGTGTCAATACTTCTTCACAAAAAAATTGATCAGAATCAGTTTAACCGTTTGTAAGAAAAGCGAAAATCAAAAAAATGGTTCTTTGGGAGGTACCATTAATAACCATTTTTCGGAACCATTTTTTTTATTAAACGGCAACTTGTAACTATTTAAATTTATTGAGTTCTTAAAAACAAATTCGGTAGCGCTAGATTTGAGAAAAATAAGTTTTTCCTTTTTGGCCAAGAAATTTTGTATGACAGCTACTGTTAAATTTGGTCCTAAAAAAAAAGAGAAAAAAACGGGTGGGGGGAATGTCCAAAAAACGCTAGGTACCAAGTTTAAAGAAAATCGACCCATCCGTTTAGGCTGTAGTCGAACCGACAGACAGACAGACAGACAGACGGACGTTTTTGCGAGACCCACTTTTTTTGACTTCTCTATCATCGTAATGTAAAGTTTGATCAAAATCTCGAGTTCGATTTTTTGTACGAATCCATAACTTCCCATATAGTACCTATATCGCAAGTAAAAAGATAAATAATATAAAGAAAAGTAAATATTACAAACTTTACAAACTTATGAAAAGTAAATAATAATTTTAAGATGATTTGAAACACAAAATAAACTACAATAACTGATCAATATACTGATTTCAAACTAAGAAACTATTTCGAAAATTTAAGGCATGTTAACTGGTAAAGGGTAGACCATCCTAGAGTTCCAATTAAAATTTTATAAAGTCGATTTAAAGTGGGAAAGCTTTCATTGAAATTTAACCGAAGGATTTCTTGTATAATATCTGACAGATTGCAATGAAGTGGGTTATATCTTCGGTTTCTCTTCTGTTGTACAAATTACGTAGTTGTGTTAGATCAGCACGATGGATGGGGCATAAAGTTTAGGTTTAAGATCTCAACTCGTACTCTAAAAATAAAGCTTAATTGCTTCGGCCGACGCGACAATTCGTTACTGAAATACAAAGTTGACTTCCGAAGGCAATTGCTAATTGAGATTCCGGTATATGTTCCTGGATGTTGTTGACGTAGCTCTAGATAAAATCCTGTGTGTAAAGTTGTTTATCTATTTTAGCAATAACTTCTGCAAACTTAGGCTGCCATTCATTCACTTTTTACTCCATTAAAGACATGTTAATATTTATTATGGGAAAGAACTAGCTGGCTCCATTCCTTAAAAGGCGAGGCATTAGTATGAAGTAGTCTATCTAAGCATAGAGGATTTGTGAAGACTTCTTTTCTTTCTGCTCATCACTCTTATTATAAAATCCTAGTTTGATTTTAGATTTTGAGTATGTAATGACGTTACTCCAAAGTGCAGACTCCACATAAATAGCATATAGTTTGGTGTTGAGTTTGGCAATTTAAATAAACGTTTGAAGAAATGCCTTTGAACTGCTTCAAACTCTTCAAGGGGTAGATATCCGAAAAAAACCTGACCATCATAGCACAAATGCATGTATTAACTGTAGCTTGAAAAAACAGAATATTTGTACACCAGATCGATTTGTTGGTTTGAAAAAAACTTGGGCCCCATTAGGCTTAATGTTAGTTTAACTTCAGCGGTTTTTTCTTTTGCGTGCTTGGTATAGCTTAAATAAACAAAACTCCTAAATACATATTAAATTCTTTTACAATTTCGATAGGCACATTATTAAGAGACCAATCCTCTTTTGGTAGTATCCGTCTTTGATGAGCCTCAAAAATCAAGATCTTGGTTTGCTGGTATTTACATTTAAGTCCCACATCTCGCAAAATCAATCTATTGACTTGCAGCTGGAGGGTGAAAGGGTTCTTGGCCAGCAATACCATATCATCAGCACAGAGTAAAACTTTAACTTGTATATCAGCAAAGAGTACTCCTGGGAGTACATCTTTAATTGTCAAAACTTCAACTACAGCGCTAACCTACCGTATTTAGACTTGGAGGAGCTATATGGTTCCATCTAACAATCGATTTATTGCACGCTTATTTCATTTCGAAAATCCTTTTATTAGTCATTTTGTTGATGTTACTTTTGGTTGGCCGCAACTTATCTGCGATTTGAAGCCTTTTTACTTTATTTGTGGGTGTCATCAAAGATAGATACAATGCAAACAATCCACAGACGATTCAAACACTCAAGAACAATAGATATTGGTCAAGCTATTCCTGAAACAGAGGCCGAAACCATCGAATGTTTCGAAAACTTTGGTTGATGGGATGGCCTACTGTCAAGCCAGCCGATATCTATTGATTTTAAAACCAATTTGTAATCTTAAACGCTCTTTAATTTTCCTCAACTTCAACTTACCTCAAGTGCCCTCTCAATAGCGTGAAGCTGCGGTATTCTATATTTCAATTCCATTGTTTAAAAACAAATTTTATTAAATATATTTGTTTTGGGTTTTTATTTCTATTACTAATCTTAAATTAATCTTAATTTAATCCTGCTTCTTTTGCTTTAACAACTAAAACTTCTGTGGTTTCTAATTCAATTTCATTTTCTTGAAGTGTCTTCTTTCCCGTTCGAAAATAATCCTCGATCTCCAGGAAAGTTTTGCCCTTAGTTTCTGGAATACAATGGTAGACAAACAATATCGACAAAATTGCCACCGTACCATAAAATGCAAAAACATTTCCACTTCCCATCCAATCCACCAATGATGGATATAATTTTATCGAAGAGAATGATATAACATATGAAATACCAACTGATGCCCCAACAAGTGAACCCCGAACTTTTTGTGGAAATATTTCGGGAAGTATTACATACGGAACATTCCATTGGCCAGCCGAAGCAACAACAAAACCAACTATTATTGCCGCTGTTAGAGTTGGTATCTGCAACCATGTGAACCAGCTAGATCCAGCTAAAAGGAAGAGACAAAACGATGTGCTGGCAGCTGATAAAATGCTTACTGTACGACGATCCCATTTTTCCAATTCCCATGTCATTACAAAGGTGGAAACAACGAATCTAGCTATGCCAACATAAATGGCACATAAGAAGGGGTCTATAAGAACTCCAGCTTTTGTTATTATTTGAACGGCATAGACCACGACAACGAAGGTTCCCGAAAACTGTTGAAACAGGAAGAAGATGAATGCCAGTGAAAATGGCTTATAGACTTCAGGTAGACGAAGAGATTTCCAAAACGATGCTTTCTTTTGACCAACTTTAGATGGAATAGAGTGTTTAAGTGTTGCAAACTCCGCTTCGACTTCTTCGTGAGTATCACCTGCAAATATTTCCAAAGTTAAAATATCGAACAAGTAACTGGTGGAGCCCACAATTTACCAACTTCAAGTCCCCTGAAGTATGATAATGATGCCTTTGCTTCTTCAACTCGTCCCTTGGATAGGAGCCAAATTGGAGACTCCTTCACTGGAATCAACAGAATTAAACAAACTATGTTGTAGCCCAAGTAAATGATTCCTATATAATGCCAGTCATTCTAAAAAATATCAAAACAAATTAAGATTCCTCGGTGAGTCCACCCACAACTCAGAAGTCAGAACTCACCCTTATAAAATAGCCCACAATATACGCAAAGAGAACTCCAGCACCTATGGCCATAGATGGGGCCATCATTAATCTAGCTCGGAGTTTAGGGAGGCATATTTCAGCACCGTACACAGAAGCAGGCGAACCACCCATTCCCGTAGCAACTCCAGAAAACAATCTCGAAATCATTAGCTGAAGAAATACCAAACTAGCGTCCTCATAATACGCTGTTGACATTAAAGTCCATGCGATGATACCGAATATGTTAAGCATGACCAGTGAGTATTTCCTTCCAATTTTGTCCACTAAGAAGGCACCCATAAAAGATCCCACGGGACACGCAATAGAGCTGGCTGAAGCTGCAAAGTCATTATTATGAAGTTCTTTTATTATTTGAAAAGCAGTTATTATCTAGTCTTACCATACCAAGAAGCTTGTGATTTGTCCATATGAAAGCTTTCGGAAGGATTGGTTAGACGATCGAGGGTAACAGCTGGAAGTGCCAAACTCATGCCACCAATCAGCATTCCAAGATTCATTAGAAGAACCATCAATTCCTATATAGAAAAACGATTGAAAGACTTAAGGGATCTCTTTGTTCCGCGCACCACCCCGTATTGGCGTATTAGTACTTACTTGTCTTAAAACAGCCTTTTTTTGGTCACCAAGTGGGAAAGCTTGGATGGGCACAACCTGAGGTATAAGGTTTCCATTACGTGGACCCTCCATCTCCAGTTCACTGGAGTTTTTTGTCATTTTCGTGTCTTCGAGCAAAGGTATCTGTGGTGAGTACCTTTAGCCTACATAAATAAAAAACAAAAAAGTTATGAAACTAAAAGGAATAGAAGGATTATTTCGTCTATTTTATTATTTTTAGTTCAACCCCAAAATCAATAAGTGTGCTGTTATTGTGTTATTTGATATAACCGTTTAATCAATAAATATAATGTTGCTTTGGGAACAATAAATATACCTTACTTGAAGACATAGGTAGGTTCCTCATGAAAGCAAAATTGTGAAAAAGAAAAAAGCGATACATTTAGTAGATATACATATGTAAGTGTAGAAAAATCCGAAAAAGTGAGTTTCGTCATACCGTCCGTCTTTGCGTCCACTGCAATCAAGAGAGAGCTGAAACACCACGAGATAATGCTACGAGATTCCAAAAACATCGAAATTCACATTACATGCTGCAAAAAAATATTACCATTTTCGGTATTATCTAGAAGTGCCACTGACAGACCTACGTTAACCCAAGAATCACCATTTTACCCAAGAACTTTCATTAGAACCGCATCAGTACTGCCTTCGACTTCGAAAACCTGTGCTTAATATCAGTAGAAAATCATTTGCGGAAGAGAGTTCAACAGGTTAGAAACAGTTTTTTTTTATAAAAAGATAAGAAAAGAGTTGATTCAGATAAAATTTTGATGAACAATAGTAAATTTTTGCGATATTGAAAATATTTTCAAGATAACGGCGAAAGAAAAGTACAAAATACAATTCACGAAAGAAAAAAAAAAACATAAACATGACATAAGTGCCATAGTGTTGCCATAGTGTTGCCATAGTATGATGTGATCTATGACACTAATTTTAAATGTTGTCTGCCAACACATATCTGTTCAGTTCTTTCTAACGTCAATTAATTCTATTTGCAAGATTTTATCTATTGAAAAATCGTAAAGTTTTGTTACAAATAATATCTATAAAATTTTAATAAATATCCTCAAAAATTAAAAGTGAGTTCAATAGTTAAAAATAAATCATTCAAATCGCTCAACATTATTTCTCCCTATTAAAGAATTCGGCGAATGAGTTAGAGTGACAGTTCAACTCATTTTCGAAAAATTTGCTATTAGTGAATCCACCGATATTTTTATCAACGAATGTCGGTAACTTGAACTCCTCCACGCTCCACCGACATAATATAAGCCGTATTTTATTATCGCCGATGATCCATATAGATCAACTCATGAAAGTAAAACAATACCGATCTTAGTGACAACTGTGTTTCATATTTATCTCTTTTTTTCTACGTTTATTTATTTTTGATTTATTCATTGTCTTTTTTCAAAAACCTTCAAAAAGCAAAACCTTAACTTTTGGTGATCCCGACAGAGAGCAGGATCTTGTGTTGTTGTAATGCATGTATTTTGATCATCTAAATGGATCACCTCCGATAATTAAACACGGCTATTTTTCAGCAAAATTGGTATTAATCAAATCGCAAATCATTCGCACTCCATATACAAATTTTGACTTTTCTTATCCACGACAATGTTGTCACGAATCTATTGTTGATACTGTTGAAGGTTAATGTACTAATTTAACATTTTTTGTAGAGAAAGGACAACTTATCGCGAACAGCTCAAAGAAATGTAGGAGTTGATGAAGGAGCTTGCAGCGCATCAGAGATATAAAAAATACGTTTCGCTTTGTACCTTATGTTCATCCGGTTTTTTCTCTAAGAATAGGTTTGTTCGTTGAGCCCTGAAGTCACCCTGGGGTCACCCCAAAGCGTTTTTTGAAAAACCTCAAGTCACCCTTGTGAAGAAATTCTGTGTTTTTCGAGACCTGGGGTCGCCCTGAACTCGCCCGGAAGTAGAACTAGGTATTTTGCTGTGGCATATGTTTTTTTGTGGATTCCCGTGCTGCAGGTTATTGTTTATTTTTGGAAAACAAATTGAAAGAATTTTTTGACAGTTCTTGGGGCTGTCAAAAAAAACTGGGTCAACCCTGGGTAAAGTTGAACGAACGAAGCTAATGTTCTCGCAAGATAAAGTTAAATGCCATGGTATCCATTCTCGATCATATTTAAATTGTTTCTTAATGACGTTTGAATATCAACAAATGACAGCGCCGATAGAAAAGTTCGGAGAATGATAAGTTCATAGGAATCGATAATATGTCTGTTTGGTAGTTAGGAACGTCGTACGATGCAGCACAACTTGGAGACAAATTCAATAAAAAATTTTGACAAGTAGCATGAAAAGTTGCAAGTTAAAAAACAGACATAATATATATAGTTCATTCGGCGAATTCAATAATTGAAATAAACGCGAACACGAACTCATCGCGAATTCAGTCAACTGAATATTGTGTCAAATATTGTGAATTCCATAATCGGCATGTACCTAAATATGTTTATCAAATTTTCATTAAATTTGTATTCTGTTTGTATTTGAATTAATAAAATTTTAAACCCCTGAAGAAGGAGGAAAAAAACTGGAGAAATGTCGGGGAAAATTAATTCATTTTAAATTATTTTCATTATTTTCAAAAGATCATTAAACCTTTATTATCTACATAATAGTTGTGGAGTATCTATTACTTTTCAGGATTCTGAACATTTCAATCAACTTTTGCATTTTAAAAATCGGATATCACATTGATAGCGAAGTCAATAACTCTCTTGCCTTAAATGTTTTACTTTTCCCAAAATTTTGTATGGGTACGTACAGCACAGGAATATATTTTGATATTCTGACTTCATAAGGAAACGTCTCTCTTAAACTTGAAGATACGACTATTATAATAATATAACTGAAGTTAAAGCTTCGAAAGTCAATCATATCATCGGTCTGGAAGTCTTGAAATAGCTTATACTTCAGTCTATAATACTCAATTAAGTGTTTCTTGTTTCATTAAAAACCATTTCGACTCTGAAGAATTTTTGCAGTATTTTTCACTGTGTAATGTATGTATATGGTATGATAATGGTATGAAGTTGGCCACGCTCAACTTTTTACTATATCCGCATGACAACCAGTTCCCATCAACCCATGTTGTCGGGCATGTAAACCCTATTGTGAACTGCATTCAGGCTTGCCAGATTCTGCGATATATCGCAAAACGTGCCCTATTTTTTTGAGTTTTGTTAGATCTTTTAAATTTCAAAGCAAAAAAAGAGTAAAAGATTAATTTCCTTTAAAATCGTAAATTTAATTTACTGTGAATTCATTTTTGTATAGTTAAAAAATTCAAAATCTGGTTTCATTATTTGATTTCTATTATTTTTTAAAGCTTTACCATAACATTGCTTTTACTTTGCTTGCGATACTAAAACAGCTGATTGGGTGATATATTTTTAAAATTTTGCGATATAACTTCATAAAAATCTGGCAAGCCTGACTGTAATCTCAAAAGGAAGAAGATTAGAATTTTGTTATAATACGTCACTCTTGAGTTTAAACTTAATCTTAACTTATTTGATAAAATTATTATCAATAGAAAGTAAAAAAAAAAATCAAGTACCAAGACCATCAAGATAAATTATACGAAATCATGATAACTAAATCCGCTTCAGGAATATATGAAAAGTAGTATATATGTTGAGACGTTTAAAACAGTTAACTAACCACGTGGAAATCATACGATTTACTATTAATGTTCCGGCTGATTTGCTTTTTTGCTCAAATGTTATTTAAAAAAAAAAAAACAATCACTTCGTAATCATGATTCTGTTCACTTTTCCTTATATTTATGATTCATGTTTATATTGCTAATAAAAATATAAGATCTTGTAAGACCAAATGTAAAGAATAAGAAGGCAGCAACTCACTTCAGAATTTTCACAAATTATTATTTAGGTGACTCAAATTATTTACAGATAAAAGGAACAACCGTTAACTTTAAAATACCGTTTTTGACTGAACTAATAAATTTGGCCAACTAACGCATAAGCTAATCGTCAAGTTCGATTTAATATTTCATATCATTGGTTTATTTATGTCAATCTTTTAATAATAATTTACTAATAAGAAAGTAGTCATAGTCCGGGAGTAATTGACATCAAAAGTACCGTTAGTGTGAAAATGTAAAATTATTGTTAGAAGCATATACGAACAAAACACGAGTGTGGTATGACACCATTTTGCTTGCGGGAAATATTAAAAAAAATATATTGAACCGTTATAGCAATGCGTTATATTTATAAATTTTTAAACTTAAATTTAATGCTCCTTCAGAAAAACACTGTATGACAACCCTAACCTTCCGAAAGTATCCGTCATATCATACGCATATTTAAATATTTATTTGAAAGATGAGATAGGTGATAAAAATGCAGGGTGATTTTTGTTGTCAATTCTGTTTATTAAAGCATGACTTTAAAATAAATTCCTTTCACATAGTGATTTTACAGTCAAACTGGCTTGTTTGAAATCTGTTTAATTAACAAAAACTGGACAACATTTTTTTTGAAAAGGGTTTTGCGCAATATTATTATACAAAGCTTTTGATCGAAATCGGTGAAGCCGTTAACGGTAAAGTCAAAAATCATAAATTTGTATAGCCATAGTTAGGTATAAAGTTTCTGGTAAAATTCTGTTTACTAAAATCAAGAACATACTTACTGTAGTTGTATAGAATTTCAAATAAATTTTAAATTTTATTTTCTTTTTAGCTTTTTCTTAAAGGTACCGTTTTTTTCAAGCTATAAAAAATCAATTCCAGCTCAAAAAAATCACTTAGAAACCTTATAAGTTCCAAGTTAAACATAAACGCTTAACCAGGCATAATAAAGATATAAAGAAAAACCATTCATAGACATACAGACAGAATTTGCGGGACCCTCGTTCTCTATCATAATAATGTTAGATTTGATTAAAATTTCGTGATAATTTTTTTAAGACTGCAAAATACCTTATTGCCTAATCAATACATAGATACTAAAAATAATAAGGTAGAAGAAAAAATAAAGGTTTAAGAATTTGATTTGATTTACGTTATCGCAAAAATATTAGCAAAATGGATATGGCAAACACAAACCCACTGTATGCATGACAACTTAACGAAAATAAACTGTAAACATTGTAGTATGTTATATGGCATAACAGCCCCGCTAAGAATTTAAGAAATAATTTGCAGTTATGAATTAGAAGAAGAAAATGAAGAATTAAAGAATTAGAAGATACTAACTTAGTAAGTCATAATTAATTTTGAAGATATTGGAGATGATTATTGAATAGGTATCAGTAACTTAAATGTTTTTTTTTTTTTATTTTTTCTAACTCCAACACTTTTAGACATTAGGTATGTAATCTTGGTTTTAAACGATCAGATTGTTCCTACATAAAGAGTTTTCATACGCAAAAAAAGGGCCCTTGGTATATGTACCTGCCTACTTCTTACGGTTCAACCTCTCAAAGCCATATACCTACGTATACATATATCGTAAAGTTTAAAAAAAATTCCAGTGCATTAAACATTGTTTTTGGCGAACGGTGATTCCTTATAAAGCATATATTTTTTTACCACAGTTGTAACGTGCAACTGTTAAAAAATTCGAGATTTTTTGAACCATGTTGCAAAGTCGAAGTGAAATTCTTTTAAAAATTAAAAAAAACTATACAAGAAAGTAATTAAAAATCAATAATCAATTTTGAATATATTATTTCAATATTGATGCAATTTTAATGGGTTTTTTCTTATTTTTGCCATAGTTGGCTTCGTATGATGCGTTCCTGACAGAGCTCTGCGTGTCACATATGGCTTTATACGCATTTAAGTCTGTTTTTGTTCTTTACAGAAATTAAATTTTCTGACTTTTATGGTAGGTACTTATTTCGAAACGTGGTAATCTCAATCCAGGTGGTATACTCTGTCCAACAAAAATTGGCAGTGTAGGCAAGATAGGACTTTTGCCTCTCATTCCGGCTTCAGTGGATTGCATAAATTCTGTCCTTCATTAAAGCTTTCACAGGGTTGTCGTAGTGTACACGATAATACTCATCATTAAAAGCTTTTTCTTAAAGCTCGAAAATCAAAAGCACCTTAACAGAAACTCAAGGAAAAAAAGCTAAACAAATTACCAAATATACAAGGGTAACTCTGAACGTACATCAAGCAGCAGCCAATAGCCATTGGCCACAGCAATTCAGTGCACACTCCACACTCAGATGTGCCTTTAATAGGACGTTGGGTCTGTGTCCAATGCTATTGGAAATACACGGGCGGGCAAACACTTTTTGTGGAGGAGTTATTTTAATTTAATATGGTGCAAAAATATAAAAATATGGCACGTTACTGATTTTTAAAAAGCTTTCCCATAAAACGTATACTGCCTATTTTTGTTGGACAGAGTATAGTGATGGATTCCTGAGTGATGATGAGCAAATTTCGGACTCCCGCTGGCTCAAACTTCACCCAGAGAAAGGGGAAAATGATTTTAAAAAAAACTTATTATTTAAAAAACAAACTCAAAAATCGAAGCTTTTGATGAAAAAACGGATCTCACCAAAACTATAAAGCTGTTCACTGATGATTTAATTGATATAATCATGGAGAAATCTAACATCAATAAGCCTTCAACAAAAATTTCAAGAGATGAAATAGAGCAATTCATTGGAAAAAAACGTAAATGAGTGTATGCCGTTGTTTGTTTTTAAACTTGACGTTTTTGAACACATGCGTAAAGCAGGAAAGGCCATCCAGACGTAATACCGTCTGTAAGCACCCCAACAAGCCAAGCCGCCACTCCATCTTGCTTGTCCAATTCACCAATACCCAGCAAAAAGCATCAAGACTTACCTCGTAATACGTTAATAACGTAGATGTTTTTCCAGAATTTACCGAAAAGGGAATTACCTACATTACTATCAGGACTCATCTGGATAGAATACCTTAGGAATCATTGACCCTACTAAAATTCCACAACTTGAAAAATCTGGGAGTTTTGGAGACTTACATTTTTGTGGCACTAAATGGCTAAAAATATTCTGAATTTAAAATCAAATTTTTTTACTAATCACTTCTTCACTCCGGTTAGAGGAAATCGACATATCTAATTGATTTTCTTTAAAAATCGTCTTAAATTGATTTTCTGACAAAAATCCATCAGCCATTTAATTTTACCAAGCAAACCAAGATTGCTTATCCATTCCGCCTAAATCATGAATTTTTTTTGCCTTGGAGTTCACGATAAAAATCTACGGACTATGAACGAGCCAAACCCATTTGAGCTTGATGATAGGGTGAAAAGCGTAGCTCCAGCTAAAAGCTTCATTTCTGCATCAGGTCACAATTTTAAAAAATAACCAAGTAATGAATTGAGTCATAATCAAATCAATCAGTGAATTTGGCTTTTGCTAAGTCTTAATATTGTTTTTGTGTGTTGTAGCCCATATCGTTGTAAGTTCGAAAAATATAACAGGCCTTAAAATTAAAAACAATAAAAAAGAAAATGTTTAAAATAATTTTGAATAACTATGTTAATTCTTAAGAAAGTTATTCATTTTACTAAAAAAAAAAAATAAGAAAATATTCATACTTAATTTATAACTCTTAATTCTTTCATTTCATCAGTGTTTTGCTTGCTCTTTTCACTAAGAAAATATTCTTCCAATTCCAGTAGTGTTTTGTCTTTTGTTTCAGGAATATACAAAAATATGAACAAAGCAGTCAAAAGTGCAATGACACCATAAAACGCAAACACATTCCCCATTCCAATGCCATCTATCATCGATGGAAATACTTTTAAGGCGACAAATGACATAAAATACGCAAAACCATCGGTTATTCCACAACAAGTACCTCTAACATTTTGTGGAAAGATTTCTGAGCATATAACAAATGGCAGACTCCAAATTCCAGCGCTAGTAATTACATAGGCTATGATGACTGCCACAGAAAGATGAGGCATCTGCAACCAAGTAAACCAATTTGATAAAGCAAGAATGAATATACAACAAGCCATGCTAAGAGCTGAGAAAATTCCAATTTTACGGCGACTCCATTTCTCCAATTCCCACGTTATAATAAAAGTGGCTACGAAAAATCTAGCAACGCCAATGTAAACAGCATACAAAAACGGATCTATGTCTACTCCGGATTGTATAAGTATTTGAATTGCATATACAATGACAACAAAAGTCCCTGAAAATTGTTGCAGGATATAAAACATAAAAGCTAGCACGAATGGTTTGTAGACTTCTGGAAGGCTGAGAGACTTCCAAAATGATGTTTTCTTCTCATCACTTCTTCGTTTAAGTGTATTTATGAGTAAATTGAATTCAGTTATTACTTCCTTGTCAGATTCTCCTGCCAAAATACTTTCGTTATACACAAATATGATACAACACACAACAATAAAAACTCACCCGGCTCAAGCCCCCTAAAGAATGACAATGACGCCTTAGACGCTTCAAAATATCCCTTTGACATTAGCCAATGTGGAGACTCTATTACTGGAATTAAGGATATCAAGCAGATTATTTGATATCCCAACAGGACCATGCCTAAGAGTTTCCAGTCATTCTAAAAACAAACAAAAAATTAATCATAGTTTTCAATTAGGCCCAAAAAACCCTCACCCTTATGAAATATCCCAACATGAACGTGAACAGAACCCCCAAAGCAAATACCATTGTGACGGCCATTATAAGCCTAGCTCTTATTTTCGGCAAAGATATTTCTGCCCCATACACGGGAACAGCTACACCACCCAATCCCTTAACAATGCCACTTATTAATCTGGAAGCCATCAACTGTAGAAACACTGAATCAGAATCACCGCTTTTTATTGGGAAAGCCATCAAAGCCCATGTAATAATGCCTAAAACATTTGCCACGATGATCGTGATTTTTCTTCCATATCTGTCAACCATGAAAGCGCACAAAAAAGATCCCAGCGGACAACTTAAAGAACTGCATGAAGCTGAAATTAAAAACTCAAATTAGAATATTCCCTTATAAATACAAATACGGAAATCATTTTGTTTTACCGAACCAAGAAGCCTGTGATTTGTTCAGATGTACATCCTCATCGGGATTAGTAAGCTGAACTAAAGTTACAGATGGCAGAACTAAGCTTATCCCGCCAATAAGTAAACCGATACTCATAAGAAACACCATGAATTCCTGTGAATTTTTGTTTAAAACATCTGATTGTTTTTTTTTTTCATATTTTGTAATTCTATTAGATTTACTCACTTGTCTAAGAATTGCTTTGTTTTGGATGCCAATAGAATTGGTCACCTCACTAGATTTTCTGGGTTTGCGAAACTCGGCAGTAATAATAGGGTTAAGTTCCTTATTTTGAAGATCCTCGAGTTCATCATTATTGGATCTCATCTCGTTGTTTCTCCGCCTATACAGGGCAAAAACTTTAAAAATATTATTAGGGTTACCATCTACTCGATGGAAAATGAAATGCACGACTGGCTTGCAAGAACTTACTCTTGGAAATAATGTCGCTTAGTTTTGTAAGATTTAATCTATGAAATATTTTAATTATATAACAAACATGTATTTATAATAACAACAAATTTGCAAAAAAGTATAAAATTAGTTATTTAAAATGATTTAACTACCGCTAAATTGTTTTGACATTGAAAAAATATATGAAAAAAATAACCTTTAAAACCCATTAACACCCAAGGGTATCAAAAATTAAAAATATTTTATTTTTATGGAATTTTCTGTTTATTAATGTTAAATTTAAGACATAAATAAAAAAAAACTATATTTAAAAAAATTTTTGTAAGAGGTTATGAGGGCGTACTTTTTTTAAGTACAGTAGGATCATGCATATCATATCAATTTTCATTGTTATGAACATTTTTAAAACATTCGTTCTGAATACGTAATGTTACATCACATATTTCAAAGCACCATTTTTATCTTAAATAGGACAGGCGACATCTGTCTTGATTTGGTAGTTTTTTGGAAAGTGGTACCCTGGGCTCCCCACAATACTTCGTTAGACATCAAGTCTAGGATGTACCTGCTTCAAAGTATGCAATCGTAGGTAATGGAGTGTAACTGCTCTTTTGAACTCAAGTAGATCGGCCTTGTTGTTACTTACTAGCATGTGGAGGTTCCAAACGTTGGACGTCGTAGATGAAATCATTTCTTGCCTCTTATTTCATTAGAATAAGTGTTGATGAAATGGTCATGTAGTTCAACACCACCAATGTTCATGTCGTAGGTTTTTGAAGAGTAGCGGCTGACGAATATTTATCTTTTACTGAGCTACTTCTTCCACTTCTGACATTTTCACATAATTTGGCCGTAAATCGTGGCCATTGCAATGATGCTATTGTCTTTCCATTTAACAATATTCAATTTTGTTAAGTCCAAATAATCTGAAGCATAGTTTTGGATTCTACCCAAATGATTCTATCTTCGTTAAAATTTTGTTGCTGAAGTGGATTTTGTCCATACAGGTGGTGCAATTGACCTCTTCAACTCACACAACGGAATATCATCATCGCTGTCGAATGCTTCGTCGTATGCCGCTAAATAAAATTCCACAAAACTCTCAACCTCACCTAGAATATCTTTTGGTAACTCTATACTGTCTTTATGTTGTCTTCATCCATGTCCTCTTCATCCGTAACATAGTCCACTGATAGAGGAATCATGACGATATCAGCGTTAACTATCTTCGTATTATTGATGTGTAAACATCTATGCTGGCAGTAGAGTGAAAAAAAAACGTGAACGTTCATGTGCAACGTTGCGTCGTGCAACGTTACAGTGTGCAACGTTACGATATGCATACTAGGATGGTTGCGTTCAGTGAAAAAAATCTTTAGATCCCCTTCAAGCAAAAACAAGTCCGTTTTGGATTCGCGCACGTTGATGTTTACACATATTAACCGTGAGTCCCGGCACTCAGACAATTTTGTATGCATTTCTTCAAGGCCACAATGGAGATTGTGAAATCGTTTTCCATAAAATTGATTAGTAGGAATAAGTTTCAAAATCCATTTTGAATACTAAAAATATTATGTATGCATGAACCCATTGTACTTTTTATATTAAGTACATCTAACTTTAGCTTTGCTTACCTCCGTATCTATATACCAAAATTTGTAAAGACATGGGGGCATATTCATAGTCACATTTAAACTCCAGTTTATCTTAGACTGGGGTTTATTCAATGTTATTTAGATAGGATAAACCCAGGTCTAAGATAAACTGGTGTTTAAAAGTGACTATGAATATGCCCCATGATGTTTTCAAACTTGTATGCTTATTTTAAATGAATATTGGAAAATGAGTACAACATTTAGTTTACGGAATTTTTTGTGCATATAAAGTTTTTGATGGAAGCAAACGAACAATATTTTAAAATAATTTTCGCAAAAATGACAATTGGGCAAAAACCGAATGCGATTTAAAAAAAAAAAAAAATTTTTGAAAAAAATTGAAAAATGTTTCATAAAATAAAGAAAAATTTAAATGTGTAATTTTCTTTTCGTACCATACTTTATCATGTCCATGAAATAAATTCATTTTACTGTACTTTAAAAAGTACAATGGGAGAGAATGGGTTGAAAAAAAACTAAAGAAAAAAATATTCAATAATGTAGGATGTGTAAAGTTTTGCAAACATTTTTTAACGTAATTTTGGTTTGTAGAATTTTTCGTAATTAATATAAACTTACATATTTAAAAAAAAACAAATAATAACCGGTTTTTGAAATATGTACTTACATATACTTTAAGGCAACATACTATGAAAACAGTTTGGGAACATTTATACAATACATTTTACAATAAAAATTGTAAACCCTCATAGATAAAGACCGAAATAAAATAATAAAAACTCTTCAATTGGAATTTGAAGTAGGTAGGTAGGTACTGAGAGACTAAAAGTAAATTATTTCTTACCAAAAAGCAAATCGTTTATACAGTAATACATCGAATTTTATCTTTTTTTGGGGAAAACAAATTTTAAATAAATTTGTCTGGATTGTGTTCTAAAATCACTAAATATTAGTTTTAAGAAAATCGAATCAGTTATTTTTGAAATAAAAAACTGAAATTTTCTAGAAACGTTCAAAATTAATCGATCGGTTAAACCGCTTCTTGAAACTCGAAGATAAAAAAATGGAGGTACCGTTTAGAACGATTTCTAGCCCTAAGTTTTAACTATATTTGAAAAAATTTAACTACCAATTTTTTGTAGTTATGACAGGTACGGTACCGTTTTTTTTTTGTCCTTAAATATTTCAAGAAAATTGTCCAAGAGAATATCAACGCTATAGGTACCAACTAGAAAATCGACCGAGCCGAAAAGAAAGACAAAATTGCCAAAGAACGACCTAAAAATGTCAGTTTAGTTACACCATTTATAACTGAAGAGTGGCTGGACCAATTTATATGATCTATGCATGATTATTTGTTGGCTTCGTCTATGCCCCGAATAGCAGAATAACTTTTAAAATATCGGAAAAATGGGGTAAAATAAAAGACGTATCCGATTGAAAAAAACTCTTCTCCCGTTTAAAAGGTTTGTTGGAAATGGCTTCAAGGATATTTTTTTTTTTAAATTTGATATTGGTAGCGTGCAGTGGCGTAACTACGGGGGAAAGAGGGCAATATCCCCCCAGAACCATACAAAATTCCTATTAAAATGTTTGAAATTTTGAGAAATTGTTCCAAATAAACATTTTAAAAGAATAGAGCTGCAAATATGACACTATACTTTATGATAAACTGTAAAAAAAACTCCTGTACTGTACCCACTAACCGTCCTGCTTCTCTTTGCTCTTCAACATTTTTTTTTCAAAATACTTTTTGTGAAATTAATTTTAATTTTAATATCTTTTTTTTTTCTCACAATTTCACTACATTAAATACACTACCTCCGTTTTTACTATTCAATATTCCTATCAATTCAATGTCAAGCACTGAAAACACTTTCTTTCTTTTATTTTCTTCTTAAATTAATTTGTTTTAGGGAACGGTTTTGGAAAAACTAATTCTCAAACTCACTTTTCAAAAAAATTAAATAAAAATTTCAAACTAATTTTTTTCAAAAATGTACGTTATTAATTTGTATGTTTGTTCTTAAAATTCAATGCTCTTATAAATGTTTAGCCAAAAACAGAAAACCGGATGCTTAAATGTCTTAGAATTTTTGAGAAAATTGAAAATAACAAAATCTACCTTACTACCGGAAGGGAAATTAAATTTCTGTTACTGTCAATTTTCTAAAGAACTAGAAGAGATTTTAGCGTCTGGTTTTTGGCATATTAAAAACAAAAACACTACCGAAAAATGTAAAATTTTGAACAAAACTGTTTTCAAAAACTGTTCTCTAAAACAACATTATTACAAAAAAGTTTAGCATACCATATGTAAGTATTACATTTTTTTAGAAAATTTGCCCTCCCGGCTAAACGGGACGAAAAGACCCCCCCTCTTATTAGATTTTTGTCATGTCTCGACCCAATCTACACGTTCTTACCCCCATTCACCCTATAAATACCAATTTCTAAAAAACAAAAATTTACTAAAGCCATCTACTCAAAATAACCTTTCAAGACACAAAAAGTAATTTCTTAAAGCGGGTATTTTTTATTTTTACATTACTCTACCACTGGTTGAGTAACTAGGATTTTGCTCTGGGGGGGGCAACATTTTTTTTTTAGATGGCAGACTGGTAGACCGGCAGAGCCAGCTGCCAGTTGATCCGACGAACTTCGATGTGAAAGTTCTACGCACTAACCAGTACTCCAATAACTTCTATGTATTTAATTTATGATTGTTAATAAAAGATGTTTTAATTCGTTGCATTTGACTTTTTTAATTGAATTGCATTCACAAAATTAAACCAAATTTAAATACTCTCCAGTAACTACGCAAAACTTAGTAATAAACGTTTTATGAGTACTATAACTTGCCACTCATATATTTTATATTTTCAATTTTTACTCATACATTTTGTTAAATGAAATAAAACCAAGTGGAAAAACTAAAATAATTATCCTAAATGAAAAGTTTTTAAAACAAACAGGCTGATGAGACTCTCCTGCAAGCCCACCTTACTTTTTGTGAACAGGTTTTTCAATAATTTCACTTTTAAAGAAATAATGCAATAATAACAATAACAATTTTCCACTGTATTAATTTAGGCTCTTTTGGTCTATTTGTAAAAAATGCGAATAAAAACAACTTCCTATTCCATTATTTTCCCAACGTTTCGTAAGTAATCCTTACTTCTTCAGGGGTTATATTTATTTCAATTGTTCAAAAATTACATAATTTGCTTCTTAAACCTAGTATTGCATCTTTCCAGAGACGGCACTGACACAAACTTTAACATAAAAAACTATTTTAAATATAATCTATGAACAATCAGTTAAAAACAATTCAAATTCAAAATAAACAAAACAATGACACTTATATCACAGCTGGGCTCAGGTACTTTAATCAATAACAATTACCTAGTGTCTCAGAATCCACAGTAAAATTATTATTTTTGTGGCCATAGTTTTCGGAGTGATTTAAGATATTATACATAAAATCATTAGGATCCTTAACTCAATGTATAATGACTTTGTTTGAATTTAATCTTATTAAAACGTGTTTTATTCTTACAAAGTCTAGAAAACCGTGGCAAAAATGTTAATTGTTTTTTTTTTTGAAAATTAACTTAACATCTTGTTTTAGTTGGTATACCTACATACGTACATACAGTCGACTCCACTTATTTGCAACACGAAAAATGCAGAAAATTTGTTGCAACTAAGCGGACTTTTCATATCAACGAACTTCGGAAATATGCATCTTTGTTGCACTTAACCAAACTTTGTTTAACTGCAACAATATTTCCAAAGATAGAAAAATAAAACATATTTAAATAACCTCGGAGTGCAGTTTTCCGTACTATTCTTTTGTGAAAAAGCCCTGAAAAAAAAACCGTGATAAATTTCTTGTTGCATATAGCTGAAAGTTTCATTTAAAGCGAAGTGCATATAGGCGGAGTCAACTGTATATCATTGTACAGTTGAATTACGAATTAAACTAGCATTTTTTTATGGACACATTTTTTGTATGGTATACATTATGTAGGTATGTTTTTGTCTATATATGATACATGTCCTCATTATAAATATAACCAAGTTTTATTTGAGGTAGTAGGGGTTAGGTTAAAGCCTTGATCTTGAAAAGGAGGGTAATTTTGTTCCTATTTAATAACTCATCCGCATTATTCTGACTCAAAATTATCAAGGGAAAACTTGGAAAGTTAAATTATATACAAAACAAGCGACATCTATACCTACAGTATGGATTGATCTCTAAGTTATAGGGGTTAAAGTTCACCTATGCCTTATGTCAGAAGGAGTTTAGGAGTCTTTTGGTTAGTTCTTAAAAATTGCTCCCTATATTGGCTGTAAAATGAGTCCTTGATCGTGATTATCGACCATTTACTAAATGATCAATTGAGCGCCTAAGTTTACACTGCATTAGTCAGAAGCGAAAAATTGGTTTTCGTTAAAACTGCGCTGAAAAACGAGATAGGTACGAGTATTGAAAATACATGTAGGTAGATTGCTTTGTACTTAAACAATAATGGATAAGAGCGATGAAAAAGAAGAAATAGTAGAATGGATTTTTTGATAAGCCTTCTCTCTGTGTGAGCTTATGTAGGGTAAGGGTGAATTTAGGGAAGGAGGTGAAATGGATGGAAATGCACCCACCCAAACCCTTGCGATTTTTGTCTTGTCTTAATCTTACCTACTCAACACACCCTCAATCCAAATATTAAAGCACCAACTTGCTTCAAAATTCACTGACAAATAAATTGACTTCAGATCTTCCTTAAGTTTAACAATTAAAATCTTAAAAGACTTCTGGAAAGATTATATCTATATTTGAATTGGCCAAAACCAAGCATTTCCTAAAGAATAATTTAATACCAAAGATTTTAGACATATTAAAACTATATACCTTTGCTTAATGTTATCACAGCGTTTTATTTCAATATTTATAAAAAAAACATCCAAAATTTTTACCAACTACGATTTAGTTTTCAAAAATGATTCTTGCATTTCAACTTCCATTGGTCGTTCTCGAACTCCCTGTTTTCCCGTCCGAAAGTACTCTTCAATCTCTTGCAAGGTTTTTCCCTTTGTCTCAGGCAAGAAAATATATACGTAGAAAACTGAGAAAAGCGAAATAGCTGCATAAAACATCAACACATTGCTATATGCCATCCAATCCACTAAATATGGATGTGCCTTGATGATTAAAAATGCCATCACATATGCAAAGAATCCAATGACTCCAGAACATGCACCACGTACTTTCTGCGGAAAGACTTCGGAAGCAATAAAAAATGGCAAAGTCCAAAGACCAAGAGCACAGAAAACAATGTACAGGATCATAACTATTGCAGCAAAATAAGGTATTTGAAGATGTTTTGAATTGGCTAAGAGGAACATGCATATAGACATTCCGAGAGCTGATATCATGGCAGCTTGTCGTCGACCCATTTTTTCCAAAATAAATCCTAAAAGGCATGTTGTCAAAACTCTTGCAAGGCCTATAAATACTGCACATAGGAGAGGGTCGATAGAAGAGCCGGCTTCGGAAGCAACTTGAACGGCATACACAACGACCACATAAATTCCAGAAAACTGTTGACAAAAGAAGAGACCGCACATGATAAGAAGAGGCTTGAAGACTTCTGGCATACGAAGGGACTTTCGAAATGGTATTTTCCTCTCATTCTGCCCATCGGAGTTCATTGACTTCATTAGGAGCTCGAATTCTTCATCCACTTCCTCATGGGTTTCATCTTAATAAAAGAACAAGTTTCATGTGATAACTTTGTTGTAAAGTTTCTTAACAACTATACCTACTAGCTTCAAGACCTCTGAAGTATGACAGGGATGCCTTAGCTTCGCTCACTCTTCCTTTGGATAACAGCCAACTGGGAGTCTCGATAACAGGAATTAAAAGAAGAACACAAATCACTTGGTAGCCAAGCAAAACCATCGCCAAAAGATGCCAATCACTCTGCAAAAACACGTTTTATAGTTATTTTGTTTTAATTTACCAAATCGAATAACTCACCCTAATAAAATAACCCAAAACGTAGATAACCAAAACACCACTGGCTATAGCTAGTGATGATCCCAATATCAATCTACTTCGTATTTTCGGTAAACTGATCTCCGCTGCATATACACCCGGCGGTGAACTTCCCATTCCCATAGCTACACCTATAAAACATCTTGATACCATAAGCTGAATCAATACTGCTTCCGTATTCTCTTGAACCGCCAGTGCCATTAAAGCCCAAGAGCCGATTGCTATACAGTTGAAGGCTATAAATGTACGCTTACGTCCTATTTTGTCCATAACAAAAGCCGTTAAAAGTGACCCCAATGGACACGTTATTGTACTTAAAGAAGCTTTTAAAAAAAAAGACATAAATAAGTCAACAGTGTGTCATATTGATTTAACTTACCAAACCAAGATGCTTCTGATTTATCTAAATGAATACGTTCTTTGGGATCAGTAAGTTGATTGAGTGTCACAGCGGGCAGTGCTAAGCCCATTCCAAAGGCAAGCATCCCAGCAATTAGAAGATATATCATACATTCCTATAGAATTTTATGAGATTCATTATGAAATTAGCTTGATATAAGTAAAAGTCAAATTCAAATTCAAATACCAACTTGTCTTCGGACCGCTTTTGATTGTTCTCCTAGTGGCTTATATTGAATTGGTCTGTTCATTCCTGAAACAATTGTAGGTTTTAAGTTACCATTATGAAGTGTTTCTAATTCAGCTTGGCTATTCGGCATGGTTTTGTCTAGAATTAAAAGAAATACAATTACATTAAAACGACAACGATACAACAAAAAAGCTTTGAATAGGCAATTCAAAAAATAACATACACACATTCACACCTCTTTGTTTTTTTTTTGCTTCGAAATTATAAAAAGTGATAGCTCTTAACTCTGAGCTATTATACTACAGCAATACTCAAGTAGTTGTTCTGACAGAAGCATAATATTACGGCTTTTCTTTACGCCGCGCTGTCCATAATACCTCCAAAAATTGGACGAGACTAGAGAAAAGCCAATTTATAACAGTTATAACAGTTTTCCACATTGAGAGTATGTCAAATTCAAAGCCCTTCGCGTGGCTTAAAAAATTAATGGGTGCCCTAAGGATGCCCACCGGTGGAGTAGAGGGCTATTTAGATTTATGAAACAATATTGCATGAAAAAATTATTGCACTTTATCCCTATTCGTTACCAGAATCCATTATTATCTCGCGCCGCTGCACTGTGGTCCAAAATGACTTTCTGGTTGCAAAAAAATCATAACTTTTGAACGCATAAAGAAATCGCTACATTTCCAATTTACAGGGTGTTTCTTAATCAAAGGCTGAAAGTAAGGCTTTCTTAGAAAAAGGAATTAATAGAGGAAGGAATTAAAAAAAGACTATGAAAATTCTCAATTATTTGCTAAATGTGTAAAAAAAAAGTCTGCTTCTATTTAATTGTTTACAAGGTGTTCCAAAATACATTGACTTACAACAGTGGATGCCTAAAGTTTACGAATCAATTTTTGATGTTTTATGCAAGCATTAAAACAGTATTTTTTTCATTTTATGGCTCATCGACTCATCTTATAAACTGCTTCAGTGACCAATTTATTGTATGTAAAACAGTGTTAGAGAAAAGTAAACGGACCGAAATTGTAATAAATATTTTTTTTATTTTTTATAAAAATTTTTTACGATTAAGATAATAACCAAACGTTTTCTATTTGAAATATGAAGAAAATTTCACGTTCTCAGCTCTTTTGATAAAGGACAAAAATTAAACATTCCAAAAAGAAATTTGCTTTTAAGACCAAAATTCTAGCACCGTTACACATTTTCACATTTTCTCAAAACATTGCAAGGACTTTGCAGCTGCAATTTTACATACATATATCGCTTAACTTATAGTTGGGCTTAAATATCCTGGTAATTTTTCAGTGGGACTTAGCGAAAACTCAAAAAAAAAGTTTTTTTTTTTTTTTTTTTATTAAAAATATTTTTTAAATATTTTTTTTATTTACAATTTAAGATTAAAGAAAACTAAAATTTTTCATAAAATATGCATTAATTGCAAAAAAAAAAATAAATTCGTTTTTTGTCATTTTTTTCACTCTAGAACAAAATTGCCCATCTTTGAAAAGCTATATAAACCAAACTATTTACCAAAAAAATATTTTTTTTAATGTTTTTGAAGCTCTGTCTATATTTCTAATAGAAATAAAAAACAAAACATTAAAAAAAACATCGGATTTTGTATGTTTGGCGCTACTTTTGGCTTTTTTGACCACGGTCCGTACTCATACCCCAAATTCAAAATGAATGTCAATTTTTGTGAAAAAGACGATTCTTCGGTGGATTCCAGATTTTCTTCTAAGGGAGCCTCAAAATAAATTCTGGAGATGAGTTCAAAAAACCATTACTCATAAAACATGATTTGCGCGGAGTTATTTGGGGAAAAAATTGCTAAAAACTCTCAACACTAATTGATAGAAAGAAAGATGGAAATGTTTGCTTAAATCAAACCAATGTCACTAATTGCATTCCATCTCATCAGCTTTGCCTCTAGAAGCCAGCATCCTAGTCCTAGCATACAATATAGCTTTATTTCGTAAACTACAACTACAGAGTAATTTTTTATAATTATAATGGGTGATTTTTTAAGAGGTTTAGAACTTTTTTTAAAAAAAAAACACAAAAAATTCGAAAAAATGAATGAAATATTTATTTGAATCGATAGTTTGAACCTTGCAATTTAATGTTTTAAGATAATTTCATGCAAATGTTGACCGCAGCTGCGTCTCAGGTAGCCCATCCGCTGAGTCCAATTTTGGCATACTCTTTCACACATATCGGCCGGTATCTCACGAATGAATGCATGGATGTTGGCTTCCAGTGCGTCAATCGAAGCGGGCTTGTCCCTTTAGACATTAGCCTTGACATACCCCCACAAAAAATAATCTAATGGTGTCAAATCGCACGATCTAGGCAGCCAATTGACCGGCCCGAAACGTGAAATTAACTGTTCACCAAACTCGCCTCGCAATTGCGCCATTGTTTCGCGTTCTGTGTGGCATGTGGCACCGTCTTGTTGAAACCACATATCATGCAAGTCAAGAACTTCCATTTCGGGCAAAAAAAAGTTTGTTATCATCGCTCGGTAGCGTTCACCATTGACAGTAACGCTGCGATTCGCATCATCTTTGAAGAAATATGGCCCAATAATGCCGCCGGCCCATAAACCGCACCAAACAGTGGCTTTTTCGGGATGCATTGGTAGCTGTTGCAATGCTTCTGGCTGATCTTCACTCCAAATGCGGCAATTTTGCTTATTTACGTACCCATTCAACCAAAAATGAGCCTCATCGCTGAACACAATTTTTCGATAAAAAAGCGGATCCTCGGCCAGCTTTCCAAGAGCCCATTCACCAAAAATTCGGCGTTGTGGTAGGTCGGCTGGCTTTAGTTCTTGCACCAGCTGTATCTTTAAAGGCTTTACGCCCAAATCCTTCCGCAAAATTTTCCACGTAGTGCTGTAACAAAGGCCTAACTGCTGGGAACGGCGCCGAATCGACATTTCGCGGTCTTCTGTCACACTAGCTGTTACGGCCGCAATATTTTCTTCACTACGCACAGTACGTAAACGTGTTGGTGGTTTAATGTCCAACAAAGTAAATTTGGTGCAAAATTTGGTCACAATCTTCCGAATAGACTGCTCAGAAGGTCGAGAATGCCGATCATAAAATGGAAGCAGCGCGCGATGAACATTTCGAACCGAGCACGAATTTTGATAGTAAAATTCAATAATTTGCAAGCGTTGTTCATTTGTAAGACGATCCATGGTTAAATTGCAAACCAAACTGAAGCTGTTTGACAGTGACACAAGGTACTTAACACACGTCAGCTGTCAAAACCAGTGTTGCCAAAACCAAACCAGCTAAAAAATCGTTCTTATCTGTACCTACTCAAAAACATTAGAAATTATTTTTAATTTTCGAGTCATAAATCATTACGTTGGTGAATGTTTAATTATATGCTAGTAAAATCTGGGTGTCTTAACAAATTTTTCTTCAAAACTAAGCATATAAAAATAGTTTTAAAGAAAAATATCTTATCAAAAAGATTCAAAGTACAAAAGCACAGTGCGGAATTCATAAAATATAAAAAGATTAAAAGTTAGTTTATGGTCTAAGGGAATTAAAAAAATCAGTTTACTAATATATAAACAAAAGAGGAAATTTGAGAAACAACACGACGGTTTTGAATATTATAGCATTCCCCTGATATGGCTCTCTATTTTTATACAAATCACAATTTGTTGATTAATTTCAAATAAATATCTGGTTCAATTTTTATTAACCCTCAACACTTATGATGATAAACTGTTATTTTCGTACAGATTTGATTGTAAAAATTTCTGTTGATAAACTATTAATTAATCTTTTAGCCAAACATGTTGGTAGGAAGGTATACATAGGTGTATATTTATCAAAATTTAAATTTGTTGCCTTAAAATAGATTTTAAAACCAACAAACATAAAAGTAGGTAGGTTAACGCATTATTTGTCCCATGATGATCTGTGTGAATTTACAAATCCATTTTACGATCTTGTAAGACCCCCATTTGGCTGCCATTTTAAAAAAGGTGTTAAAAGTCCTCGGCGATTTGTTAAGAACCATAATGTTTCACAATTTCAGTATATTTTTTATGGAAATTTAAATTTTCTACAATTTTGTTTGAGCTAAACTGAAAACAAATAAGTAAAATATAATTAGTTCAATTTTGTACAAAAATATACTGATAGTCATTTTTTACTAAAATAAAGTTTAAGATCAAATGGCTCAATACATGCAGCTTAGTTATTTAATTGAATTATTATTCTAATTCATTTATGTAAATAGTTTCAAGCATGAAAAAAAATTAAATTAAACTTGCGTTTTACTCAGTAATTCAGTTTCAGTCGTATTTAAACTTGACTTATGAAAAGGCCGCAATGTCTTTCAGCTTGAAATAAGTTTTCTCTAATTAGCTTTTAATGCAATTCAATGTATAAGTGTTACTTAAATAGAAAAGAAGATGAAAAATGAAGTGATTCGGTTGAATTTTCGATTACTTTGTTTCTAAACAGCAGCAGGAACATTTACATCAAAATTAGTAGTGGTATGTACCTGTCTGTTGATTTGTTGACCTCAAGGGTTCAAGATACTTTGTAGTTTTGTAAAACAACGTTGGTGCACGTATATACGCACGTGGGTGCACTGTTTGCTTAGAAGTTTTGAGATTGAATTATCATTGGTGGTTTCACGTAATCTTGACTTGTTTAAATAAATTCAATCAACACAAAAACAAACACATCATCAAAAATAAACCTTATAATAATAATACTGATTTAAAATCAAAATCCGTCCTTTCCCAAACAAATTAAAAGTGAGACTACTTTTTATTTGTTTATACCTGAGTATGTCAAATCCAGAAAAAAATCGGCTAAGAAGACATCGTCATCGTCAGCTGAATGAATTTTGGATACTTATTTATTTGTTTTGTAACACTATATGTGCGCGTTAACTTTCCAGACTTGCGCAGTTATTATACATATGTATATCATTATGTCACCGTACACATCTTATCGGATCAACAAGTAGGTTAGGTACATACATACAACATGCGATTGCGGAGACTTCTAGCATTACTTATGTAAAATTCCATTATGTTTCTGTTTAAGAATTCCTAACACCAACTTACTCTTGGTACTTATTGGTACTACAGTGAAACTTCCATAAGTCGAACCCTCAAAATGAAAACAAATAAATTCGAGTTATAGAAACTTCGATTTAAAGAAATGAGACAAAATTTTTAGTTTTACTGTTTTATTTTAGTAAATGGAGTATTAAAAAGAAGGAAATGATTTTTTATTAATATAAGCTTAAAAAAAATCAGTAATCATTCGTTGACGTTTTTTTTTCATTGTATGATTCATACAAAATTCAAATCTCGTGAATTACATTGAAAAAAAACGACCCAGCGTGTTTTTTGAACAATACCATTTCTAATTGAAAAAAATATCGTACATACAAATTTGTTTGCTTTATAATTGTCCCTGAAATTGAGAGGTTTTTATTAATAGCTTCAGTAAACCATTTGGAGACTGCTTTGTCAACACTCAAATTTAAGAGGTTTTTTTCTCATTGAGGTTTTTTCGTTTCTTGAAGTGTCAGCATATTTTTAATACTTTATAAAATATAGTTAAAATATATTTTATGGCCTTCAATTCGTAAATTCATCTTTTTCCCACAAAAAAATTGAAACATAAACTCTGAACACAGCCACCCCTTATCCCTTATCCTATTATCATCACACTTACACTCAAAAACCTTTAAACAAATTGAAAGAAAAGGGATTCCCCCAATTAGAGAAAAAGTTCGAGTTAAAGAGACTTTTTGACACCAAACGCAATCTAAAAAAATCGAAATATAGAGAAATTCGATTTACAGAAGTTCGAATTATGGAGGGCAAAATTCATGAAAATAAAGTTGAAAATGCAAAGTTCTCAATAAAACTTTGAGTAATAGAGAAATTCGAATTAAGGAAGTTCGAGTTGTGGAGGTTCGACTGTATTGTATATATTTGTTTTTATTTTTGTATTTATAATTTGAAAAATATTAAACAGGGTGGAAGTTGTTTAAATTTTAAATCTCAGTTCCAAATGTAGGACTTCTTAAACAAAACAATTAATTTTTTTTTCAAACTAATTTTACATAGTAAAGTTTGTTTGTTTCCTTCCATCTCTAAATAATTGTCAACTTCTTTATCATGCTCACATTTATTAACATTATTTATTAGTGATTCGAATTAGTATTTAACGGCCCTTAGTACACAATTATATTTTATGTGTAGGTACATAACACATGACAACTCATCCCGGTGACCTCACTTAGAATTATAAAAATTGTTAACTTTAGGTGTGTTTCTTTCCAAACCGAGATGAATTTTTTTGACAACAAACGACATCTGGGATTAGCGATGCCATCACAGAAAAAAACAGAGTTTCCATTCAAACTATCGATAACAAAGTAAAGGGTGTTTTTTTTAGAAGTGTAATTTTCAATCTGGCAATACTTTTTTCGGAGTTGGTCTTTTTGACAGCTGTCACTTGCTTTATGTTCAGTTTGGTTTGTCATTTCATATAATTAAAAGACTTACTCGTGAACAACGTTTGCAAGTCGTGCAAATTTATTACTAAAATAATGGTTCGGTTCGCGTGACGCATCGCTCGCTGCGTCCAATATTTGGTCGACAAAATCGCAAAATCGCATAAATTCGAGCAACCATGGATCGGTTTAGCACCACGTTTACTCTAGTGGATAATGCGCGTCCTCAGAGACACCGTATAGTGCGCACCGAAGACGCTATTGCTGCTGTGGAGCAGAGTATCGAGTAAGACCCAAATGAGCCCATCCTGAGCTGTCGAAAATTGGGCTTCTCGGCTGGAATTTATTCGAGCCAGCCGCAGCGGCCACTTGCCTGAAATCATTTTTAAAACATAATGGCAAACCCTTATCTTTATCATAAAGCTAAATTCTTGGCCATAACATTAAATTATATGCGTTTTATTTCTTCTAAAAAAAACACCCTTTATATGTATGCATATTTGGCACGGAGCTCAAATTTCCAGGCAATCTTTGGTATTAGCCCGAAAGATCGTTTTTGTGAAGTTTGTTTTGGTCCCGAACTGCTTTTAAGTAAGACAACGCATGTAACATTAAATCACATAACAAAATTAGCTTACAGCTTAATCTATGTAACTAAAACTTCCATTCGTATAAAGAATTATGTTTGGGTATCTATTTAAAAAAAAACAACTTTATATTTAAAACTCCAGGACAATTCAATAACTCCAATCTTAAGTTGACCTTGACTATTTTAAAACGTACAAAGTAAATGCTTATGTTTCCCAAATTACTTTTTTCCAGCTCTATGAAGAACTATAAAATTTGAAAATGATTGCAAAATACCTATAAACTCTTGAAAAAAAAAAAACAACAATCTGCTAAACGAATAAGGTCCAGTTTTTCAGTGCGCGATTAAAGTTAAACCCAAGTTAACTCATCATTCATCAAGTTTGGTGAGTTAACTCAACATGGACTGAACAGATGCTTTTGATATTTTATCTACCGAGTTTGTTTATTTGTACCGCATGCGCATGCATTCTCCACCGAAAAGCTGTTTCCTCAGTAAACTGAGGGATAATTCACTTCTAGAGTTAGCTAACTCAGGTTTAACTCACCGCTGAAAACTGGACCTTAATGAATTTTCTTTGTTATTTTCTCTAAGGTTACATATTATTGGTAAATAAAAATAAGTCCAAAATTTCATTAAGTTTTATATTTATAATTTTATAGCGGTGCTAAATTAAGCATTCTTGCATTAAGAATTAAAATAACAGATTTTATCGCTTTATTTGTTATAAAAAAAGTGTAGGAATGAATAATTAATATATGAATATTTATATTAGTTAAATAAGAACCACCCTATAGGTACCTACAGAACGCAACTGCCAACTTATCAAATATACATACACGTACAAGCATCTTTAAACAAGTTAATGTACGGCTGTGTTTCAGGCAAATATTGTACCAAATCTTTTGAATGAGCAGGTGACATGAGAATGATTAAATTTCTATAGTTTTACTTGTACATGTCTCTATACAGAAATATAAACAAATACATAATCTTTCTTTGATGGAATTTCACCTAGATGATTAAAAACTTTTGTTAATCTAAGATCGCTAGTAAAATCTCATGACGCTTAATTTAAAGACTGCATCACTGAAATTTTCGTATAAAAACCTCACACATAGACAGAGTAGGGATCTTCATACACCTGGTTAAATTGTTGTTGCAATTCACATCTATTATTCGACACGGAATGAAATTACAAAAACAACAATGTAAACAAATGAGTTTTGGAGGGTGAAACGTACGAAACATTCTCATCTTCATTATGGCTAATCTGTGCCTTAAATTAAGGAGAACTAATTTTTTGCCTCGATTGACTTTACTATGTATGTATACTATAAGTTATAATATTTAATTAATAAAACAAAATACTAAAATTTAATTTTTGAGCAAGCAATAGTTTTTGTTAATATTTTTTTTTTTCTAAACACGTTCATTATGCTCGAATTCTGACGACATGATTCAACCATAAACTAGAATCTATTAATTAACACCCAACGAAACTGTGCAGTATGGAGGCTTTAGGGAGCTCATGTCACCTTCTACAATATGATTGTTCAAGTTCGCAGTTGCGTCTGCATCCAGCTTAAGCTTTCGATTTATAAATCTGGTTTTTCAATCATCCTATATCAAACCTATATTTATTATTTAGCTACGTTTCATCTAAAGTTTTAGGTATTTAAAAAAAAAAAACGGGATTAAGCAAAACAAATACAAGCAAATGACGACCAGATTTGCGCAAAGTTATTGAACCTACAATACGAGTTTACTTGTTATAAAAATAAACAATCAACAATGCTTGATTGAAACAAATAAAATGTAACATTTATCTATGTATGTTATGTACATAAATATTTTATGTAGGTATGTATTTTAATAATTAAATAGATACCCACTTATTTGTTGTCATGGTAACACGGCTAAAAATTGTCATTCAAAATTTTGTCCTCTGTGTCAAAACAACGTGAGTGTACAACTGTACATATTTTTATCGAAATCAAAAAAATCAATCTCTTGTATGTCTTAACTGCTTGGAACTTTCGATACTGTCCTCGGCGATGTTCAATGAAACTTCCCTAAGATATTTTTGTTTCTTTTGAAAAAAATTAATTTTAACTTGCTAGGACCTAGTAAGCTTTCACAGAACTAAGATTTTGTCATGTCACAATTAAATGGACTTGAGTGGTCCTTATAAGGGTCATCATTTGAATTTGATTAATTAATTGTAAAGGGTCTGCCAAATAACTCCTTTTTTTTTTGAAAATGGCGCAAAACATCGAGTGTAGCTTCGGCTGTGTGGCACGTAGCACCGTCCTGTTGAAACCAAATGTTGCCAATAGATATGTGAACAAAAATTCGTTCAACATGGCCCGATAACGATCGCCATTGACTGTATTGGCCACTCCTTGCTCATTTTCGAAAAATGGCCCAATTATGCCTCTGGACCAAAATCCGCACCAAACAGTGACTCGTTTTGGGTGTATCGGCTTTTCAATGTATGCGTGCGGGTTTTCTGTGCCCCAAATGCGACAATTTTGCTTGTTTACTACCCGCCAAGATCAAAATGAGCTTCATCTGAAAAGATGATTTTTTTTTTGGCAAAATCGGCATCTTCTCTAAGTCGATCGCAGGCCCACTAAGCAAAGCGTATACACAACCATATTCGTTCAGCGGAAGGATAAAACTAATTATCTGTCAAATCAGACATGAGCTAAGTGTTACCATTCACGAAATAAGCACTAGTTGATGTTAGATGGCGGACCCTATATTTCTTCTTTTTAATTTCTTTTTATTTCGGAACCAAAAAGATACAAAAACATTTTTTTTATTTATTTTATTACTTTTTACCAAATAATGACAAAATCAAGTCATTCCTCTCTCTATTTGTTTTTTTTTTTTTAGGGGAGTAGACTTCTTTAGGAACAACCCCATGGACTTTAACAACCTGTCGATATCGAAGTACAAGATTCACAAAAATTCTCCGAACGAGTTTTCGTCCGTTATGCAAAACTGAAGCCAGCTAGCCAAAAATAGAATAAATCAATCAAATCAATCACTAGTTTCGAAATCAATCAACATACAGATATGAAGTTAAGTATAGATATCTATTGTGTAATAAAAAAATTTGATCGACAACGTTATCTTGAAAAATATAGATATTCAATTTACTTAACGTGTTTTGATTTTTTATCTTTAAGAAAGTAATGAAATTGACAAAAAAAAACACTTCTGTCGTCATAATTCCAAAAGCGCGCCTGAAATTACAATTCTTCAAACACCGACCATCTGCCTGATGTGTAAGAGTTAAAGGAAGGCACACACGTTTAAATATTTCATTGATTATTATTGAATTTCTAGAATACTCACAACCACAATCAATCAGATTCTATTCCAACTTGTTCATATAGGTATAAAGTATACCTACTTACAATAAATATTAATGAATAAAATTATTTTCTATCACAATATGCGACACAAGCCCAAACAAAAAAAGACAGCAATAATAACAACTGTCTCAAAGTTTAACCGATAAAAACGAACAACCATTAACGTTAAAACACAGTTACTAACTAAACTAATCAATCTGTTCAAGCACTATAAGCCAAGTAGCGCATAAGCCTACTGTCACGATCGTTTTTCGATCTATTAGCTATTTTTTTAAATTCGTTTATCTATCCTCAAACCTAATTTATGCTGCAGACAAATCGCTTCATTATAATGTATGTATCTTTCATTCTGTACCCATTATTTGTCATAAAACGCAAAATTTTTAAATTTTTTCAGCATGGATCATGTGTGAAGCTGGATTAACATTTTCACTCGAAACGGCTTCTTATTTGATAGCAGTTGATCTTTGTACGCCCAACAACGAATAAAGTAGGGGAAGTGGAGGCAAAACCGCTCATCGAGACATAACCGTTTATGAACTTTTTTGTATGAAGAATCAATGTCAATTCTTTCAATGCAAACCAAGTGGTTCATGGAATCACTCCTCATGTCGGCAAAGATAATGTAGTTCGTGGCTTGTTGTCAAAACGTTGTATCGTTCA
Source organism: Leucozona laternaria (assembly GCA_932273885.2). Classification (NCBI taxonomy): domain Eukaryota; kingdom Metazoa; phylum Arthropoda; class Insecta; order Diptera; family Syrphidae; genus Leucozona; species Leucozona laternaria. Next base: position 6,749,665 of record OW026368.1, read on the forward strand.
TGACAAAAGTAAAAGTAGAACTAGAACAGTCGGAAGGCCACGCAAGTGGTCGTACGAAACCGAGCGAATACAAAGAATTCATATCTTGTGCCCATAATTGCGATTTGGTTCGTCTAGTTTTCGTTAACTTTTGCCGTCGGACGTGAAGAGCGCTCATCGACCGCTCATTCGTAAGTGGTTGGATGCAAAAATCAAAATGGTGAAATCAAACTAAAAAGAATTTGGCGTTTGGTGCTTACATTTCGACTTTTTTTCTGATTTATGAATGAGTGAAGTAAAATTTTAAGTTTTCTTTTAATTCATCGAATTTTAGTGGTTTCGCAAAGTAAATAATTAAAAGCCTCTCTGCCATGAAAATTGACATGAACAAACAATTATTTAATTTGTTTTCTCTTTCAACCATTTAAGTGCATTATGGGTAACTTGTGAAATTGACGTTTCGGAAAGCTACTTTTCGGTCGATTTTGACATAAGCTTCCGACAGCTCCCGCCTATTCTAGCTCTACCTTAAGCTGTGGTGTTACAAATACAATGGCAACGAGCGATATAATTTACTGCCGTAAATTTTGCCAATGGAGCCGTTGGGTTATAAGTGAATTTAAAGAAAAATCGATGCCTCGCGTTAATGTCGTACCTAACTGTTGAATGATCGTAATCGTTCTGACGACTGACGATTTTCCAGCATTCAGTTTGTCTACTTATACTTAGCTAATGAAAATCGAATGTTTATGAATTTCAAGTGCATACTCCATTTCTATTGATTAACAGAAACAGTATACCTACAGGCTGATAAAAATGGCAAACGAAACGTGTGACGTTTTGTTGACAACGGATTAGGGGTATCGACACTGTACATGCATAATCCTATCATAAATAAGCTTATCATTGTGCGTCTTATACCTATTTTAAAGCGAACTGTTCGAGTAAATGTAGGTGCTCACTCGTTTTTATAGAATAAGAAGTTAAACTAATTTTTGGATAAATTTATTTTCCATTTCTTCTTTATTTTTGAGTGCTACAAATATTTTTTGTAGTTTTTGCCTTGGTCGTTGCACCCAATAAGTTGGAGTTGGAGTGGATCTGTGTAAACGTTATTTCATTATAAGAAATTATTGTACGGGAGTTGGCTTTTTCCTCCCGTTTAGTTGTTAATGTTATAGGGGCAATTTTGTAAAACAAAAATGATGCCAAGCAACAACAATGGTTTGTTCCAGACCTTAACCAATTTTTACAATTTTTTGCCCCTTTTTGCCAAATCATGTTCCACATCTACAAATTGGGTAGTTTTGGGCAAAAGAGAGAAAAAAATTTCCCATTTCTTTTGGGCAGAAATCGGCAGGTTTGTGTTCAGTCAAATAAAACAAAAAAAAAAATTAAATAAAACTGTTGACTGAGGGTTGGCCAAGTGTTACTTTTATACTTATTTATTTTAGTTTTGGTATAGTTGTGCTAGTTTGTATTATTTTTTTCAATCTATTAGTATCAATTTATTTTTAAGCATTTATTTCGTTTAGCAAACGCTTTTCTAAAAAAAAAAGAAGGTAGGTATTTAAACTCACGAATTTCTTGTATAATTTAGTGCTTTTTTGACACCAGAATATATACATATATGAATGGTAAATTAAAGAAAATTAAAATAAAATGTAAACGTACAAAATTGGAAACTTTTGTTTTGCTTTGGTTATTTTTTATTGAAAATTTTGATTGTGAACTATCATAGATCCGTGGCAACCCTAGTCAAATCTTATATTCATGTTTAAAAAGTGGCAACAATTTTTGCCACAAAGGCATTACAAACTTTTTTGGCAGTTTTGTTCTCGCTGAGAGGATTTCATCCCCACTCCAAAAAATTTGACAGACTGCCCATTTTTGGCCAAAAACAAACTTATTATGTTATAGATTTCGCTCAAGACCAGAGATTGATTTTTTATTTTATTTTTAAATCAAGACGTTCCAATGAATAGATTTAAAAAAAAAGACTATTTTCGAAAAAAATGTATTACCAAGATTATGATTGATTTTTAAAAACTTTACGAGAAATTAAATACATATCCCAATAGAATAGCACCAGACCACATTTCGAACACGCGTGGCCTTGAAGAACATCACCAATTTCTGTGTCACGTTATATAATTCATAGCTAACATCTAATTTCAAAAAAATATGAAATAATAATTGTTTTAGATAGGTATACTAACTATATACCTACTTGACCAGTTTAAAGCAAGTCCATCTGGCAATAACATGCTTTAATTTTAACTCTTTGAATTGAAATCAATTTCTTCAGCGCCATATCATTGTTCTCTCGGTCAAAAGTTTTACCAAGCAAACGGTCTTCAAAACACTTCAGAATTTTTGTTTTCTCTTTGCAGGCATATAAATATAAGTAAAACAATACATTCATCTCATATTTTGTATCTTCCACATAGCATAACAAACATAAAATAATGATATTATATTTGTGTGTCCAACAATCAATTAATATTAATGGACGACAACCATTTCGTTTGCGCCAATTGGTTTGCGTCATAACAATGGTTTTACTGTCGACCCTAGAGTGATTGTTCAGCAACCGCATGCAATACTTTGAGGAGCAATTAATAAGCTAGCTTGTTTTCAAAAAAAAAAAAAAAAAACAATAACGACAAACTAAATCGGAATCAATCAATAACACAAGCATCAGACGAAAATGCACGATGATATATTTAGTAAGGACCGGATTTTCCAATAAGTAATCTTAGAAGCAGTTAATGGCATTACTTTCTAGATCCAACTATAGTTTCAATCAAATTTAATGTCTAGATACTCATACACCTATCTCACTAATCAACTATTCGGATTCTGGAAAAAAGAATAGAAATTGGAAAACCAAAGTTCAAAATAAAGTCTTACACAACTAACAAGAAGACAAAAAACTGAATCAGCCATTTTTCTGTGTGTCTGTTTTTCGACTATGTTGTGTCCAATCATTTTTATCAGTTGCTCTTGCTTTACCTCTCATATAACGGGTGTTTTTTTTTTGAGGGACAGAACTTTAAGTTGGCAATACTATTTTAACTGGCGGCCATTTTGTCAGATTTCAAGTGATTGTTTTAAGTTTGGTTTGACATTTCAACATAAATAGACTGAACAACGCTTCCAAATCGTGCACAAATGGGCCCAAAACAAGATTGCCGTTGATCCCAATTTTCATAAGCGAATTTTGTTTAGCGATGAAGCTCACTTTTGGTTGAATGAATAATCAATAAACAAAACTGCAGTATGGAGTGATGATGATCCTCAAGTGTTTGTTGAGACACCATTACATCCACAAAAACTGACTTTTTGGTGTGCTTTATGGTTTGGTGGAATAATTGGTCCGTACTTCTTTAAAAACGATTCTGGCCAGAATGTTACAGCCAATGGTGACAGCTATAGAGCCATATGACAACCGACCTTTTCGCCGCTTGACAATTTTCTGTGTGAATATGTGAGGTCGCTAGTCTACGCCGATAAGTCCAAAACGATTGACCACTTGGAGGAGCACATTCGCCGCGGTATGCCGATATTCGGCCAAAAAAGTTTTAAAAAGTAATCGAAGATTGGACCTCCAGATTAGACTACATCCAAGCCAGCCGTGGCAGTCATATGCTGGAATTCATTTAATGGCAAAAAATTATATTTCGAATTAAGTAATTTTCATGTCAATTTAAAAAAAATCATCTTTGTTTTGTTCCATTTCAAAGTTCTATACCTTTAAAAAAAACACTCTTTATAAAATCGTATATTCAGCTTTTTGCCCAAGTCATTGCCTTCATAATATTGCCTATGATTATTTGGCGCTTTATACCCCCTTGAGGTATGCAACAAACAAAAATTCAAATTATTGTCATGATCATGAAGTGGGAATTCATGAAAAAGTGAATACATTTGCTTAATCCGACCCTGATAACATCATCGTCACTATCACACTCCAATCAGTGTTATGGCTGAAAACAATATAGTATAGCTATCAGTTTATTCTCGTATGCAAAGATCAATGAATCTGCTGATTTTATTTGTTGATTTTTATTGCTGCAAATAAGTGTAATTGCAACCTAAATCTCTCCGATTGAACTTATCAATCAGTGATCTACTTTGAGTTAGTTGATAAACAAAGTGAAAAATACTTTTTACAGCAAAGATTATTATATACATTTTGTGGTCAATGGGTGGTATCGGTAGTATACCGGAAATTTTTGATAGAAACGTCAGACTCAATTTATTTATTGTTTTAAATTGGCCACAGAAAATTTCAGGGGCAGCATTGAATAAATATTTCTCATAATTAGTTTCACGGAAACATATACATACATAGCTGGAGGTTCTTTTAATAAACTCAGAGAAAACTAACACACTAAAGCTTCAAAAAAGGGTTTTTTTTTAAACTATAGCGATTAATCGTTTGATATTTGAATTACGTATGATTATGGAATGGATTTTTTGTAATTGCTCTAATTAAAGGCCAAGAAATGGATTCCAAATAAAATGCACTACTCGATGCACGGATTTGTTCGAGTGTTTCAGGGTACCTTTGAAATTTGAAGGTTTTATTCATTCATTGTAACAAATTCATTTATTACAAATTAAAGAATTTTTGGAAGTTTGAAGCGTGCTATAATTTTTCGACATTTTATTCAAGTCAAAATCACCATGTATTACCTTTTTAGTATCATACTATCTTCTTATGCCACTTTTTGACATTTATCTACAAATGTCTAAAAGGGTATGTTTGTTTACTTTTTCGAACGAACTGTCACGACACTATTTAAGAAGTGTTCAGCTGGAGTTTATTAAATGAAATTGGTTTAATAACTGATTAAAAAGTATTTTAAAAAAAAAGTAAATTTTAATGAAAGACTTAAAATCAAGTGGTAGTATCATGTCAATACCATAACATCAAGCTGTTAAATACTTTGCGCCATTGAATGTGACTCTGTAGAGTTTTGCCCACAGATTGTTCTAAGTTTTGAATGCATTTCACTATCCACTTTCCAGGCAATTTTCATTCAAATCTCAATTCTATTTTTTTAAGTATTTATTTATGTATATTTGTTTCTAATAAAAATCTATCACAGTCTTTTAAAATCTCCATATCATTGAGTATATTTGTTGCATTTAAGTGTACGTCTTTCCATTCACCAGCACTTCTTTCATTTCAACTTCCAGTTCTGCCATGGGAATACCTTTTTTTCCATATCGGAAATATTCTTCGATTTCTTGCAAAGACTTGCCTTTTGTTTCGGGTAGGCAAAAGTAGACAAACAAAATCGACAAAACTGACATGACTCCATACAACGCAAATACATTCTCAGCTCCCATAAAGTCGCGCATCGATGGGTATGCTTTGAGGACAATAAATGACATTAGAAATCCAAAGCTTCCTGTCAATCCGGCACATGTTCCACGAACTTTCGCTGGGAATACTTCTGAATTCATGAAGAATGGCAATGTGAAAATGCCAAGAGTGCTAGTGACGATGTAAATGACAATCAACGCTGCCGGTAGATAGGGAATTTGCAACGAAGGGAACCAACTTGTAGCGGCTAACGTGAACATACAAATAGCCATGCCCGCGGCCGAGAACATACCAGCTTGTCGACGACCGTATTTCTCAAGAAAACCTCCCATAAGGACGGTAACTGAAGTTCTTGCAAAACCAATGAAGACTGCACACAGGATAGGATCGATATTGACTCCAGCTTCAATGGATATTTGAACTGCATACACAACAACAACAAAGATTCCAGAAAATTGCTGACAGCAAAATAGTCCAATCATGATCATCAGAGGTTTGTATATTTCTGGACGACGTACAGATTTATAGAACGAGGTCTTCTTTTCTCCAGTTTTTAGTTGGACAGACTTGAGGAGGACGGCGAACTCAGCTTCAACTTCTGGATGCGTTTGACCTTAAAATAAACAGAATTTTAAATTATTAAAACTAATTGCTTTATAAAATTATGTTCGTGCAACCTACCAGCATCAAGACCTCTGAAAAAATACAACGCTGCTTTTGCATCTTTCGCACGTCCTTTGGACATTAGCCAACTGGGAGTCTCAATAACTGGAATCAAGAGGACCAAACAAGTGATTTGATAAGCTAGCAAAATCAAAGCAAGCAGATGCCAATCATTCTGGAATTAAAAGAGCATATTAGTCAAAAGTATTCTTTAAACGGTCCCATGCATTTTGCCACCCACCCGTATAAAATATCCTAAGGAATAAACTAACAGAATTCCACTAGCCACACTGATTGATACGCCCAAAATCAATCTTCCTCGTATCTTCGCCAAACTTATCTCTGCTCCATAGACACCCGATGGTGAACTTCCCATACCTATCGTGATACCAATAATACATCTTGAAATTATCAGTTGAACATAAGCTGACTGCGAGTCTTCCTGAACTGTGAGGACCATAAGAGCCCAAGAAGCAATGGCAAATAGGTTAACTAGAATAACAGTTCGTTTTCTTCCTATTCTGTCCATGAACAAGGCAGCTAAAAGTGCTCCTAGAGGAGATGTTATAGAAGCAATAGAAGCTGTTGAGGGAAAAATATAAACGGCGTGTGTCACACTTTGTTACAAAATTACCAAATTGTTTAATTCGAGCTTACCAAACCATGAGGCTTGTGATTGGTCTAAATGAACCAACTCATTTGGATCTTGGAGTTGATTTAGTGTTACGGATGGCAATCCCAAGCCAATTCCACATGCAAGAATTCCAAGATTTAGCAATAAAACCATTAACTCCTGGAAATAATTAAAACATAGATATACAAATTAACCTATGTTATCTCGCTCATTCAACGCAGGCTTCTTCTAATCCTTATCTCATTTGACAAAATAAAAACTTGCAAACATTGAAAATAAAAATTAAGACAAATAATAATTCTTTTTGATCATCATAAGTTCAAAGATTAGGGAAAAAAAAACTGTCGTCAAGTAAGATAAGCTTAGTCTTTTATGAGAGATTATTTATACAAAAAGAAGAGGTACTAGATAGATGGTGATGGGGATGGTGCGGCGGGTAAACTTACTTGTCTTCGTACAGCTTTTGGTTGTTCTCCTAATGGTTTTGGTTTTAGAGGTTTATCAAGTCCATTAACAACTTTACTGTGATGAATGCCATTGCGAAGGATTTGCAGCTCATCCTTATCACTTGTCATTTTGTTTCTTTTTTATATTTTATCAATCTGCAAATAAACATGTTTTTAAAAAAGTTTATTATAGATTTTGAATCAAAATAAGAAGATAATATTATTATCTAATTAAACAACAGGAGTGTATATACAAATAACGTCCTTCGTAAATTTTTTATACTGCGAAATAATTAGGCCTGCAATAATTGCAAGATATGTGATTGTAAGAAAAGATGACTGATTATTTTTTTTTTCTTAAATTATTTTTTCTTGAAAATCTAGCTTATGAATTAAGACGACCAACTCCAAGAAATAGACCGGAAGGACACTTTTGAAATAGAGGATAAGTATTTTTTAAGGTTGCTTCGGTTAGGAAATGCACTTTTCTGATTGCATTTTGAGCTAAGTACCTATACATATAAAATATATAAATGGGGTAACAAATTAAAGCTAAAACTGTCATCTTGACAAAACCATTAGTTGGACACACTTCTGTTGCTTGTTGATTCGAATCCGACATTTCATTTAACATGTTGAATACTATCTAAAATGAAATAAAAGTAGCAAGGGCCGCTTACTAAGATATACTATTTGATTTGAGTTTATATGTAAGCAGGCCCGGCAGGTAATATGGGTAGTGTGGGTAGTAAAATCCATTTGAGATTTCAGTACTTTTCAGAAAAGCTTAGAAATTTTCAATCTCATTAATGAAAAAAAATTAAAAAAACGACCGAGGGCGACACAGGACGGTTTTTCCCCGGATGAATTCATTCCATATGTAGGTACTCTCTCTCTCGTGCTGGCTCTTTATAGTGTGCATCTTATCTTTACGTCTTTCTTTGTAATAGTACAAGTGCAGTGGACGAAGATGTAGAGAAATGATATAACAAGTAAGAAATTTCGATTTTAAAATGCCGTTCATTCTCCTATAAGAATTTCACTTTTCAATTTTTTTTTAATCTATTCAAATAAAATGTTTAGTTAATTTTGAAGGTTCCTTACCAAAAGGGTAAAACGGGACCCTATTCCTAAGAAGCACCAAAACGCATCGATGAAGGTAGGTACATCAGAAAATTACAAATTCAAAGCACCCAAAGATTTTTACAGAAGATCATTTTTTGAAATATTTCAACAATTACTATCATCACTTAATGCAAGATTCATAAATGATTCTTCATTCTCGTCGTTTCTTCAAACTACTGGAACGCTTCGCTGTAGGCCAAAAAGGAGATGTCGATGATGTAGTTAAGTTCTACAAAGATGACTTTGATAATCAAAGACTTATTAGCGATAGGGACGTATTCCTACAGCTTTTGAAAAGACAGAATGAGCAAGCAAAATATTTGAGAGAAGTATAAAGGGTCCGCCATCTAACGTTTTTTTTTCAACTAGTGCTTATTTCGTGAATGGTGTAACACTTAGCTCATGTCTGATTTGACAGATAATTAGTTTTATCCTTCCGCTGAACGAATATGGTTGTGTATACGCGTCGCTAAGTGGGCCTGCGATCGACTTAGAGAAGATGCCGATTTTGCCAAAAAAATCATCTTTTCAGATGAACCTTTTTTTTATCTTGGCGGGTAGTAAACAAGCAAAACTGTCGCATTTGGGGCACAAAAAACCCGCACGCATACATTGAAAAGCCGATACACCCAAAACGAGTCACTGTTTGGTGCGGATTTTGGTCCAGAGGCATAATTGGGCCATTTTTCGAAAATGAGCAAGGAGTGGCCGTTACAGTCAATGGCGATCGTTATCGGGCCATGTTGAACGAATTTTTGTTCACATAAATTGAAGAAGAGGATATTGGCAACATTTCGTTTCAACAGGACGGCGCTACGTGCCACACAGCCGAAGCTACACTCGATGTTTTGCGCCAATTTAAAAAAAAAAAGTTATTTGGCGGACCCTTTAGTTGATTTTTTGGAAAAATACGCCTGGAGTCAGGGGTTTAATCCCTGAGTTTGTACGGTTCGTCCGGTTGCTAATAACAATCCCAGGATCATCTTGCTCAAATGAACGAAGATTCTCCTTTCTCCGTCGTTTAAAATCTTACCTTAGGTCAACAATGCTGCAGGATCGGCTCAACAATACTGCTATTGCATGTTTATTCCGACCAAACGGAAAATCTATATTTAGAAGAATTATTAAATAAATTTATTTCAAAACACTCCAAACGAAGTGCGGTTTTCGCATTAAAAAACTAGTGTTTCATCAAAAGAATTGAAATCTTAAAATGAAAAAATGTTATGACTTTTTTATTAGTGAATTTAAGCTTTTATATCTTACACCAACTATACCCACTCGGACTGAAGCTGTTATACCCAGAATGGGGTTTTCTCCATACAAAGAAACTGATTGTAAAACAACCAACTTGTGTATGGCTAGTAAAAATGCTAGCCGAAGTCGATTCTATGTAGTTGTCAAACTATAAAACCCACATTGGGTTGGGCCTGATCACGTGAGTTTGGTAGCGCAAATCAGTGTATGGATTTGAAGGCGCTAAATCTAGGTTCGAGTCCAGTTCAGGCAAAAGTTTTTCAAATTAAAATTACCATACTAGACTAAGTATCGATGATCAGCCTGGCAGTCGTGAAATATGTAGCTTGTAGCTATATAACTCTAGCCTATTAAATTTTGATGGTAGCTCACTAAAGTGGTTGTTTTTTCATTCATAACCTCCATGATTTTTAAATAGTTTTTCACGTCTTAAATACATTGTATTTATAGGTATTTCATAAAGATTCATCTAATCTGATTTGATTTATTTGCGTAATCCTTGTTTTATTGCAGCTTAGCGCGGCGATCTGATAAATATTTTATTAAAATGAATACGCGTGTTGAAATAGATAGCGACCTTATCACAAACGCAACAAAACACTTCAACAATAAAATCATAAAAATTTAGCATCTAGAAATGATTAATTTCAAGGCCATAATATGACATATATGTATGTATGTATGTCTTACAAATTTCACTCAATCAAACATATTTTATTTAGGATTAAATTATACAATTACGTATGGAAGTATAATCTTTGAATAATATTATTATAGCCAAAATTGTTATCAAAAAAAAACTTAATAAATAATTTAAAACGCATTATGCCTGACCTATCAATGCAAGTTCAACGTTTCTACTTGACACTACAATACATGGTATTTCTCTATAAGTTGATTTGATAACAGCTATACAAGAACAGCATGCAAAGCATAATAATATATCAAACTTGTCGTCGTAAGAGGCCCTATCTCAAGTTGACTGCTCCACCTACAGCTTTTAAATTACTACTGCGACCAATGGTCAATTCAATATGGCAACATGATAACCAAAAGGCGCACACAAAAAGATTCATAAGCGTGCCTGCGAATCGGTCTTAATCAATTATTGTTTGATAAGACCTACACATGGCATATTTCTTCATCGTTAATAATAATATGTCGCTGCCAGACTCCATCATCGATTAGTTAGTTTTATTTATTACGAGTCATTAACAAGGCCACGGAATACAGAAGAATAATAATCCGAATCTGATTTTTGTAAACAATTCCCCTTCAACTGAATCATTTGTTCATATTAACAGAGAGAATATATCTTTACACAAGCTTTACATAGACAAGAAGTGATGGTGCCTTTTAGCCTTTTTATTTATGACAATAAATCTTTATAGTTTCAGTTTTTAATTGAGGATTTGTTGAGGTTAATTATATTCGATAAGGAAAAAGTTATTACACTGAAAATAGTTTTATTGTTTGAATTTTGTACCTACAAAAATAAATTACAAAAGTTTTAATCTTTTACAATAATTATTGCATCCACACGTTCCATATTTTCTTTATTATTCTATACTGCAATCAAACAAAGATTCGCGAAAATTTGTAACAGACTAGACTTTGGATTTTATTACTGTTCCTCAATGTCAAAATCATAGAGGTCAACACTTGTCTAACAGCGGGTGATTTTTTAAGAGGTTTAGAACTTTTTTTTAAAAAAAACACAAAAAATTCGAAAAAATGAATGAAATATTTATTTGAATCGATAGTTTGAACCTTGCAATTTAATGTTTAAAGATAATTTCATGCAAATGTTGACCGCGGCTGCGTCTCAGGTAGCCCATCCGCTGAGTCCAATTTTGGCATACTCTTTCACACATATCGGCCGGTATCTCACGAATGAATGCATGGATGTTGGCTTCCAGTCCGTCAATCGAAGCGGGCTTGTCCCTATAGACATTAGCCTTGACATACCCCCACAAAAAATAATCTAATGGTGTCAAATCGCACGATCTAGGCGGCCAATTGACCGGCTCGAAACGTGAAATTAACTGTTCACCAAGCTCGCCTCGCAATTGCGCCATTGTTTCGCGTGCTGTGTGGCATGTGGCACCGTCTTGTTGAAACCACATATCATGAAAGTCAAGAACTTCCATTTCGGGCAAAAAAAAGTTTGTTATCATCGCTCGGTAGCGTTCACCATTGACAGTAACGCTGCGATTCGCACCATCTTTGAAGAAATAGGCCCAATAATGCCGCCGGCCCATAAACCGCACCAAACAGTGGCTTTTTCGGGATGCATTGGTAGCTGTTGCAATGCTTCTGGCTGATCTTCACTCCAAATGCGGCAATTTTGCTTATTTACGTACCCATTCAACCAAAAATGAGCCTCATCGCTGAACACAAGCAGCGCGCGATGAACATTTCGAACCGAGCACGAATTTTGATAGTAAAATTCAATAATTTGCAAGCGTTGTTCATTTGTAAGACGATCCATGGTTAAATTGCAAACCAAACTGAAGCTGTTTGACAGTGACACAAGGTACTAAACACACGTCAGCTGTCAAAACCAGTGTTGCCAAAACCAAACCAGCTTAAAAATCACCCTTTATAAGGTAGGTTTGTTCGTTGAGCCCTGAAGTCAGAATGGGGTCGCCCCAAACCGTTTTTTGAAAAACCTGGGGCCAAATTACCGCTTCAGTGACTGAGTGAGTGAGTGCCATCATCAGTGATCTTTATCATTTTTCCTTCAGAATTCGCATCCATTACAGACTGCCAGTCGGCTGTCCATCTATCGGAAGAAATTCGGTTCGATTACTGATAAGAAAATGTCAGATTATGGTACTCGATTGCTCGATAACGTGAGCGATAATGCCAAACTCACATAGTTCAGTCGCGTATTAAACGATAACTGATACGGTGATTCGGCCCCTGGGGTCGCCCTGAACTCGCTCTGAAGTAAACCTAGGTTTTTGGCTACTGCGAATTGAGGTAAAGAATAAACTGCCACACGGACATGTGTTGTGAAGTATTTATTTTTGGATTCACGTGCTTGAGGCTAATACACAAATTTAATTTAATGTAAATAAATGAAAGTAGAAACGTTAGAAGTTGTTTTTTTTCATTTTAAAGATATATTTAAAACAAATTTTAAGTTTTAATTATCTAAGCACATAACTTTTTTTCTTGCTTTAAATGTCAACAGCCCTCGAGAGTTTTTTTTTTAAGACCCGAAAAACCCAGGTTTTCTTGACAATTCTTAGGGGTTTGAAGAAAACCTGGATCAACCCTGGGTAAAGTTCAACGAACGAAACTTTCTATATCGGCCTCTGAGTGAGGGCGAAACAGTTTTATAATTAAAAAAGAGCAATTTAGTCTGAGGAGGGGGACTGAACCATAACGGTCAAAGCGGAGGTCTGTCATATCGGAGGTCTGGGTTCGATTCTCATGTTTTCACGGCTTCTACACCTTGTGAGGTTGGATAAATTCTCAAAGAAGACTGTAGGTTCCCTACATTCCTAGCGATAAGACGCACACAGGTATATGGTTGAGACTTGTAAGTCACTAGGCCCACCAAATTTATTTATTGTATATTAGACTTAGCACCACTAAAAAGAATCTCTTGTTTAAAGAATTTAAAGATCGAGCATCGATTTAGCTACCACTTGTGAAATAACTATAACTCCAGCCTTAACTTAGGAGACACTATTTTTGTGTTGTTTCATTTAAAAAAGTCTCAATGTTAACTGATGTTAGCTTCGCAGCCTCTGTACTGCATGTGTGTTAATCATACAAAAACCCTTTAAAAAATACATTTTCTAGAATTCTATTTCAAACTGATGATATTTACAACCATAAGTACTGGGGTACTTAAGAACCGTATTAGGTACATATATATTTTAACTTCCCGCTTAAAAAAGACGTATATACCTACATACTGTTTTCTATAACTCAAAAACAAAATTGTAGGTAATCTTTATTATTGTTATCCATATCCCGAAATTTCCGAAAAGTCAAAACTGCTGATAAAAAAAAATGGTTAAGTGAGAATAGAGATAAAACCTTAGATTTTTAAATTGCTAAGAAACTCGTGGATGATAATAATTTATTATTGATTATACAGGCTTATTATAGTCATACCTAAATACTTTGAAAAAAGATTTTTTGACTTGTCTAAGTGACAGGGTTCTATTTCCCCCTATTTATGTGAGAGGAATATTTTCTTAAAAAAAATGTCAATGATTTTTTAACAATAGTTTTTTTTCATTGTAAGGTGCCAGTGCCAGTTATAGCTTTCATTGAAACTCATCACTGAAAATTTTAATTTTTGATTTTGAAGCACTTAAACACCCAATTCAGTGATTATTTTGGATGACAATATAAAGGTAGTGACTTAATTATTAATTCTTGATAAAAAAAAAACCATTTTGGCCCAACCGTCAACATAAAATAACTTTTATTACCTATTTCAATAATTGACCAATGATCATTGAAATTTTAAAAGTCATCTTGTGTGGAAAGTTGAGCCAAAATGAGAATTTTTCTTTGCAACAATTAATATCATAATTGAGTCATCATCTTTATATTGACATCAAAATAATTACTGATTTTAATTTTTAAACGTCTTAAAATTAAGAATTAAAATGTTTAATGATGTTTTATTGTTAAAATAAGCAAGGACGGCAATTACAAGATCATGATATAGCCTTTATAAATCTTTGGTCACAGAAAAATGCATGAACATCAAATAAAAAAATAAAAACAATACAAATCTTACATCCCATTAAGGAGGATTAGACCAAGTTTAACAAAAAAATATAAGTACAAGGGTATACAAGGTGGCCCATAATGAATAGTCCAAACTGAAACTAGTGTTAGGCAAGGTTATGACCTCTCAGAATTTAGTTACTTGTCCATACCGAATCACACCGACATTTTGAAAAACACTTACTTTGAACCAATTTTTTGATCACCCAGTCCATAATTGTTTTTATACCTCAATTGAATATTAAGTTAACTATCAGAGGAATAAATAGGACCAAATTTTTGATTTATCTGTACTATCTGATGTTAAAAAATTTGCCTTCAGAACCTTAAAAAAAAAACATGAATTTTTTTAAAACTTAAAACCAGTGTTCAGTCATACAAATTTTTACAGGATGCTCTTTTAAAAATTTAAGTTAAGATTGGGTTTTATCAAAATATTATAATATGATCCTATTAATTTAAAGCGAAAAAGTGAAGGAAATCAAAATTATTTTAATGATAAAAATTGGTCTTACAATATTTGGACAGTATTCGAGTGAGAAAATTAAAAATCAATTATGGACGGGGTGATCAAAAAACTGGTTCAAAGTAGGTGTTTTCCCAAATATATCAAACACCTGTCCATGTTTTAACATCCACTCTATACTAGAGCTCTGTAAATAATTCATTTCAAATTATCGAATCGTTCAAGAATCGATTACCAAAATGATTCGATCATTTTAATCAATCGATCATTCGATCATTTTCATTCCACTCAATTCATTATTTCACACTGCTCCGATTCGATTTTTGATGTGTAAACATCTATGTCGGCGATAGAGTGAAATAAAAACGTGGACTTCACTCTGTGCGACGTTACGATGTACAAGGTTACGTAGCGCGTATTCTCGGAAATGATTTGACATTTTGACACTTGTCAAATTAAAAGTGTTCTAATGGACCTAGAGAACCTAGAGAACTGGTGTGACTTTAGGTAATTTCCACCTCCTTAATTTCCGTACTCCGTTTTTCGATCCGCCGTACCAAAAATTTTGACATATTTTGACACCTGTCAAACTAAGACAATTTTTTTATTTCGGTCTCGATGAAATTCAATCTCCAAAGTTAACGAATACTGTACAAATTTTGATCGAATCCAATCTGACCCATATTTCTTTTCTCCGATTATATATATTTATAATTCAACAGAGATTGATATCGAAAATCGAGATTCATTAAAATGATTGAGATTGGGATGGAAAATCGAGAATCATCGAAATGGTTGAGATTGGGATGAGATCGAGAATCGAAATGATTGAGATTTGGATCGATTGAAACGAAAACTTGTGATTTCAATCATCAATACTTTTCGATGATCGGATCAAAAAAATCGAATCGTTCCTGATTGACACAGCCCTACTCTATACTATAAATACACTTCACGCCACTTGTTTGAGGCCATTGTCCGCACTCGTTTTCGGAATGCTTATCTGTTGATATTTTGCTTCCCCAAGAAGTTTCCATTCCAACAGGTAACTGTTATGTGCATCGCAAAAAAAAAATTGTGAAAAGAAATGGCATCAAACAAGTGACGCGCAGCCGAAACCCTATTTCCGAAGTCCAAAACCAAGTTATAGAAAACAACAATCGATAGTAATTTTTGATCTACTTATAATAATGCTTAAGGAAATTTCAAAAAGGAAGTCAGAAGTCAAAGTATTTATAGTTTTTCGTTATAAGTTCATTTCAAATTACCTTTTGACCTTTTAATTCTTAATTTATTTTAAAGTATTTTTTGAAGTATTCATCAATATTTCTAGCTATAGATTTATAAAGGAATTTGAATTTATCAAGGTAAAAGCAGAAAAATTTCCGTAAAATTAAAGACAAATTACTTTGCAAACTATCACAGATACAAAACAAATGTGTATTGTTAGTTTTTTAGGAAATTTTACACGCTTTATTTTTATAAGCAACCATTAGATATTAAAAAGAAAATTTTTGAAGAAAAACCTGATAAACTCAAAAAAAAAAAATAGGTACTGTTGCATTTTATCGCGGCTAAATCACACCTCGGACACATAGGGACTTTTTTACAGTTCATCACTAGATATTCCTTAGTAAATGTGTTAATTTGTTGAGTTTATTTTGAGGTTAAAGTATTTTTTCCTTCGTTAACTGGACTAGCTATTTATTCAATATTCTGAAACTAATTTGTATTCTTACCTATGGTTTTTTTATTTCAGAGTTTGATCTTATTATGGGCATAGTAGTACATATAACAAATCAATTTACTTCTATAGTTTAAGAAACAATACGGAATTTGGCTATCAAAAGGGTAGTGCTTATTACGTCACTCAACACATCTATACGAATTCCATACAACAAAACTCTAACCCGAGAAGAATTCTTAACAACATTTCGGATGAGAGTAGGAAAAATTCTATTTTCTAGTCGTCACTATTTTACTAATGATCCCCTAGGAGAGTGCGAAAAAATTGTAGAGAGGTCCTCTAATTTTGGCATATTCTTGCCGATTGTCCGATTTCCCGCCAAACTTCAGATACCGATTCAATAGAAGATAAGCTGAAACAAATAGCCGAAGTACTAAATCAATCTGATGTTCGATCCTTCCAGCTCATTAAAGAAGCCACAGTCCTACACAACAAGTTTGAAAGACATATAAACTGTTTATCTAAATACAAAATATTAAATAATAAAATATTAAATTTATCATTTTTAATAATTAAATCTTAGACTAATCAAATATATCATATACGACATCTATGGTCTTGCTGTCCTGATGTCTTCTATGTAAATAATTTTATAAATATATTTTTGTATTGTTATTTTTGATAAATAAATAAATAAATAAATTATTACTTTCGATTGAACGACTTTAAAATCTCGTTTAGAAATCTAACAATAATAAAATCTAGGAAACTAAAATAACAATCTAGCAATTAACTAATAAAAATTAATTTAAGTTTCAAAGTATCCCTTCTGTAAGAATTCTCTCTCATAATCAAGAAATTTCGTAACATTTGCATGAAAGATAAGTGAAATTATACATTATGTTCTCATACTTATTATTACTTTTCAGAACAAAACAAACCAGCCAGCCAACTGACTAAGGTTCCAAAGTCTTTCCAGCGAGTGGCCTTAATTTTATTTATTTCCTTCACTTCGTTGATTGTAATTTACTCTCATTACAGTTTATCAAACTCAATGCCATGGTTCATAAAATATAAGATCTATATTCCATACCAATCCAATGGGTGCCCAATGCCAGAGCTAATTGTTATTCCAGATAACATAATAATAAATACACAAGGCCCTCGCACTTAATAACAAGATATTTTTACGTTGTTTTATATTTTTGTCTGAGGTGAGCCGAGGCTTTGTCATAATTTTCTTGTAACGGATTATAATTTAAATGAATCATCGCATAATTGATAATAAAAATTCATTATTCACTATATGCTTCAGAAATACACAACAAAAAACAATAAATAAAAAAATAACATAAATTTAATCTCGATACTTTAACAATCCATTTGTTATTCACTAAGTTCAGTTTAAAATGTTGCTGAATTACCCTGATCCCAAACTTGGCTTTAAAAGTATTAACACCTCTGAGAAATCTTTAAACTATTATCGTAAAAACGGAGTTCAATTTGAAGACTAAAGAATTATTGAAATTCTGATAGTAACTCCCATAGGTTAATATCCAAGTTCAGATACTTCATTTAAGATATATGCAATCGACCCCTAAGGTGTCAATAATTTTTGAACAATTTATGAGAACTAGTAAACAAAATAAATATCATTGATGTTACGCACCTTTCTCAAAGCCAAAAAAAACGAATTCCACCTTGTACCTTTTAAAAATCGTCCTTTCTTTCTTATCCACAAGCATTCAACTGGATGTGTGGTTAATCAACAACAAAAATCTGTCACTATTCAGTATTCACTTAATTCATTCCTTTCACAAGATGCGATTTTTTTTCAAAAAACATAAATCAACTTTAATAGAAAACGTATTTTTATTTTTTAAATTAATGCTCAACCAATTAACATGGCACATCCGTAATCGTTGGAACTCAAAATTAAACTAAGCCACCGACTGCGACTCTGAATCTGCGATCCGTTTCGATTGATTTCAGATAATAAATAAATTCTGGGCATGGGACTGATAGTGCTAAAAACTTGAATTTCGTCGGAGTTCATGCAGTCAGATGTGTAGATACGAGTTTTGTTTTGTGTGTCCTATCAGTACAATTTTTTTTATCAGCTCAAGGGATCTAGTGTTTTGAGTTTTTTTTTTTTGGTTTGTGCGAATTTACACACACATATGTTTTTATGACACAAACAATGTCCGATTAGGACTATGACGAAGGATTAGATACTTTTTCTCTGCTCTTATCAGGCCTTTGTTTTAATTTGTTGTTGTATTTTAATCTAGTTTATTTTTATTTTTTTTGGATTGTACAGAGCTTGTGTGCTATAATTTAACTCACTACAATTTATTTGACATTTTAAGTACCTAAGACAACAAATTTTATGGCTTTTGGTTTGAGAAATTCACGCGCATTGGGTACAGATTAGCTATATGATCCTAAACAAAGATGATGAGTAATTAGGTTATAAAAAGCTGTGTTTATACTAGTTGACACTTTGTTCAACAAGTGATATGAAGCGATGAATCAGTAATAAAAGATGAAATATTTTCTATAAAACTGCATTTACATTGCAGCAGATACTTACCTAAAATGTAAGATTGATGCAGTAAAAGTACACTGCACGCCACTTGATTGAGGTCGATTTTGTCAATAGTATATTTGATGGTGTTTGCGGAAGGATAGGGTATACAAAATAATGATTCTAGATATTATTATTATTTATTGTACTATTGATACTAGAAAGTCAGTTAATTAGACTTGACCATTCTTTATTCCGTCAATTTCATTGAATTTTTGAACAAGAACAACAACTTAAAGGTGCTACCACACCAATTGCTTACGAATAAATTTTTAATTCGTTTATTTTGGCTAGAGATACAGCTGTTTCAAGGGGTGCCAAGCCGCCTTAATTATTATAAATTAATTCGTTAACAATTAGTGGTAGCACCTTTAAGTTGTTGTTGTTCAAAAATTCAATAAGATTCTAGATATTATCCAATCAACCGAACGAAGCTGACAGATTATGTGTGATGAAAGTGGTATGACAGTCACATGGTATAGGTCTTATATTCACGATAATTTTATTCATGATTAAAAGTCAAGACATTTTTGAAAGCTTCTTGTGCATTTAACGTCTTTTTCCCTTGGACATTCGGAATACTCCGTTTGTAATCTTTTTTCACTCTAACTACTCTAAAAGCCTTCGAGTGGCTGTTCCACCTTCCACGTAACATTTTCGGGGGGTTTTCCGTTTCCAATTTCACTAAGCAGTAGACGAAGAACACACATACCTATAGGTAGGTATATTTAAAGTTTTTCATAAGTAATACAAAATGTCAAAAGTAATTAATAGTTGAAGAAGCTATTTTGTTAAATGGCGACATTCGGTAGAGTGCGTGTAAATTTGGGAAGTCGATGTTTTCATATTCGATTGGAATGAAAAAGGAGTAAAAAAGTCCAAAAACTCAATCGAAAATGATACATTTTGAAGGTACCGAGAATTAATCGTAGACTGTTCTGGTAACTGATTTAAAATTGTACTCCTGATTTGGATGCCCATGTGCAGTAACGATAGCTTTGCTTACATAACATCATTCTCATATCCCTCGAGATCCTAGAAAATAGTAATTTGAACCAGAAGATAAGAGGATCGGTGACTTAAACGCATCACTGCAAAATGATTTTTGGTAAAAATTCAATGTATGTTAAACTGAAGTTAACAAAAATTGCGTTGCATATTGACAATATAGGTTCTCACTAGTCAAATCGCCGGCGCCGGGGAGAAATGATCCAATTAGTGTGAATTATCTTATGGCCATATCAAAAGCTATTTTGATTCAAAAATATGGATACTTACTAATATTAACATTCTCTTAATGCACAAACTTACCTCTTACCCTTAGCATTTCAATATACCTACATAGGTACATACAAAATAAAAATAAAATAAATGCCAAATATATTTTTGCCAGACAAACAAAGATATTACTTTTGTCCTTAAATTTAATTTCACTTTTCACTCTATCGTATCGATGGTAAACTTTGAAGCACATTCCTTTTAGTAATAAAATAAACAATTAAACTTGTTTTTAACTGGGTTTTTGAGCCCCTTCTTTATCATCCCATATAAAATAATGAAGAGATAAGCAGTCTGTTCGGTGAGTTGACTTAAATAATTCCCCTTATCAGAAACTAAAAAAGATTGCCAAGTGGAGCATTAGTCACCGCATTTAAAGAAATTGAAATATGTGCAATAAAAACTATATGATAGATTAATTTTGTTTATGAGTAAATAATAATTATAAATATTAAAATCGAAAGGTAGTGAATACATTTTACGAAAGAGGTTTTGGTGAGAAGCTAAAGAACTATATAGGCGCCAGTTACACAGCTATGGACATTATTGAAAATTTGAATTGTTAATTTTGAGACGTATTTAGAAATTAAAATCATCGGTTATAATTTTGAAGCTAAAATATTGTTTTTGACTTAATTATTCATTATATATAAAAAGTAGTTTAATTTTGGCCCAGAATCTTATTCCACATAAAATGTGATAATTAATAAAATAGTTTAATCATTCAAATATTACAAGTCATTTTGCTTTAAATAAAAAATTGTCTGAGTGCCGGAACTCACGGTTAATATGTTTAAACATGAACATGCGCGGATCCAAAACGGACTTGTTTTTGCTTGAGAGGATCTTAAATTTTTTTCACTGAACGCACCCATCCTAGTATGCAGATCGTAACGTTGCACACCGTAACGTTGGACGACGTAACGTTGCACACGAACGTTCACGTTTTTTTTCTCTCTACCTCCAGCATAGATGTTTACACATCAATAATTAAGTCATAAGCTGTACATATTTTGGCTTCTAAAAAATTTGTTTCATTTGCGTTTTTTCTCAAAATCAATAACAATAAATCAATGATAGATTTAATTGGCACCTTAGGGCTTTGCAACGACGGATTGGACTTCTGTCGTTCAGGATTTTGTCGCCTGTCACTTGTCTCTTTTTTGGAAAAATTTCGTATGCTTTATATTACAGTTGCCTAGAAATTTTCGCATACAAAAATTTATAGAAATCTGTCGATCCGTTAGCGAAAAGTGGGAAATAAAAGAAACCGTTCTAATGAAAGGCGCACCATTTAGAACTTACACATCTGTTAAGTTATAATTCTCATAATTCTTGTCATAGTTCCTTATCTGAAAGTATAGTGACCATACGTCCCACATTTATTTGGCAAAACTGTCCCGCACCATGAATTGTCCCGCAAAATGTCCCGCATTTACAAATTTGCCTCGCAAAGTTATGCAAACAAAATAAACCTAATTTTTGTTTGCGGTTTAATGGGGCTTCCCATTTGCAATATTGCGGATTTCCTTATCTAAGTATAATTCTTATAAAATTTGAAAATTTGTAGGTACTAAATATCTACACTTTCTTCTTGAAAAACAGTCATTCCATTATAAAATAATGACAAAATGTATTTTTAATAACAAAAATAAATAACTCGAAATGAAAACAACAGCTATTTTGTAATTTTCAAGTCGGTTTGTGAGTTGTGACAGAACAAAGTTCTAACATATTTCTGCTCAAAAATATTTCTCGGGCAGAGATTAGCAGGAAGAGGACATAATTTACTCTCTCTTATATAAAATGTGATTTTTAAGAAATAACTTAAATATTTATAATAAACAAAAGTGTCCCGCATTGGCTAAAAAACAAAACTGGTCACTAAATGCATTATCGTTAAAAATTAGTGAAAAAATGTATGAAACCAATCAATTGGCACAGAGTGTAGATCGAGCCCAAAGTAATCGTACCTATGTAGGTATATACACGTGGGCAGGTGAACGCTCCGTAGTTCATCATAAAATCTTAGAATACTTGCATCTTACAGATCTCTAACACGTGCCTTATATAGATCGTGTGCATTGATAAAACAATAAGCATTTCGAGTAGATAAATATAATAAAAGGTTAATTTACCTTATTAAACTTGCATATACCTAGGTATAAAGTATGATGGATGTAGAATTAAAAAATGACATAGCATTCTGCCGATTGATCAACGCGCAATATATCTACCTTGAAGTTAAAAGTTTATTTTTGTACGTACATATGTACTTTTATACTTTTTTGACAAACAAAATTCGAATTCCAAAAAAAAAATTGATCTAGAAATTTCTTAATCTCTACAATTTCTAAGATCCGTTAGGCCAGGCGCGCACATGCAACTAAACAGTTTGGTTTCGATTTTGAGCACTCGGGATTATATGAGAGTCCGCCGGTTTATGTGCGCGGACTGACTCTCATATAATCCCATAGTGGCCTTAGAGATACATAATAATAGAAATCACAAATGTGTACAAAAAAAAAAAAACACGATAGTAATCTTTCATTTGCTTATACATATATCTAGTTACCTACATAATATCAATGAAAGATTTCTTGCATTTGTTGTCAAACAAAGCATGTTTTGGTATTGGTAACTTTTTTTCAAAATTGAATCTAGAGGTGAAATTTCAAATGTATTCGTTTATACCTACTGTTCATTCTATTATCCTTTATTTTTATTTGATAAATTGAAATGTAGGTAGGTACCTACCTGCTATTTCCCCTTCAGGGATTTACAAAAAAAAGATTAGGTAGTTTCCCTATGAAATGTTTTTTTTATAACAATAAATTGTATTCTTGGCTTTCTTTTTAAATAATTGGTTTAATTAGATTTTTCAATTTTAGGAAAATTATCATTATGTTGGTTATTTAACTAACTTAATATTTAGGAAGCACTTAACAACAACAACTAAACAACATAAAATTGAAACAATTCATTTATTGAAATGATTGTTTCATAAATTAAAATGATATTTGTTTATACATGTACAGCCGAATTTATAAACGCATCATAGCGAGTGCATAGAACTATTCACTCCTTATAATTCCACTAAACGCAAAAATGTAATTCATAAAACTTATGCAACCTTGAATAGAGGCATTAGAAGCTAAACGCGTTTGATGGATGAATAGTGCCTACATAAGGATGTTTAAGTATCGAAATGTCACTTTGACTCACACACAGACGACAACAAAATACAATGTTATAAGGGTGGCGCTTATTTTTGGAATGCTGAAATATCTTTTTTGTCCCCTCCTAAAAGTGATCAATCTATATTATGAAGGTACTTTGTACAAACAAAAATGTTGTAAAATTTGTTTTAAATCGGCTAAGGTCGAGAAGTTACAACTTTTCATTAAAAATACACGTAGTTTTCCGTCTTTTACTTAAAATGTAGGTGAAAGTGTAAAAGTTGATGGAAATTCTTTATTTATAATATACATGTGCTTAGATGTATGCCAAAATTGAGGTTTATTGAATATTTTCAGTGAGACACACAGAATAAATAAAAAAAAACATTGCCAAAATAATTGCCACCCTAATAGATGTTCCTATATTCTTCTCAAT